>OZ024838.1:43665115-44298111 GCA_964016985.1 Anodontia alba | reverse complement strand
TAATAATACCTAGTCAGCTCTATCCCCACTCTAGTCAGTTCTTTGCTATAATAATAATACCTAGTCAGCTCTATCCCCACTCTAGTCAGTTCTTTGCTATAATAATAATACCTAGTCAGCTCTATCCCCACTCTAGTCAGTTCTTTGCCATAATAATAATACCTAGTCGGCTCTACCCCCACTCTAGTCAGTTCTTTGCCATAATAATAATACCTAGTCAGCTCTACCCCCACCTAGTCAGTTCTTTGCCATAATAATAATACCTAGTCAGCTCTACCCCCCCACTCTAGTCAGTTCTTTGCTATAATAATAATACCTAGTCGGCTCTATCCCCACTCTAGTCAGTTCTTTGCCATAATAATAATACCTTCTAGATTTTTAACATTATCTTATGATATACCACCATTTATTCATGTATTTAACTAGTTAAGCCTTATGTTGAAAAAAATTTCCAGAGGTGTGGTGAGTGTGTGTTTGGGAAGAAAAAACCAACTAGTCAGTTGTTTTTGTTTTGTGTTTTTCCCACCTTAGTCAGTTCTTCCTTAACAAATCAGGGCTATTTGCCATAATAATAACACCCACTAGCTTTTTAACATTATCTTTTGATATACCACCATTTATTTCTTGTGTTTAACTAGTTTAGACTTACGCTGAAAAAATTCCCAGGTGTGTGTGTGTGTGGGGAGGGGGGGGGGGGGTTGCGCGGGGGGGGGGGGGGGGAAAGAACAACTAGACAGTTTCTACCCCCCCTTCCCCCACTCATTCCTTGTTCTAGCTATTCAAATTATCATATGTAACATTTATTTACTGCCATTTATTGCACATATATGGGGGTGGGTTGGGGAAGAAACCAACTAGCTAAGTGAACTTAGCCTTCCAGGAAAAAACAACTAGTCAGTTTTTAACTCCAGCCAGCCCCCCGCCCAAAGCCCCCCCCCCCCCCCCCCCCCCTTCCCCACCACCACCACCACCCGCCCCCTGAGTCAATGTGCTTTGCGGTAATGCTTTGCTAATTTGTTCCAGCTATTTAAATTATCATATGTAACAATTTACTGCCATTTATTGCACATATTTAACTAGTTCACCCTCATGCTGAAAAAAGTTGTGGTGGTGGGGTTGGGGTTGGGGGAAGAAACCAAGTAGTCAGTTTCTTCCGCCATCCTGGTCAGTTTCTTCCCCCAAGCGGTCAGGATTCGTTGCCGTAATGACAAAACCTTCTAGCTTATTAACATTAACTTGTTTTATGATTTACCACCATGTATTTCATATGTACAACTAGTTCAGCATTATGTTGAAACAAACCTCAGAGGGGGAGAAGAAACCAACTAGTCAGTTTCTTCCCCCAACCCGGTCAATGTGCTTTGCTATAATGATAAATTGTTCTAGCTAATCTAAATTATCATATTTAATGATTTAATGTCATTTATTGCACATATATAACTAGTCCACCCTTATGATGAATAAAGTCCGGGGGTGGGGGGTTGGGGAGCCGGGGGGGGGGGGGGGGAGGGGAAGAAACGGACAACGGGGGAAGAAACTGACTGGGGGGAAGAGACCGGGAAATGTCATAATCACGAAGCACAGCCCTCCCGAGGCACCAAACGAAGGAGAGATTAGGAACCAATAAGGACACGACAAACACTACATATGAAATCACAAACGCGCAAAGAAAGAATAAACAAAGAGAAGCCCGTTTTACTACATCTTAAACCTGCCGTAAGAGTGGCAAACAGTGTAGAGCCTGATCTGATGCAGTATTTTTCGGTGTCTGGTCTGGGTTTAAACTGCTTGCTTGAGCTGGCTGTACAAATACGTAGAAAAATACGGTTTTTGTCAAACTACAATATTGCTATCGGCGTTTTTTGTTTGTTTTTTTGGACAACCAAATAAATTGTCATCGATACACGGAAGAAATGGCCGCAACGTGAGAAAATATACCTTCTGACAATGTGCGCTCAACTCAAACCAGCCCGCGCATCCGCCCAGTCTGATCAGTCATTCTTGTCCGCATGAAGAAACTTTGCATTCTTGGCTGTCCATGAAGAAACTTTGCATTCTTGGCTGTCCATGAAGAAACTTTGTATTCTTGGCTGTTCATGAAGAAACTTTGCATTTGCATTCTTGGCTGTTGGCATCTGCGAGTCTGATCAGGGGTCTTCGTTGTCCGCATGAAGAAATTGAATTTTTGACTGTCCAAACTGCGCCCAGTGAAGATTCTGATCAAACTAGACAAATGAACAGACTGAATCTTCGCTGGGTACACATGTCCGAGGGTATGTTTTCTGACGTTGAGGCACATATTTAAAACAAGCGGGTCACTGATTTTGATTCACATACAACGCATGATTCGTGATTGCTAGAAAATTTAACAATTATTGTGTGTTATGACCGAGTTTTGTTACTTGTTTACATCCTCACATGTCACGTATCATAACTGACCTGTGAATAAAGTATATATTCTGTTCTGTTCTGTTTCTGTTCTACACAGGCTGATTTTGAGTCTTAATTGGGCGCTCATGTTAGAAGATACCTTTTCTCACGTTGTGGCTCGTTAATTTTGTGCTCGGTCCACATGAAAGAGGACGGGGAAGCCCGGGAAGGAATAAATAACGTTAGGCTTGGAAGTGAATCCATTGTTGATCCACAATGTATCATTGACCTTACGCCTGCTGTCTACAAGCTTGAGCACTAAATAGAATATAGTTTAATAGTTGTTGAAACCTACATATACAGAAGGTGTTTCCATTCACTTGCACTATTTCAGTACACCACACTTATGTAGATAATTCTAAAAGGTTACCCATTGTAACACTTATCAAAGGTTATGGGATACAGATTTTTTTTTTTTTTTTTTTTTTTTTCTTTTTTTTTTGTTGTTGACAATTTCACTTTTCTAGTGGATGGATGCATTGATACTGCTGAACACAATTTATTCCATTCCTCGGACAACGTGACAAAAATTTAATATCCTTAACTGCATATTTTAGCTGTGATGAGGCAAGCCTAAAAAGCGAAGTGAAGTTGCTTGTAATTATTTTTTGATGCGAGGGTCATTCTTGTAAAGACCAACGGGACGAGATATCATTTAGACCTCTTGAATTCACCTTTTGCATTATGAATTTAGCCGAGATTTGCATGTATAAAGATCCAAGACTAGTCCGTATTTGTTTGTGTTGAGATTTTACGGCCCAGTCAACCCCGTGGGGTCATGTCGAGCGCGGTCAGTTTACCTAACCACACGTTTACTGGGCAGACTTAGTCCTCGACATGACCTAAATAGTGTTGACTGGGCCGTAAACCTCCAACTCAATATTTGTTTATATGAGGGGCAATCGGAATCCATCCGGACTTTTCATGCTACTGTCTTTCCACATGCAGGTACTTAAACATATTATACATGAGCGAAATCTACATTCTATCGCCTGTTAATTACCTTTCCAGAACTTAAAAAACAATGAGAGACCAATACGGCTGTTTCAGCCTGTAAATCTGAGCTGTATGCTCCTGGACAATATATCTCATATCCCAGCGAGCACATACCGTTTCAACAACGTCGCCTTAACGTCGGTGCAACATCAGCGTTTATACAATATCGACTCAACGTCACTGCATCATCATCGTTATAATACATACAACGTCGCCTAAACGTCTATGCTTCGTATTCGATTATTCAACGTTGCTTCAACGTCGATGCAACATGTTGACGTTGCAACGACTGAGGCGACGTTACATAAACGCCATGTGTCCCCTGAGAGGGATCCTCGCAACAGAAACTTTTGGTGTCTTGTTTGTTTGTTAAAAATCAAGAACTGAAAATATTTTTCATTAGCTCAATGTTAGGAAAGGTGCAGAATAAAACAGCAGACATTGAGCTGGCTAATTTGCTTTGGAGAGTGGGGTGAGGGGAGGGGGGGCTAGGGGGAGGAAAATTGGAATGATGATAGAGATGGAACGAAGTGGGTGATAAGGCGGAAGAAAGTAATGAAGGGGGAAGCGGGGATTCCGCCCCCACCCCACCTCATGTCCACCTCACTTAATACGAGTTAAGATCCACTGCAAACTATAACATCGTATATCTAGGTCTATATATATTTACGGGTACTCATTAAAAGTTCGTCGCACTACATGTACAGAGTCTTCGTTGTCTTTTATAGCTTGTGTACTGTCTGTCTTGGTTTGTTTGTTCTTCCTCTTGGTGTCATTGGTGGAATATGTTCTGTAACTGTGGCCGTTCCTGGACATCTTCTATACTAGTTTTCATTAGAAAGATACAATATGTATAACCATGAACTTGCAACCTGTACTGTGTACGAGTACTGTTTAAACCCTGAACCCTTAGAAGCTCCCGACTTGGGATCCCCGAGGTCCCGGGGTCGAATCCCGCTGGAGGCGGAATACAGCTTATGACTAGGGCGCTTCATTCCACAGAGCCATTTATCGTCACCCTGTCCTCGTCTCGATATTACTTAAATAACATTAAAAGGGACGTAAACGCCAATCATCATCATCATTCGTATACTTATCTCCTAATCATCCTACTGGGCAACTGCAAAAAAAAAAAAAAAAAAAAAAAAAAAAAAAACGAAAAAAAGAAAAAGCTATCTATAAGGGAAGCAACTAGTCTACTTCGCACTACTTAATCCGTTTGAGTTACCTCCCATATCTTGCTTTATTCCTTCTAAGGTTTATTTCATTTCTCGTTTCAGGTTGTTGTGTCATTTTGCTGTTTTTTATATCTGGAAGTTCGTATGTGATATTCCTGGAGGATTTTGAGAGTTCTCACCTAACAACACACCATCCTTGTGCTGCAACAGCAACAATGTAGCTGGCTATATTCTCTTTTACTGTGGAAACATAGAGGTCAAGAGCACCCGGTGCTATTTCTCAACTCACGCAATATTAGAAATACAGACGTACACATGGCTACTGTAATACATTTTGGGACAGATATGTCTGAGTAAACAGTGTAGATCCAGATCAGATGCAACAGAACGCGGCATCTGATCAGGGTCTAAAGTGTTTGTCACTCATCGCGCTAATTATAGACACATCATTATTCGACACATCATTATTCCCCTAACCGAAGAAGTTGGAGGGGCATATTGCTTTTTGGTCGTTCGTCCGTTCGTCCATTCATCACGCATATTCTTGTAGACAAGAAATCTCGATAATTAATTGAGCGAAGGTCTTGAAACCTGATGGGCTTATTGGGGATGAGGAGTAGACCCAGTGGGGCGGGGGTGGGATACTCTGAATTTTGTCGGCTACATAGGCTTGGTCCAGCATCAAGTGTTAACTACCCCCTCTCCCTTAACACACATACACACACACACAAACACACACGCACACACACACTCACACACACACATATACGGTAAATCATCCATACAAACAAAAAATCCGATATATCAGCCATACCATCCCCCCCCTCCCACCGCCCCCGCCCCCCCCCCCCTCCAAAAAATCCCTTGCTTTTTTATATTTTGTTTATTTTCTTATTTTATTTTATAAAAGTGTGGTTTTCATTTAATTTCCGGTATAATGATAATATTAGTAATATATGTGCTTTCAACAATTTCCAACAGTAGCTCCGTTTTTACTTTAATGGCATTGAACACACAGCAGAAATAGAATGTTAAAACTAGATTAAAACAACTGTCACAACTAACAGACGGTTCAAACCCAGATTCTTACAATACGCCCCGACCGCCCCCCCCCCCCCCTCTCTCCCCCCCCCCCCCCCCCCCCGCCGCGCCAAAATACCGAGAATTTGATAGACCCCCCGAAAAAAAGTCAGTCATGAAACTGACCCTAAAAAATACCTGCAAATAGCCACCCCACATCCCCCCCCCCCCACCCCACCACACACACACCAAAAAAATAGTAAAATTCGAAATTCCAAACTCAAACAAAATAATCCTAGCCTATGTAGCAGGCTAATTTCAGAGTACTCCCGCCTCATCCACACCCCCTCCCCCACGCCCCCGTGATTAGTTTTTGGAAGAAAAAAATCGGATTTATTTTAGCAAAGTTATGAACCTTTCCATCTGTGGCATTTTGTATGGACAAGTATATATTTGGAGGCATCGTGTTTTACAAACAAAGTCTAACACCAGCTTTTTCAGTAATCAAGGTTATGTAACTCTAAGACTAATGATCCGATCCGACTAATGAAAGCTTATGTCATCAATCCCCCTACACATAAGAAATGAATAAAATAAGTCATCAGGCTGCCGAGATAAAACTGTTCAAAGGTGCTGATGGACGGCCTATGGACGGCCTTCTATCCTATAAGCTCCCCTGGAGCCTTCGGCCCAGGTGAGCTAAAAATTACTACATGTAAAAAAACTACATGTTAATTCCAACTTCTAATTCGAATTGCCTATGCTCATCAGCTTTCAATTGCCGATTCTTATTAATCCATGGCATACATGGAAGTGTTTCTTCTTTTTTGTCAGGTATACTCAGCAAATTGCTAATCACTTTCAAAGGTGCAGACATTGCCTCATGGCCCACTCCAGATACATTAATGGACATTAACGAGACCCCACTGTAATTAAATGCTGCATTGTGCAAATTTTCTTAGAGAGTCAATAATGATCTGCAAAAATAAGAAAAGCTGCGGAACAAATAGTTACATACCAAACGCCACATACGAACCCAGAGACGCACAAAGAACTTCAAACGAGTTTTACTCGCGAAAAAACCTCACCCTCACGAACCAGCCTTACAAACTTTCTGACATCCCATATGATTATGATCCTAAGAAGTGGAAATAACATGTTTCTCATTACACTACGGTGCCATGCGAAGACGTGTCTTCAGGCATATGCGGACACCAAAGGCCCAGATCAGCCTGCGCAGACACGAAGTTTGATCAAGTCCGTCACTGTTCGCTAACAGAATCATTTGATACTATACATGTATGAATGAAGAGCAAAGGCCAGGATGATACTTTGCGCATGCGCAGGATGATCTGAATCTGCGTATATTGCGCATGTTCGAAGGTACTTCTGTGCTAGGCTGGCCTCAGTGGCTCAGTTGGATGCGCCGTCCGACTGGAGACCAGGAGGTCGTGGGTTCAACTCCCGCCGAGGTTGGCAACATTCTTTCGTGGAGATTGATCATGAAATATTTTCTACGGTCATTCTCTCCCTTCCGCTGATTCAAGAAGGGCAGTTGTCAGTTTCTGGCGAAAGAATGTGCACAATACTGGCTAACCGCTTAGAGGACTAAGCCTGCCCAGTAAACGTATGGTTAGGTAAACTGACCGCGCTCGACATGACCCCATTGGATTGACTGGGCCGTAAAACCTCGACACAAACAAACTTCTGTGCTAGACGCGACCCATATGTAGGCAACACTCACCGTAACACAGCCACACAGCCTTGCCAATTCACCGGATAAGAACTGATGAGGCTTAATTGACCGATACTAGCTAATTTAGTCATAAAAACTTGACATTTTAGTTGTCTTCAGTATTATGAGTTTGTTTCACTGTTTATATATCTCGTCTTTTGTGCTCTTTGAGCCCATTCCGTGTGTTTTTTTATTATTATTATTATTGTATTTAATATTATATGATGCCTAATTGGCAAAACTAGCTAGTCTGACGTAGGAAACTTTTAAGTTTTGTGAGTGCGTTCATTGCTCTCAATGATCAGTCCTTATACAATCTATTTATCGTAACTTTAGTGGGTATTAGTGCCATGTGGCGGCCGTTAATCGTCTCCCCGTGCTTTACTATAATGTAGTTAAGGAAAAGACACATTAGGAAACTACAATACAACGATTATCATCTGATCATTGGATCTGTAAGCGTGATACGGCGATAAACTTATTAGATCACACGAAGCTATAAGTGCCTTCAAACATGTGCAAACTGAGCAGATTCAGATCATCATCCGCACATGCGCTAAGTATCAACCGGACCTTTGATCTCCTTTCATACAATTCTGTAGTATCCCACAATTCTGTAAGAGGATAGTGAAGTCGAAGAGGCCGATCTTACCTTCGCCGTCCGCATAAGCCCGAAGGCATGTTTTCGCATGGCACGACCCAATTTATGTATGTACTTGGGACGAAGAAACGAGTAAATTTCTCATAATTATGGATCCATCGCAAGTAAATTAAAATAATCGAAGAAGAAAGAACAAAACAAAACAATAGATAGTCAATGTATTTTAGTTTCAGTTAGACACAGATATAGTCTACTATTCTTATATTAGCACAATTAACTATAAACGGTACCCTAACAGTTACACCTATTACTCTTTTTCTTATACATCTCTTCAACAAGTCCATTTAAATACATGTGAATGTATAAAATTGCTGGGTGAGTGGCAAACAGTGTAGACCATGATCAGACGCCACGTTCTGAGGCGTATGATTTTGGTCTACACTGTTTGCTCAGGTCTGTCGACCCCTCAGAAATCATCTCGGATCCACTCCTGCTCACCACACAGCACATTTGTGACTTGGGTTCATGAACGACCCTCGAGAACAATTAAACGCCTTTGAAAATTCGTCGAAGTTTTGTAGCGGTCCATATACCCTGAAACAGTAGAAGAGAAACATATTTGGTTTTCATTTAATTTGTATTTACCTATTAATACGTAGCGCTCTCTATCTCATGCTCAGAATGGTTCATTTCTAAATGCATTTTGTATCTCTTTATTAGCGAGCGACAATCTATTTTAACTGGTACCGAAAAATCAGTTTTCCCAACAATCTTTCTGAACATATAAACTCTCCATAAAAGTTTGTGTCGACAGACTTGAAGAATGGTTTTTAAACCAATGTTATACAAATTAGGATATTTATTCCAAATGACGGCGGTAAAAACTTATTTTACATAGTTTATGATACCCGTATCTCTGCTTAAAAAGTTTAACAGTTTATTTTTTTATTTTGATTATTTAAGTCTTGATAAGCAAAACGAATTAACTGAGACACTAAAGGATGTAGCACGAAGGACATTGCAATCCAAAACAGAAATTTTACAATATCAAAATTCAAGTCGTTCCGGTTTTTTGTTGTTGTTTTTTTTTTTTTTTTTTTTTGTTTTGTTTGTTTTGTTTTTTTCTTTTTTTTTTCTTTTTTTCCCCCATTTTATTCATTTATTTTTTTTTTCTAAACTTTAGTACAGATTATGTCGTTAAGCACTGAAAAATTTAAATCCAGAAATCGTGCATCGGTATTTTTTTAACTAAAGACATTTTTAACCACGTAAAATAATCATTATCAGTATTTAGTAATTAATCTAAATATCGTGACGTTACTTCTGCTTCAATAATATTGGCCTGATTTTCGTCAGAAAGAGACAACATAAACTCTCTATTTGTGACAAACTATACCATCACAGTGAAACCCATATAATATTGGCCTGATTTTCGTCAGAAACAGACGACTTAAACTCTCTTTTTGTGACAAACTATACCATCACAGTGAAACCCATATAATATTGGCCTGATTTTCGTCAGAAAGAGACAACATAAACTCTCTTTTTGTGACAAACTATACCATCACAGTGAGACCCATATAATATTGGCCTGATTTTCTTCTTAATTTAACGTCCCACCAAAACATTGATGCCACGTGGACAGGTACTGTTATGAATCTTACAATGAAGGCGTTATAAAAGGGTAAAAGGGTACTGAGAATGAACAGTATATTTTAAAACTGTTTCTGTATACAAAGTAAGCTAAATATATGATGCTGACAGACTACTAACAAGTAATTTATATTTACTACAGTAAGTGAATTAGGGAAATAATCGGCTTTATTATCTTAAATGATATTGTTTAATTGACAGATTTTCCTTTACATCTTTTTGCAAATTTATTTATTTCTCTGATAAAGGTATTTTAAACTGTTTCTGCATCGGTTAACATGACTTTAACTCGTTGGTAACTTAGTGAAAAGAAAGCAGAGAAATTGTATGAATACCTGTACATGTTTAGACTGTGCGGGTCAATTCGAATGGCCCTTATCTTTGCCTGGTCTCGATATTTTGTACACCATACCTACAAATATATAGTTCAAAATATTACATCACCAGCAAACATCTTTTGGATCATAGAAATTTGCAATAGACATGTGTAATTCGGGCCACTGATGGTTATTCACGATTAGAATCATTTAGGGATGTCTTTTCTATCTTCTGTAAAATAATGGTATGTTGAGTGTACTCATTAGAATCGCCTCAATTATGCGATTCTAATGAGCAAGCACAACATACATGTTCATGATAAGATAGGAAAAACAGCTTGTCTATCAGAAGAGCTCATAGAGACTCAAAGGCGAGTTCGAATCAGCCACGGTACATAAACTTCTGTAAATGGATGCTTAGGGCACTGCAGGTATACGGACAAGAAACGTCGTCTGTTATACATATCCATGTGGCATAAGACAGTAAACTTCAATGTATATTTGTTTCTTAAAACAAGTAGAAAACTGCAGATATAAAGCACTGCCTAACGATAAAACACCAGTCTTGTTCCATTTGTTTTAAGAATTTACAACATAGTATAGCAGATGTCCAGGAAAAGCCGAAATCACAGAACATAGCCTACCAATGACACAATCACAGAACATAGCCTACCAATGACACAATCACAGAACATAGCCTACCATTGACACAATCACAGAACATAGCCTACTAATGACACAATCACAGAACATAGCCTACCAATGATACAATCACAGAACATAGCCTACCATTGACACAATCACAGAACATAGCCTACCAATGACACAATCACAGAACATAGCCTACCAATGACACAATCACAGAACATAGCCTACCAATGACACAATCACAGAACATAGCCTACCATTGACACAATCACAGAACATAGCCTACTAATGACACAATCACAGAACATAGCCTACCAATGACACAATCACAGAACATAGCCTACTAATGACACATTCACAGAACATAGCCTACCAATGATACAATCACAGAACATAGCCTACCATTGACACAATCACATAACATAGCCTACCAATGACACAATCACAGAACATAGCCTACCAATGACACAATCACAGAACATAGCCTACCAATGACACAATCACAGAACATAGCCTATCAATGACACAATCACAGAACATAGCCTACCAATGACACAATCACAGAACATAGCCTACCAATGACACAAGTTCTGTTTCAGTTAATATATATTTTCATTTTTCTCTAATTCTAATCTCAAGTAGCCAAAATATATGTCATTCTTGTCAGTCTAAGAGATTGTATCTAAGACGAACTTTAAGAAAACGCTAGTAAAATATACAAGGAAAATATGACGAACTACATTTGCCAAAAGTAACATAAAAAGTGTCATTTCTGCATGGCTTGAGATACATAAAAAACAGCTATAAGACTTCTAGTTTTAATCTGACATCAAGACAGAGAAAATAAAAATGTATAGTATAACGCTAAAAAATGGATTATTTTAGACCATGTAATGAACAAAGGCTGCTGACGGTCAATATACCACCACTGCCTCTACAGAAATGAAAAGAAACAAACATTTTTTTACCAAATAGTAGATAAAAAGGACATCATGACAAGCAATTTTAATAATACTATACCTGATTGTAAAATAGCCGTTACCAATTTCAGAATAATAGAGAAAAATTCTGAATTTTAAATTCCCGATACATACAAATTATCAGTCTACACTCATGTCTTCTTGTTTCTAGTTTTGCATAATATTCTATACTATTTTTGTTATAACGATATGCATTATGTCTGCCTGTGCGGTATTTCGAAAATACAGCTGACTATATTTGTATGACTATCTTGGTAAAATTTGGTTTCTTCCTTCCATTGTCACACACTTTCTATAGGTCTATATCGTCAAGGCTAACCTGTACAGCATTTAGAAAGTACGCCTGACTACTGGGTAGATTACTTCTGGTAATCTGGTTTCCTCTGTACCATTATAGGACCCATTTTCCATTGACTTACAATGACCTGTGCGGCATGAGGAGAGTACTGTTGACTATTTGCGAATGGTAATCCTGTCAATGTCTTCAAAGGCAACATTTTATATTGTTTTTTTGTTTTTTTTTTTTTTTTGTTTTTTTTTTGTTTTTTATTGTGCTTCACTTATTGAGCTTCATTGCAGCTGGTGTTAGTTGTCATGTGGTGACCATAAAACGTCTCCCCGTACTGCACCATAGTATTGATTATACCTTTATTTCCTCTGGGATCATTTAGCCCACGCTAATTACTTTGAATATCGAATGCCACTTAAGCCGGTGCTAGGGGGCGTATGCAGTCTCGCAAATTGCAGTGCTGTATATGAAGAGACATAATAAATCCGAGTCTCCGAATTTCGTTATTTTGTATGTTCTTTGTATCCAAAGGCAAACTTTTAGATTTTTATCTTACCTGTGCAGCATTTAGAAAGTACAACTGACTACTTGTGTATGGTATTCCTGGTAACTTAGGTTCCTCCTTACCATTGTTTGACACCCACTTTCTATAGGCCTGTATTGACAAAACAAACCCAGGATAAAAAATATCCAAAATTACCGCACAATATAAGAAATCGGTTGATAAGTGTCTGAGCGAGTCCAATATTAGTTGAACTTAAATGTCTAAATATCTTTGAGGCCATGAAAATTTGGTCTAGACATGGGTAGTTCGAGACACTGAGGGTAAATCATAATGCTAAGCCAGGAGGTAAATGGGGATAAGGCGATTCTAATGAGTACACAAAACATACATTTGTTTTTGATAAAGTAAGGAAATTTCCGTAAATATCCCTAAATATTTGTTTTCTTGGAAGAATTTCCTAGGGGCTCAAAACGAGTTCGACTCAGCAACGGTAAACGGACCTTCGGTGTTCGAGATATTAAATTCTACTATACACAGATATCATACGGTTTGAAGTCCGCGGAGTCATCGATGTTTTTCTCTGTAGTAAGGGCTAAGTACATGTAAATATGTTGAGTGAAAATAAACAATGACAAATTTTGTTGATCGGTTCTCGATACGCATTCAGACAGCAATTGGTTATCAATTATTCGTAAGGAATAACAAAGGAACAGGATAATAATATATTCAGCCTTTTTTATAAAGGAAGAGAAGACAAATTTTGAAACTTCCGTTTTGCTTTCCTGAAACCCTTTCTGAAAAGCGGTTGACTCTAAAAGGACAGAAATGCACGCGATGTGGACAATATAAGCAAGAATAGCTGAGAACACAGAGGACTTCAAAGTAATGTTTAGGGATATACAAAAAAAAAAGGTAAGAGAAAAGTCCTGGGAGTGCCACAATCACAAACCGCAGCTCTTCCCAGACCCTAAGAGGAAGAAACCGACAAATCCAAACAAGCACAAATCGAACAAACGTACGAAAAGCACTAAGATTAGCTCTCTCTTCCCCAAGCGAGGTAATCGCAATACTAAAAGGACTGAAAAACGCAAGAACAAAATGACACACGGAAAGACATACAACAAATCGCATCGTAGAATAAACCACAAAGCAACAAAGAGTAAGACTAACACCGGGACCACCGCCTTAGAACGGTCAGTAGAGTAAACCACCGAGGGTTTAAAGCACTTTTACAGCTAGCTAACTTCACCCTGGGTCCCGACCTGGTTGCCCTGCCCTGCGACCATAAACGACCATAAAATTACAAAGCGAGTTTAAACACCTTTACATTTCTTCATTCTGTTTTTGTTAGCATGCTATTTTGTGATAATGTTTCATTTTATTTATTATCCACCGTCTTGGGAATGCTGTCTTCCGCGATCATGTAAGACTGGAATATATTTGCCAGCTCATCAGAAAGTTGACCGGACTGATATTGAGTTGGTTCTTCTAAAAAAATATTCTGTTCATCTTAAACGTCATTATCGCATTAAAATACTATTTTAGATGTGTGCAAGAGAGTCTATATAATTCAGACACTTTATTTTTTTACAGCACAAGGAGTATTGGTTCTGAAAAAGTTCTTAATATAAATATGAATAGTTACCTTTTATTTTTCGATAACACATCTAAATGAATGGCATAATATAATCAAGAAGCCTGAAGTAGTATCGATATACAATGTCTACTCCGATTATTTCTTTTCACTTTATGAAATACACAATGTCTACTCCGATTATTTCTTTTCATTTTATGAAATACACAATGTCTACTCCGATTATTTCTTTTCATTTTATGAAAACATCTACTTCTTTATTGACTCTGAGTTAGATTAACAAAGATTACCTTGAAGCTTTCCTTGATTCCTCCATTATCAGCAATGTTTTCACCTTGGGTATTAATTCCATTAAGCTAAAAGATACAAAAAAGAATAAAAAATACACAAATAAATAAAAATAAAGTTAAAATGAGGAAAATGAGGCTTCTATGAATAAATAACAGTCAACCTCCACAGCCATTCCAAGAAAGCCACATACTAAAGCCACAATTAACGACCACAGCCACTCCGAGACAGCAAATTAAAATTTCGCCGTAAAAGCTACAAAAAAAGACTACGTCCATTCCGAAGCAGCCAAACGACCAGCCAGCAATCTGTATACGAATATTAAATTTAACACTCATTAGTTTACTATCTTTATCAAGGTTAACAACCAAAAACAAAAGTTACCTAAAATAGCAACATGGCTTCACGACAACATGTATGAAAATATTTGGGATAATCCGCATTTTCTAGCAGAAGAGATGTTTATATATATATTGATAATGATGAAGAATGCTTTGGGGTTGTATTTATAGTATCAGTAAATATTGATATAATGAATTAGCATTACTAAAAGGACCACCGTTTGGCAGTCTGGAAGAATTCTGCCTTTAGCAGGATTCAAACCTATATCCGCTAGCTTAGGAAGTGAGCGCTTTACCCACTGAGATATCGGTTCGTCCTAAATAATTGGCAAATATTCAAGTTCAATCCCAAGTTCATATTAATCTGGTAGATTAGCAAACAAACTTACTAAAACAGGCATAAAAAGCCGGTAGATTAGCTAATAATCTACCGAAACAGGCATAAAAATCTGGCATAACTGTATTGTTACCGTCATATTTCCAGTGCCGGGGACCACAAAACTACCATACTGATCGATTATACACTGTGCTTTGTCTTTGAATTTTTTCTCGTCTGTTTGAGACCACCAGTCATTCAAATTACCGTCTTTGTCAAACACTCGCCCTGTGAACAAGGTAATGAAACTGATGATGTGCATACAAAACTATAAATTTCTGATGTAATTGACTTCAGACAGACTAATCAATTCAGCGAATGTTGTTTTCACGGTCATGATCCGCTGCTTAGCTAGGAGACATCAAAGCGAATACAGTTATCGTTTTTTTTTTCTTAAAATTCTGCCTTATCATAAAACAGTCTGCTTGCATGAGATTAATCCAGTCACGCTTGACCACATTGCTTACCTCTTTAACTGCACGCCGGTTGGTCGAGGTTCAGACTCTTTGATGGTCCCGATTTTAAAACTATTCATTAGATGGTCTTGACGGGAAATTATAATGATTGTTGTTCGGCTCACGTGCTTTACTGTTTTTTAGGGATTTCCAAATGTCTCAACACGTTGTTTCTGTTGAGCCCTCATCTCTGCTTCATTATAGGCTTTATCTGTAATTTATCTGTTGCCCATGATAATTCATGGATGAGTTAAAAGACCTCCACATGGACCGAACAAGTATATGTTTTGCCACTATGGAAGCATATGGGAGAGTTCGGATCCCCTAAAGTTAGCTAAATCACCTCAGTAATTCATTACTGACCGTTCCAAGGTGGTACTTTCATTGTGATATTTTTGTTAATTGTTCTCTAGTGCTTCACTTTCTTATGTTTTTCTTTTAAACATTGTGTTGTCGGTTGGTGACTATTTACACAATAGGGCAGTTTATTATAAAATTATGCACCTAGTTTAAGTGTCTTCGACAAAAAAAACATAACGAAACTTAAATATTGGTGATGGTGTGAATAAAAATAATAAAACACTTATATTCGTTACCATTCAATTGAATATCTTTTTTTACTTCAATATTTCTGTGTAGTTTCTTCGGCATAAATATTTCCGAAGACACATTTAATATAACAATACAGAAGCGGGTCCAGGATGATTTCTGAGGGAGGTCGATTTGATTAAATCACCGTATTACTTACGTATTTGGACGGACAGGCCTGAGAAAAAAGAACGCGCGTCAGACCGGGTCTACACTGTTTGCCACTCACACAGCAATTTCACTCATATTCACATGTAGTTAAATAGACTTATTCAAGTGACATATATGTTAAAGAGTAAGGGACGAGAATCAAAAATTGAAAATGAAATTTTTAATAAAGAGTGGGGTTCAACTAACCCCGCGAATATCCTCTGAATCTATCCCTACAATAACACATTTAACCCATTTTTGCCTAGCGTCCCAGAAAAGGGACATTGGTTAACAGTATAGACTTAGATCAGACGCCGAGGCATATGAAAAGGGTCTACATTGTTTGCTTTAAGTACAGGAATTTCTATAATAAAGCATAACACTAGAAACAAACCAGACTTTTTAAATTAGAAATTAACATGACTAAAGAGAGCGGTAGAAGAGTAAATATTAGGCATAAATTGATAAATGTACCAATTAGTACGAATTCTACCTTGATCGTCGAATCCATGTGTCATTTCATGGCCTATAACAAATCCAATTCCACCATAATTCAAATACCTGAAAAGTAAAAATGCCTTAATTTACAGGTTCTCAAGAACATTGATAATCGATAATTTAAACACTGCACAGAACTAAATGCATATAATGCGTTCATGATTATACAATGGTTGTGAGATGTTACCAAATGCACATTCCTAAGTCAACAAGAAAGGGCTTCTATGCCAAATCTGTTACCTGCTGTGGTTTTATGTGCCTGAAGCCACTTTAACAGTTGTAACTATGCAAGGTGAAGTCGTTTTGGTATCTATTCAATTATTACGAGTATCTAATGTCCTTTCTCTAGCTGACCAACTTGTATGGATGTATTTTTGACTTAGACCTTTTCTATATATTTTTTCTACTAGCTACATGACGAGAGCGTTGGATTAGTTTGATATATTTGGCAAACTTTAAAGTGTGAAGAAATTTGTCTTGTTTTATTACATGAATGAGTTAAAGGTTAACAGGTTATATTTTATTAACCGCTGGAGTGAATGCGTTCAAATTTTAATGAGATGATGCCAAACAAGTCACAGTATTCTGCACTGTATGCCTATAAAATTTGTTTAAGATATAGTTCATGATGTAGTTCATGATGTAGTTCATGATGTAGTTCATGATCAGCTAGGAACCCAATAAGTAGCCATCTGAGGAATAGTAAATTAATGCTACTCAGGAAAAAAGGACAATAATGTTATCCAGGAAAAGCTATAACCGATGGGTATCACCACCCCATCTGTACTCACGAAAACAAAGGAAACGTTTACATGCCAAAAACAATCTTACTGAATAAAAAAGAACAACAGCAGGGAAATGCAACGCAGGGAAAAACAATCAAGGATCACGGCCATCCCAAGTTGCCAACATAAGTGACTTAAGACAACATCAAGAAACACACAGACAAACCTAAGCATTCCCAGAAATCAAATCAAACGAACCACTGGCCCGAGTAGCTCTCTCTTGCCTGACGTGGTGTTAACAATGCACACAACATTAAACAGGGCAATACGGCTGAGATGATTGTCCTACTGGGATTGTGGTTGTTTCTTTATGTGACAGTTGCGGCCGGACAGCTCAGTAGGTAGAACATTGGAACGGTAATACAAGGATCCCGGTTCGAGCCCCAGTATGGTTGTACATTTTACATCCTGTGACATGTACTTACTGTGGTTGACTCTTCGTGTAAAACGGGGGCTGAAGAATACCGGCTGGGAAAGCTGAAATTTGAAAGGATAGATATTACACGCATCCTATGATTAACTTATTTTCGGCAAATGGACTCAGCTACCCTTCTGCTTCCATAGTATTCGGCTTCCCGTAATTCCGAAATTCCATGATTCCACGCCCCCCCACTCCCCCCACACACACAGCTTACGCACACTTACCTACTCAGAGGAAAGGTACCGTGTGGATGCAAATTATCCTTCAGTTATGGACGGATCTATTTGATATGCATGTGATTTTTGCATATTACTTATTTTTTTTTGTTTGTTTTTGTTTTGTCATTTTTTCTGGGTTTCTGGGTTTCGAAAAGTCGTTTTTTGAGCTCAAATAGTATAGATAGTGGGTACCTTGTGGACGCAACTCCTCCTACAGTAGTAGACTGCTCATTTTGAAACTTTGTGGGTGTTTTTGTCATGGTCTGAAGACTTACATAATTTGTGTTATATCCCTAAATTTATTGTATCACATTTTCAGCTTAGTTATTATAAGTGTGCATAGATAAATGGTACTTTGTTGGACGCAACTCCTCTTATAGTTGTGGACTTTAAAATTGCATCGTTTTCTAATTGAGTTGCAGTTCATATATTTACCAAAGGCGAGGGACGAATTCCCTGTCGAATTTCCTTGTTGCTTTTAGTATTACCTTTTAGTATAGACATTTCCTGTACGGAACGTAAACAGTGTAAACCACGATCAGATGCCGCATTCTGTGGCGTCTGATCTGGGTCTACACAGTTTGCTAGCGTCCCTTTTATCGGACGTTAGGCATAATTAGGTTAAGCAATAGATTTTTTATGTTTTATGGATGAAGTATTTTTTTGCGACAGATGAGCACTGAGCGATCGATTTTTTATGTTACATAGTTCTGCGAGATTTTTTCTAGAAGGAGTAAGATTCCAGCAGAATGCGTTCTCTTCGGTGCACTGAAAAGGCTTTGTTCTAAAAAATAATCATTCAAGATATTGCACGATCGTAAATTAAACACAGCATGACTTTGCTAACAAAAACTTCCCCTACTGCAAAATACAGTACATTTACTTAGATGATAATGCTGTATTGAATTCTTGATGGCGAGCTCGACAGATAGTAGACATATATCCAGCTAAGAGAGAGAGAGAGAGAGAGAGAGAGAGAGAGAGAGAGAGAGAGAGAGAGAGAGAGAGAAAGAGACTTTGAATAGGCAATTAACCAGTTTTAGTTTGGAGATCCAAACCAGCTAATTGGCAAACAGTGCAACATTATCAAAAACATTGTCAAACAGGAAAGTAAATAAAAAGTTAAAACCTCACTTACTGATTTGGTTAGTTCCTGGATCGTAGTAAGCATTTACAGCGGCTGCCGACATTATCCAACTGGATATGTAACACACGTAAGAAATTTAGTAATATCAAATAGCATATTTGGTGCTTTAAAATACATATAATCCATTCATGGTGGTACAATGGTTTTGTCAAGTTACAAAATGCACATTATCTAGTATATTAATAAATCAAAAAAAAAAAAAAAAAAAAAAAAAAAAAAAAAAGAGAAGGCTTTGAGCTAAACCGATGGAAAAAAATCGATACTTCAACTATTTCTCTCTCTCTGTGTGTGTGTGTGTGTGTGTGTGTGTGTGTGTGTGTGTGTGTGTGTGTGTGTTCACTGCTCACAAATTTCCGACAATGAAACACCGAATTGCTTCACTAAAATTATATAGCTGTTTTATCAAATGGTAGAGAGCGTAAGGCTTTTAGTTAGTGAACCGAGAACTTGATTAGGATTGGACACTATCTCAATGGTTACCTATCTTTGAACTCAATTGCATATTCATAAATATAAAATTGCTTGACACTAAGTTAGATTAACAGATAACAAGATAACAAATCTTTTGCTGCAAGATTGCTCCTTTTCTTTTCGGGAATGTCTTTACACGTTAGTACAATAACAAACAAATATCTAGTTATTTAATACTAAAAAGCAAGGACCTGAGCTATTGGATTAGAGTCTTATGGAAATGAAAAACAACAGTCGAGGTCTTAGGCAAGATTTTGATTCACAACATACTTGGATATTGAAAAACACCAAGCTCCAAACGATATCATTTTCATTGAAATTCATATTTCCATTGAATAGATATTTGCGTTTTCTGTTGGAAACATTTGTTTCAACTTACACTTATGCGACGAGAAACGTACGTCGGATTATTGCTAAGCTGGAATATTTTAACGTACGAGATTTGAACTTCCCTGCTTTTGGTTTATTTGGCTCTACATGTAGGTGTTTGCTACAATAATATGTTCTCCTAAATGGCTGCGACTGTTTTGCTTCGCATGTCTATGCTATTGACATTGTCCCGTAGGGACTACCTGTATTTTGTTTATCAGCAGCTGCTATTTTTTTCTTCTTTTCTTTCTTCTTTGTTTTTCGCAGAACATAACAGTTGATGTTTATTCGGAAGAGTGTGTGTGTATTACATTTATCTGTAATTTAGTACTTTAATTTCAACCGTTAAGATTTAGAATCCCTAACGATGATAAATTCAGAATATACATCTGGACACTAAAATCCATACGACTTCGCTCATTCAAAAATGAAAGTTTTTGCAACCATTATCTTAAGAAAGAGCATGATCTTTCTTGTAAGACTAGTTTATTTACTCCTACCTGAGTTTGTCCCCTGAGCTTATGGCGGTTTAAACAGTAGACCAACATTTAAATGACAACAAATTATCAATATTCGTCTTCAATGAAGAATATTTACTGAGCCGAAGCACAGTATATCCTACAACACTGCATGGTCGCCCAGTGAAGACTTAAATAAGCCTGCACACTTGCGCAATCTGAGCAGAGTCTTCGCACGGCACTGACTAAGATAAGCCTGCATATCTGCGCAGTCTGATCAGAATCTTATCACGGCACTGACTAAGATAAACCTGCACACCTGCGCAGTCTGATCAGAGTCTTCTCATGGCACTGACTAAGATTAGCCTGCACATCTGTACAATCTGAGCAGTCTTCGCATGGCACTTTGTGGGTAGCCAAGGGTTCAAAGTGTCTTTAGACAGACAGCGAAGGCTGTGCTCAGCCGATGCGAATGCTCGGGCTAATCTGAGTCTTCGTTCGGTGCATATACAATCTTGTAGGAAATGCTAAGCCCCGATTGAATTTTATTTTACTTACAATGATTTGTCATGTTCTTCTCTCAGCTGTTTCAAATTATATCTACCATCTGCTTCACTAAAGCTAAAGAAAGTCCGCAAAAGGTTACTAGGATACACTGTCACCTGACGTTAAAAATATATATAGATAGACTAGTACGTGGGTGTGTATTTCAGATGAAATTTATGAAACACGTCGTACATATGTATCACTCTATTGCTTTGATATCATATAAAATAAAATAGCATTTTATGGCAATAAAAGTTGGTTCGTTTTTCACAGAAAGCATACTGTTTTTACGCCAGTAAACAAATGTTATGTAACGTGTGATCATGTCATTTTTATGACATGGCGTTATCCACTGACTTATAGCGACATCATATGATAAATAGAAGCTCGTTCTAAGTTATCATACTAGTAAGCCAGTTCGATAGAGACTGAAGTTGCGATTACCAAAACATTAGTTCATTCGTCGGTTTTGTAATGGTGTGCATTTGTTGGGTTTGCTGTCACGTCGCGTTCTTCTTTTGGTGAGTGGGGATGAATGTGGTTTTAGATTGTTGTTTGTTCTGAATAGTTCTATAGTATAATTTTGTGGCCTTTGTGAAACCATGATTAGAATTATGACTCTTGACATTTTGTTCTTTGGCTTTTCATCATAGAGACGCATGTATTTTAACTTAAGTAGTACACTCATTTTGTGATCTTGTCCTTTATTCTTCCTGCTAAATATACGGTCGACTGATGCCGTTGCTTGCGAAAACCAGCGGATATTTTGATATATTTTCTTGTTATCTATGAAGTTTTGTTATCTATGATGACTTGCATTGTTCCGAGGATTATATATATGTGCCTCGCCATGCAAAAACGTGTCTCCAGGCATATGCTGACAGCGAAGACCTAGATCAGTCTTCGCATCTGCGCAGTCTGATCGGGACCTTTACTGTCCTCCAACAGAACAAATGGACACTATGGATAATACTTTACGCATGCGCAGGATAATCAGAGAATTTTGCGCATGACTGAAAGCGCTTTTTTGCTTGACGCCGCTAATATATCATAAGACATAATTTCAGACATAGGATTTACACTGGAAACTGAAAGACAGCGCACAGCTTATACTTACATCTTCATACTTTTTATTTAGTTTCGTCTCGTTATAAACCCAGCCAGGATATCCTATTCTTGGTTTCAGTGTATCCGCCTGATAATAAGGAAATAAGTATGTATTTATATATATATCCCTTTAGAAATAGATACCTCACACACCAATCTATACAATATGTGAAAAGGTGATTTGAGGATTTGCTTATAATTTATAATTATATACTTCTGATAGTTTGTTCTTTAACCCTTTCAACCCTGCAGATCAAAACATTATGTTTTCAAACAGTATAGATCCTGCTGAGACAGCTCATAATGGACCTTCTCATCAACATCTACACTATTCGCCATTCTGTTTTGTTTTGCTTTTTGACTGAGACCCCTATTGGGAACAATGGTTTTGACCAGATTCAAAGATGGAAGTCCGTTTCAAAAACTCGGGGATAAAAGGATTAATGGTGCAGTGGTGCTGTTCAGTTATATAAACTAGACGCCACAATACATAATGAAAGACTGGAACTTATTTGGTTCTATCAGATAATATAAAACATAAAGTACAATTAACTCTCTTTATCTTAAATACTGATAAACTATTGCTTTAGTCAAACTAAATAAAGAGCAACATTGGAATCTTTGCTTTATGCTTCTTACATTCCAACTCTTATAATGCCGAACTGTTGATATCTGAAACTAAAAATCCTAGTCCCTTTTGAGATAACGGGACTCGAATGTATATACAGTTCGATGTTCTAGAAAATTAAATATACTCTTTTCTTAAAATAACTGTTTATCTATGATGAAAATTGATATACGCTAGACATATATAGTCAACGTCACATGTCTTTTTTCATATATTGTTAGAATTCATTTTTGTTAGTTATTAATTAATATTTACCATATAAAACTACCATATAAAACTAGAATAGTGGGGGTCGGATTTTTCAGTCGGTAGAGCGTCGGAACGGTAATTCGAGAGTTCCGGGTTCGAGCCCTGGTACGGCTATATATTTTTCTCACCCGGTGACAACAGTATAATATCTATTACCTTATCGTTGGCTCGAGCTTTGGTAGACTGCCCCATCCAGTCGAGATCTGATATCATTTCTTTCAAAGATGATCGCAGATTTTCAATCATTGTTTCAACCTGCATACGACATCAAAAAAAACACATGTATTACGTTATACGAGAAGCTATTGATTTGTTTGTATCACATATAGATTCTTTATTCAGATTACCTGATATAACTGCAACGTCTGAATGTGCCATTGTCTTGTTAACTTAAGTCGTTTTGTTTTTTGTCACCAAAATGAAGGTTATCTGTGTCAGAAGTTTAATGATGGGTTGGTATCTATTGTTTTTAGTTGACCCACCATGGTCCTGCTGGTCAGACTACCGCGTTGGATCCTACCAAAGATATGTGATATAGAGAACCAGCTGTCTCTGAAAAATTTAGGATGGGGCATCACAGATTCTTGCAATTAAAATTGTCATTTTGTGAAAAATCGGCTAAAGCAAAGATGTTGCACGGCAAACTGTCAAATAAATTATTGCAAGGTCTGTCCTTTAGCCAATCTGTTTAAATAGCAAATATTTTCCTGAGAACTGGTTAACTAGCATCCTTGGCCCATGTCTTCAGGATATATCATATGACCATTGGTTTAATATTGTTAGTATAAGAATCAGTTTGTTTTCGGTCATTTTACTTTTCGTGTTCCTTCTATAAGTGGAGCATTTGCTAAATTTCCGACAACTGCAAGGATAAAAACTGAAAACAACTACAAAGAAATAAACACTTAGACAACAACTACAAAGAAATAAGAAACGTAATCAACAACTACAAAAGATAATACTGAGACATAGCTTACATCGCCTTTGGAGTTTTCACTAAAGTAAGTCTGTACAAACAGTCTCCCAGCAACCTGAGGCAATAGATCAATCACGTTATCTCCGCAGGATTGCCACCGCGGAGTTCGAGAGGCTGAACCAGTTAGTACCTGTAATTATCGAGTTGAAATTGTTCCATTGATACGACCAAGCACTCCTACCTTCGATTATCTGCCTTGGCAGATTACGCATAGCTTCTAAGTATATATTCAATCTCTGACAACTGCGTCAGGGAGTCGACTCTTTGGCTCAGTGGTTAGAGCATTGGGTTTGTAACCGGGAGGACCGGGTTCGATTCCCACGGCAGGTGTGAGAATATTTTTTCAGCTATGCTTCATTCCTTTGTTACGACTATCATGTCGTGAGATGAGGGCTCGTCCGGGATAGGACTTTATATGCCGTAAATAGCTTCACGTCATCATTAATGATGACTTCCTTGAAGAGAGGGAGTGTTACGACCAAGCACTCCTACCTTCGATTATCTGCCTTGGCAGATTACGCATAGCTTCTAAGTATATATTCAATCTCTGACAACTGCGTCAGGGAGTCGACTCTTTGGCTCAGTGGTTAGAGCATTGGGTTTGTAACCGGGAGGACCGGGTTCGATTCCCACGGCAGGTGTGAGAATATTTTTTCAGCTATGCTTCATTCCTTTGTTACGACTATCATGTCGTAAGAACATAATGATATTGTAAGTTAAATATAAATGACTATTTGAGTTGAGTTTTACGCCCCAATCAACACTGATAAGGTCACATCAAGCGGGTCACTTAGCCTACTGACATACTTTTCTGGGCAAGCTTTGTCCTCTTAGCAGCTAACAATGTTCCTGTGTACATACTTTCCCCAGTAATTAACAATTACCCTTCTTGAATCAGCAAACTAACAATTACCCTTCTTGAATCAGCGAGAGGGAAGAATGACCTAGAAATGATTTCACGTCCAATCTTCACGAAATTTATATGTGCTGAGATTCGAAATTGTCACCCCTGGAGCACATCTTGAATATCAATTTATCATTACAATCAGATTAGATGTTTTAGGAAATGGCGGTAGTGCGAATTCTTTTGATTAGTATGTGTGTATCTCTTATTGGACATTGACCGTTCTAAACTAGTGATGTGTTGTCATCATCTCCTCTTCTTGTGGTGTATATGGAATGTGTTTTGGTATTAGCCTTTGGTAACTTCATTGTATTGAACGTGCAATGGTAAGATTGACTATATATATATATATATATATATATATATATATATATATATATATATATATATATATATATATATATATATATATGCAATTTGTCATTGTGTCTGTATATGGTTGTATCCCTCCCTTCTTATTTTATTCGTTGGGGTCACTAAATGGGGCTTTCTCGAGTAATCGCATTTCTCTTTTCCAGAAAGTTGTGAATTTTGATCGATGTTTGACTGGGTAACTTGAAGATGTACTTTTTATGTAATATCTTGAAACACAAATAACGAAATTTTTCAACATAAACATTGCAAACTATCACACATATTTATTTTAATACGCGTTTACCGTTCAGGGTGATCATAATTTTCCCGTGTAAGTGACCTTGTTGAATTGTTTCTGCACGCTATTCACTCACTTTTATGTTTCATAGGCTATGACTCTTAAGCCATTCTACAGAGAAGATGTTCAGGGGGTTCAGTCGATATCCTCTTTGACTGAAATTTCAATTTTAAAGGAAAGTTCGGATAATAAAGTTTGGAGAATAGTCGCACACGAACTGTTTACCTTGTACTTCTATAAAAGTCATAAGAGCAGGTGAATGTATCTAAAATTGCTTGATGAATAGCAAGCAGTGCAGACACTGATCGGACGCCGCGTACTGCTGCGTCTGATGTCGGTATATACTGTTTGCTTAGACCTCGCTGTCAAAACACTCAAGATTAACAAGGTAGTCTGATCAAATCGAAACCCTATCAAAGAATCCTGGATTGGCCACTGGTATGTGCTTCTAGAGACGTCGAAAACTCGTTCATAACATGATATGTAGATGCAGCAAATTGAGGATAATGGAAAAGATCGTGAGAATATTTAGATTTCATTTCGTGAAAAGTTGCTTCACTTGATAAAACAACACACATCAATGTCCTACTTGATGCATGTACAATGAGAATTTCAAGAATGAATTAGAAACTGCTAATCTAAATTGAAAAATCTAAACGGTTATCTTTGGAAACAAAGAACACATGAAGCAACGAAAATCGGAGACTCGTTTTTTTTTAAGTCTCTTCATATACAGCAGTGTAATTTGCGAGGCTGCATACACCCACTAGCACCGGCTTAGGTAATATACGTTTATCAAAGTAATCAGAATGGACTAAATGATCAAGAATGGACTCATTGATCAAGAATGGACTCAACGACTGACGCAGAATCTCGCGTATGTTTCATGTTTGTGCTAGTTTGACATTTAAAAAAAGAGATACTCCTCACCTTATTGTATTCCATATATATATCATTAAATTTAGTTGGTAGGTAAAATGTAACATCAAGCAAAATCCTCCATAATATATAGTTAGCGACGACTCTAAAAACAAAGAAACAAAACAAATCAAATGATTTTAATGATGCTTATGTCATTTGTCTTCGAGTTAAATTACAACAAAATAATGCAAAAGCAAAGGACGCAATACTTGTATACATACTTTTATAGATACAGTGACATGTTGCTCAAAGCACGTAAGGACACGGGCTGGTCCAGAGTGGGCTTCGTTGGGACGGGCGTGGGGGCGGGGGGTGTCAGTCAAACACCCGTTTGATTCAAAATTTTATTTTCTGAAATATTGAATTTGATAAATGTTTGATAACGTTTTTACCCTAATAACTATTCACTCACATTATGTCTTATACTTCTAAAATTTCAACCAGTCCATTTCTCTATGTATGAAAGTATCTAAATTGCAGAATGAGTGGCAAACACCGTAGACCAAGATAAGACACCACGGTCTGTCCGAATGCATAGAGTAAGTATGGTCATTTAATCGCGAAATCTGACAAGAGTCTTTGCAGGTGTACTCTGTAGGTGGTCAAGAATCCAAAGTGTCCTCAAGCTGACAGTAACCACTCTGATCGGACTGCGCGGATGCGCAAGCTGACGTGCATCTTCGCTGGACGCACATTTAATCTTACATGAAATACTGTACCCTGGCTCGTGTATTATATTAGTATAAAAGAAGTTTCCTTGTATTTTCTGTATGTAACTTTCTGCTGCATGTCCTTTTTGCCCCTTCCCAGAATTTCAATTTCACAACAGCGGGTATTACTGTCATGTGGCGGCAACAGATCTACTTCCGCTCCTTCATCAATGTGTTTTAAAGTGTCCGGTTCTGGAGATCAATGAGCTAATGTGGAATAATTCAAAAATAAAATATTATTATTTATGCTAGGGTTAGGGCGCGTGAGCAATGTTGCAAATCACAGGACCAAGCCTAATATTTTCGCTTTCGTCAGTGCCTTCTTTGCTGTCTATGTTACCTCCCTCTCAGAATGTATTTGCGAGTATATGCGAACATCACATTTACCGTTGTCTATATCTGCTGACTGTCGGCATTAGTTGTTCAAAGTACGCCGGGGTAGACACAATAATGGGTTCATGTTCGTCAATAGTTATATTCACTAGCTTAAATGTACCTCTTAGGAGTTTCATCCAGTCAAACTGAAACATTAATTTACATCGATTATTATGAATCTCAAAACAGAAAGCCCTACTGTATTTAACCAGTCATAATTAAATAAAACACGAGCAACAAAATGATGTTTATTACTGTGTTTGTTTTCTGTCGATGCATCAAAATCAAATGAAGAACTTTGGCAAGTGCTATGTGAAAGATCGTGGTGATTCCTGTGTCGTTTGTCCTTTATAAGACTTCGTGAATTTTAACCCATTTATACATAATGTCTCATAAAAGGGATATGAGCAAACAGTGTAGAACCAGGTCAGACACCGCAGACCGTACACTCTTTGAACTAAATACAAGAATTTCTATGAAACATAATAATAATAATAATAATAATAATAATTAAACAACTAGACACCCTTTCTATTGGCGAAAGACCCGTACAAAGAGTTTAGGTAGCAATGTCCACTCGTCATAAATGGGTTAAGATCCTATTTACATTCTAGTTATTATTCTATGATAACATTTTGTTTCTTTCAAACGTGTTCATTTTCGGTTTGCTTTCCGTTTCTCCCTGTTTGTGCTTAGTTTGTTTTATACTGTGGACAATATCTGAACTCAGAGTGAAGATTTGGTGCCAATATAATCGATTTGAACTCCCGATATAGACCGCTCTAAGGCGGTGATTCTAGTGTATTCGTTAATTGTGGGGCCTTGTGGCTGTTTGCTGAGGGCTTGTTCCGTGTAGTTCCCTGTTTACTGTCGTATTGTTGTGTTACGTGGGTCTTGTTTGGTATTTTGATCACCTTTTTGGGGAAGAGAGTTGCTTTTCTTTTCGTTGGTTTGTAACATGTGAATTGATCATCTTTGTTTGGGAAGAGGGTTGCTTTTCAAGTTCCTCCTTGTGTCATTGGAATACAGTAAATGTGCAATGACTCGAACACCGATGGCTCTTTTACTGTGGATGATTCGATCTCGTTTTTGAGTATCTAGGAGTTTCTTCCGACAGAAAACAAATATTTAGGGATAGAATAAAGAAATGTTCATATTTTTTCATGAAACGTATGCTCTATGTACTCATTAGAACCACCTAACATATTATCTTTTAGAAGGTCAAAAAGACATCACTAAATTACCCCACAATCGCCTCCTATTCTGGTGCTATGGTTAAACCTCAGTAACTCCAACTACTCATGTCTAGATCAAATCAGCATGGTCCCAAAGATGTTCGAGACATTGAGGTTCAACTGTATTTTGAATCAGGAAAACGTCGT
This sequence comes from Anodontia alba, assembly GCA_964016985.1. Classification (NCBI taxonomy): domain Eukaryota; kingdom Metazoa; phylum Mollusca; class Bivalvia; order Lucinida; family Lucinidae; genus Anodontia; species Anodontia alba. The sequence goes on along the minus strand of OZ024838.1, from coordinate 44,269,150 downwards.
CTTCTTCGATGTTTACGTTTAAGTTTATCATTTATATGTTAATTACGGAAGAACATATAAGGAGAGCATTATGTGTTAATTACGAAGGAACAGATATGGTGAGCACTATGCATTAACAAGTAGTTGCGGTCATGGTACCAAAGCCGTAATCCAAAATCATAAATCCATAAACGAATGACGAATCAGAATGTTCAGACCAACAGACATGGACCCCAGAACAAAGGGTGTAATCAGGCGTCCGCGGATAGTAAGCATTACTTGGTAAGCAAGCTTCGCCCACCATGCCCATGGGCCTGAACGAAGGAAATATCGGTAGAAGCGTATGTCCGGGATTTGGGAAGTCTACTTATGGCGTGTCACTGGCAAAAACATCAGAAACAATTCTGGAAACTGCCACATTGTAGGGATTGACTAGATCATGATGTCTCCCATAGAACTTCTTAAGTGTTGCTACCAGTTTGGTTTTTTGATACCCCTGGCTCAACAACTTTTGAGTGAGCACTTTCCCACGCTCCATGAAGTCCTGATAATTTGAATAGGTTCTGGCATAACGGATTAACTGTGAAACGTAAACGCCGTATGCTGGTGCAGAAGGGATATTACTGCTCAGGAAAGGAAAGTTAACGATGGGAAATTTCTATGTGCTAATTATAAAGGAACAGGTAAGGAGAGTATTATGTGTTAATTACGAAGGAACAGATCTGGAGAGTATTATGCATTAACAAGAAAGGAACAGAAAAGGAGATTTCTATGTGTTAATTACAGAGAAACATATAAGGAGAGTATATTGTGTTACTTACGAAGGAACAGATATGGAGAGTACTATGCATTAACAAGAGAGGAACAGAAAAGGAGATTTCTATGTGTTAATAACAGAGGAACATATAAGGAGAGTATTATGTATAAATTACGAAGGATTAGATATGGAGAGTACTATGCATCAACAAGAGAGGAACAGAAAAGGATATTTCTATGTGTTAATTATAGAGGAACATATAAGGAGAGTATTATATGTTAATTACGAAGGAACAGATATGGCGATTACTATGCATTAACAGGAGAGGAAAGAAAAGGAGATTTCTATGTGTTAATTACAGAGGAACATATAACGAGAGTATTATGTATTAAATACGAAGGAACAGATATGGAGAGTACTATGCATTAACAAAAGAGAAACAAAAAAGGAGATTTCTATGTGTTAATTACAGAGGAACATATAAGGAGAGTATTATGTGTTAATTACGAAAGAACAGATATGGAGAGTACTATGCATTAACAAGAGAGGAACAGAAAAGGAGATTTCTATGTGTTAATAACAGAGGAACAGATAAGAAGACTATTATGTGAATATAAGAATATTTCATGAGTGAGAGATGCAGACTGAAAACTTCGTTCGGAGAGTAACTGTTCGACAGCACGAGACTGGCCGAGTGATGCCAAACAATTATCCCGAGGAACGAATTTTTCACTCTATCTAAAACCCATGATAGATTCTTTTTCTTGCATACATTTTGATATAATACAGCTTTAGATTTTAATTAGAACTGCTTAAATGCAAAACTGTAGCGTTTGTAAGAGTTTCCTTTTACCCTTCGAAGTAGCAGACGCCATCGACTACCGATGTTCGGTTCCCTCTGTCAACGTCCGACGTCCGTAGTACAAACGCTATTTGTCATATTCTTGACGTCAATCGTCTACACAACCAATGTCTTGACGATGCTAATATGTGTCCTCCTATACAACCAATGTATTGAATGCGCGTTACGTTCTTCTTTTTTTATCCGCCCTACTGGGCGGATAAACGGGGTGAGATAAGTTTTGTCAGCATTGGAGAAAATCGCAAAAAAAAAACAGCAAAAAAAAAAAAAAAAAAAAAACAGGTTTGGTATACAAGAAAACGGTATGTTATCTGTTGTATAACGTTGTAATGACATTGATACAATTTTCTTAAATTCTCTATTTTTGCGGAAAAGTAAAGTAAAACAAATATATCAAAGTACTACCAATACCTGTTCTTTTGTTCTTACCCCAGTAAAATTACTGCTTAAATCACCAACTGCCATCTTGTTATAAAGTTTGAGCGGGTCTCTCAGCTCTTCAATTCTTATTGTGATCTACAAAAATGCGATTAAGCTACAGAAAACATAGCAAGACAGCTCCAACACAGTGGTTTTCTATTTGTGTGTAAGGAGTATATGCTGTAAAATGTCTCCTCTTACTTCACTTCAGTGTACTTCATATTTTCATTTGAGATGAGTGGGCTCGTTTGAATTTATTTCAAGATACAGTATTGCTCTACCTACGGCTAGGAGGCGAGAACAGTCTTGCAGACTGAAGATTTGTTTAAAAATACACCTAATTAAATAGAGTTTGCTTTTTTCGTTTATTCAATGCAGGTCTAAACTCCATAGACTGTGAACGTCTTCAATTAGAAATGCACAAATAGTACCTGGAATACCCACCATGTCCATATACTTTAGACCCAAATCTTATGTAAATATCAAGAAGCAAACATGTATATCACAACAATTTAAGACTATATTACGACGAAAGTAGCTGGACTTATATTGATGTATCAACAGCAGTTTAACAAACGAAAATCATGGGTCATACACAGTTGAATGACTATATCGCAAAGACGATTTAGATATTTTAATTATTACTACTCCCAATTTGAAAAATAAGAGTTATTTAACGTCACGCCGGATCAAAATAAAATACTGTCTACTTATTTAAACAGCGAAAACCAGCCATTTAGACTGCATCATAGATAAACCATTCGCATTGGATGCCACTGGAATATGCTAATGCACATGTTTTTCTCTGCAATTTCAATTCAATTCAATTTGCATGCACATTGAGATTAAAACAAAATAATTAAATGGTATTTGCGATCAATATAGAAACAAGCGGGCCTCTGTATCGATGAAGCAGTTAAACAGGCTATTTATCTGAGTCCGGATGCTAAAATCAAAATAATTAAATGGTATTTGCGATCAATATAGAAACAAGCGGGCCTCTGTATTGATGACGCAGTTAAACAGGCTATTTATCTGAGTCTGGATGCAATGCCATTTTTTAATTTTTAGAATTTCCATGAGGCAGCATGATCATATGAGCCAAATCGAGCGGAAAATGCGTTCAAATATGCACAAAATGCACAGATTCAGATCATCCTGCGCATGCGCAAAGTATCATCCGGGCCTTTGCTCTCCAGTCATATAATCTGTAGTATCCAATAATTCTTTTAGCGCACAGTGAAGGTCCTGTTCAGACTGTGCAGATGGGCCTTCGCTGTCCAAATATGCCCGTAGACAAGTTTTGCATAGCGCAGACTATATAATTATTCTTACGTTAGCCAAGTCAACTTCAAGATCAACCATGTCTTTCGCATCTTGCTCGGCAGTCACATCATCAGCACCTAGGGCAACTGCTATATCTTTGATCATCTTCTGATACGCCATCAGAGTTGTATCATTTCGCTCTTTTACATAATAATCTCTATTAGGCATGCCTAGGAGAGGCTGGTTCATCTGAAAATATGTTGTATTTTAATATATATATAAGTGGTTATATATTACATATCTGAAGCATATCTGAAGCTACTTAAAATAATTTCTACGTGAAATATAAATTTATAATTCCTTACAGGGTGAGAAATTTTTCCTCTGTTATAAACTCAGGGTGAGAAATATTTCCTCTGTTTTAAACTCAGGGTGAGAAATATTTCCTCTGTTTTAAACTCAGGGTGAGAAATATTTCCTCTATTTTAAACTCAGGGTGAGAAATATTTCCTATTTTAAACTCAGGGTGAGAAATATTCCCTCTATTTTAAACTCAGGGCGAGAAATATTTCCTCTGTTTTAAACTCAGGCTGAGAAATATTTCATCTGTTTTAAACTCAGGGTGAGAAATATTTCCTCTGTTTCTAACTCAGGGTGAGAAATATTCCTCTGTTTTAAACTCAGGGTGAGAAATATTTCCTCTGTTTTAAACTCACGGTGTAATAACCTCAATGTACTTGTAAGTATTTTTTTCATAATAGTTTTATGTATTGATTACTTTACATGATTCCAGAAGAGGCAAAAGTAGGTTCCATGACCTATGAAATCGATAATTACTTATGAATTTTCATCCGTTTTTGTGTATACAAACAACCCTCTTTGTATACTGACACTCGATACAACGACAAATTCGTTATAATGACAATTTGACTGTCACGAAATATTCGCTTAATAATAACTAGTCACAAAATTATGCCAGAATATTGTATTTAATACTTGAAAGAAACATGTGTTTAGAATATTTGTTAGAATTGCCTCAGTGAGGCGGTTCTAATTCTAACAAATATCCAAAACATATGTTCTATGAGGTAATAAGAACAAAACAAGTTTCTTACACATCAATCTGCTCATTAAGTATTCTGCACAACATGAAATTCATTTTAACGGCAACGTCTTTGGGAACAAATGCTGTCGTTGTAACGAGGGTTCACTTTATTTCTGACTAAATAAATAGTAAACAGAAAATGTACAGTCTAACTTTACTGACGCGAACATCTGTGGGGACTATATACTAGACATGGGTGAACATCTGTGGGACCATATTCTAGACATAGGTGAACATCTGTGGGACCATGTTCTAGGCATGGGTGAACATCTATGGACCATGTTCTAGACATGGGTGAACATCTGTGGGACCATGCTCTAGACATAGGAAATTCAAGCCACTGAGTGTCAATCAACGCGCCAGGTCAGGAGGCAAATGGAAATAATTTAGGGATTTTTTTATCTTCTTTACAAGATAGATATATTGGTTATACTCGTTAGGATTTCCTCCATGAGAAAATTTTAATAAGTACATACAAAATATATTTTCATATTTTCTTGATAAAATAATAAAATTACCTAACATATTTCTAAATACTTGTTTTCTTCAGCTATCGGAAGAATTTCCTAGGGACTCAAAAACGAGTTCAGTTGAGCACCGGCAAACGAGCCATCGGTGTTCGAGCCATTGAAGTTTTACAGTAGTAAGTAGAAAATGTAAGGCATAATTAAACTACCTACTACGAGTATGTTCTTTGCTGGCTGTTTGATGTCTTGTTCCACAACAAAGTTAACCAGTGGCATATGGTAAGCCCTGGAAAACCATTGCATCACACCCTAAAATGCAAATAAAATCTATTTAACTGAGACTCTTAATATGGTAACAGTGCAATTTGCATGGCTGCATACGCGCTTAGCACCGGCTTAAGGGGGACTCACTTTTCAGAATGGGATCAATTATCTCAATGAAATTAAATATCAATGCATTGGCAGCACTGCTATCTCGACAGTTAGAGTAGACTGGGAAAATTGTCCTGAACGGGGAAAAGCCTGTTTCATGTAACCCTTAACTTTCTGTAATTTAAGCAAACAGTGCAGACCCTGATCAGACATCGCACTTTGTGGCGTTTGATCTGTGTCTGCACTGTTTGTCAATGTCCCAGGACTAAGGTCTGTCCAGGTTTTACAACCCTTTTTACACAGCACACTGACGCCACAGCAACAAGAATAGCGGGTATAAATGACCATTACCTGGATTTCTTACAAACGATGAGGGATATCTCAGATTATTTAGGTGCGCTGTTACTTGTTCAGTTTGGGAATTGAGCTTAGTTCAGAGACAGTAGGTTATGGATTTCATATCGTGAACAATTTGTGTGTGCTCCTAACGCGCGGTTTTATTGAATGCGCAATGTAATCACGAAAACAAGAACCTTAAAGAAATTTTAGTGTATGTAACCAATCGATCCAATAAAACTGTACTATTATAAAGCATAATAATGCACCGCGACATGTATAAATGTCCTTAACATGTCTCTGCTTAGTGCTCACGTGGCTGAGCATGTGCAGGCTCAGATTCTTAAAGGGGAGGTTGTTGCGAGAATGCACAGGCTAGGCTGTGGCTTTGTTGTTCGGAAGCATGACAAAATCGCTTTTAAGTGTCCAGAAAACAAGGAGCAGGATGCCAAATTCAGTTATAGAGCAATATGCTGCATTGATCGCTGAGCTCTTATTACTACAGGTACTCGGCTGACAGACAACTTACCGGTAATAATGAAAGCTCAGCGATCAATGCAGCACATTGTATTCACTCTATTTCTTTGAATCATGTCTTTCATCTCTGAAAGGACGTAGACTCCACAGCTTCTACTGTCTTATTTAATTCTAATTTATGTATACAACTCGCTATAATATATGCAGTATGCGGTTAGTTACATGGTATTTTCTGTTATACAGGGCGTACTATATGATTTTATTTATAATATACTATCGGAAAAGAAGTATTCTAACTTTTAATTGTATTACTGATTTCATAGTAGTAAATAAAAAATAAGGACATTGCTTTATGCTCAATTACAGTATTCATATCTTAAGAATGAGGCATACGAATTTTTGTGTTATGACCAACTGTGAAGCTCAATAAGGTCTGAAAGACGAAAGGGGCACGTGCTCAAAATTATTAATTTCGCACCTTTGTTAGCGCCTAATTGCGCAGATTCAAAGCTGCCCATGTGATTTACTGGTTTAAGCTGAAAAGTAGTTTTTGTACTGATCGATCCAAGGTAGTGTCTCTGTTCTTCTTTGTGCGTCGCTGGTTTTATATATGGCTCATGTTTTGTCATTATTTGTTCCTCATCTCTCCACCATCTTGTGTCTAGGAAAGGCTGTACTTCATGACATTGGCATTTCCTGGGTATCTTCACTTAAATTTTTATCTTGGTAAACACATTTTCTTTACAGCCACGTATTTACAAAATGTCAGTGTTAAATGTGTCATTTACAAAAACCTTATAAGGCGTAACATTTATCATCAAATCCTCGAGATTGTAAAAGCTTTCACTCCAATTGCCGCCTTTTTGTGATTCAAGGATTGGCCAACCACCAAATGTTTCTAAGTAGTTTAGTACTTCATCAGTTCCAATGTCTTCTAATTTATCTGAAAATAAATGTAAGCAAGTTTTATTACGACAGTATGGTTTATATTTATCCGTCAAATATATACGAAGATACCTCTTTATGGATTGCTTGTAAACCCCGTTAAATACCACGGAATCGCATTATGGATTGCGTATATTAATAATGTTCAGTTAAATGTGTATTAATGTATGCTCTGTTGAATGTGTACTAATGTATCTTTGAACTCCGATATCGTTCCATGATACTCCGTTACATGTGTACGGCGATGTCGTTCCATGGACTCTTTATTATAATAATCCGTTACATGTGTACGACGATATCGCCCCATGGACTTCTTATAAAATACTCCTTTAAATGAGAACGACTGTATCGCTTCATGGACTGCATTCTGTTAAATGTGTTCGACTGTATCACTCCATGGACTGCTTATAATAATACTCCGTTAAATGTGTACGACGTTATCGCTCCATGGACTGCTTATAATAATACTCCGATAAATATGTACTTCGGTATCGCTCCAGGGTTGGGTTGTTCGTATTGCTCCATTAAATGTGTTTTATTTGGTCTTCCCTAATTATGTTTTGGACTGTAGGTCTACATGTCACTAAAAACTGCTCCCTTTAGAACCGTGTCTTCTCTAAAAATATAATTTGCGGCCGACAAAGATTCGGATCAGTTTGTACATCAACATAGTATGATAAGAATCTTCTTTGGAAAACTTCGTTGGTGTACATTCAAATCAAAGCCTCCGATCGATACGCATGTCATGTTTGCCAAGTCATGCATAAAAAAGTGAAGAAAAAGACCCGTATGTATGTGCACATTGATATTATGGCCTTTTCCAAGCAACTTCATATAGCAATACAGAAGAATACAGAAGAAGATTTAGACAAAGAGCGAAGTCTCTTGTCCCATTGAATGTTTTGCGCGTGTGCATTAGTACGATTACTCTATAACAATACACTGAAGATTCTTTATGAACGGCGCTCATATATTCCATAATTTAGTAATGCAGTAAACATAAAAGTAACGAGACCTCCGTTTCGATAAAAGGATTTCCTTTTGTTGTTTTAAGAAGTGTTACAGTAATCACGGAATTTTATTTGCAAAAACAGAATCAAAGATCATTTCCAAATTTACAGCAAGTACCTTCTGCCATACAACTTTGGTAATATTCTTTAGCTTTGTGTATTGCTTTTGGTTCCGAGTCTTTCTTGTTTTCTTCAAGTAATGCTGAAACAATGAAAAAGAAATAGTTAAAGTAATCTAAGGGAAACCATTTTGTAATAATCAATTGGGAGAAGCTCTTGGAGACTGGGACAAGATACAATGTGATCCCGACTTTGTTGGGAGCACTGTATACTGACTGAGTAAAGACAAGATTCACTGGTTTTCTCATTCACAGATATGTCGGCTGAATGCAGTTTATTTCTCATAAAATCCAAGTTTGCAGTCATGTAATGTTTCTCTTGCTTCTGTGGAGAAAAAAGTTAACAAGTGATTCAACTTATTGAATAAAAATGAAAAAAAAAATGCAAAAATAAATCAAACATTAGATCGTTTTTCAAACCAAGAAAGACAAGCACTTAGTCTGCGCGCATTTTTATGTATTTATATATTGAAGGCTTTTACTTAGACAGCATACTAGAAAACATATATTCTCAGAGCTGCATTTTTATTAACACTCAAATAAAGCGCTTCAGGAGGCTAAAGTGATGGCAAAACGTGTATACAAAACTGTAATGACGTGTGTTTTAAGATCTTCTATAGACACTTACCTTTCAATCTAACTGAAACACTATCGCTAATTTCATCGAAAGCAGTATGAAAACTCTTGTCCTCAGGTATAACCTGCTCTGTAAGCCACGACCCACACGCAAATTGGAAGAAATCGTCACAAGGGTTTACAGAAGTGTCCATCCGACTGCGCACTCGAGCGGCTGGAAAGTTGAAGAAAACGTTTGATTAATTATTTGAAATAATTATTACATTTCCCTCATTCTGTCTCTAGAATTTCTTTATCTTTTTCTACAGCAAATAGCAGTGCACTGTAAAACAGTGTTGTTTATATTTTCTGGTCCTTTGGTATCTGCGAGATCATTCCGGGGCTTTGAAATTCTATATGAGGGGAGGGGTAGGGGGTCAAAATTACACGGGAATGTTACACGGGAACACCAGGCGATGACAGGGTAAATATTAAGGTTGAATTTAAAGTATTTGAGCCTAAATATCACTGACAGTCAAAAAGATATAATAAATCTTTTTGTCACAGTTACAAAGGTTGACATCTTCCTATTTTTTCAGTAGTTATGCCCAAATCTTCGAAATTTGCTATTTGTTACCGAGTCAAAGAAAACCAATGTATTAAAATAGGTACCGAGTTTTTAACAGAGTACGAGAGTTTAGTTGATAAAGGGTTTTCGACACTATGGTTTAGAGAAAAAAAAATCTTTAAAGTTTGCTCTTGTGAGGCAAAACATTCACCTTACATATATTACAAGACCGATGTTACATCGATGAAAGTTAAGATGACAGAAAAGATGTGGTAAACAGATAAAAGGGCTGTTTACCCTTATGGTAATAAAGCAAACTAATAATATAGGAAACCATTACAGTCACGAGAGACCAAACAGTAAAGTACATTGATGATTCTAGCCACCTGTGAGGCCTAAATAGTCGAAACTAGTTTATCTGGACCAGAAAACTTGACAATTTAACGATTTCAGTTTTGTGAGTGCGTTCATTCTTAAAATATTTACCTGTTTACTATTTTACTGACACAATGCCTCTCATTTCTGATAGCGTTCTAAGGTACTTTGCAGCTAAATCCAAAACCCGAATGTTGAAAATTGACCCAGGCCATATCGGTGAGATTTATGTGATCGGTTAGCTAATTCTAATATTAGTCTGAACGACTCGGGCTAATAATTGATCCGGGTCGATTTTCAACAGTGACTAGTTAACCGTTGGTTTATTTTTTAACGCAGAATTTATACGCTAATAATCTGAACCATGCCGTGCGAAAACGTGTCTTGTGGTATATACGGACAGCGAAGGCCTAGATAACGAATCATTGGATAAAAAAAAAGGTAAGAGAAAAGCCCAGGCAGTGCCACAATCACAAACCGCAGCCCTTCCCAGACCCCAAGAGGAAGAGGAAACCGACAAATCTAAACAAGCACAAACCGAACAAACGTACGAAAAGCACTGAGATTAGCTCTCTCTTCCCCAAGCGAGGTAATCGCAATACTAAAAGGACTGAAAAACACAAGAACAAAATGACACACGGAAAGACATACAACAAATCGCCTCAAAGCACAAAGCAACAAAGAGTAAGACTAACACCGGGACCACCGCCTTAGATATTTCAGGATTTATTAAAAGAGAAAAAAGGCCCGTATAATACTTTTGTGCATGAGCAGAAGAGTCTGAATCTGCACATGTTAGAAGGCACCATTTCACCCGATACCACCCAATTTAATACTGCTGTTTTATGTAGTACGCAGACTAGATACTAAAGCATATCTGCTAGAAAGCACCCTTCAGTCAGATACACATTCAATACTTCAGTTTTATGTAATAAGTAGACTATATACTAAAGCATACCTGCTAGAACGCACCCTTCAGTCAGACACACATCTTCTGAAAAGGAAATGATAAATATATCTGTAGCAGTTTGCACGAAAATTTTTTTTATTATTTTTAAAGATAAAATTGTTAATAAATAAGGTCAAATAAATATTGTGCATGTTTAGGGTATCATGTTTGAAAAACAATATGTAGGATACGAAGAGATTTTTTTTTAATTTTATAGAATAATACCATTATCATCACAAATAATTGGACTCCAAGAAAAAGGTAAGAGAAAAGTACAGGGAATGCCACAAACACAAACCGCAGCCCTTCCCAGACACCAAGAAGAAGAGGAAACTGACAAATCCAAACAAGCACAAATCGAACAAACGTACGAAAAGCACTAAGATTGGCTCTCTCTTCCCCATGCGAGGTAATCGCAATGCTAAAAGGACTGAAAGACACAAGAACAAAATGACAGAGATAAGACATAAAACAAATCGCCTCGTAGATTAAAACCACAAAGCAACAAAGAGTAAGACTAACACCGGGACCACCGCCTTAGAAGGTCAGTAGAGAAAACCACCGGAGGGTTTAAAGCACTTTTAAAGCTAGCCAACTTCACCCTGGGTCCCGATGCTACTCTTAATACAGAAATACATTAAAATGTGGTTCGCATAAAGGCTCCTAACTCAATCAATGCGTCAAAGCGAAAACATAAAAATCAAATTAATCACATAATAAACAAAGACGAGTACTCATGGCTAATTCTACTGTATGCCAGAGTAAATGAAAACCAATAGCTGGACCACGGCGGGCCAAACTAAAGACATATCGTCAAGCCCCAACTCACTGGTTAAAGATTTACGAAGAGGCCGTCATTGAGTCTGAGGCCCGAACCGCCGTCGTGCAATTAAAGAGTAAAGCATAGCCATCAACAATGATTGGGTTGACAACTAGGCATGTAGTCTGCCGCATAATATCCAGGCTATAACAAATTCTTTTTTGCACACCATAATTCGCATAAAATTTAACTAAGACTTTTTGACTACCCTTTATGTAGAATTACTTGGATCTGGGTCTACACTGTTCTTAGACCTATTTATCTTAATATCTAGCACAAACATGGTAACATAAAGATTTATCACAGGTTTCCCCAAAAGAATTATTTTGTTTGGTTTAACAGACGTTGTAGTTAGTGGTTTTGAAACTAGGCACAATATCCGAGGTAGGGATCCTTTGAAAATAAACACCAAACCTATACTATAAAATATAATTCAATTTAGATTTTAAATCCAGAACCTGTATCAAAGATATTAGTTTTATTTAACTTAGTTCTTTTGGACAATTTTTATCAACCGTTTATTGAAAGTAATCATTATCAATATTTACTCGTATTTTAGCAGCCTACTGTATACCAGATACAGAATAAAAGGTAAAAAGAGAAGTCGCAGCCAGCCCTTGACACCAAGGGGAAAGGAAAGAGAACCCTGGGTTCCGTAATTTTTATTTTAGCTACGTTACAGAAGACGTCATTTTAATCAAACTGTTTCACTTGCCACATTCTTTCCTTATGATCGGTTTAAGAGCCACAGCTCACACCATTTTAGCCAACACTAAAGTCATGTATTACTCTTAAAATGATTAGGCTGGACCCAAGTTTTCCAAATAATGTTCATTCACTGTTACGGCTTTTTAACATTCAGCCGAACTGTGATACTTAGTTTATCTTCTTAGCCAGTTCTACTTGGAAAAACAAGGTAAAGATGGTCAATAAATTTTGATTTTCTTTTCGCAAAAAAAAATAAAAAAAAAATAAAATAAAATAAAAAAATAATAAAATAAATAAAAAAAATAAATTTCATTTTCTACTTTTTATCAATTAATTATTTTCCTTCATTTTGATAAAAAGAAACAAAAACATTATGATTGCTTAACTGATTACGTTTAAACCATTCTGTAAAGAGATAAGGGGTCGAAATAAAAAAAAAATCAGTTCTAAAGAAAAGAATCCTGAGATTCAAGGACATGGTAAAATATGTGGAAGAAATGTCCGAAATAGATTCAAAATAATGTTCATTGTGCAGTAACCAAAGTTTATCTCTAATAACGTGTGCGGCCACCGTTCACCGTTTGCATTGAGCTGACCTAATCTAACACCCCTGCATTCGGAATATTGTTCCATTCGCTGGTAAGAGCAGCTCTTAGAGCGTTTAACGTGTAAACTTGATGATTTTGCCTTTCTTGCCTCCCAAGTTCATCCAAAATCTGTTCAATTGTGATTCAAGTCAGGGAATAGACCAGGCTAGTCAAGAACACCACCATTGTAAGCAGCAAGATAACTGCGGGTCAAAGCAGCTGTGTGACGGCGTGCATTGCCTTGCTGCAATGTACCAGGCCCGTGCCTCCGCAAAAATGGAACAGTCTCGGTGTCCGGTACTTCTTTAACATAACGCTGCGCACTGAGATGATCTGGAATGACTCTTTCTTACTATCACACCCCAGACCATAATGCTTCTTCCTCCATTTATGTCCTTTTCACGTACACAGACATCGGCATGCCGTTCCCAAATTCGACGGTAAACCTGCCCCTATTATCTGGCTCCTTTGAACTTCAGACAAACATGGCATAGTCTAAATATGCCCAAATTTCGTAAACACTGCAAGAATTTGTTTTGGCTATCTGTGTAGGTTGTTCATAGGTAAGTTTGCCAATGAAGCTTATCATGTATATCTTTGCACGAGGAAAATATGAAAAACAACTAAATAGAGTTCAACGCAAGTTCATTGTGATCAGTCGGGAGGAGAAGCATTGCAAATGATGCAGACAGTCGAAAGTGACATAAAACAAAATAAACATTTTGCCTAATTTGCAAATTAAAAGAAAGAAACAAAAACAAAAACAATCAAGTTTCTTTTTTTGCTGAGTATATTTTCTACATTTTTTCTGGATGGTGACAAGTGCATATACAATAATGCCTCGTGTATAAATAATTGTCATACCTGATTGCGATGTTGGGGTTGGAGTCTGTATAGTACCTGATAAAGACAGAATAAATGTAAATAACTGACATGTCCAAGTGCAGATACAGAGAAGGTTTCGAGGGTTTCAGTCAACTCCACTACTTTGACTAAAACATTCCCTCTGGGTATCATATTTATTCTAAAATATTACCACGCCTTATTTTATACCTTATACTTCTAAAATTTCATATGAGTCGCATATTACTTTTTCTACCCAATAGCACTTGCATTTCTTTTTTCTCCTAAGCATGAAACTCAAAACGGCATTTACAGAAGGACACTAACGATTACTGGACCTCCCACCATTAAAAGAAAACAAAATGAAGTTCCTCTGTTAAAGTTCTTCTTTTTGTGCGTGTGTGTGCGTGTGTGTGTGTGTGTGTGTGTGTGTGTGTGTGTGTGGTTTCATATGTGGCGTTTGTGTTGTCATTATTTGTTCTTCACCCCTCCTTCTTTTGGCGCCTTGGGAGGGCTTTGGTTTTCAATAATAGCATTTCCTGGGTAGCTATACTTTATATGTTTACTCCAGAAAAAGTACAATTGAAGATCAGAGCCATTCCAGTCACTTGAATAACCCTAACCCATAAGCTTTAAGTATTTATTTATTTAAATGTCACGTTGGGAATTATTTCTTACAGTGTAAACTTACATGGTGTAGAAGGGATTTGTTCGTACACTTGCTTTCCGGAAATTGAACTCGAAGCTGAAAAAGAATATAATGTGAGAAAAAAATATAACATACGAGGGACGGTTGGAAAATATCCGGAGTTTTCACGCTCATGTCTATCCACGTGCAACTACCTACACTATCCTTATGTCTATCCACGTGCAACTATCTACACTATCCTTATGCCTATCCATGTGCAACTACCTACACTATCCTTATGTCTATCCACGTGCAACTACCTACACTATCCTCATGTCTATCCACGTGCAACTACCTACACTATCCTTATGTCTATCCACGTGCAACTACCTACACAATCCTTATGTCTATCCACGTGCAACTACCTACACTATCCTCATGTCTATCCACGTGCAACTACCTACACATGAGCTAAAACTACATTGTACTGCTTTTACATAGATTAGTTTATTTTCAGTGAGAAGTGTGTATACACGAAGTTTTGAGCATTTAAATAAGGTAAGTGTGTGGGCTACCATGGTATATTAGCTAGAGGAACAGAGATTTGTAATAAAATTCCTGCTTTTAGAGGGCGGAAAACCTTGCCACATTCCCCGTATGTTGTACAAAAGTTTATTTAAAGCCTGCATATTCCATGCAAACATTTATAGCTGGGTTTCACAGTTTAGGGAGTGCAGGACAAGCGTGAGGGACAAGCCTAGGTCATGGAGGCTCACTGAGGCAGACCCTGCAAAGGCGGCGAATGTTGAGCCTGTTCTCAACAAAGATCGTAGCGTGACATTACAGGAGATCGCTTATCAGTTTAGCATCGGTAAAGCGTCAACATATAAGATTTTAAACGAACAAATAGTATGAACAAGGAAAGTGCTAGTCGGGTGCCGAAACAGCTTACAGGAGACCAGACGACATCCAGGGTGACATTAGTAAAAGAACATTTTAGGCGTTTTAAACATGATGTAAATAATTTTGAACTGTATTGTCACTTTGGATAAAATGACGGCTCAGTATGCTGAACCTGAAAAACAGCTCAATCAAAGCCGGGGAAACGAGTTGGTTCCCCACCTCCCAGGAAGTTTATGCTGTCTTCATCTGCTGGCAAGTTTATGCTGGTTGCTCTTTTTTGGATTCATGTGCAATACTACTGGCTAATTGTGTGCGAAAATGTTGAACGAACCGTGACTGCTAGATACTATTCAGAAGAAATTTAAAAAAAAAAATGAAAAAGTTGCGTCCCAGGCTAGCCCAGAAATAGTTGCGTCCCAGGCTAGCCCAGAAAAAGTTGCGTCCCAGGTTAGCCAAGAAAAAGTTGCGTCCCAGGCTAGCCAAGAAAAAGTTGCGTCCCAGGCTAGCCCAGAAAACGCTGCGTCCCAGGCTAGCCCAGAAAAAAGTTGCATCCAAGGCTAGCTAGAAAGAGTTGCGTCCCAGGCTAGCCCAGACAAAGTTGCGCCCCAGGCTAGCCCAGAAAAATGTGCGTCCCAGGCTAGCCCAGAAAAAGTTGCGTCCCGGGCTAGCCCAGAAAAAGTTGCGTCACAGGCTAGCCCAGAAAAAGTTGCGTCCCAGGCTAGACCAGAAAAAGTTCTTCTTTTGCATGACAATGCCCCTTCTCATACTGCCTCATATACAACAGAATTTATCAACTCCTTCAAGTGGCGATTGCCAACCCACAATACAGCCCAGACTTTGCTCCCGTCAAATTTTATTTGTTTTCAGGACTGGAAAAAGGCTCCTCGCTGGAAACAAATATGGGACCAGGGCGATTATGATATCAGCTGTACATGGGTACCGCAGCAGTAGGTCTACTTCGAGATTTGTAGAAGGAATACAAAAGCTCCCACTAAGATGGCAAAAATGTGGAGACGTAGGCAGAAAATACTTTAAAAAAGAATAAAAGAATTTTTGAGAAATTCTTAAAGACAAGATTTTCAAACCGGGGATCTGGTTCCCAGTATAGATAATATTTTACCTGTACATGTAAAGGTGTGAAAGTTTTAGCCAATCAATGGGCTAGAATTACCATACATGGTAATTCCATTAGCTGACTGGAGATGTTACCTTCTTGACGTCAAGAGACAGAATCACACTGTGGAAATTAATCCCCCTTTTATAGTCCTGCCCTGTCTTTAACTGTTTTTGTGAAAGAACCAAAGGTCCGGATATTTTCCGACGGCCCCTCCTATATATCGACGAGGCGGCTCTAACGCGCTAAGATTGGAGACGTTTTATTGGCTGGTTTGTTTTATTTTGTCATTTCAAGAGATTAACCCATTTATGCCTGATCAGCGTCTACACTGTTTGCATAAAGTACAGGAATTTCTATAAAACATGATAATACTAGAAAACAAAACAGGCACCCTTAAATTAGAAAGAACTTGTCCAAAAAGAGAGATAGAAGATTCCAATGGCAAATATAGGTTAATTCCGATTTCGATGCCTATGGGGGTTTGTTCTGTGATTAGGACCTTTCCTGGATAGCTCAATATATAATTTTGAAGATAACAACAACATTATCACAAAATCTCCTATTAAACCTTAAAGCGCCAATCACAACTATTGTCGTCTGCTTTGTCTTCTGTCGGTTACTTTAAAAGTCATTGTTGCAAACAGACGGAGGATCCGTCTGATCTGGGTCCACACTGTTTGCCTATATGCGAAAAGTATGTTTGAAAAGTTTGCAAGAAGATGCAGCAGACGACATAAACAGACGACATTTTCACATGTAGGTTTTCTTGGCGTTTTAAGGGTTAAATATTCCTTTGGAATGGGCATGGAATAAAATGAGATCTACATGAAATTTTAAATACCGTTTCACTGACCTGTACATTACTGTTCCTGAGTAGTCTCAATAAAAATCTAAAAGGTTGCCTTTTGAAACAAAGAACACAATAAAACCGAATCTGCTTGCTAAATTTACGGGTTAATTTATTTTGCAAGAGATCAACTGACCGTCATCATTTCTAGAATGTCTGAAAAAATACCAGTCTTCTCTTATGTAACCTTAAAAGTTATTTGGACGTTACGTGACTAAATCAAATACATACATGTTCATATATGGGCCGCACCATGCGTAAACGTGTCTTCGGACATTGTGGACAGCGATGGCCGAGAGCAGCCTGCACACCCGCGCAGTCTGATCAGGACAGCCACTGTCCACTAACAGAACCATGGGTTACTACAGAATCTGAATGGTGAGCAAAGGCTCGGATACTTTGCGCACACGGAGAAAGGTCTGCATTTTGCGCATGGTAAAAGACACCTTTTCGCATGATGCTGCCCATATGGGAGCAGAGTATACAACTGACCTTTGTCGTCATCATTGATATCTTTTAGAACGGTAATAGTAAGAGCAACTACAACAGCCACAGTAGTCAGAGCAAACAAGACTGTCAGGAACAACAACACTCTATTTACCGAAGTCCGACTATTGCTCTGTTTCAATGCTGGAGACCTGTTAAGTAAACTTAAAACGTCAGAAACAGTAATACTCTGCTAACGTCCGAAGTCCGACTATTTTCCCTTTTGAATGCTGGAGACCTGTGAAGTAAAACATAATGTTCACGAACAGTAATAGTCTGCTTACTGAAGTCCGACTATTGTTCTCTTTGGATGCTGGAGATCTATAAAGCAAAACGTATAATGTCAGACACAGTAATATTCTGCTTACTGAAGTCCGACTATTGTTCTCTTTGGATGCTGGAGATCTGTAAAGCAAAACTTATAATGTCAGACACAGTAATATACTGCTTACTGAAGTCCGACTATTGTTCTCTCTGGATGCTGGAGCCCTGTAAAGCAAACATTATAATGTCAGGCACAGTAATATTCTGCTTACTGAAGTCCGACTATTGTTCTCTTTGGATGCTGGAGATATGTAAAGTAAAACTTATAATGTCAGGCACAGTAATATTCTACTTACTGAAGTCCGACTATTGTTCTCTTGGATACTGGAGATCTGTAAAGTAAAACTTATAATGTCAGGCACAGTAATATTCTACTTACTGAAGTCCGACTATTGTTCTCGTTGGATGCTGGAGATCTGTAGGGTAAAACTTATAATGTCAGGCACAGTAATATTCTTCTTACTGAAGTCCGACTATTGTTCTCTTTGGATGCTGGAGATCTGTAGGGTAAAACTTATAATGTCAGACACAGTAATATTCTACTTACTGAAGTCCGACTATTGTTCTCTTTGGATGCTGGAGATCTGTAGGGTAAAACTTATAATGTCAGACTCAGTAATATTCTGCTTACTGAAGTCCGACTATTGTTCTGTTCGGATGCTGGAGACACGTAAAGTAAAACTTATGATGTCAGACTCAGTAATATTCTGCTTACTGAAGTCCGACTATTGTTCTCTTTGGATGCTGGAGATCTGTAAGGTAAAACTTATAATGTCAGGCACAGTAATATTCTACTTACTATAAATGCTGGAGACCTGTAAACTTATAACATCAGGAACAACAGTTACAGGCAGAAAATATTTTCTGAACGTTTATTATCTAGGAAATATGAATCAAATATAGATTTGTTTCTAAATATAACGTTGACTTGACAAAAGGTTTCAATAATGCCTACAGGTAACCGCGTTTTATGAACACTTTACTTTCATTACAATTGCTGATCCGCGTTTTATGAGCACTTTACTTTGTTTCATTACAATTGCTGATCCGCGTTTTATGAGCACTTTACTTTGTTTCATTACAATTGCTGTGATGATTTTTTGTGTTAAACTTACATATTTCACTGATGAGTTAGAGAACCCAGTGCTGACCAAACAGGTATTTGTGATTTCAAGTTGCCGCAGCGATAATGCCAGATCTGGCCCCGAGGTTATAAAAGTTTTTTTCGTGCTCAACTCAGCTGTGCATGAAATTTGTCCTGCTAATAAATCACAAATTATCAATAATGGTAAATGTTTTCTTGCCAACATAGCTAAGCATGAAAATTTCTCTGCTAATAAATAAGAAAATGCCAACTATTGTTACAGCTGAATTGAGGATGAAAATGTTTTATAACCTTGGGGCTTGATCAGGAAAAACTAGTTTAATTTCCCGGAGTTTTGTAATGCTGTCCGTTCTAGGGCGAATACTCTACTTTAGATTATGTAAGTCTAGCATTGTGGTAACTGCTATTCGAATGAGTATCTAATCTATTTATTTATTTATTTCATTTTAATTTTTATTTTTTATTTTATTTTTTGTTGTTTTTTTTTTTTTGTTTGTATGTCGATTATTGCAACAATGTCACTGTGTCTTGTAGCCCCACACCCCTGCCCCCGCCTTCCCCCAGTAGTTGTTTCTACTGACTGTTCCAAGGCAGTCCCTCTGTTGCTGTCCTTCTTTGTTTATATGTCGATTATTGCAACTATGTCACTATGTCTTGTGGCCCCACACCCCTGCCTCCGCCCTTCCCCAGTAGTTGTTTCTAATGACTGTTCCAAGGTGGTCCCTCTGTTGCTGTCCTTCTTTGTTTATATGTCTGTTACTGTGATTGAGTCGCTGTGTTTTTTTATCGTCTATTTTCTCTTCTCTCTGTCCCTCGGGAAAGCATTCCTGTGAAACAGTTTGACTTTTTTCATGTTTTATGGCAACCTTAGAGATATTAAAACCAATCTATAACTTTTTTTTTTCAGAAAAAAAAAATAAAAACATTATTAAACGGTATAGTATGTACTGATACGACGTAAAAGTAGATCAGTAGCATATAAGAAAAAGTCATAAAATATTGCACAGTTCCATATGTATACTGACCAGATAGTTTTGAATAGCAAAAACCGAAATTAATTTCTGAAATGTAACATCAGTCTCATTATTTATGGATCATCCCTCTTATCTGGGCTTATAACAGTCACGGGATATCAACATGTATATTAGAGACCGAAATATCCCACAGTATTGCAGCATATATTTTACTTTGTCATATATAAACCAGAACATTGATAATTTTTTGTGTATGTCATACTAATTCTTAATGTAGTGACATCTTGACCTTTATCATATCTAATTTCAAAATTCGTAATCGAATTATTATTATTATTATTATTATTATTATTATTATTATTACTGGTGAAATCTCTGTTGACCATTCGATGGTGGTATACCTGTTGCAGTATTCTGTTTTCGATGACGCGTCATTTTTGCGATTTGTATCGTTTTATGTAATGCAAACCTTATCCATTGCCTTGGAAGGACTGTGTTTCGCGATTGTGACCTTTCCTGGCTCCCTATAAAATTACTTTATCTATACAGAGTCAGTGGAAATAAAACAATGAGGCGATTCTAGTGAGTACCCACGACATACATCTTACAGAACATTGAAAAAACTTATCTAAATCAGTACCATTTACCTCCTAACCTGACGTCATAATTAATTCAAAAAGCTTTTCTTTTTAATTTAGTCAAAATAACGCTACAGTCTTGTAGTTTTAACCAAACACTCTGCTGTGGTGTTCATATTATATTCCTTGTAAACATAACTTTTGCCTGAAAATATGAAAATGCCGGTTGACAGAAAATTATCGGTTATTGTAATGTATCGCACATTTAGATAGGCAGATCTGCTCCAAAGCAGATGTCTAGAGAATGCCACAGTCACAAGTCACAGCCAATCCCTGACACCAAGAGGAAGAGGGAAGAGATATACCAACATACACAAAATAAACAAACGCACGAAAAGCGAGTTAAAAGGACTGAAACACAAGGATAAAACACAAGTATATACAATACACATCGCCTTATAGAATAAACCATACTCTACACAGACTAAGAGCAACACCGGAACCATCGTCTGAGAACGGTCAATAGTACAAACTACCAAGGGGTTTAAAACACTTTCACAGTCGACTAACTTCATCTTACATTTCATTGTTCATCCTGAGAAATAATATATTATCAACCCGATAGACCAAAACCGTCTCATCAGGATTTACACTGTTCGCTACAATGTATTCTGTTTTTGCTTCGACTAAAATCCCTATTTGCAACAATGGATGTGTCCAATTTAAAAGATGGAAGAGTCCATTTCAGAAACTCAGGGGTGAAAGATAATATACTCACAGGTAATTTTCGTTCACGTGAACTTTATCCGTTGACTGGTCCGCGCTCATTTCTAAAGAAAGCCAGCAAGACAATCAAGAAGCAATCCGACAAGCTATATGAGCAGCGTGAATATACCCGTATCTTAATCATTGTTTAAAGTCACGTGGTATAAAAGACAACGTAGGTATTTGCTACGTATGGTTTCCTCTTTATTTTGTCATGTTCCTCGAGGTTAACTTGTTGCAGACTATCCCTCGCCCACCCCCACGCCCGCCCCCTCCAGCTATATTGAGCTATACGTTATCCGAAAAGTGTAAATTAACCTTAATACATGATAAAAAATACTTTATAATTTTCTCGCATTTTTACCTGCGCCAAACCATTGAATTAACCACAGTTTCGGTCATAACTTTACAAATTTGAACCCCGAATCACGTGAATGTATAACATCATATTTATGTCGTTATAAACGTCTACGATGATAGATTATAGTTTACTTACTAACATTTCAGCCTACTTACCCTAAGTTGTATCCGGATTTCTTCAATATTTTGGAAAACTATTCGGCATATATTTGAACATTCCCACATATAAGATTAAAATATAAAAATTCCGTTCTGCACGAACGACGTCACACTACCAGTGTTGCGAAAGTCCTTTTAGCACGAGCGACGTTCCACCAATAATACTGCGTAATTCCGCTTAGCACGAGCGGCGTCGAACCAACAGTGTTGCGTAACTCCGTTAAGCACGAGCACGTAATATGAGCAGCGTTGCCTAGTTCCGCTTAGCATGAGCACGTAACGCCACAGCATTGACTAATTTCTCTAAGCACGAGCTCGTAACACCACAGCGTTGCCTTAATCTAGCACGAGCACGTAACGCCACAGTGTTGCCTAATTCCTTTTAGCATGAGCACGTAGCGCCACAGCGTTGGCTAATTCCTCTAAGCATGAGCATGTAACACCACGGAGTTGCCTTATTCCTCTTTGCACGAGACGTAACGCCACAGCGTTGCCTAATTCCTCTTAGCACGAGCACGTAACACCACAGCATTGTCTGATTCCTCTTAGCACGAGCACGTAACGCCACGGCGTTGGCCAATTCCTCTAAGCACGAGCACGTAACACCACAGCGTTGTCTAATTCCTCTTAGCACGAGCACGTAACGCCACAGCGTTGCCTGATTCATCTTAGCATAAGCCCGTAACGCCACAGCGCAGCCTTATTCCTATAAACACGAGCACGTAACACCACGACGTTACCTAATTACTCTTAGCACGAGCACGTAACACCACGGAGTTTCCTTATTCCTCTTAGCACGAGCACGTAACACCACGGAGTTGCCTTATCCTCTTAGCACGAGCACGTAACGCCACAGCGTCGCCTAATTCCTTTAGCACGAGCACGTAACACCACGGCGTTGCCTTATTCCTCTTAGCAGGAGCACGTAACGCCACAGCGTTGCCTAATTCCTCTTAGCACGAGCACGTAACACCAAGGAGTTGCCTTATTCCTCTTAGCACGAGCACGTAACGCCACAGCGTTGCCTAATTCCTTTTAGCACGAGGACGTAACGCCACAGTGTTGCCTGATTCCTCTTAGCACGAGCATGTAACACCCCGACGTTGCCTTATTCCTCTTAGCACGAGCACGTAACACCACGGCGTTGCCTTATTCCTCTTAGCACGAGCACGTAACGCCACAACGTTGCCTGATTCCTCTTAACACAAGCACGTCACCAAAGCGTTGCCTAATTCCTCACAGCACGAGCACGTAACGTCACAGCCTTGCCTAATTCCTTTTAGCACGAGCACATAACGCTACAGCGTTGCATAATTCCTCTTAGCACGAACACGTAACGCCACAGAGTAGCCTTATTCCTCTTAGCATGAGCACGTAATTCCACGACGTTGCCTAATTCATCTTAGCACGAGCACGTGCTAAGAGGAATTAGGCTGTGCACACCACAGCGTACCTTATTCCTCTGAGCACGAGCACGTAACGCCACAGCCTAATTCCTCTTAGCACGAGCACTTAACGCGTAGCGTTGCCTAATTCATCTTAGCACGAGCACTTAACGCCAAAGAATAGCCTTATTCCTCTTAGTACGAGCACGTAACACCACGACGTTGCCTAATTCCTCTTAGCACGAGCACGTAACGCCACAGTGTCGCCCAATTCCTCTTAGCACGAGCACGTAACGCCACAGCGTAGCCTTATTTCTCTTAGCAAAGGCACGTAACACCACAGCGTTGCGTACCTTCGCTTAAAACGGGAGATGTCATACCAACAGTGTTTTGCTAGATATAGGACAACAGACGATATACCTCCATGTAGTCCAAGATTCGAATCCGAACATTAGGGATTGTGCAGGCTTACCGTTGTAGTTTCAATACAGATGCGCATTTGAGCACATTTTGTGATAGGGTGTTCCGAGGTCCGCGGAAACGGAGGCCGTGGAAGCTTAAAATAGTAAAGAAGCTGTCAAGAAAGCAGTCTACCAATTGACACCATTACAGTGTTGTTTTGTGATATTTCAGCTCATTCAGTCTTTATTCGCTGACCTGGGATAGTTGTGTTCCTTGACTGTGTCCTGTTCAGGATATCCACATATTTATTTTCATACAATATCTGCGAAACCTGCAGGGGCAGATCCAGAAAGGGGATCGGGAGGGGATGGGGTCAGTGGAATCCCGGTTTGACTCAAAATTTCTTTTTCAGAAATTTTGAATTTGATAAATTTCTAATACCGTATTAACTATAATAAATATTTGCTCACCTTAGTATTTACGATATAGTTCTTAAATTTCAACAAGTTAATTTTACTATCTATGAACGTGTCTGAATTACAGGACGAGTGGCAAACAGTGTAGACCCTGACCAGATGCCGCAGCTGCCATACGAGGGATGTTCGAAATGAATTGCTTATTGTCCTCTAGCTCGATATCCACGTGGGGCACAATAAAAACCAATACATACCTGTATAGGGTTATTCAATATCTACACAATGGTGTATAACTGTACATGTTAGACTAAGTGTAAGACATAAAATTTGCCATTTGAATACACGCAGTCATTGACCACTGCAGTAAAAATGGTTGGTAGAAGCGTCGACAAAAAAAGATGAAATACGGGCTTACATCAAAGCTCGCTCAAAACTTGGTTGTTCTTTGAAGAAGCTGATGACTGAAATTTCTACTGCTTTTGGACCTTCTTGTGTGTCTTATGATACAGTTCGGCGGTGGAAAAAGAAATTTGAGTCTGGTGTAGAGTCCATCAAAAATGCACCGAAATCAGGTAGACCAAAATCTACATCTCGTAAAGAAATCGTTTCCAAAATAAAGGAAATCATTGAAGGAGATGCCAGATTTACAGTTCGTGATATTGCACGAAAGGTAGGCATGTCACTATCAACGGTTCACCTTATTTTGAAGAAGCATTTGAAAGTCAGAAAGATGTCTGCTAGATGGGTGCCACATCTGTTGACTGACGAGCAAAAGAGGCAACGGGTTAAAGTGGCCAAAAAGCTGCTTCAAATGTTTCCAAAATATGACAAAAAGCAGTTTGCCAATGTCGTCACAGGTGATGAAACCTGGGTCCATTATTTTGAGCCTGTCAGAAAGGTTAGCAATAAGATCTGGGCCACTAAACACAGCAAACGCCCAATAATTGCCAAACGTTCTTTGAGTACAAAGAAGGTTTTGTATGCAATCTTCTTCTCTGGTGAAGGAGTCGCAATAAAAGTGCCAGTGAAAAAGGGCAAAAGCATCACCGGAAAGTACTACAAAGACGTAGTACTGAAGAAACTGAAAAAGTATTATCAGAAACGACGCCCTGCCACTGGTTTTAAACATGTTCGTCTTCTACATGACAATGCCCCAGCTCATACCTCCGCAACAGTTACGGCGTTTTTGAAGAAAGAAAAAGTAACTGTTTTGCCTCACCCCACGTATTCCCCAGACCTTGTCCCATGCGATTTCTTTTTGTTTCCGAAATTGAAAGCATTCCTTGCTGGGCGGAAATACCAGTCCCGACAGGCACTTGGATCTGCCATTCATCAGTACCATATTACTGTGTCCAAATCAGCGTACCGTGACGCCTTCAAGAAGTGGATACATCGGCTGAAACTTTGCATTTCTAGCCACGGGGAGTACTTCAAGGGTATGAAATGAGTACTTTTGGGTTAACTTGAAATTTGAAGTCTCCAGATAGAATTAAGCAATTCATTTCGAACATCCCTCGTACAAACAAAGAATAGCAAACGTCTAATCTGGGTGTAATGTGTTTGGATACATAGCTCAAGTATGGTAATTTAATATCGATCCCCTCAGAAATTTTAAACCCGATATTGAATAATCAAGGATCCGCTCTTGAACGTATCGCAATTATATTTGACAATAAAGTATATCTGAATAATTGTATTTAAATAAAGTACAACTTCTGTATTTAACATTTCAGCCTAGCAGATCAAAATACGTAGATACCTTTGTACATCCAGATATGACGGCTCGTAATGAGCAGCCTCAACCAGGTTGACACTGTTTGCAATTCAGATTTCGTGCTGACACTTTTATCTTTAACAATGGACTAAGATGGAGAAGTCCAGCTCCAAAACGTAAGAGCTGGAAGGGTTAAACCAAGACACAGCACCATGTTAAAAATTCTCAATTCTGGTCACTGAATGGACGGCATAACCACTACGACGCTAATGAGTAGATGTGCATGCTGCCCCAAGTCTTCACTGAATATGATTGGAACGTACCTGTTTTACTGTACACAAATAAGTGAAAGCAATAAACAAGGAGTGTCAATAAGTAGTGCTTTTTGAGGAAATCACAAATTTTTACACTGACAGTTTGTTTACGTTCTGACTCGTTCCGGGATGCGCTCGTGTTCCTGATACAACTCCAGACCATTAGTTGTGAATTTTATTGTTTTTCATTATTCTGAGAATAGGGTTCAAAGCTCTACATCGTGCTAGTAAAAACTTTAATCTGTTTTAGACTATTCGCCCCATCCCCACCCCCTCTGAACATTTACCACGAGATACTACGTCCACCGTTGTCTTTTATTCTCGGTTTGCTTATGAGTCGTATTTTCATCGAGTTGTGTTTAGCAGCGCTAAAGCCATTTGTTATTTTTGCTGCGGTTAAACTGAAACACCTTTTGCATTATCGGTCGATTCAGTTTGTATCTACTTATTACAACCCGCAAACAGTTTTTGTGAGGGGTATACTATTTCCACGTTGTCGGTCCGATCGTATATCCGTTTGTCCGTGACGTTTTGGTCCTCCAGAGGGTATCTCATACGCACTGCGAAAACGTGTCTTCGGGCATATGCGCGCAGTCTGATCCGCTAATAGAATCATAGAATACTACAGAATGTACGAATGGAGAGCAAAGTCCCGGATGATACTTTGTGCATGTACAGGATGATCTCAATCTGCGCATTCTCCGCATGTTCAAAGGTACTTTTTCGCTTGACGCAATCCTTATGATTTTTTTTACTCCCAGAACACGAGGACTTAGGCTGGGGGTTACGAACTCATAAAAGAGTTCAAGATCCCCTTCTCCCTTCCCCTACCACACCCGCATCTCACTAACTGTTTTAATAATTATTCCAGGTTGATGCTTCTTCTACACTTCTTTTATTTTTGAACTGTCTCATGTGAACAGATGACGCCGACGACAGCTTATAACTCTTTCTAGACTAAACAAACCCCAATACCATATATTGCAAAAGTCCAATTTCAATTTTAGGTATGACAGGCAATGTGATTTAGATATCCCAAGAGAAAAAATGATAAATTATTTGCAAACATTGACGACGTTGATCAGACGCCACATTCTGCGCCAATACAGACACAAGTAACGTCACAGCGTAGCCTTATTTCTCTTAGCACGAGCACGTAACACCACAGCGTAGCCTTATTTCTCTTAGCACGAGCACGTAACACCATAGCGTAGCCTTATTTCTCTTAGCACGAGCACGTAACACCACAGCGTAGCCTTATTTCTCTTAGCACGAGCACGTAACACCACAGCGTAGCCTTATTTCTCTTAACACGAGCACGTAACACCACAGCGTAGCCTTATTTCTCTTAGCACGAGCAAGTAACACCACAGCGTTGCGTACCTTCGCTTAAAACGGGAGATGCCATACCAACAGTGTTTTGCTAGATATAGGATAACAGACGATATATCTCCAACGCCAATACAAGACACGACAGCTTTTTAACGCAAAAGTTTCTTCTTCTTTTTGTTTTGTTTCACGGGACAGCTCAAATGTCAATTAAATGATAGCATCTTTTCACCATGGACATCGCAACTGTTGTCATGGGGCAGCTCAAATGTAAAAGTCATATCTTTTCATATGAGGCAGTCCCAGTTTAAATGCAGGAGTAACTTTTTTTTTTCACACATGGACCAAATCAAAATTGAACGAAAGATAACATCTTTTGATATTAAAAAAACACAAACGTAACCCTCCCTAACTTTTCATTTTTTTCTCAGGGAGCAACTGAACTATAACTGCAAAATATCCATATTTCTACATGGGACAGCTAAAATTTAAATGCAAAAATCATATACGTTTACATGGGACAGCTCAAATATAAATGCACAGATTACATATTTTCACTTTGTATATCTCAAATGTAAATGCAAAAAAAAATTCCATATCTTTACACGGGACGGCTCAAAAGTAAATGCAAATATAACATCTAGTGACATGGGTCTACAAATGTAAATGCAACGTTTCATTTTTTAACATTGGGCAGCTCTAAAATAAATGCAAAGATAACATTTTAAGCATGGGGCAACTTTGATGTAGATACAAAAAAAACTACATCTTTTCCCCCGGAAAAATGAAATGTAAATGCAAAGATTATATATAGAGTCAGATTGGCCATCAATGTCATCCCAGCGGGCACAAGACATTTATACAACGAAGCCTCAATGCGATGCAACGTCATGACGCTATACAACATCGCATCAAAGTCGATACAACATCATGACGTTGCATCGACATTGATTCGAGGTTGTCTCAACGTTATGTTCCGCCAGTGACGTACATCAACATATATGCTACAGCATCTAATGGTTCCGTTAGAAGAGCGAACATCCCGATCAGACTGCTCATGTTTTCCAATCATTTACCTGAAGACAACTGTTATCATGACGTGGTCATTGGTTCATACGTTGTTGTCACCTTATGTCTCTTCTTACCATGGCATTTGTTCTGTTCTTGTTTGTTTCTCATTTCATTTCTCCTTCTTTTGGCTCCTCGGGAGGGTCGCGCATCGTGATTGTTGCATTTCATGGCTATATTCACTTCACTCATGTTTTTGTTATGGTTTTGTAGGGCTGTGTTACATAACATTTTTTTGTGATAGTTTTGTTGGGCTGTGTTACATAACATGTTTTTTTCTGACAGTTTTTTAGAGTTGTGTTACATAACGTTTTTTTGATAGCTTTGTGGGGCTGTGTTACATAACATGTTTTTGTGATAGTTTTGTAGGCTGTGTTACATAACATGTTTTTCTGATAGTTTTGTAGTGCTGTATTACATAATATGTTTTCGTGATGGCTGTGTTGCATAACATGTTACTGTGACAATTTTGTAGGGCTGTGTTACATAACATGTTTTTGTGCAACATAACATGTTTTTGCGATAGTTTTGTAGGCTGTGTTACATGACATGTTTTTGTGATAGTTTTGTAGGGCTGTGTTACATAACATATTTTTTGTGTTACATACCATGTTTTTGTGATAGTTTTGTAGGCTGTGTTACATAATATGTTTTTGTGATGGCTGTGTTACTCAACATGTTTTTATGATAGTTTTGTGGGGCTGTGTTACATAACATGTTTTTGTGCTACATAACATGTTTTTGCGATAGTTTTGTAGGCTGTGTTACATAACATGTTTTTGTGCTACATAACATGTTTTTGCGATAGTTTTGTAGGCTGTGTTACATAACATGTTTTTGTGATAGTTTTGTAGGGCTGTGTTACATAACATATTTTTTGTGTTACGTACCATGTTTTTGTGATAGTTTTGTAGGCTGTGTTACATAATATGTTTTTGTGATGGCTGTGTTACTTAACATGTTTTTATCATAGTTTTGTGGGGCTGTGTTACATAACATATTTTTGTGATAGTTTTGTAGGGCTGTGTTGCATAACATTGACCTTTTCTGTGTACACCCCTTTTTTGTTTGACATGACGAAAACAAAAAATAAAATATATTTCAAAATGCCGTTATGATTTGTTTTACCCATCATGCTAAGCATTAAATTGCCATATGACCTCAACATGCGAAAACGTGTCTTCTGGCATATGTGGACAGCGCTGCCCAGCTAGCATTCTTTATAATCTACAGCGGGCCGTTATCGGCCTGTCAGCTACCCTGCTACCCTGACGGGCCGATAACGGCCCGCTATAGATTTATAAAGAAAGCTAGCTGGGTAGCGCACTGAATTGTTTGTTTAAAGTGTATCAATCTTGTCTGTCATTTTCGTACAGATAACGACCTGCTATAGATTTATGTAGAATGCTTACTGGGTGGCCTTGATCAGCTTGGGCATCCACGCAGTCTGATCAGGGCCTTCAATGTCCGCTAAAAGAATCATTGGGTACTATAGAATGTATGAATCGAGAGCAAATGCCCGGATGATGTTTGTGCATGCTCCGGTTGATCTGAATCTGCGCATTCTGTGCATGTTCAGAGGCATGTCTTTGTTTGACATTTAGTATTTGATCCAAGAACACCCCTGATATCCTGTACAGGTCATATATATTGAAATAATAATTTTGTAAACTGCTCCACTATCTTGATAAAGTCATCCTTTTCCAGTCAATTTGAATTTCGAAGACAAAATTCAGTAACTCAGGCTAGTTAGAAGGGTTCCACACGGACCGAACAAATATATGTTTTTACCACCATGATGGAAACTGAGAGAGAGGAATAGGCACCCGTAAAGCTACACCCCCCCCCCCCCGCCCCACCCACACACACACACACACACACTCCCAACCCATCCCCATCACCCACTTGGTAATCCATTGCCGACCGTTCTCAGGCGGTACTTTCATTTGGTACCTTTATTGTTAATTATTATGTAGTGTTTCAGTTTCTAATTTCTTCTAGTTTCTTTTAACAAGTATGTAAGTTTTATGATAGATTCAGTTAAGTTTGGATAACAGAGTTGTCACCTTTTTTGGGAAAGAGTCGCCATCTCTGCTTGCCATTTGTTCATTTTGTTGCTGCTTTATTGAGTTTATCTTTCCATTTGGTGTTGGCGGCTTGATATGACTCTGATTGTATCAGTTCCTGAATTCTCATATTTACTGCACCATAGCTAAAAATAGCAGGAGTAGTCTGTTAAATAGTTAATTAGTTCAACTCGAAAACATAGTTTCTTGAAGAAATCAGTAAAATAACAGTACTTTTATATGAACACATTTTAGTCTAGAGAGCCCAAAACAGTAAGCAGTGCAGACCTAGATCAGACGCCACAGTCTGACCAGGATCTACAATGTGTACATTCACTACAGGAGATTCTTTAAAACCTAGAAGTAATAAAAGGTAACCAGAAACCCTGCATTAAGAAACAGACCAGTCGAAAGTGTTGAGGTAGAAGAGTCAACTCGACGTAAATGGGCTAAAAAGTACCTTGTAATGATCGCGGCAAATCAAAGCAGATCCCAAACTGTTTGAACATTAGTGAGAAGACGATCAATAAATGGTTGAAGTGTTTTGATCTCTGTTAGTGTTGATCCACGCTGGAAGTCCTTAAAGAAACCGTTGTCAAATGATTGTCGGTAGTGAAACACAAGAGCAGCATTCTCATCAACAACGTGTTTGTTCACTGCAAGACTTGATGCCCATGACTGGAAAACATCATGTACCCAGAGTACTTGTGAACACTTTGTATTGGCTATGTATTTTGTTTTCCATCTTGGCTTGAATACATAATCCATTCTTTTTCTGTACAGTATTGTTTTCAGGTGATAGTTTGTCGCTATTTCCTTGTTTGGAAACTGTTCTGATTGGCTCTGATTCAATGGGATCAGTGTGTTTCTAATAAGGTACTGGCATGCTGCAGGAAGCGTGGATAATAACTGATTGAAATTGGTCGAACCGTTCAAAGGGACTATGAACTCGTCAAGGTCGACGTTGATTATGAATTTAGTGCTCCAATACACTCTGTAGAGAAAGTCATTAAGCATTGCAAACTGGCCGACTGCATCAATTTCGTTATATGTTTTTAAATTGTAGTAATGTTCCTTTGGTATTACGTGTTCTGGCACGTGCCACTGGATAACATCCATCAGTCCTGCATTCACGTAATATCTCAAGACTCTGTCTGTCAAAGAATCCGATGTAAAATTGTATATAACAAAATGGTCCACTCCCATTATTCTGTAATACTCAACCCACTCAACAATGTCATAAGCTGCAGTCTTCTTGAAATGAATTGGTCTGAGACAAATAGTAAATGTCCTGTTTAATTTTGGACTCACCTTTATCCTAACCACATTTTGAGCTTCCTGTATGCTGGTAACGTGATCTGTTGACTTTATAGTCAGCGCTATAACGTCCCTGGCGGGAATAGGACAGGTAAAAATCGCACTTTTATACCTGAAATTATAACAGTAAAAACAAAATTCAGCCTATATAAAGTGTATAAACAGACGAATGTTTACTGACCATTACGTCACACGTAGAAACTGAAAATCCTATTTTAAACAGTGGAATTCAATGCTACGCCATGGTCAGGCAACATTCATCGATTTAAACCAATAGTCCATTATGAAGTAAATGTGGGTCTATATAAAATGTCCGCGAACCGCATTCTGACGTAAATATCAATCTATATAAAGTGTACGCATAGAGCATTAAGAAGTAAATATCTGTATGAAGCGTATGCAAAGCGCATTATGAAGTAAATAGCAGTCTATATAAACTGTACGCAAAGTGCATTAAGAAGTAAATAGCAGTCTATATAAACTGTACACAAAGTGCATTATGAAGTAAATAGCAGTCTATATAAACTGTACGCAGTGCATTATGATGTAAATAGCAGTCTATAAAAACTTTACGCATAGTGCATTATGAAGTAAATATTAGTATATATAAGTGTACGCATAGTGCATTATGAAGTAAATATAAGCCAATTTAAAGTGTAAGCACAGAGCATTATGAAGTACATATCAGTCTATATTAAGTGTATACATTATGAAGTAAACATCAACCTATATAAAGCGTATGCATAGTGCATTATGAATTAAATAGAAGTCTATATAAAGTGTACTCACAGCGCATTATGAAGTAAATACCAACCTTATGAAGTGTACTCATAAAGCAAATAACATTCTACATAAAGTGTACCAATAGTGCATTATGAAATAAACATCCGCCAATATAAAGTGTGCGCAAAGTGAATTACGGAGTAAATATCAACCTATATAAAGTGCACGCAAAGTGCATTATGAAGTAAATATCAACCTATTTAAAATGTAAGCATAGAGCATTATGAAGTAAATATCAGTCAATATTAAGTGTAAAAACTTTTTTTCATGCTGAACTGCGCTGAGCATGAAATTTTCTCTGCAAATGAATATGAAAATGCCAACAATAGTTGGCATTTTCATATTTATTGACACAGAACATTTCATGCTCAGCTTTTTTAACAAGAAAGAATTTGCAATAGTAGGAAAAAGTTCATGCTCAGCTGAGTTGAGCATAAAAACGTTTTGTAACCTTGGGGTCAGGTTTACCCGCGTGAAACCTCACCCTTTTCTTCTAACAGTTACCAAGCTATAGGCAGATTCATCAGATAAGACATAGATGATATTTTTCTTCTTTTTTCCCATAAAATAGGAGTTGACAGTTAATACAAATTGTCTCCTAAGGATCCTTCTTTCTGGGAAAAAAATGTCTAAAAAATGTCATCTGTTGACATTTATACCCAGCATTCTAACTGGTAAAGCAGCTTCAGATACTAAGACAAAAATACAAAACAAAAGAAGAGAAATTAAACAGGTACCAGTAGTGGAAGACTATGATCACAATGTTATCATCAGAACAAGAAAACACAACTTAACAAGGCAGAAAGCTAAGTGTGCAGCCATTGAAGAACATAACCACAATGCTAGAAGCAGTGCAAGAACTCTAAATACTTGAAAACAAAACAGAAAGCAGAGTAGACAGTCTTTATGATTTGTTTGTTATCGATGTTCGCTTCGCTTTTATATTGGACAAAGGCCGTGGGCCAATATAATAGATCGAGTACCTGTAATTCGGCCAATACGAAATTACTTGACGAATGACAATTTAATTAATTAATTTTTTAAACATCTTGCTTGAGATTATCTCGATAAATAAGATTTTTCAGAGCACCTATATGGCGAAGTCCGTATCATGTCTTCCATCTTCTTAATGTGACTGAAAATGGTTGAAAATAGCGCAAAACCGGGTAAAATCGCATACCATCCATCCCGATAACAAACTCGGCCAATATGGAGAAAGTCGGCCAACACAAGTAAAAGGCGGCCTATATTGAAAAAATAGGCCAATGTTGAAAAGTAGGCCAATACGACTCGTATTGGACACGTTTCTCTGTATTGGCCGAGTTTGTCGTTAGTAAATATGACGCGGGCTGATTTGACGATATAGATACTATATCAAGGTAGTTCATTAATAAAACAACGCATAAATGTCAAGGCAACGTCACATTTATACAACGTTGCATTAACGTCGGTGCAACGTCATGACGTTGCATCGATGTTTATTCGACGTTGTACAAACGTAATGTAAAATCATGAGCCCGCTGGGGTGACACTGTTTACACCCCCAGCCTAAGGTTGAGCGATATTCTATTTTTTAAATACAGTCAACCTTCTTTATACCGACACTCGATACAACGAGAAAATTCATTATAATGACAATTTGAATGTCACTAAACCTTCGCTCAAGAGGTGACAGTTAATGAGAAATTATGCAAGAATATTGTATTAAATCTTCAAGCAACATATGTTTTTGATACCTCACTGAGGCGACTCTAACAAATGTCCAAAACATGAGGAAATCAGAATAAAATAAGGTATTTCTTACATATCATTCTGTCC
Organism: Anodontia alba; assembly: GCA_964016985.1. NCBI lineage: Eukaryota > Metazoa > Mollusca > Bivalvia > Lucinida > Lucinidae > Anodontia > Anodontia alba. The sequence goes on along the minus strand of OZ024838.1, from coordinate 44,234,772 downwards.
ACTAAGGATTCTTTACAACAGCAAATTCATTTTAATCTTTGGGAACAAATAATGTCGTTGTAATGAGGGTTCGTTGTAAAACCTTATGAACTTAATGATCCGAAAGGACCAGATGATATAAAGGTCCTAAAATTTCGTACACCAAAGTTTCTGATAAAATGGCATACGCAAACAGTGCAGACCCTGATTCAGAGTGATCCTGATCAGGGTCCACATTGTTTGCCATTCTATTAAACAAATATTTTAAGAAATAACTGCATAGAAAGCAGAGTTTAGTCCAAACAAATATGGTATAAAGTGTTCGAGACTTTCGGACATTTAACGTAACACGTGACGTAAAGACGTATGCTCTCTCTCTCTCTCTCTCTCTCTCTCTCTCTCTCTCTCTCTCTCTCTCTCTCTCTCTCTCTCCTGTAAGCGTACATGTAGTTGCAATTTTCTAATAAAGTCTGGGACATACCTGTCTTCTACATGTCGTGGTATTATCCATATAGTGACATTTGTCTCAATCGACAGGGCACGCATAGTGGTATCCCAGAATAAACAATTTAGCGTAATATACGTATTCTCTTGTCTGGTTTTTGACAGACCAATAGCCCGGGCCCTGTCTGTCTGTGGTCCATCTACATAAGCACTGTAGACAAGATAACGTCCATCCTTGGTAATGTTCTGAAAGACATCTTCCTTTAACTCGGGCTTCTGGTCAAACAAACCGTCCTGAACATCTTCCTTTAACTCAGGTTTCTGATCGAACACGCCGTCCTGAACATCTTCCTTTAACTTAAGTTTCTGGTCGTACACGCCGTCCTGAACATCTTCCTTTAACTCAGGTTTCTGATCGAACACGCTGTCCTGAACATCTTCCTTTAATTTAAGTTTCTGGTCGTACACGCCGTCCTGAATAGCTTCCTTTAACTCAAGTTTCTGCTGGAATATATCATCCAAAAGTTCTTGCTGTTCTTCTAGTTGAGTCTGGTTGTAGTGAGATTCTGTAGATAATATGTATCCCTCGTCCTGAAACAATTTATTTTACGCTTAGCAGCTAGCTTAACACTCCAAGTAAAATTGTCAGCACAAGGCATATTGAAATATTTTTTCTTATTTTTTTCCCGAAAACCGGAAGTAACATTTCACGCAAATTCTCGTCAGTGAAGACAATTTACATGAAACATCAAACCCCGTTTCCTGGGAAAAATAAGAAAAATATCACCAATGTGTCGTCTGCTGATTTAACCCAGAGAGAGGTAAGGGTTAAAGTCTGTGTGTGTTGATTGGTCAGTGGTAATCCTTGTTTCGAGTCATATTCAATCACGGACTATCTGTTTCTCTATACCCAGCCAGCATTCTTTAAAAATCTATAGCGGACTGTTATCGGGCCGTCAGCTACCCTGACGTGCCGATAACGGCCCGCTATATATTTATAAAGAATGCTAGCTGGGTATTGCTCTGAAATTGTTTAAGTATCCATCTTCGATAGTTTGTCATTTTCGTACAGACGCTACGCGCCACTGGACTGCACGAAAACGACAAACTAATTTCATGTCGAGTACAAATATTTTGTCTACCTTTTCTTCGAACTGTTTTTTCAAAATGTGTGCTCCTGGATTGCTCTGTATTGTTCTTGTTATCAAAACTTTTAGTTGAAAAATAACTATAATGAGAAGACAACATATGGCAATAATCGTACTAATTGTCTGCAAGTTCCTTCGCTTCAAATAAATTATTTTGACTTTCCGGAAGCAGAAATTGAACATTTTCCAAAATTTAGCTGTTTCAGTAATCAACAGTGCCTAAACGAGATACACGGTGTGAGTAGTCTTGGTGCAGATGAAAAATCTCGCCTCAGCCGTCGTTTCTATCCGAGCCTCTGATAATCAATGGTTTATTAAGCAGTGCGAGCTACATCGATATTTGATACATTGTAAAATACCGGCACCATGTACAGTTATTCTTTACGGACGCCCGTCGATCATGTTAGAAAAATCGTTCAGCAGTAATAGACAGGTTGGGGCAAAGTATGGTAAGCAGGCGAGAGTAGAGTTATTGGCTACTATATCGTATAGTAAGGCTACCAACCCTTGTCCAATCCTGGTGTATTTCCTACAGAAGTTATACAGGCGCCTGTTAAAATAACGGCACGGTACTGATTGCCAGTTGTTTTGCAGTAAAAACTACGGACAATTTTACAGTGTACAAGTAAAAAGACCTTACGCCATATCCATGCAGTCTGGTCAGTGGCTTCTCTGCTCAGCATCCTTTGTTACTGTAAGCGGGCGAAAAATGTTCTGCTCAGCATCCTTTGTTACTGTAAGCGGGCGATAAACGTTCTGCTCAGCATCCTTTGTTACTGTAAGCGGGCGATAAACGTTCTGCTCAGACTGCACGTGCGCATATGACATAAAGGCCGTTTTCGTGCAGTCAGAAACCTTCTAAGCTATCTATTTCTAACAGTGTGATCAACATAATGCTTACACATTGTGTGGCACATTGTGCACAAAGAAAAAAACATATATAAATCATAATCAACAGGGAATTTCGGAAATCCTCGTAAAGTTATGTGGTCCATATCCGGATCATAGATATTCTACATCTAGAATGATGGACAGAAATGATATTTAGACAACTGAATCACACTCCAGCCCTGTTTTCAATACCAGTTTTCTGTATTTGACATGTTCCAGTCGTCACCTACAGCCTCAGCCTACAGCATGGCTAAGCTTATACTTACAAGACAAATGTTTTATATTTCATCAAGGGCGGGTCCAGGATTATTTAATACAAGGTTCAAAATTTATGAGGTGTCGAGTTAATCCAATTACCTTTAGTATTCGAACAGAACAGAAAGGCCGGACTAATCAATATAGATCCAGATCAGACGCCACAGAACGCGAAGTCTGATCAAGGTCTACACTGCTTGCCACTCATCTAGCAATTTAAGACACGTCCTAGGTTTGCCCCAGATAATAAACCAAACACTTGAATTTTAAAATTTTCAGTAGACATTTTTCATTGACTTTTTTTTTGATGAAGAATGTCAAACTTAATCATGTTAATCATGAAGACAGTCTTCACAATTACAGTTAAACCTCAATAACTCAAACATCTTTGGGACCATGTAGACATAGGTAAATCGAGCCACTGAGGGTTAATCATAACACCAGTTCAGAAGGCAAACAGTAGTCATTTAGGGATGTCTTTTCTATCTTCTGTATAAAAATGGTATGTTGAGTGTACTCATTAGAATCGTCTCGATTATGCGATTATAATGAGTACACACAACATACAATTCATGATAACCTTAATCATAATGCCAGGCCAGAAGGGAAATAATAGTACGTTAGGGGTTTCTTTTCTATCGTCTGAATGACAATTGGATGTTGGGTGTACTCATTAGAATCACCTCGATGAGGCGATTCAAATGAGTACACACAAATATACTTTTCGTGAGCAAATAAGAAAATTTCCTTAAAATATCCATAAAAATTTGCTGTCTTGGGTTTATCAAAAGAATTTGGGTTTATCAAAAGATTTTCCTAAGTTCGAATTTGTCATGATGGTAGACGAACTATCGGTGTTCGAGTCATTGAGGGTTTACTGTAAATTCGCTGAAGACTTGAATCTTCATATGATCGGAAATGTAATGTTCTGTGGCTTGACACGTTTAAAAAAGCTCCACACGACAGGTCAAATTGATTTAGAAGTATTTCTTCTTCATACACGGAGTGGGGTGGGGGTAAGTTGGAGGTAATTGTGGTACAGGTGTTCGAGCCAGTATTTCGAAATCTACCTGGCCTTTGAAAAAACGGACTCATTCATAATTTACATGGTCTGAAATGTTGACCCATTCATATAATGCCCTTTGAGTTTTTGTACCCATTTATCGTTGGTAGTTAGATAAACATCGCAGTCAATTCATTGACTACCAAGAGAACAAACAGCCTCGAAAAATCTCTGAATGAAATGTGCATGTACCGTGATACATGAGAAAAGTAGGGCCTTTCATATACCAATCCAGAAAAATGGGGTCAAACAAATACTTTGGGCTGGAAAAAAGAGAGCTTATCATATACTTGGCAGCGCTGTAAAAGGGGGCCATTCGGCACGCACTTCCGTACTATGCCATATATAGGAAGTTACATCCCTACCTCCACCCCCACCCCCTCCCCCCACACTCTCCCCGTGACTAGTACATTTCAGAGAAACAGATAAGGGAAGTATTTCACTTACGGCATCATTTTAAAACACAAATACTTCTAAAACACGTCGTGGATACTTAGAATCGCCTCGACGAGGCTATTTTGTGATTACTCACAACATAGTTTAAAAGCATGTTGTGGATACTTGTTAAAACATATTGTGGTTACTGGCTAGAATCGCCCCTACGAGGTAATTCTATGAGTACTCACAAGTTCACAACATTGCTTTAAAGTATATATTGGATAGTATACTTGTTAGAATCAATTCGACAATGCCGTTCTAATGAATATCTACAACATGTTATTATGGAGATATAAAAATATTCCCAAATTAAAATCGCAAAGTACTCACTTTATCTGTTCTGTCCATGATTTGTTTAAGAGGTAGAAAATAATCCTCATTCAACAGGGCAAAATCAAAATGACCTCCAAGTCTGAACTCAGAAAACTGAATGAGTGGCAATATGTAATGTCATTCTACATAAATCTATAGCGGGCCGTTATCGGCCCGTCAGGGTAGCTGATGGGCAGATAACGGCCCTCTATATATTTATAAATAATGCTAAGTTTGGGATCTGATCAACACAAATGATAAATGACAGCATGAAACGCATTCTAGTAGAAATATTCAAACCAGCTCCTCCCCAAGCTATCTTGGGGTGGGCCAAACGTTAAGTAGGTGTGTGCATGTTTTTTGGGTTTTTTTTTTTTTTGTGTGTGTGTGTGTGTGTTTTTTGTTTGTTTGTTTTTTTTTTCTTCTTTCTTTTTTTTCTTTTGTTTTAAATCTTCATCATTAAGAATCTGGTGGGAGCTCGCTCTTACTGATGAAGATAATTAAGAAAACAAAACAAAAAAAAAAACAACACTAACCTTTACAAAACGATCTTTTTGAAATTTTAGAAGTATAATGTAAACAAGAGGGCCATGATGGCCCTATATCGCTCACCTGAGTATCATAGCACTCAAGGAGAATATGACTTAATCAGAGGAACATTTCTGCGAAATTATTTTGAAAACAGGCCATAGGCCTAGCAGATATTGTTTAAAGGTTTTTTTTTTTTTTTTTTTTTTTTTCTATTTTTTAGCTCTGGTAGTCATTTTGTTCAGCAGAGCAGAACCATTTTAGCAATTTTGGTAAAGGGGCATTTGAGAAATATTTCTATGAAATAATTTTTGCAATCGGGCCCTTGGCCTAAGAGGAGACGTTGTTTAAAGATTTATTTTATTTTATTTTTTTTGCTCAAAATGCCATTTTGTTTAGCGGAACGACACCATTTTAGCATTTTGGTAGCGGGTCACTCAAGATACATTCCTGAAAAATTATTTCAAAATCCATTAACCGGTTTAGGAGGAGATTTCTTTTAAGTAAATTGTTGTCAGATGCATGACAGTCTACGCTCTTTTTTTTATTTTTAGCTCTGGTGGCCATTTTGTTAAGCCAAAGGGAACCATTTTAGCAATTTTGGTCAAGGGACATACGAGGAACATTTCTGTGATATTATTTTGAAATCCGGTCAGATGTTGTTTAAGGGTGTTTTTTTTTTTTTTTTTTTTTTTTTTTTTTTTTTTTTTTTTTCCCTATTTTAGCTCTGGTGGCCATTTTGTTCAGCGGAAATTTTGGTAAAGGGGCTTTAGAGGAACATTTCTGTGAAATTATTTTGAAATCGGGCCATTAGCCTGGGAGGAGATGTCCTTTAAATTTGTTTTTTTTTTTTTTTTTTTTTTTTCTATTTGTAGCTCTGGCGACCATTTTGTTCAGCCGAGCAGGACCGTTTTAGCAATTTTGGAAGAGGGTCATTCAAGGAACATTCCTGTAAAATTATTTCAAAATCCATCAACCCGTTTAGGAGGAGATGTCTCTTAAGTAAATTGTTGATAGATGCATGACAGTCTTCGCACTTTTTTTTTTTTTTTTTTTTTTTTTTAGCTCTGGTGGCCATTTTGTTCTTCCAAACAGAACCATTTTAACAATTTTGGTAAAGGGTCATAAGAGGAACATTTCTGTGTAATTATTTTGAAATCCGATCATAGGTCTAAGAGGAGATGTCGTTTAAAGGTTTTCTACTTTTAGCTCTGACGGCCATTTTGCTTAGCAAACTGGAACCATTTTAGCAATTTTGGTAAAGGGGTATTAGAGGAAAATTTCTGTGAAATTATTTTGAAATCGCGCCACTGGTATGGGAGATGTCGTTAAAACAATTTTATTTTGAGCTCTGGTGGCCATTTTGTTCAGCTTAGCGGAACCATTTTTTGCTGTTTTGGTAGAGGGTCACTCAAGGAACATTCCTGTAAAATTATTTCAAAATCCTTTAACCGTTTTAAGAGAAGATGTCTCTTAAGTAAATTGTTGACAGACGCATGACAGTCTACGCCCTTTTCTATTTTTAGCTCTGGTGGCCAATTTGTTCAGCGGATCCAAACCATTTTAGCAATTTTGGTAAAGGGGCATTAGAGAAACATTTCAGTGAAATTATTTTGAAATTGGCCTAGAAGAATATGTCGTTTAAAATGATTTTTCTATTTTTAGCTCTGGTGGTCATTTTGGTCTGCGGAGCGGAACCGTTTTAGCAATCTTAGTAAAGGGGCATGAGAGGAACATTTCTGTGAAATTCTTTTGAAATCGGGCCATTGGCCTGGGAGATGTTGTTTAAAGGTTTTTCTATTTTTTAGATCTGGCGGTCATTTTGTTTAGCGGAGCGGAACCATTAGGCAATTTTGGTAGAGGGTCACCCAAGGAACATTCCTGTAAAATTATTTCAAAATCCATTCACCGGTTTAGGAGGAGATATCTTTTAAGTAAAGAAGTTGACAGACGGACGACGCACGACGGACGAAGACCGGTCACAAAAGCTCACCTTTAGTCTTTGGCTCAGGTGAGCTAAAAAGTAAGACAAATATTTTAGAGTAATTACCGTACACAAGCTGAACTTTTGAGTCAAAGTGGTGGGGGTTCAACTGAACCCCACCTCCCACCAACCAGCACCTCCACCACTACATAATCCCTCTGGATCCGCACTTCAGCATATTTAACGATGTTTTGCACCTTTTGTTTATTAATGTAATTGTGTCTGCCGTATTTATTACATGTATGCAGCATGTTTTAATATGCTTCGTTTAATATTTATACGAGAACATATGCAACCAGCGTAATCTCAGATCAGCATATATATTCTTATATTTACATTTTCATTGCAATCGCCACAGAACAACAATTATTCTTGTTGCACCATTTCTCGATGAAAACATTAAGACGTCATAAGATATAAGACGAGCCTTGGGGCGGAGCGACGTCTACGCTGTTTACTTACTTGCGTTTGTGTGACGATGGTCGCGTATATGTATCGTCATTACACTAAGCACATCATGTCTGCCTTTTGGCTGTTCCAAGACCTCCGACTAGCTTACTAAATAAAATCAAAGGACTGATAGTCCTAAGAGTCTGCTAGCTTGTAAAGAATTGATGGAGTGCTGTGTATCTTCTATGCAAACACAATACATGCAAAGAAGATAGGTGGCATTCCAATGGTACCAATACTTCACCATAAGATGGATCTCTATGGAATATATCAAGCATCTGGGCATTGTACTTCCTGAAAAGAAGACTTTCTTAAAAAAACTCTATCAAATGCACGTCAAGCGAAGACTGCATAGGGGTTGAATGAGAAAGTCATAGCGAGTGTTGTCTCTAAATCAAGGAAAGGATACTCGTATAATTTATCTCCTGCAAACAGAATTTCATTCATGTTGTTCACATTCCACATGTTGGTACAGATCCTTTTCTGTACAGCTTTCACCAAAAATACTAAACAACATGGCAGGCATTGACGCCCTCTTGAATCAGGACTAAATATCTCATCTCCTTGATGGATATTTCCTTGCAATAATACAGATGCATTTTCTTGTAGATTTATATGATTTGATGGACTTGGATTTTGCTCTGTATCCACATTTTCACACTTACTTACAACCAGTGGCTTCATCCAATATTAAATTTACATTCAGAGACAAGGCTTTGTGAGAAAATTTACTATTCCTTGAAAAACAACCAACATGAACACTCTGTACTACATGCTTTCACTATCAATTTCTCAAAATCAGTCAGATGGAAATGCATTCTACTTTTTTAATATATAAATAAGAATGGGTCTTTACTGAGGCATCTGTGTAAAACAGATATACATATATAATCTAACCATGTACTGAAAAAACTAAATACAATTATTTCTCTTCTGTTTTGTTTCTTTCTTCACAAAAAAATCCATTTTATTATCTGCATATATAGGCCAATGCAGTGATTGGAGTAATGAACCTCTTTATTTTCCAATGAAGTTTATTACCTGATTATTCCAAATGAGTGTATCTCCAGCAGCAATTTCCAATTTCTAGAATTATTAAAGTTCAACTCTAGATATGCTCCAGTTCATACAAATTCAACACCTGATGTAGCTCCACGATTATTCTAGTACAATTTTATAAATTTACTCTATCAACTTATTATTAAGACAAGAGCAGATTAAATAAATTTGAAATGGCTATGTTCAGTCCAGATTAGCGTTAATAACTGATTGTCAGTTGCTAGTGCTTCGCCTAAGCATCAACAGATTAGCCCGACCAGCTATGCCTACCCTTTTCAAGAGATTTTCAGATGTCCAAAAAAGAAGGGTCATAAACCTATAAATGGGCCAGCAGTCGTAAAACAACTCCGTGTCACTGAGGTGTGGATAAAGTTGAATATAAAATGCAATTTTAAGTTAAAACTTATTTTTGATAGACTATAAACTTACACCATTGGTCTCTTTGCTATATTTTAGCGTCAGTTTGAATCTTGGTGTTTAGGCGCCCCGAGATAATCGCTTGAAGTAAGTTTAATGTCTTAAACTATCACAAAAACAAATTTGGATACATAAAACTAATATCCTGGTGTAATTTCAGCATTCAGTTAATAAATACAATGAAATAATTTAGTGCCGTGGGGTGCCTTGGGATATCGTGGGGTGCCATGGGGTGATTAGTAGGACCCCGTGCCGAATTAACGCCTTGACAAAAGTAGCGCGTGTATTACTACACCGAATTTTGAAGTCTATGTTTCAAATTGTATTATCTAAATCGATTTCAGTTACAGTTATGTTAGCGAAATAAAAAAGCCATACAAAATTCCGCTGCTTCACATTCAGTTCACCGTAATAGTGCCGCATTGCGTCTGATTAAGAAGTAGTGCGCGTATAAATATACGCATAAATAGCTGTGATGAGAATCCGCTCGTAAAACCCCATGCGATTGCAAAGAGCCTGCTAGCTGTCGCTAGCAGACTCAAAAATAGAAAACATATTAAACCTTCTGGCAAAGGTTAATAAAATAAAATGTAAATACGCTCGTATAAGAACTGAAACCACAATTTTGAGGTTTCATCGCTTAGTTTTATGTACACGACTGAGAAGCCCTAAGCTAATGTTTTCCATTACTCGGTGAAACCTAAAAATTATGATTTCAGTTCTTAAAAACATTCTTTTATCGCACAGGGTAGATCCTGCTGAGACTGCGCGGATGCATACGTTGATTTGGGTCTACGCAAGACAAGATTAAAGCAGGGGAGTTAAAAATCGCACATAAACGATGAGAATACTGTCAGATCAGCATACATATCTTTAAATAGTCTTCTATCGCACAGGAAAGATCCTGCCCAGACCGCGAGGTCTACGCTTGAACAAGATTAAAGCAGGGGAGTTAAAACTCACGCTCAGATCAATCTCTGTAGTGTAACAGTCTGTCAGCAGATACTGGGTCTATCAGTCATATAAATAGTGCAACGTCCATAATTCTATCTAAATAACACATGGTCGATGTCCATAATTCTATCTAAATAACACATGGTCGATGTCCATAATTCTATCTAAATAACACATGGTCGATGTCAATAATTCTATCTAAATAACACATGGTCGATGTCCATAATTCTATCTAAATAACACATGGTCGATGTAAGTTGAACATATCATTCCAGCACAAGACACGCGTCCCAGCTAGCATTCTATTTAAATCTACATAGGACTCTTATAGGCCCGACAAGAATCATGTCGGTCCGTTACGGTCCGATATAGATTTAAGTGGAATGCTATGTCGGGTGTTTCGACCAATTAGCCCTCAGCACATACATGTATCTGACAAAAGGTAACATTTTTTTTCTCTTCTTCAAGTATAATATAATTTGCTATGTTAATTAGAACAATTGTTGAGTAAACTAAACAAAGAAACAACGCTCATGATAGTTTGCGTGCTGGGTTGCTCTCCAGGTGTGCGCAAACACTATAGACTGTCCGGATTGCTCAGGTCTGAACAAACACTATAGATTCTGTTCGGATTGCTCATGGTCTAAACAAATACTATAGATTCTGTTCGGATTGCTCATGGTCTAAACAAATACTATAGATTCTGTCCGGATTGCTCATGGTCTGAACAAACACTATAAATTCTGTCCAGATTGCTCTCATGGTCTGAACAAACATTACAGATTCTAGCTGGATTTCTGGCATGGTCTAAACAAACACTATAGGTTGTGCCCGAATAGCCAGATAAACCGAATATCGGTGAATCAGGTGCCTCCCTCTTTTTGCGTTCAGAGCCCCGGGCCGGCGAGGGTGGGGGCCGTCCCCAGGGTCTCTCACTATGCACACTTGGGGGCCTCAGGAGATCGGGCCTTAGGAAGCCGCCGCACGCCCGTGGAAACCGCCTAGACGCATACCAATTTTTTGGTTTACGTGGGACCCGTTTTGGGTCCCAATAAAAAGTCCATTCGCCCCCCCCCCCTCGCCCCCCCCCCCCTGCTGCTCTCATGGTCTGAACAAACACTATAGACTGTCCGGATTGCGCATGGTTTAGACAAACACTATAGATTCTGGCCGGATTTCTCTCATGGTCTAAACAAACACTACAGGTTCTGCCCGATTTGCTCTCATGGTCTAAACAAACCTTATTGGTTCTGGCTGGATTTCTCTCATGGTCTAAACAAATACTATAGATTCTGGCCGGATTTCTCTCATGGTCCAAACAAACACTATAGGTTCTGCCCGAATTGCTCTCAAGGTCTGAACAAACACTATAGATTCTGTCCGAATTGCTTATAGTCTAAACAAACACTACAGATTTTGTCCGGTTTGTTCATGGTCTAAACAAACACTACAGATTCTGTCCGGATTGCTCATGGTCTAAACAAACACTATAGATTTTGTCCGGTTTGCCCGTGGTCTAAACAAACACTGTAGATTCTCCCCGGATTGCTAAAAAAAACCCTGTAAATTCTGTACGGATTGCTCATGTTCTAAACAAACACTATAGATTCTACCTGGATAAAATTCATGGTCTGAACAAATACTATAGATTATACCCGGATTGCTCATGGCCTAAACAAACCCTTAGATTCTGCACGAATTGCTCATAATCTAAACAAAAACTGTAGATTTTGCCCGGATTGCTCTCAAAGTCTAAACAAAAACTATAAATTCTGTCCGGATTGCTCGTAAACAAACACTATGGATTCTGCCCGGATTGCTCATGGCCTAAATAAACCCTTAGATTCTGCAGAATTGCTCATGGTCTAAATAAAAATTATAGATTCTGTCCGGATTGCTCGTGGTCTGGCCAAAATCACTATAGATTCTGTCCGGATTGTTCATGGTATAAACAAACACTATAGATTCTGCCCGGACTGTCCATGGCCTAAACAAACCCTTAGATTCTGCACGGATTGCTCTCAAGGTCTAAACAAAAACTATAAATTCTGTCCGGAATGCCCGTGGTCTAAACAAACACTATAGATTCTGCCCGGATTGCTAATGGCCTAAACAAACCCTTAGATTCTGCCCTGAACGCTCATGGTCTGAACAAACACTATAGATTCTGCTCGGATTGTTCTCGTGGTTTAAACAAACATATATTTTGCTCTCATGGTCTTAACAAGCACTAAAGATTCTAGTCGGATTGCTTTGATGGTCTAAACAAACACTATAGATTCTGATCGGATTGCTGTCAAGGTCTGAACAAACACTAGATTCTGATCAGATTGTTACATGGTCTAAACAAACACTATAGATACTGCCCTGAACGCTCATGGTCTAAACAAACACTATAGATTATGCCCGGATTGCTCATGGCCTAAACAAACCCTTAGATTCTGCCCTGAACGCTCATGGTCTGAACAAACACTATAGATTCTGCTCGGATTGTTCTCGTGGTTTAAACAAACATATATTTTGCTCTCATGGTCTTAACAAGCACTAAAGATTCTAGTCGGATTGCTTTGATGGTTTAAACAAGCACTATAGATTCTGATCGGATTGCTGTCAAGGTCTGAACAAACACTAGATTCTGATCAGATTGTTACATGGTCTGAACAAACACTATACATTCTGATCGGATTGTTGTTAAGGTCTGAACAAACTCTATATATTCTGATCGGATTGCTCTCAAGGACTGATCAAACACTATAGATTCTGATCGGATTACTCTCAAGATCTGAACAAACATTATAGTTTCTGATCGGATTGCTCTCATGGTCTGAACAAAACTATAAATTCTGATCGGATTGCTGTCTATGTCTCAACAAGCACTGTAGATTCTGATCAGATTGAATTGTCAATCGAACACGGAACGAACAAAGCAGAAGGAACCTGTAACAGAAATAATAATCGCCCAGCAGGCACACAATGTTGAAACAACGTCGATGCAACTTTAATTCAACGTCAAGACGTTGAATCAACGTTGCATCGACGTTGTTTCGACGTTGTGTGACCGCCGAGCCGCCTTAGCGGCTTAGCCCTTCTAACACATATGAAACCTCGGGGGCGGGTGGTGGGGGTGGGTAACAACTTCCTATGTATGGCAGCGTACGGGTGTGGGTGCCGAAAGGCCCCCTTTTTCAGCGCTGCCAGGTATATGATTGGCCCCTTTTTATATACAAAAAGTATATGAATGACCCGGTTTTTCGGGATTCCTATGTGAAAGGCCCCACTTTTCTGACATCCTGGTATATGCACATATTTTTCGCTCAGAATTTTTCGAGGCTGTTTGTTCTTTTGGTATTCAATGAAATGACTGCGATATTTGTCCAACAACCAGCAATAAATGGGTACAAAAAATCAAAGGGCAGTATATGAATAGGTCAACATTTTGGATGATCAAGTATATGAATGGGTCCGTTTTTTTCAAAGGCCAGGTATATGAGTTTGGAAGGTTTTGAAATACTGGCTCGCACACCCGTACCACAATTAACCCCTACTGACCCCCTTCCCCGAGTATGAAACTAATGGCCTTTCCCTCCAGTTAATAAATAAATGCTGGGTGAATCGCCACTATATATGTCATTTGCTGCCCCCTTCATTTAAGACGCAGACACCAGTAGAGAATTCTGTGCACGAAAGAACAGGTGAGCACAAGAACCCAAGGTGAATAACTAGTGTCATGACATCATTATATTTTTGTAATAGTAAGCTCCCTTACTATAGTGTCCGCGGCTCATCGTGCGGATACATTTCTTAACTTTTTTTTTTTTTTTTTTATTTTCCCCCAAAATAGGGTTTGACATTTATGCACATGGTCACCTATGGAAACAATTTGCATGGAATGTCAAACCTTACCTGAGGTGTGGGACGGCAGGGAGGGGCTGGGGTGGGGTGGGGGCTTAGGGGGAAGAAGATTAACATCATCAATGTCCGTCAGTGGGCACGTGACGTTTATACGTCGCATCGACGTCGATGCGGCGTCATGCTTCCCAATGAGCACATGACGTTGATACAATGACGTTGCAGCGACGCTGATGCAACATTGTATAAACGTCATGTTCCCGCTGGTTTTGATTTATGTAATTCATATTCCACAAATTGATAGGTCCAAAGTTTTGAGCTGAAACACCCTCACCCCGCCTGTGACCTAGAGGTCAAGATCTCAGACTTAGAATTTTCACGAAATAGTTTAACGTTAAGTTCTTTCAGAGTGCATCTCTTGAATCCCTAAATAGGTTTCGCTGTCACTTGATATTATATACTGGTCCAAGCCCGGCCCCCGGCACTCCCCCACACCACCACACAAACTCAATGTCTAAATGTTATGGTCACGTTAAAGTTTTCTGTAAAAGTTTTTACAAATCAGTATTTCCAGAAAGCTTGGAGTGAGTGGATACTTGGAATGACGGTAGTACATACTTGTTCAAACTTTTATTATTGCAAGTTCCGCCCCCGCCCCCTCCCCCACCCCGCACCATCACCCCTGTCTGTCATCCATTCAGTACGACTTTATGAAAAAGCACAAGAGATTGACAATATGCAGTGCTTATTAGATACCCGCAAGGACCAAAACGTAACGGACGGACGGATGGACGTACAGACGGACGGACACAGTGAAAACAGTATACCCCCGCCCCGAAGGATATAAAAATATGTATCTTTTGAATGACCAGATCGATTCAGCGACGTTAGATACTGGTTTGTTGTGTGTCAGCAGGACAAGGGTTAAGATAAAATATCTATCTACATGCTGTTTATTCTAATTATGCATATTTGATTAGGGCTGTGTAGTACCAGCCCCATCCCGCTTGATGGCCTTGAGGTCAAGGTCAGTGATTTAAGAATTGTCTGTCAAAGATTTACGTTTAAGTTTTTAAGGTGTATATTTCCTGACTGCCTGGCTATATGTAGTTATTACTAGAATTTGTTATTAGAAAGAAAGTGTAGCCTCCTCCGCCCGAAACACATACACACGCACGCACGCGCGCGCGCGCACGCCTCGCGCACCGTAGTGACCCTGAGGCCGTTATGGACGTTAAACATAGGATGAATAAGCCTGATTTCGTGGCGAGCTTTCCTTTCTGGAATATCCCTCGTTTTCGATCTTGTAGATATATCAACAGGTAAGGTTTTCATGCTCTTTCTCCCAGCTCTATGTATAAATTTGGCCCCCTTATCTGTTTTTCATCTAGCAACAAATAATCAATTACCACGGCAGCACTGACTCTTGAGATTATTGCAGTCAATTCCTTGTTTACCACACCATGTGAAACACACACACACACACACACACACACACACACACAGAGAGAGAGAGAGAGAGAGAGAGAGAGAGAGAGAGAGAGAGTAAAAGAACAGGAAATATAGTCATGAATTCCTCATAGTAATATATGAATAGGGTGCCTTTTTACAAATATATGAATAGGTACGAGTATATAGCTTGATATTTGCGGAATATATGAACAGGTATATTGGCTCATACGAATTCGAGCCGCACGTCTATCATACCGAAGGTTAAAAAAAAAGCACCCCCATCTCCCCATGGTTCAACTGAACCCGCGAGCCCCCTCCGAATCTGCCCCTGGACAAGATTAATTTGAATAGATATAAAATCAAAAGCCCATTTGGTCTTTGACCCGCTCTATGATCCTAGTGTGTATTTATATGGATTTTTGTATTGATGTCAGCGCAATGGATGCTACAAAGGATTGATCAAATAATCGTCTTTCACCCGCAGCAAATATCTTCACAGTGACATAAGCGGCTTATCAATAAAATAAAAATTTTTATAAAGTATATTTTCAAACCAATTTAATGGCCCCTTATTAAAAGGCATCCATCCCTTTTGTTAAAGTTAATGTCTCTTTTTTATGCTTAAACCTTTATATCATATACGATGAATGAAGCTTAGCTGTACGAGAGCTATTTATTTTACGTTGTAAAGTTATGCCAGTTGACTGGAGTGTATTTAGCGAGATAAGCTGTGTGCAGTAAACCTGTGCTGCTTGACGTGTAATGAACAAATAGAAAATGTTGTGGTTGGGCGGCCATATTGGATTTGCCAACATCAACACATATTTTCATGCATCCGTTAGTCAGCTAGAGATAGAACTGACCTTAAACATGTGTGAAATAACTCCTTGGTTGCAGCTTAAATTTGTGGATTATAAAAATTCTCTGTTTCTTTTAATTACTGGCAAAAACAACGTGTTAAAGGGAAACAAAAGAGAAACTTGTGTTTTACTAAATGTTTATAGTTTCTATGCAAATATTATCTATTGCATTATTATAAAAACTTATAATGAAGGAAGCTACAGCGATTGTCAGGTAAATTGCATTCTTATTATGCAGATTTCTTTTCATTATTAGAAACACTGCGTTAACTGGCTACACTGTATGTGTAAAGCAAAGCTAAATATAGATTTCATCAGGTGACGTTTGGCGCCAAATTTAACTTAGCGGAAAGGGCGTACATGAACTCTTTTAGTAGCGCCCCTGAACTTAGACTGGTTCCAGTCCCTAGTGATTAATTTTTTTATTTTTTATAATTCTCACCAGTGCTTCTTTCTGAGCATATTTCTATCTGATTATTATCAAATAGAATTATGAACATTACTATTTATTCACTAGGGACAAGAGTCCGTCTAGTTTCATCTCTCACTGAGAGTTTCATATAAGAGTAATAACTGGGGGGAGGGGGGTAAGTTAGGGGTAATTTTGGTACGGGTGTGCGAGCCAGTATTTCAAAACCTACCCCATTCATATACCTGGCCTTCGAAAAAAAACGGACCCATTCATATACTTGATCCTCCAAAATGTTGACCTATTCATATACTGCCCTTTGATTTTTTGTACCCATGTTTTGCTGGTTATTACACAAATATCATAGTCAATTCATGTAATACCAAGAAGATAAGCAGCCTCGAAAAATCTCTGAGCGAAAAATATGTGCATATACCAGGGCCCAGTTGTTCAAAGCGTCGTTAGCTTAACGAGCTCGTTAAGGATCATTTCATTAACTGTTTTAGCAGATTCAATATACAAAAGTCTGATATTTTTTGCTGAAAAAATGTGAGTAGCTTTTGCGCTACTCACATTTTTTCAGCAAAAAATTTCAGTATATTTGCGTATCACGATGTAAATTTTAACGAATCGTTAATTAACGACATTGTTAGCTTTGAACAACTGGGCCCAGGATGTCAGAAAAATGGGGCCTTTCGGGCCATTCATATACTTTTTGTTGAAAAAAGGGGGCCAATCATATACCTGGCAGCGCTGAAAAAGGGGGCTATTCGGCACGCACATCCCTACTATGCCATATATAGGAAGTTACCCCCCCCCTCCCCCTGAGCAAACAGTTTGGATCCAGACTCGGGTGGGGTGGGGTGGGGTCTGGGGGGCAGGTAACTTCCTATATGTACATACTGCGGATGTGCATGCCAAATGGCCGCCTTTTTCAGGGCTGCCAGGTATATAATTAGCCCCCTTTCTTCAATAAAAAGTATATGACTGACCCGATTTTTCTGAATTTTTATGTAAAATTCCCACTTTTCTGACATCCCGGTATATTTGTACATTTTTTCGATCAGAGATTTTTCGAGGCTGCTTGTTCTCTTGGTATTCAATGAATTGACTGTGATATTTGTCTAACTAACAGCAATAAAAATCAAAAGGCAGTATATGAATAGGTCAACATTTCGGACGATCAAGGACATCATTCAAGTATATGAATGGGTCGTTTTTTTTCAAAGGCCCGGTATATGAGTGGGGTAGGTTTCGAAATACTGGCTCGCACAGCCGTACCACAATTACCCCTAAGTTATCCCCAGATCAAAGACACTTTAGAATGTGTCTACACTGTTTGCCACTCATCCAGCAATTTCTAGATACAGCAGCATGTGGTAAAATGTACTTGTTCAAAGTTTAGAAGTATGGCAGAGTAATTCAGTTTATGTGAACTACCTATTCATAGCTTCAAATAAGGTGTTTTTTTTAGCCAAACATTGTTGACATATTTCTTATTTCTCAAGGAAAACATATGCTGTGGTGTGTTGCAGCACTCATTAGAAGTACCTTGTATGTCTTCTTGGAAACATATGCTGTGGTGTGTTGCGGCACTCATTAGAAGTACCTTGTATGTCTTCTTGGAAACATAGTTTCCTGATACACCCTCTTATCTAGAGCTATGGTAGGAACAACATTGGTTCTGGGAGCTATGGTAGGAACAACATTGGTTCTAGGAGCAGCCTAGGGCGAGGGTAAAGGCCAGACTAGTCTTCACATTCGAGCTGCATCTGAAACTCGCCGCTAGAGGGTTCGGAGGCTGGGAATGGGTAGAGGGTTCAGAGGATGGGAATGGGCAGAGGGTTCGGAGGATGGGAATGGGTAGAGGGTTCAGAGGATGGGAATGAGTAGAGGGTTCCTAGGATGGGAATGTGTAGAGGGTTCGGAAGATAAGAATGGGTACAGGGTTCGGAGGATGGGAATGGGTAGAGGATTCGGAGGATAGGAATGTGTAGAGGGTTCAGAGGATGGGAATGGGTAGAAGGTTCGGAGGATGGGAATGGGTAGGGGGTTCGGAGGATGGGAATGGGTAGAGAGTTCAGAGGATGGGAATGGGTAGAGTTCAGTGGATGCGAATGGGTAGAGAGTTCGGAGGATGGTTCGGAGGATGGGAATGGGTAGAGGGTTCGGAGGATGGGAATGGGTAGAGGGTTCAGAGGATGGGAATGGGTAGAGTTCAGTGGATGGGAATGGGTAGAGAGTTCGGAGGATGGTTCGGAGGATGGGAATGGGTAGAGGGTTGGGAGGATGGGAATGGGTAGAGGGTTCAGAGGATGGGAATGGGTAGAGGGTTAGGAGGACTGGAATGGGTAGAGGGTTCAGAGGATGGGAATGGGTAGAGTTCGGAGGATGGAAACAGGTAGAGTTCAGTGGATGTGAATGGGTAGAGTTCCGAGGATGGTTCGGAGGATGGGAATGGGTAGAGGGCTGGTAGGAAGGGAAAGGGTAGAGGGTTCGGAGGATGGGAATGGGTAGAGTTCAGTGGATGGGAATGGGTAGAGTTCGGAGGATGGTTCGCAGGATGGGAATGAGTAGAGGTTTCAGAGGATGGGAATGGGTAGAGGGTTTGGAGGATGGGAATGGGTAGAGGGTTCGGAGGATGGGAATGGGTAGAGGGTTCAGTGGATGGGAATGGGTAGAGGGTCGGGAGGATGGGAATGAGTAGAGTTCAGTGGATGGGAATGGGTAGAGAGTTTGGAGGATGGTTCGGAAGATTGGAATGAGTAGAGGTTTCAGAGGATGGGAATGGGTAGAGGGTTCGGAGGATGGGAATAGGCAGAGGGTTCCGAGGGTGGGAATGGGTAGAGGGTTCGGATGATGGGAATGGGTAGAGGGTTCAGAGGATGGGAATGGGTAGAGGGTTCAGAGGATGGGAATGGGTAGAGGGTTCGCAGGATGGGAATGGGTAGAGTTGTGGAAGGGAATGGGTAGAGAGTTCGGAGGATGGGAATAGGTAGAGGGTTCGGAGGATGGGAATCGGTAGAGGGTTTGGAGGATGGGAATGGGTAGAGGGTTGGGAGGATGGGAATGGGTAGAGAGTTCGGAGGATGGGAATGGGAAGAGTTCAGTGGATGGGAATGGGTAGAGGGTTCAGAAGATGGGAATGGGTAGAGAGTTCGGAGGATGGGAATAGGTAGAGTTCGGTGGATGGGAATGGGTAGAGAGTTCGGAGAATGGTTTGGATGATGGGAATGGGTAGAGGGTTGGGAGGAGGGGAATGGGTAGAGGGTATGGAGGATGGGAATGGATAGAGAGTTTGGAAGATGGGAATGAGTAAAGGGTTCGGAGAATGGGAATCGGTAGAGGGTTCGGAGTGAGAATGGGTAGACGGTTAGGAGGAGGGGAATGGGTAGAGGATTTCGAGGATGTGAAAGGGGTAGAGGGTTCGGAGGATGAGAATGATTTGACAGATTTTGGCTGTACAGGCGTGCATTTATAAAACTGGGAACCCGCCTCACACATATACATGGCCAAATCAAAAATTAGTAAGTGATGCATAAACATAAAAAGTCAATATGCCATCCGTCAATATATTCTACAGTATCTAATAAATTTGTAAGCAACAGCGAATGCCCTGATCAGACCATAGGGAGGCTCGGACTGATCCATGCCTTCGCTTTCATCTGCTAAAAGACCTGTTCTCATGTCACGACTATCATACAGGGGCTGCTGAGGGATTTTTGATTTGGTAATTTCCTGAAAGAAAAATCTTTTGGGACAAATAAGAGGCATATCTATGCTAATGTTAGGCCAAGAAAACAGTCTTGTGTTTTGGGTTCTGGGACCGACCATACTCAACTCTGAACTTTTTCCTCGTTCCAGAAGTTAGTCACCTTTATAGTTACTATTGTTTTAGTCATCTATATATTCACCTATATGTTTTAGTCACCTATAAACTCAAGTCTGTTTTAGTTCAGCACCTCATTTCTAGTCATTGTTCAGACCTTTTTGGGTTGATTGTTTACAGTGGAGCCATAGTATACAAACGCCAAACAAAATTCCCTTAAGTTGTCCATGTGACCAATGTAATCAAACCGCGCATTAGATGAAATCCAGGTAACGCTTTGTTGGTTTGTTTTAATGCCCAGTCAACCCAATGGGGTCATGTCGAGCATGGTCAGTTTACCTAACCGCACGTTTACTGGGCAGGCTTAGTCCTCTAAGCGGTTAACCAGTATTGTGCACATTCTTTCGCCAGAAACTGACAACCGCCCGCCCTTCTTGAATCAGCGGAAGGGAGAGAATGACTGTAGAATATATTTCATGATCAACCTCCTATGAACAGGTAGGGTCATACGAATTCGAGCTGCACGTCTGTACCATATCGAAGGTTAAAAAAAAAAAAAGCACCCCCATCTCCCCATGGTTCAACTGAACCCATGAGCCCCCTCTGAATCCGCCCCTGGACAAGATTGAACAGATATAAAATCAAAAGCCAATTTGGCCTTTGACCCGCTCTATGATCCCAGTGTGTATTTATATGGATTTTTGTATTGCTGTCAGCTGCAATGGATGCTACAAAGCTACAAGGATTGATCAAATAATCATTTTTCACCCGAAGCAAATATCTTCACAGTGACATAAGCCGCTTATCAATAAAATGTTGCCGACCTCGGCGGGGGTCGAACCCGTGACCTCCTGGTCTTCTGAACACGCATCCAAATGAGCCACTGAGGCTGTCCCAGGTAACGCTTATTTATAGCCGTGCTAGTCCTGTCGCTGTGACGTCAGAGTGCAGTGTAAAGAGGGTTATCTGTAAAACCTGGACTAGGACATTTGTAAACAGTGCAGACCTTGGTCAGACGACGCGTTGTGTGTCCACTGAACAGAGTCTGCACTGTTTGCTTTAATTACAGGCAGTTAAGGATTAAATGAAGTAGTCTTCCGACCCCGTTCAGACCCAGATCAGATGCCACAGGGTCTACACTGTTTACCACTGTTGCATTTTTATTGCACACTGGGAAGCTGTCAGAATATAATGAGATAAGGCTGTAACGTAGCTGGTTTAAACTGGAACGTCTCATTTGACCCCACACCCCTCCCAGCATGTGCGGTGGCTGATGAGAAAATTGATGCTGTAACTGTGGTGATAACAAATGTGACTTTTCCTCAAAAAAAAAGAAAAAAAGAAAGAAAAACGAGGGATTAATGAAGTTAAACATCCATTTATCCAAAATTGAGATAGTACATGAACAGGAGTGCATGTACTATACTGCGTGCACTGTTTGCCACAAAAGTGAATGGTTTCGATTTCATGTCTCTTATGCAGGCAGTGCGACTATAATTTTGATCTTTTAACCCATTTTTGCCTGGATATCCCAAAAGAATAATTGGCAAATAGTGCAGACCCAGATCAGATGCCGCAGAATGCAGCATCTGATCAGGGTCTCCACTGTTTGCAAATAGTTTAGCCATTTTTCTCTAAGAATATTCAAATCACATAGCCTGACATACATAAATTTAGTGTGGGAGAGGGGTGGGCATATTCAGCCTAAAATGGGTTAAACCCCAGACCATAATAAACTTTTGTAAGCAGTGCATATTTAAATGAAGCAATGAACTGTCTTGTCAAGATTTGTAGTTTATTGTTCTGTTTATGGCATCTCTCAAACTATGCTAGTCCTATTTTTTTTTCTTTTTTTTTTTTTGAAATACTGTATTTTCCCTATGTGCATGTGTTCCCTTTTGTCTGGATCAACAGACATGTAATCTGTTTTGTTTGTCTTTTTTAATGTGTTGTTCTGTGGTATCATTTTGTGTCATTCTAACCTTATTCGTTGCCTTCGTTTCTGTTCTGTGACTCTGGCCTATCCTTGGTATCCCTATATTTATGTTATTTGCAGTATCCAATTTCTAGATCATGCACATCTGTATGTGTGCTAAAGAATTCTCATTTCCGGCAAAAATTAAAATAACATTGTTAGATAATAATAATAATAATAAAATTAATAATAATAATAATAATAATAATAATAATAATTATAAAAATAATAATAATGTATTTATTGTCTGAGGATAACATAATAAACTGATCTAACATAATAGTGGTCCTGAAAACATTATATGGTGAATACTGATCCTTTTAACTTGATCTCTCAATGTGCTTTTAACGTCAGTCTCATGAAAAAAAAAAAAAAAAATGCCATACTTGTAATCTAAAAATAATTATAATAATAATAATAATAAATAAAACAAAAAAAACAACAAAAAACAAAAACAAAAAACACGCCTTATCTGCAGCTATGAAGATCTTTATCGTTGATTATAATATGTGGATCCATGCACAGGCTAATCTTGGCCATTCCATTTGACCGGAAAACACCTTTTCTCTCCCTGACAAAGATCATTAAATTTATAAACTATCAGACCAATTATAAATTGAATAAATTAATAACAGGATAGTTAAAATGCTGTGTGTTTGAATGGTAAGCGTTTTAGTCTACCTAACTTATCATACTTTGTAATGTTTCATTTGACCTACTTTCGGTCAAAACTGTTTACTACGCAATGTTTACTATCGTTCATTCATAATAAAAAGCACGTGGCTCATTTGTTTACATTTTCTTTTGCAGTGCCCGCGCAGCTGACGTCAAGAGCGAGACAGTCGTTGATTAGATAGTTGCTAACAAGCGATATGAATATTCAGTAGCTTGATCACGTGACCGGGCTGATTTGATTGGCCAATGGACGAGGCCTGCGCAAAACTGATGATCTGCCCGCGCTCCATTCCGACGACAGGCATTTTGTCTACATTGAAAACAACGAGGGAGGCTTTGGGCATCTTTATTTTTCAGGGCGGCATATTCAGAGGGCTCCAAGATGGAGATGAGTAAGCGGATCGAATTGGAGAGACGTGGGAGAAAGGAGACCGAGGTAAGATTTACTTACTTTCTCTTGTAAATGTGTAAAATAGGCACAAAATTCTGAACGGTCAAGGGTGTTGCAAGGGGCATGTGTCCAGTTTCTCCTATCAGCCCTGGCCTCTAGACCCGAACGGTCTCTCAGGACCCAGTTACTGATTATGGATGTGTCTGTAAACAAATTTCTTTGAATTTTGTAGTTGATAAAACGATTCAGTGGATCGTTGCTTGAGTGTAACTGTTTGTTGTGATTGTCCTGCTGGTGAAGTTAAATATGGCGCCCTTCCAGCAACTGGTGCTTGTAAAACTCAGTCCAGGGCAAACTCAGACACGTTTTGACAACAATAATTATATGGGCTGAACAGGTAGAGAATATTTGGAAATTTGGAGAATATACTGTGTAAAATATGTGTCTGACAGCAAAATTTTGTACTTGGTGGGGGAAAGATAGCCCGAGAGCTGTGATTTATTTTGTCACTGATGATTGGCATTGTTTTGTTTGTTTGTTTTTGTTTGTTTTTTTTTTGTCTTCATTTGCTTATTAATATGTTAGGACACTTTCATCAATTTTGCAGACAATAAATACAGGGACTAGCAGTTGCCTGTGGGAACTGGGCAGGGGCTGTGTTGTGTGCAAGTTGTAATTTTATTTATGCTTTGAGTTTTCTCGTCAAAAACATGATATTATTTCACTAAAACTATAATGTTTATTTCGAGACAAGTATAAAAATGCCATGTTGAGAATTTGGACTTCATTGTCAACTGCTCTCTTGGTCCATTTTAGCCAATTTTCCATCACACGTCCTTTGTCCGCCATGTTGATTTCCATGTGGATAAACGCGATGTTTCGACGTTATCTTCACCTGTCTAGAAAATTTGAGAACTGGAATTAATGTAATTTATTGTTAATTACTTGAAAATTTGTCTTGGCTGTCGGAATTGGTCCTAATAAGTTATCTGTACGTTTTGACCCAAACGCATGTTCTGCGTCATTTGACCCAGATACGCTTTGATCACTTGACACTCAACTTAGCAACATCCGAATGACTGTTTCCAGATGTTGTCGACAATAAAATTGTCCTCTGTAGATACATTATTTGCTTTTCTACAATTCCACAACTGCTGAAAGTTTTAGAATTTGGTGTATTTGTGAAAAGATAAAAAATATCCAATTCGGATTGTTCGGCCTTAAGAAGTTTGCCAAAGTCAGCCATCTTGAAAAATGGGAATTCGGTCATGCGTGCAATTTTCGGATTTCAGTTTTAGAATGCATACGTCCGACTTTATTTCCTTCCAAAATGTTCCCATTCAGCCAGATCATTTCATTTTTTAAAGACTTACCATCCTTTCGAATGGTTTGATTGTCGGTAAAGACGTTTATGTGATGGAAAATCAGGCACAAAATGGACGACAGTGGCCGCGCGATACCTTTTGTGTAGACTGCGAAGCAAGTTTACACACAGCCTACGCGGAATGATTGTATTTGGATATACTTCGTTTCTCCGTAGATTTCCCCAAAAAGTTAGGTTTGTATACATCTACTGTTTGCAAGAGTAAATAACTCTTTAAAATAATATTTCTGTAGCAAAGAAGTTAAGTTTGGTGATAAATTTTCCTTCGAACTACTTTTTATTGCGCAACGCTAGGTAAGCTGATAGGTTAAAATTGACCTGTTTATGTCCCTTTGATCATAGTTCTTTGATGTTGCCCACAGAAGCGTTCAACTCATTTGAACCGAAAGTGTACTATGCCTGTAGATATTTTAGGTTAATTTTTGCATGGCAGATGAAAGTAGAAATCTCCCCCTATTCCCAACCCCATCAAAATATTTAAAGAAGCTGATCAATATATATGGGAACTGGGGGTTCTGAGGTTCTTTTTATACCTGTCCAAATCAATAGTTTTCCATCTCCGTATGGGCTGTTTTAAATTTTTTAGCTGTTGCCAATAGTATCGCCAGTGGCAGAAATGGGCTGTGCAAAAAGTTTTTAGCAATGCTAACAGCATTGCTAGTGCCAGAAATGGCCTGTACAAATTTATGCCCCAGTATGCCAGAGCTGAATCAATAGTTTTTCCGTCTCTATATGGCCTGTACAAAATTTTTTAGCTTTGCCAATAGTATCACAAAAAAAGAAACAAAATACGACTATTGTGGGATTAGAAACCTCAGTCAATTGCTCGCTGAACAAAACAGACGCAAAAATAAAACCAGCTTCTGTGACCGTTGTTTGTATGGCTTCACCAAAAAAAAGATCTTACCAAGCACAAAGAAGACTGCTGCAGCAACAACACTGGTTGACCGAAGGCAGCCACATTAAATTAAAAAAACACCAAAACCAAATCCCTGTCACTTACCTAGTCTATGCTGATTTTGAAAGCATAATCAAGCCAAAAACAAAGCCGGGGACAAATCAGAAAATCAAGTCATCAGATTGATTGATTGATTTATTTCGGTATCACAGATTAGCAATATACATGTTAAAAACAACAATGCATACACAAAGTTAAAATGCACAAAATTAGTACATATTACAACAAGAGCAAAATAGCAATGCTATCACTAAAACAAGCTCATAATAACATCATTATCGCACCTGCTTGTAGCAGGATGCGATATAGGTGTCCGATTTTCTGTCCGTCCGTCCGTCTGCCTGTCAACATTTATGTCGACGTTCAACATTTATGTAAAAGTTAGTATTCTAATCAACTACAAGACTAAACAACCATCAAACCTTGCATGAAACATCTCCCTGACCTCCTGACTTTGCAACATAGGTGTCAGCTTTTCCGTATGTCTGTCCATTCGTCCGTCCGTCTGTCAACATTTATGTCGACGTTCGACTCGACATTTATGTCAAAGTTAATATTTTAATCAGCTACAAGACTAAACAACCATCAAACCTTGCATGAAACATCTCCCTGACCTCCCGACATTGCGATACAGGTGCCCACTTTTCCATTCGTCTGTCTGTTCGTCTGTCCGTCTCTTAACAGTTCTGTTATGTCGAAGTTCGACATTTATGTCAAAGTTAGTATTCTAATCAACTACAAGACTAAACAACCATCAAACCTTGTATGAAATATCTCCCTGACCTCCTGACTTTGCGACATAGGTGCCCGCTTTTCCATTCGTCTGTCAGTTCATCCGTCCGTCTGTCTCTTAACAGTTCTGTTATGTCGAAGTTCGACATTTACGTCAAAGTTAGTATTCTAATCAACTACAATTCTACAACAACCATCATTCCTTGCATGACACATCTCCCTGACCTCCTGACTTGGCAGATATGTTGACCCAGTGACCTTGACCTATATTTTGCGCTCCTTTGACTTTGACACATTTACGTTGACATTCCAGATCTTCTCAACTATAAGGTGTACAACTACCAAACCTTGCATAGTGCTTCTTCTAGATGTACAGACTTGGCAGGTACCTTGACCCGGTGACCTTGACCTATATTTTGCGCTCCAGTGACTTTGACATATTTTGCGTCGACGTTCGATATCTCCTCAACTATAAGTCCTACAACCATCAAACCTTGCAAAGTGCTTCTCCTCAATGTACTGACTTAGCAGATACCTTGACCTGGTGACCTTGACCTATATTTTGGCTGCAGTGACTTTGACATAATTTACGTCAACGTTCCAGAGCTTCTCAAGTGTAAGACCTCTAGCCACCAAACCTTGCATAGTGCTTCTCCTATATGTACTGACTTGGCAAGTATCTTGACCCGGTGACCTTGACCTATATTTTGAGCTCCAGTGCCTTTTACACATTTTACGTCAACGTTCAATATCTCCTCAACTATAAGGCCTACAACCATCAAACCTTGCATAATGCTTCTCCTCAATGTACAGACTCTGCAGGTACCTTGACTGGGTGACCTTGACCTATATTTCACGCTCCATTGACTTTTACACCTTTTAGGTCACCCTTCCATATGTCCTCAACTGTAAGGCCTTCAACCACCAAACCTTACATAGCACTTCTTCTCGATGTACTGACTCGAAAGGTACCTTGACCTGGTGACCTTGACCTATATTGTGCACTCCAGTGACTTTGACACATTTTATATTGATGTTCGGTATCTCCTCAAATATAAGACCTACAACCACTAAACCTTGCATAGTGCTTCACCTCATTGCCCTGGCTTGGCAGGTACCTTGACCCAGTGACCTTGACCTATATTTGACACATTTTACGTTGATGTTTGTTAACTCCTCAACTATAAGGCCTACAACCACCATACCTTGCATTGTGCTTCTCCTTGATGTACTGAATTAGCAGGTACCTTGACCCATGACCTTGACCTATATTTCATGCTCCAGTGACTTTTACACATTTTACATCAACGTTCCATTATCATTGGGCTGTATGATACGAAAAGTCAGTGCTGAAGATATAGCCATTAGAGGGAATGGGACTGGCCTGGAATATATGTGCCCCACTAGGCACTGTGTCTACATTTTTTTCAACCCAGTTTTCCAAGTAAGCACTGCTAAGAATGAAATAAACTTATTTAATAACCACATTCTGATTGAGGCTCCTGTGACTTTTGCGCCAGCAGGTGCGATGACGCCTTCCACGGAACTCTTGTAGATTTTTTTTTTTAATCTTGTTTCTCCACTTTGGTTCTATGTTTAATAATGCTAATAGCAAAAAATGCAATGCTTATAGCAAAGAAAGGACATTTATCTGTCGAACAGTCTTGGTGACTCATTCAGATAT
Organism: Anodontia alba; assembly: GCA_964016985.1. Lineage (NCBI taxonomy): Eukaryota > Metazoa > Mollusca > Bivalvia > Lucinida > Lucinidae > Anodontia > Anodontia alba. The sequence goes on along the minus strand of OZ024838.1, from coordinate 44,206,652 downwards.
ATCTGTCGAACAATCTTGGTGACTCATTGTGTCGAACAGTCTTGGTGACTCATTCAGATGTATATCTGTCGAACAGTCTTGGTGACTCATTCAGATCCGACTTGTTATCTGGAGATTGTAGATACAATTCCCTCCAGGTGTAGATACAATTCCCTCCAGGTTCAGCAACGTTGTTTTGTGGATTGATTGTGAAAAATTTTCTACCGACAATTTTCACTCATTACCTCTCATATAAAAGTATTTTAGACACATCAATATGTTACGTAGACTTGTTCGACCTTTAAGGCAAGTATGGTATACATGGTTGTTTGAATTATCCGCATACTAGGGTAAATGTTTTCCAAAACAGATGTTTTGGGCGGTCAGTACTGTTTTGCCAAGATGGTTTACATCAAGGTGATTCTCACGAGAACCCACCGTTAACCATATATTTCCTAAGTATTCGGCCACCTGAACTTCTTCAGCTCAGGATGAGCTATAATCACCTTTTGTCTGTAGTCCGTCCGTCCATTAACATTTTCAAATGACTTCTCTGAAGCCCTTAGCCAATTTTGCTCAAATTTCATATGGAGCTCCTTAGGTTGGGGGAACGAAAGATTGCTAAAATAGTCATGGTCCATTGACCAGGATGGCCGCCATGTCCGTATATAGTAAAAACCTTAAAAAATCTTCTCCAGAACTGAGGATGCCTTGTGGCTGAATCTTTGCATAAATCGTCAGGGAGGGGAGGTCTATGAAAATTCATATCGTATCATATAATCAGATTTTTTATTAACATGCAGGTACAGGGGCAACATCCACACCAGTGGACCCCCTTCCAGATAGCTGGCTTGCTGCACGCATGGCAGATCTCACACCAGATCTCCTGCATGCATGGCAGATCTCACACCAGATCTTCTGCACGCATGGCAGATCTCACTCCTCCAGGTACGTCTGTCATGAGGGTTGATGGCTGAGAGCTTCCACTCTCTGCAATCCCTCTCTGTCAGCTGTTTCCATGTCATCTTGGGTCTCCCAGGCCCATGGGGGTGGTCGGGAGTGGCAATGGTGTCGTGTATCTTACGTCACCGGGGCGTCTAACTGAAATTGGCTTACAGTTGGGCAAGGCCTGCTATCCTTGTAGCAGGTAAGGGTAGAGGGGGAATGTTTTTATTTCTTCTGTTTCTTCACTTTCATTCCTGTTCCTATTTCTTCCCTAATCGTCTCTTTCATCTCCTCTACTATCTCTTCTATCTCTTTTCTCCCTTTCTCTGGGAGACGACACAAAATGACCCACAAGGGTTGACGTGTCGTTAAACCCCAACACAATCAATCAATCTCCCAGGCCCATGCTTTCCATCAACCTGTTTGTCAAAGGCTGTCTTGACCGCACCTTTGGAGCGTTCCACGTGTCCATACCATCGGAGCCTTCTCTCCTTCAGAATGAGGTCCAGATCCTCAATGCCAAGCTGCACAAGTAGCTCATTGGACCTGGTGGTGACAATGTCTTGCGGTTTGACATTGCAGATTTGTCTGATCATTGCCCTGTTGTTTCGCTGCAGACGCTGGAGGTTTGGCTTTGTAAATGGCCCAAGTCCCGCTGGCATGTAGCATTGGGCTCCGCACACAAGAGCTGTACACACTGCCACACATTTTGAAAGAGAGGTGGCGTGAAGAGAGAACTGGTGGCAAATCCTTGAACTTCTTCCACATGTTGTGGTTAAAGTTCACAGCCACCTGCTGCTGAGAGCATGTCTCCTAAGTAGCAAAAGGAAGCTACCATCTCAAGCTTGTCAGGTTGACCTGGACTTCCTTCTGTGGTCTGACATCCAAGGGGCGTGCAGTACCCTGGCACCGTGTACATCTGTAGTCAGGGTCTTTTTTCAAGCGCTTGAGCCCACTGCATTTCTTGTGCACCCAGTGTCTCCAGCCATTGCAGAAGATGGTGTTGCTGCTCACTCCAGTGCGACAGGTGGCGCATAGAAACTTGCCTGAACTCTGCAGGAGGTCCAGTCCCGTACCGCATAATCTTTGTCTTTCCTGCATTTACTCTGTCCTTTCTTCTCGTTGCTTCTTTCCATGTCAAGAGCCTCCTGACACATTCCTCAAGTGATTCAGTGATGATAACAAGGTCATCAGCGTAGAGGTCTTCCCAGGGGACCCCAGAGCGGAACTCTCGTGATAAGGTTTCAAGCACAATGATGAAGTGCAGTGGGTGAACACCAACCGTCACTTCAGACTCTTCACTGTACCCCTCACCAACACGGACATGGCACTAGTCGCACAGTCCACTCCTCCACACCAAGTTTTCTCAGCGCCCACCAGATGACCTTCCGAGGTACTCGATCAAACGCCTTCTGCAGGTCTATGAAAGCCATGTAGAGTTTCTTGTTGGCAGTTAGATACTTCTCTGGCAGCTGCCTGACAACAAAGATTGTGTCTCTAGTGCCTGGGACGAAGCCAAACTGGGAATTGTCGATTGACACCAACTGTCTGATGAGGCCCTCCACAATCCTCTCCAGGATTTTCATAACCTGCTGTCAGCTTGAGACCGTGGTAGTTGCCCCTTTCCAATGCATCTCCCTTGTAGAGGCAGACAATGAAACTCTGCTCCTAGTCAGAGGGTACCTTGCCATCATGAATGATTGCAGCTGTGAGGTCACGGATTATGGAGGCGCCCATGTCACCGGCTGCTCATATCATCTCCACCACTATGCCTGATGGGCCACACTGCTTTGCCTGCCTTCATCTGTGAGATAGCCTTCTTAACCATATCAGTGGTGATTGGGATGGGAGGGCCTTCCACTGGTGGTTGATAAGACAGGTGGTCTGGGTCCCAGTCAAACTCAACGTTGAGAAGTCTTTGGTAGTGCTCTAGCCAAGCCTTCTGCTTTGATTCTTCGCTCATTGACTTCTCTCCTGCATCATTCTTCACAGGTTTGTCACCAACACCATCAGTGTTCTCTCTTCTAAACTGATTAGCAAGGGGGTAGACTTCTGAAGACGGGGTCAATATTCTCGTAGACCTTCTTGTCAGCTTTTTGACGAGCATGGTGCACTGCATGTCTGGCATTTCGTTTGGCTGCAGTGTATGATACCCTAGTGCCTTTACCAGCCTTCCAGGCCTTGAAAGCTTTCCGCTTGGCATCAATGACCTTTTCCATATGTCCATTCCACCACCAGGTTTCACAACACCAACAGTGTGGCCGAGTTGTGCCACACACCTCCTCAGTAGTCTTGAGCAGTCCAGTCTTGATGTTGTTCCAGATATCCTCAGTGGCCCCATCAGTTTCACCTGCAGATGTGCTCAAATGCAAGTTGAAGACCTCCGGGAAATGATTGCTTGTCTGAGGGTCTTTAAGCTTCCAAACTTTGAGGCGAGGGATGAACTTGCACTTGGATCTTGGTGGCATATCAGTCCTCATGTCGCATACAAGAAGCTGATGTTGCAGAGCTACTTCCTCACCAGAGATCACTTTTACATCTGTGACAAGTTTGCGCATGGTCCTACGGACCCTGAAGGTGGGGAGGCAACTGTGATAGAGGGCAGCCTTACTTTCCCACAATCAAGTTGAGTGTCATAGCTGGATGCAGTTTTACGTCATACCCAGGATTGCTAAAATAATGGTCATACAGTGACATTTGACCTTTTTACAGCAACATCAAGTTCGCTTCCCTATGCATTTGTATGGGAAAAATGTTCAGAATTTCAAATGACTTCTCCTCTGGAGCCAATGTTGCTCAAATTTCATTTGGAGCCTCCCAGGGCAGGGAAATGAAAGATTGCTAAACTGGTTGCCGTCCATTGACCAAGATGGCTCCCATGCCCATATATGATAAAAAACCTTTAAAAATCTTCTCCAGAACCGAGGATGCCTTGTGGCTGAATCTTTGTATATATCATTGGGGACGGGAGGTCTACCACAGTTGCTAAAATAATGGTCGAACATTGACAGTTGACATTACGACGTGGTCAAGTTTGTTTCCCTATGCATTTGTATGGGAAAAATGTTGAGAATTTCAAACGACTTCTCCTCTGGAGCCTGTGGGCCAATGTTGCTCAAATTTCATTTGGAGCCTCCTGGGGGCAGGGAAATGAAAGATTGCTTAAATAGTTGCCGTCCATTGACCAAGATGGCCGCCGTGCCCATATATGGTAAAAACCTTCAAAAAATCTTCTTCTCCAGAACTGAGGAGCCATGTGGCTGAATCTTTGCATATAACATCAGGGACAGGAGGTCTACCAAAATTGCTAAAATAATGGTCGTACATTGACATTTGACCTTTTTACGGCGAGGTCAAGCTTGCTTCCCCAAGCATTTGTATGGGAAAAATGTTCAGAATTTCAAATGACTTCTCCTCTGGAGCCTCTGGACCAGTGTTGCTCAAATTTTATTTGGAGCCTCCCTGGAGCAGGGAATGAAAGATTGCTAAAATAAGTGCAGTCCATTTACCAAGATGAGTTTTAGACACAACTGCGGGTAGTAAATTGTCTTGTTCAAATTTTAGATAAAATACGTATGGAGGTGTCTGAATACTAAGGGTAAATACGGTAAAGTAACAGACATAGAAATTGATGGATTATTGGCAAATCTGTAATGATAATCATTTTTTTTTTTTTTAGCTCACCTGTACGAAGTACAAGGAAAGCTATTGGAGTCACCCCGGTCGTCCACGTTTGCGTTTGCGTTCCCGTTCCCGTCACACTGAGTTAAAATTTTTCAAATGCTTATATCTCAACAGTCACTCCTCACAGAGGCATCAAATTTGGAACTTAGGTACCTTGGAGGGTCTTCTGAGATTCCAAGAGAATAAACCCCTGGGTTCATGCCCCTGGGTGGGGCTAGGGGTCAGAATCTAGGACACCTTTGTAATACTGTGTTACAGTTTTTCAAATTCTTATATCTTGACTTTCACTCCTCATAGAGCATTCATATTTAGAATTTGGGTACCTGGACGAGTCTTCTGAGATTCCAAAAGAACATACCCCTGGGTTTATACCTCAGGGTGGGCCTTGGGGTGGGGCTAGGGGTCAAAATCTAGGACACATTTGTAAAATCTTATATGCCTACAGGTTATAGACACAACTGGTTATACATCAGCTAACTATGTGACATCAGTTTAAGTGTAAGAGAGTGAAGGTCATGGTGACCTACATTTTATGGTCAAGGTCACCTAGATTTCACGGTCCAGTGATTTTGCCTTATATCTTGAATACTATTTGTTGGATAAATGTCACACCTGGGATATTACTTCCATGTGACCCAATGAATGACCACTTACTATATCTAGGTCATTGTGACCTATATTTCATGGTTCAGTGATTTTGCCTTATATCTTGAATACTTTTTGTTGGTTAAATGTCACACCTGGGATATTACTTCCATGTGACCCAGTGAATGACCACTTACTATATCTAGGTCATTGTGACCTATATTTCATGGTTCAGTGATTTTGCCTTATATCTTGAATACTATTTGTTGGATAAATGTCACACCTGGGATATTAGTTCCATGTGACCCAATGAATGACCACTTACTATATCTAGGCCATTGTGACCTATATTTCATGGTTCAGTGATTTTTGCCTTATATCTTGAATACTATTTGTTGGATAAATGTCACACCTGGGATATTAGTTCCATGTGACCCAATGAATGACCACTTACTATATCTAGGTCATTGTGACCTATATTTCATGGTTCAGTGATTTTGCCTTATATCTTGAATACTATTTGTTGGATAAAAGTCACACCTTGGATATTAGTTCCTTGTGACCCGATTATTGACGTCAAAATATATCTCTGTTGGTGTGACCTATATTTCATGGTTCAGTGATTTTGCCTTATATCTTGAATACTATTTGTTGGATAAATGTCACACCTGGGATATTAGTTCCATGTGACCCAATGAATGACCACTTACTATATCTAGGTCATTGTGACCTATATTTCATGCTTCAGTGATTTTGCCTTTTATTTTTATTACTATTTCATGGAGAATTGTCATACCTGGATTATTATATCTAAGTGACAAAATGATTTACATACAAATACATCTAGGTCAGTGTGACATATATTATATGGCTTAATGATAAAAATGTTACAATATAAAATGTACCCAGCAGGCGAGCTCGCTGTCCTCCGACAGCTCTTGTTTTTTTTTTGAAATCATCGATCAATTAATCGATTATCCGATTAATTGTGTCAGCCTTAGGAAGTACAGTATGAAAATTCTTGCATAGTTTGACCAAAAAGTGTTTCTATTTCTACAATTTTGTCACAGTATTTATTCTCTGGTGTTGTAGATTACAGAACTGAATCTAGACAACTGCAGATCTCAACAGATAGATGGCCTTACAGATTCATTCACAGCACTCGAGTCACTCAGTATCATCAATGTAGGTCTTACACTACTGAAAGGATTTCCCAAGTTAGCAAACCTTAGAAAAGTAAGTTTAAATATAAAACTTTATTGACAGATATTGCTGTCTTGGTTAATTAGATGAAAGCTAAGGTTTTGAATTCAGTTTTGTCAGCTTTTCAGTCTCTTCTGGATGGGTGATTGGTAACTGAAAGTGTCAGATTGCTCGGCTTGGCCAAGATAAAGGGTACACCTGATGTTGCAAGAAAGTCATTTTTTGAACTTCATACTAACATATTGCCATATTTAAAATTTTGTTGTACAAACCCCCACAGAGATTCTCCTAAAGTTTTTTCTATTTGTATACAGTAGTTAAAAAGTTACAGTAATTCATATGCACCTACCCAGTGTGGCCTACGGACTGTACATAGTGAAGCATAACATAGGTAATTTATATTCAAAAGCACAATTTTCAGCTTTCTGAATAAGTTTTTCAAAATGTATGTAATACTTCTTTATCATTTATAACATAAAATATTTCTTCCTTTCAGGTCAACTGATTTTTTGACAGAGAAACACCAAGTAGTGTATTTTTCAAAATAAACACTACTTTGTGATTTAAAAAGAACCTTACAAAATAAGTGTTTGAATTGATAATATGATGCAGACAATATCTATAAATATCTCTCTATGCATACAAAAGATCAATACTTAATACTGTTTGTTGTTATTGTTTGTACTGATGCATTACAACTTACCCTGAAAAGGCCTACGGACTGTACATTTATATAATACATTCAAAATCTTATTTAAACCTAAATTCTAAGATGATATCTGGCTGCCATGTACATTTTTCAAACTGGTATATGCTTCACAGTAACCGATGCACATTAAACTATGTGAAATTATTTTTTTTTTCTTTTATCTAAATTTACTCAAAAGAAACACAACAAGAGTGAACATTCTTTAAATTCAGCTCAACAAAAATTACTAGGCAACAATACAATCAACGTTTAATGAACTTATAACTGGAATTATTATGTTATCTTGAAGACCTATTAGTAATCTTCACAAAATCAGGAAAGCAAGAACAACATTTCAATGTAAATGATAATCTGTGTGGCCTGGACTACGGACTGTACACTTTAAACTTACTATTAAAAACCAGAAGATCAAACAATATTTATCATCAAGTTGCAATTACTGTTCAATGTTTCCATCATTCAAGCATTATTAAATGTTAAACTGAAGTTAAAGGAACTTTACTATTATGTCAGTTATAAAACATGACATTCAAAGTCTTCAGAACTATTTAAATGGTTCAAAAACAACTAGAAAATAAAATAAGTCACTCTGGTGCCAAACTTTTATCAGTTTAACAAACAAGAAACCATTTTCTTCAACTCTTAACTCAATTTCAAACTAAGGTCCAACAAAGCAACAAAAACACTTCTTTTTTAAACATAGCTAATGATATAACTGGGGCTACAGACTGTCCATAAAAAATCTACATACTTTGTCATTTACTTGCATGATTTGTGTTCCAATACCTGTATCACAACAGGCTCAGACATATTCATTTTTGAAGTCACTGAAATTTCTAAGTTGTGCTGTATGGTTTCCAGTTGTTGCAGAAACACTATTGTTTGGCATTTCTGATATACTTAAGATGAATAGTTTGAGCTAGCATATATTTTGCATCAAAGTTGCAAAATTTGAACTGAAACTTCAAAAAAGATTAGATGTACATATTTTTAATTATAATCTTTTATCACTGAACACAATCAGTTAGTAGAATCAACACTAGTTATCAATTATAAGCGATCATCGGCACAACACTAGCATTTGTAGTGGTACACTTGTGGTACCGCAAATTTATACATTACTATAATGGGTAAAATGTATAATTACAACATTAAGTATTAAATTGTTATTTACGTTACTGATATACAATATTGTATTCAATAGAAATAATTAGTCCTGAAAGCATGTTAATATTTATAATGTGCAGTACACAATTCTACTTAGTAAACGGTGTTTTCCTAACAATTTTAAGTCATAAGAGCTTAGACCAAGTCTGTAAAGGAGAAATACCTAGGACTCCACATCACTACAATCTCTGTAAATCTGTTTTTACGTATGTAATAATATTAAAAAAAAAATGCTTAAATAATTAGTGCTGAAAGCATGTTTGTACTTATAACGTGCAGTACACAATTCTACTTGGCAAATAGTGGTTGTCCTAATAAAGATAATTTTAAATCCTTAACACAATTTAGGCCCAGTCTGTAAAAGAGAAAAACCTCAGGCTCCGCTCCCCTATGCCTGAGTAGATATAAGGCGTGTGTTTACACATGAATTGATATCCAAACAAAATTAAATGCTTAAATAATACATTCTTAGGTGATGAAAATTTCTGAGGACTTTTGAAAACACGTATATATATTCAATGTAATAAGAAAGTAAATGTATTGTTATGTTGTCAACTTATTTTATGCTGTACTCTATTTATTTTTTCTTCGTCAACAACAGACATGCAAAATTCTGCACGCAGGTTGGAAAGCAGCCCAGACATGCCAATGTATGTCTCAGAGCATCCTTGTACAGACATCTATCAAAGTCAAACAATATTTTAGTTATGATCTACATGAGCTGAAAATATAAGCATGGTTAGTCAGCATATAAATATTGCATTATTTATGTACAGTCCGTAGCCCCTCTAGGCATTTTCTTTTATCATAAGTTAAACTATCAAATCATTTAATTATTGTTTAAGTTCTAATATATTATTACAAGAGAATCTTTAACAATGTTTTACATACAGTTTGTTGACATCAATTCTATTTGAGTACATCATTATGTGAGCCACAATCAGATTTATGCTCAGAGTGCAGTATCATTTGTGTATTGACTTTACAATATTCCTTCTGATCATTGTTTAAAATTCCTCAACACAGCCAGTTTGTGTTATACTGTGCACGTAACAATATTAAAACTGAAAATATAAGAGACTGCTTACTTTGTTAAGTTTTTAAAAATCAAAAATTGTAGGGGCTACGGACTGTACGGGGCTACGGACAACATATTTTTGCAGGTAGAATTTCCTTCTTATTTGCTGTAAGGAAAATCTCTTGTCAGTCATCAGGCCTGCACACCATGCAATAAAAGAGGAAAACACTTTTTGATACATGTGATTATCAGCAGAATACACCACCTTAAATTTTGGGGCTACGGACTGTACAAAATACTGACATTTTTCAATTGATTTTTTTCATTATTGAAAAGATTTTCAGTAAAAAAGTTTTAGAAGATCTGAGTTTAAACATGTCCAAATACATGAAATTGCATATTTTTTTCTTGGAATTATTTCTATTTAATACTGAATGGTGGCATTTCCACATATACATGGAAAATGGAAAAAGTATAACATACCTGTACCTTCACATATTTGGTCATAAAACATTAAAATATTTGTCATTTGTTAAGCCGTAAAAAGTAGTATTACCTGTAAAGTTGGCTTGATTAGATGATCTTAAATTATTGTCATAGTTTGTATAAAGTTCTTAATATATAGCAGTATAAAGAACAGCCTTTTTATTTTGCAACAATGTAACACGCAAAAAACTGCAATTTATGAAGCTTTCAAAGCCTGTGACTTGAAACTAATTAATTTAAAGTATATAAAACTATATATCGCCTGAAAGGTTTGTGTCCAAAGAAATAAGAAAAGTCACAGCCAGCAATATATGCTTTTTTATAACTTAGAGATTGATGTATAACACATGAAAGAACAAAATGACCCCTTTATCTTGGCCAAGCCGTGCTGTCTCTCAAAACATGACTGAAAGATTGTTGACAGTAACGTTAAACCTGAACTCAAACAAACGAACATAAAATCAACCTACTCTAATGAACATAAAATCATCAGCTGACTACAACGGTGTAGTTACTGAGGTAATTGGTGGCTCAGTCAGATGCATGTTTGACTGGTGATCAGGACACAAAATGACCCACAAGGGTTGACGTGTCGTTAAACCCCAACTCAATCAATCAATGGATGCGCCGTCCGACTGGAGACCAGGAGGTCGCGGGTTCGACCCCCATCGAGGTCGGCAACATTCTTTCGTGGAGATTGATCATGAAATATTTTCTACGGTCATTCTCTCCCTTCCGCTGATTCAAGAAGGGCAGTTGTCAGTTTCTGGCGAAAGAATGTGCACAATACTGGTTAACCGCTTAGAGGACTAAGCCTGCCCAGTAAACGTGTGGTTAGGTAAACTGACCGCGCTCGACATGACCCCATTGGGTTGACTGGGTCGTAAAACATCAACACAAACAAACTGATGATCAGGAACTTGCCTGGTCCAGGAGTGTTGTTTCGTGGAGATTGATCATGCATTATTTTCTGCGGTCCGTCTCTCTCTTCTGCTGATTCAAAAAAGGGCAGTTGTCAATTTCTGGCAAAAGAAAGTGCACCAACAATGGTTAACCGCTTAAGGAATTAGCTTTGCACAAGAAAAGTGTGCTTAGGTAAACTGACCTGCTTTACCTGACCTTAATATTTTTGACTACAACCCAGCAAACTCAACATAGCCTTCAGCTACACTGACACTAATACTCTTACAACATGTCACCTCAAACAAACAGTCAAACAGATATTCACGAACAGGGTATAAAAGTGTAGGTCCTTAGACAACAGCTATATCCACACTGTTACTTTATTTAAGTTTTAATTTATCCTTGAGGTTATACATATATACAGGGTTTTCAATAAGAATTTTTGCAAAAGGCCAGAAGACAGTTTGAGGCGGTCGATTTTTTATCATTAGTATACATTTAAATGAGACAGCTAGTAAATGGTTTAAGGCAGTCATTTTGGCCTCCAGCCGCCTCTTAATGAAAACTTGGTATATATATCTCGAAAACAAAACAAAATATTACTGCATGTGGATACATGATGAGCTGTTGAGAGATACTTAACTGGAGTGTGAGATGATGAGCTGCTGACGTGAGATGATAAGCCACAGTGTGAGATAATGAGATGCAACAAGATACTCTTTGAATTCAGTTTAGTTAAGAATATACCTGGATCCTTGACTATACAGAGAGCGGCCAGCAAAGACAGATCAGATCTGGAATACTGTGTCTTTACGTGGTGCACATTTCAGTAAGGACATATTCTGCTGTTGTGGGTCAGATAGTTTGTGGAAGTAATGTTTTTTTGTTGTTTTTTTTTTCATGTTTTTCAGTTGGAGTTGAGTGACAACAGAATATCATCAGGTTTAAACAATTTAGCCGGCTGTGCAAATCTTACACATCTTAGCCTCAGTGGGAACAAAATAAAAGACTTTGAACCTTTAGAATCATTAGTAAGTATATGTACCAAGTATAACTCATGTTTCCTATTTCTCAAAAAAACTATGAATCTGCTAAGCAGAAAAGTGCCTTCAAACGTGTAAAATGCAGAGAGTCAGATCATCATTTGCATGCGCAAAGGCGGGACATGACTTACCTTAATATTACGCTTACAAATACTGGAATACCAGAAGGTGTCTGTATTTTTCCCAGGTAGTTCAGTATTCAGAAGGTGTCTTTCACGGGTATTCCTGTATATTTTCACGGCTATTTCGGTTGTATTCCAGTATGTCGGTAAGTGTGACAGTGCGCAAAGTATCATCCGGACCTTCGCTCTATATTCATTCATTCTATAGAGTCCATGATTAGAGAACAGGGAAGGTCCTAATCACACTCAGGGATCATTTTCTGGCGCGATTTCGCGATATTCTCGCATTTTTTTGCAAGAAATCGCATCAAAATTCCAGGAGTGAGAAAAAAAATCGCACGCTGAATTTTTCTCATTTCGCGCCGTTAAGTTCCTATTTTGCACATGCGGTTCATTTCGAGACTATCGGACTGTTCTGTTTGACCGGTTTCTGAATTATTGTGGCGCCAAAATTCATTACACATACGAACGCAGGTAACCATTCATTAATCTGTATCATTGAAAAGCTTTATCGTAAAAACTCAGTCGGTCTCTGGTTTAAGTAAGCGTTTATTTGATCGCTACCTCGAGTCAGCAAAAACATGTCCGCCGACTCGGAAAAAAAAAAGAAAGAAAATTATCCGACCCGAAGCCGTCCAGTCGGGATGGCAACATGTTAAAGTATCTTGTTCGAGCACAACCCAGCTCGACAGAAGCGGCCACGCTCTCCTCCCCTGATTCGGATGACGATCTCGGATCAAACACAAGACCGAGCTGAGCTTGATGAATAACAAGCCCATGAAGCCCTTATTCAGCCGTTTGCATTTTATTACGAGCCAGGCGTAACGAGTAAGAAATGAAAGTGAAACCAGCAACAAGCTTTAAAATTATTCAGAGATATTTTTACAAATGTGAAAATGTGAGTCCCAGGACTCGCTAGTCTCAACTTTTATGAGTCCTGATCAGAATTTATGAGTCCCACTTGGAGACTCTCAGAAATCATGCTGTGCGGTCACCGAGAATCGCTGTATTGGATTTAAATATGTTCTGTCTACTCAAATTCAATGGTGATAAAATGTAATAAAATTAAACAACTAGTTCTAGTGTTTTATATCTTTGTATTACCAAATCCTAGACCTTGACTAGCTGAACACAAGACTAGCACATGGCTTCTAGACTAGAGAACATTTAAAAAAATACTGTTAATGGAAATAAGCTCAGTTTGAACTATTCTTTCCAGACTAGAACTTTAAAGTCTGACACCACTGGCACTCACTGAATGTGCTCAAAGTAAGAATGAAAAGTTCAGGAATACCACAATAAAGGCCTCAATAGAAGAAGTCTGGCACAGGTTTAAAAAAAAACTGTTAATACTGATAAGACTCAGCACAATTAGAAAAATGTATGAAGTCAGCCTCAAACTCAGTGGCTAGGCTTTAAAGTTTACTTCAGTTTTGTTTTTTGTTTTTTATAGTTCATACATTCTTCTATCTTTGGACTTCTTCCACTTCAGCACTGATTTTTTTTTTAGCCAGACTGACCAGAATCTGTCGAGCATGACTTTTCAGCAGCCTCCGAGTCCGACCGGGAATTATCTTGAAACGGGTTCACTTGCGCGATCCTTGTTAAGGAGCGTAAACAGAGTTGGCTGAGTCTTATCAGTGTTAATAGTTTTTGGTTTTTTCTTGGGTGGCATCGCTAATTAAGCCTTAAACAATTTAAAATCGGCTTTAAACTGACTCGAGTTACGGCTACGAAACGAGAAACGTCTACTTTCGTTTTCAACACGTGCGACGCTCTTTTCGTAACCCTGTCGCTGATTGGTTGAATAACGTCCAATCAAAATCCATTTGACTCTCAGTGCGACTGGCACTCAGTAGTCAATATTTTCGCGAATAGTCTCGAAGCCGAAGCAGGGTACCAGTAAGCCGGTGTTATAGTAAACAATTAAGGTGCGGTGAAATCCCGTGATAAAAGACGGAACAGGAGTATTTTTTTTGGAAACGGGACTCGCTACCCGGAAAAAACATGCGTCCGGGGGTCTCACGTCTTTTAAAACTTTGCGTCCTCGGCGAATTTTATGCGAGATTCTCGCAGGACGCGCAGGTAAATGAAACACTGATTATTTACAGTATTAGTTGATAACAAAAAATAAGAAAATGTGCAAGACAGAAAAATAAATGTAAACGGTACCTTTCAAGATAATCAGTGATTTATTTACAGTTTGATTCTATTCAGTCTCAATTGAAATTCCATAAGTCCTGTGAGAAAATCATGAATCTGTAATATATTTTAGAGCAGATATATACTGTTTTTTTTTTGTGAGTTCAGGGACTCACTTTTATAAAATTTGTGAGTCCTAGAGAAAAATTATGAGTATATGAATTGGAACTCCCAGGTAAACAAAATCATTGGATAATGTCACAAAATCCCAGAGAAATAATTCCTGAAGAATTTCTGAAACAAATCCTTTGAATTGCAGTTTCTGATCCCACAATTTAAAGTCCCTGAATTAGAGTTTAATTCCAGAATTAATGAAACATTGAAGTAATCCAATAAAAAATGAAAGTGTACAAAGATGCTCATATGAAAATCTTCTCTCCTTATATAATATCAAAGAACATTCTAAAGAAAAAATAGAGTACTAGAGGCATCACTTATTTTCCAGTATTTGTCAAGAAAAATTTAAATGTTCTGTGACATGCCAAAAATAGCTTAATCTAGACTATTCCATTTGGAAATTCTAAAAAGAATATAAACAACTTGTTATTTAAACATGATTTTCCAGAAAGTTCAAATTTATATATAAACACTTGTAGTAAACATGAAAATAATGATACTTAAAATAATCAAACACCCTATATATAAAAATTTTATTAACCTGATTTAGAGTACATTACAAAATAAGCAATAATAATACTTATATATACAATTCTGATACAAAATCTGGCCTTTACAAAAAAAAAAAAAAAAAAAAATCTCACTCAGTTTGCCCGAGCGAGTGAAAAAAAAATCTCACTGAATTTGAAAATCTCTCACTGTTTTTGTCCAAATGGGATTTTTTCTCTCACAAAAATCTTGGGCCAGAATAATCCCTGCACACTTAGCTCTCTGCATATATCCGAAGACGTTTTCGCATGGTGTGGCCTTGTGGGTGGTCATAAATTGATAAAAGGGTGGAATATTTTTCACTTACACCATTTCACTGGATGGAGAGATTTTACTAATGCACCGCCAAATGTAGATTGGTTTTCTTATCAAAGTAATTTTCAGGGCTGTCTGGGATGCAGAATCCTGCATCCCTGGACGCATAAATCTGGGTCCGGACTATTAAAAGTTCCCAAAGCAAGGTCTGCAGGACGCATAGTTTTTCCTGTGGGATTACTACTAATAATAATAGGATTATTTGACTGAAGTTTACCACATGTTAACTCATACCGTCAAAAGCATCCAAAAAGAATAATCTGTCGTATGTTTTTTTTACACCTGTGGTAGTACAGTTATTTAATTGCTGAGCAAGCGGTTGTTAAACAGGTGTTGGCAGTTCATACTTCAGTGATTGTTAACTGGCTGAGCAATTAAGCATGTGACTGAGACAGTTATGTGCTCCCCCCCCCACCGGATCATTTCGTAATGAATCCTGCATTCTCGCCAAAATGAGTCGATGTACTTGGGATTTATAGTTTTTGATTACCAAAATACTTGATACAGAGTTATTTCTCCACAATATACCGCATTATTACCACACAGACCCCTATATTAAAGCACACAGTCAAGCAATTTCTTAGTCTTCATATTACAGATCGTGTACTTTTATTTATTGCTTTATACATGTAATAGCATATCTTATTGGTACACATTTGAATTGCAATGACTTGTTGAGGCAGTTCAAATGAGTACCAACAACATATGGTTTCAATAAGAAAATCAAAAGAAAATCTCATTATATACACACTCATTCAGTTCCCTGCTTATTAGCTCACCTGAGCACGAAGTGCTCATGGTGAGCCATTGTGGTCAGTCAATGTCCGTCGTCTGTCGTGCGGCGTCAACAATTGCTTTTAAAGCCTACTCCTCATACACCCCTGGGCCAATTGACTTGATACTTGGTAGGAAGCATCGGGGTGACTTGTAGATCAAAAATAGCTAAAATCGTTCTGATCAGAAATCCAAGATGGCAGCCATGGCCGCAATCTTGAAAATCTATTTTACGCTTCTTCTCCTGAACGGAAAGGCCAATTGACTCCAAACTTGCTAGGAACCATCAGGGTGACTTGTAGATCAAAAATAGCTAAAATCGTGCCGATCCGAAATCCAAGATGGTCGCCATCTTGAAAATCTATTTTTTGCTTCTTCTCCTGAGCCGAAAGGCCAGTTGAATCCAAACTTGCTATGAAGCATCAGGGTGACGTAGATCAAAAATTGCTAAAATCGTGCCGATCGGAAATCCAAGATGGCCGCCATCTTGAAAAATCTATTTTTCGCTTCTTCCCCTGAATTAAAAGGCCAGTTGTCTCCAAACTTGCTAGGAAGCATCAGGGTGACTTGTAGATCAAAAGTAGCTAACATCGTGCCGATCGGAAATCCAAGATGGCCACCATGGTGGCCATCTTGAAAATCTATTTTTTGCTTCTTCTCGTGAACCGAAAGGCCAACTGACTCCAAACTTGCTAGGAAGCATCAGGATGACTTGTAGATCAAAAATAGCTAAAATCGTGCCGATCGGAAATCCAAGATGGCCGCCATCTTGAAAATCTATTTTTCGCTTCTTCTCCTGAACCAAAAGGCCAGTTGACTCCATACTTGGTAGGAAGCATCGGGGTGACTTGTAGATCAAAAATAGCTAAAATCATGCCTATCGTAAAACTGGGATGGGCGCCATGGCAGCCATCTTGAAAATCTATTTTTCGCTTCTTCTGAAACGAAAGGCAAGTTGACTCGAAACTTGGTAGGAAGCATTTGGGTGACTGTTAGATCAAAAATAAAATAGCTAAAATCATGCCGATCATAAATCCAAGATGGCCGCCATGGCGGCTATCTTGAAAATCTATTTTTCGCTTCTTCTGAACCCAGAAGTCCATGACTCGAAACTTAGTAGGAAGCATTAGGGTTACTTGTAGATCAAATATAGCTAAAATCGATCTGATCAGAAATCCCAGATGGCCACTATGGCCGCTATCTTGAAAATCTATATTTAGCTTCTTCTCCTGCACCGAAAGGCCAATTGACTCCAAACTTCGTAGGAGACATTGGGGTGACTTGTAGAGCAAAAATAGCTAAAATAGTGCCAATCGGATATCCAAGATGGCCGCCATGGCCGCCATCTTGAAAATCTATTTTTCGCTTCTTCTCCTGAACTGAAAGGTCAGTTGACTCGAAACTTGGTAGGAAGCATTGGGGTGACTTGTAGATCAAAAATAGCTAAAATCGTGCCGATCGTGCCGATCGTAAATCCAAGCTGGCTGCCATTTAGAGTTTGTTCAAATGATCACACTAAGTTGACTGGCATGCCATATATCTTAGTCTTCAAAATAAAGAACTGCTTAAATGATGATCTTTTCATTAGTTGCGATTTTGAAAAACCAGCGCACGGTGCAGTAATTAGATTGAGTACAGTATGTTTTTGTGCAGATATAAGAAAAACATGGTTTGGATACCCCCTTAAACTGGAGCTCTGAAATTGTTGTGTTTCTAATTTCAGAAAGATTTGTCAAATTTAAAGAGTTTAGATTTATTTAACTGTGAAGTAACAAATGAAGAAGATTACAGAGAAAAAGTTTTTGAACTTTTACCAAATCTGAAATATTTAGATGGTTACGACAGAGATGACCAAGAGGCTGATGATGAGGATGATGAAGGTGAGTCAATACTCTAAATAAAGTGCTTTGTCCACTGGAAAGTAATATTTTTCTGCCTTACTTTATACCTCCATCATAGGTCTAGATAAAAGCGAGTATCAGGTGACTAGTTTTTATACGCCTGTTTGAAAAACGGGACGTATTATGTTACTGGGTATGGCGTCCGTCTGTAAACTGTTTTGTTTCCAGCTAACTCTTCCTACAGTTTACATCTGATCAGCCTTAGAAAATTTCTGTAAACTTTTCATTTCCGGTTAACTCCTCCTACATTTTACATCCAATCAAGCTGAAACTTCATATATAGTTAGACCATGATGTGAAACAGCACATACTGTTTCGAGGTTACAGTCCACCAAATATTAGCAGAGTTCTGCCCCTTCGAAAATTTCAGTTGACTTTAGTTTCCGGCTAACTCCTACAGTTTACATCCGATCAAGCTGAATCTTGATTTTTAGTTAGACCATGATGTGGAGCAGCGCATAGTGTTTCAAGGTTACAGTCCACCAAATATTAGCAGAGTTAAACCCCGTTGAAGATTTCCATTAATTTTTTATATGCCCATTTGAAAAACGGGATGTATTATGTTACGGGGTATGGCGTCTGTCTGTAAACTTTTTCGTTTCCGGCTAACTCCTCCTAAAGTTTACATCCGATCAAGCTGAAACTTGGTATATTGTTGGACCATGATGTGATGCAGCGCATATTGTTTCGAGGTTACAGTCCACCAAATGTTTGCAGAGTTAGGCCCCTTAGAAAATTTCTGTAAACTTTTCATTTCCGGTTAACTCTACCTACATTTTACATCCGATCAAGCTGAAACTTCATATATAGTTAGGCCATGATGTGGAGCAGCGCATATTGTTTCGAGGTTACAGTCCACTAAATAGTAGCAGAGTTACGCCCCTTTGAAAATTTCAGTAGACTTTTCATGTCCGGCTAACTCCTCCTACAATTTACATCCGATCAAGCTGAAACTTGGTATATAGTTAAACCATGATGTGGCACAGCGCATATTGTTTCGAGATTACAGTCCACCAAATGTTTGCAGAGTTATGCCCCTTAGAAAATTTCTGTAAACTTTTCATTTCCGGTTAACTCCTCCTACATTTTACATCCAATCAAGCTGAAACTTCATATATAGTTAGACCATGATGTGGAGCAGCGTATATTGTTTCGAGGTTACAGTCCACCAAATACTAGCAGAGTTATGCCCCTTTGAAAATTTCAGTTGACTTTTCATTTCCGGCTAACTCCTCCTACAGTTTACACCCGATCAAGCTGAAATGTGATTTGTAGTTAGACCATGATGTGGAGCAGTGCATATTGTTTCAAGGTTACAGTCCACCAAATATTAGCAGAGTTATACCCCTTTGTATATTTCTATTAATTTTTTGTTTCTGGCTAAATCCTCCTACAGTTTACATCCAATCAAGATGAAACTTCATGTACAGTTAGACCATGATGTTGTGCAGTGCATATTGTTTTGCGGTTACAGTCCACCAAATATTAGCAGTGTTATGCCCCTTTAAAAATTTCAGTTAACTTTTAGTTTCCCGCTAAATCCTCCAACAGTTTACATCCTATCAAGCTGAAATTTTATTTGTAGTTAGACTATGATGTGGAGTAGCGCATATTGTTTCAAGGTTACAGTCCACCAAATATTAGCAAAGTTAAACCCCGTTGAAAATTTCTTTTAATTTCTATTAATTTGTTTTTGAGATACACCCCAATGAAATTTTTTTAATTTTTTTTTTTTTTTTTTTTGTAATTTCACTTACAGTTTATATCCAGAGCACTGAATTATACAGGAGCCAGTTTTTGTGCTACATCTTTTTACTTGCCACGGGCGTATAATTCCCCGCTTGGCGGAGCTCTTGTTGTTTCTGGCTAAATCCTCCTACAGTTTACATCCAATCAAGCTGAAACTTCATGTACAGTTGGACCATGATGTGTTGCAGTGCATATTGTTTCGCGGTTACAGTCCACCAAATCTTAGCAGAGTGATGCCGCTTTGAAAATTTCAGTAAACTTTGTTTCTGGCTAAATCCTACAGTTTACATCCTATCAAGCTGAAATTTTATTTGTAGTTAGACCATGATGTGGAGTATTGCATATTATTTCAAGGTTACAGTCCACCAAATATTAGCAGAGTTTAAACCCATTGAAAATTTCTACATGTATTAATTTTTTGTTTCGGCTAAATCCTTCTACAGTTTACATCTGATCGAGCTGAAACTTCATAAATAGTTACAAAATGATGTGGAGCAGCACATATTATTTCCAGGTTACTGTGCACCAAATATTTGCAGGTTTATTCCCCTTTGAAAACTTTTCACAGCATATTCTTTAGAGGTAATAGTGTGCAAATTTTATTTTATAACTGGTGTATTTTTTTTGCAAATAACTAAGATTTTGGTCATATGGGCAAGAAATTGATTTTTTTTTTCTTCTTTTATTAGATTTGCAAGGAAAGGTTGCCATTATTAAATCTTTATGAATACATATTTCTTTTTGGATTTTTAGCTCGCCTGTACGAAGTAGAAGGAGAGCTATTGTAGTCACCCCGGTCGTCCACGTTTGCGTTCCCGTTCCCGTTCCTGTCACACTGCATTAAAGTTTTTCAAATGCTTATATCTCAACAGTCACTCCTCACAGAGGCATCAAATTTGGAACTTAGGTACCATGGAGGGTCTTCTGAGATTCCAAGAGAATAAACCACTGGGTTCATGCCCCTGGGAGGGGCTGGGGGTCAGAATCTAGGACACCTTTGTAATACTGTGTTAAAGTTTTTCAAATTCTTATATCTTGACTTTCACTCCTCATAGAGCATTCATATTTAGAATTTGGGTACCTGGACGAGTCTTCTGAGATTCCAAAAGAACATACCCCTGGGTTCATACCTCAGGGTGGGCCTTGGAGTGGGGCTAGGGGTCAAAATCTAGGACACATTTGTAAAATCTTATATGCCTACAGGTTATAGACACAACTGGTAATACATCAGCTAACTATGTGACATCGGTTTAAGTGTAAGAGAGTGAAGGTCATGGTGACCTACATTTTACGGTCCAGGTCACCTAGATTTCACTGTCCAGTGATTTTGCCTTATATCTTGAATACTATTTGTTGGATAAATGTCACACCTGGGATATTACTTCCATGTGACCCAATGAATGACCACTTACTATATCTAGGTCATTGTGACCTATATTTCATGGTTCAGTGATTTTGCCTTATATCTTGAATACTATTTGTTGTATAAATGTCACACCTGGGATATTACTTCCATGTGACCCAATGAATGACCACTTACTATATCTAGGTCATTGTGACCTTTATTTCATGGTTCAGTGATTTTGCCTTATATCTTGAATACTATTTGTTGGATAAATGTCACACCTGGGATATTAGTTCCTTGTGACCCGATTATTGACGTCAAAATATTTCTTTTTGGTGTGACCTATATTTCATGGTTCAGTGATTTTGCCTTATATCTTGAATACTATTTGTTGGATAAATGTCACACCTGGGATATTAGTTCCATGTGACCCAATGAATGACCACTTACTATATCTAGGTCATTGTGACCTATATTTCATGGTTCAGTGATTTTGCCTTATATCTTGAATACTATTTGTTGGATAAATGTCACACCTTGGATATTAGTTCCTTGTGACCCGATTATTGACGTCAAAATATATCTGTTGGTGTGACCTATATTTCATGGTTCAGTGATTTTGCCTTATATCTTGAATACTATTTGTTGGATAAATGTCACACCTGAGATATTAGTTCCATGTGACCCAATGAATGACCACTTACTATATCTAGGTCATTGTGACCTATATTTCATGGTTCAGTGATTTTGCCTTATATCTTGAATACTATTTGTTGGATAAATGTCACACCTGGGATATTAGTTCCTTGTGACCTGATTATTGACGTCAAAATATATCTCTGTTGGTGTGACCTATATTTCATGGTTCAGTGATTTTGCCTTATATCTTGAATACTATTTGTTGGATAAATGTCACACCTGAGATATTAGTTCCATGTGACCCAATGAATGACCACTTACTATATCTAGGTCATTGTGACCTATATTTCATGCTTCAGTGATTTTGCCTTTTATTTTTATTACTATTTCATGGAGAATTGTCATACCTGGATTATTATATCTGTGTGACATACAAATACATCTAGGTCAGTGTGACCTATATTAATGGCTTAATGATAAAAATGTTACAATATAAAATGTACCCAGCAGGCGAGCTCACTGTCCTACGACAGCTCTTGTTTTTTTTTTTTTTTTTTTTTTTGATACTCTTCTTATTTGGCTCCCTTGAAGAACAAAAATAAAATCAGTATTAAACAAGTTAAAGGTTTACATAAAAATTTCTTGCAGTATTTTTTTTTTTTTTTTTTTTTTTTTGGTTGTTTATTTTTGTTTTGTTTTGATATTGTTTGGTCCGATATTGAAGTTTAGGAAAAACAAAGAAGCCAGAGGCTCATATGAGCTTATAATATAGTCATGCTTCTGTGGTGTATCCTCCGTCAGAAAGCACTTCTCCCTAGAAGCAGCAAACTTCTCCCCATTTTCCCAGGAGGGAGAAGTCACTTCTTCCTTAATTCCTGGGTCAGCTTGGTTGCTTAGGTTACAGTTCACTAAATATCAGCAGAGATATGCCCAAATGAAATTTTTTTTAGCTCACCTGAGCAAAAGCTCAGGGTGAGCTATTGTCATCACCCTATGTCCGTCGTCGTTCGTCGTCAACAATTAGTTTGTTAACACTCTAGAGGTGACAGTTTTGACCCAATCTTGATGAAACTTGGTCAGAATGTTTGCCTCTATGAAATCTAGGTCAAGTTCGATACTGGGTTACTTGGGGTCAAAAACTAGGTCACCAGGTCAAATCAAAGGAAAAACTTGTTAACACTCTACAGGTCATAGTTTTGACCCAATCTTGATGAAACTTGCTCAAAATGTTTGCCTCTATTAAATCTAGGTCAAGTTCGAAACTGGGTCACTTGGGGTCAAAAACTAGGTCACCGGGCCAGATCAGCAGAAAACCTTGTTAACACTCTAGCGGGCACATTTTTGAAGCAATCATCATGAATCTTGCTCAATATGTTTGTCTTGATGATTTCTAGGTCAAGTTCTAAACTGAGTCACTTGGGGTCAAAAACTAGGTCACCTGGCCAGATCAGCAGAAAACCTTGTTAACACTCTAGTGGTCACATTTTTGAAGCAATCATCATGAATCTTGCTCATTATGTTTGTCTTGATGTATTCTAGGTCAAGATCGAAACTTGATGATTTCTAGGTCAAGTTCTAAACTGGGTCACTTGGGGTCAAAAACTAGGTCACTGGGCTAGATCAGCAGAAAACCTTGTTAACACTCTAGCGGTCACATTTTTGAAGCAGTCATCATGAATCTTGCTCAATATATTTGTCTTGATGATTTCTAGGTCATGTTCAAAACTGGGTCACCTGGGGTCAAAAACTAGGTCACCTGGCCAGATCAGCAAAAAACCTTGTTAACACTCTAGCGGTCACATTTTTGAAGCAATCATCATGAATCTGGCTCAAAATGTTTGTCTTGATGATTTATAGGTTGAGTTCGAAACTGAGTCACTTGGAGTCAAAAACTAGGTCATCTGGCCAAATCAGCAGAAAACCTTGTTAACACTCTAGCGGTCACATTTTTGAAGCAATAATCATGAATCTTGCTCAAAATGTTTGTCTTGATGATTTCTAGATCAGGTTTGAAACTGGGTCACGTGGTGTCAAGAACTAGGTCACCAGGCGAAACCAGCAGAAAACCTTAACAACACTCTAGCGGTCACATTTTTTAAGCAATTATCATGAATCTTGCTCAAAATGTTTTGTCTTGATGAGTTCTAGGATAAGTTTGAAACTGGGTCACTTGGGGTCAAAAACTAGGTCACCGGGCCAAATCAGCAGAAAACCTTGTTAACACTCTAGCGGTCACATTTTTGAAACAATCATCATGAATCTGGCTCAAAATGTTTGTCTTGATGATTTCAAGGTCAAGATCACAGACTTAGAAATTTTATAATTGATCCCCGATAATGTCAAATTCATGACAACAAATGACCAAACCATAGCACTAGAAATCCTATCAAGAGCTAAAATGCCATAACATTTCCTCTTACTATAATGATTCTAAGTATTGGGACAGATATGCCTAAGCAAACAGTGCAGATCCAGATCAGACTGGTCCTAAAGAGCACCCTGGCACTCCAGTATCACCCTTTTCCAGGCGAGCTATGCTTACTGCTGACAGCTCTTGTTTCTCTCTGAATATCTAAATCACATACCGGGTCACCTGACATACCTAAAATCGAAATTTGAATCTTCCAGTATATAGGATGGGTGACTATATTCAGTCTGCCATGGGTTTATGAGTATTTGGAAAAACAGGGCAAAAAGTGTATTTGAGGCTTGCTGTGTCTGTGAAACAGTTATTCCTCAACAGATAGAAAACTCAACTTCTTATTTTGAAAAAACGAGGCGTATTATGTTACAGGGTTTGGCATCCGTCCGTCCTTATAATTTTCATATCCGGCTAACTTCTACAGTTTACATCCGATCAAGTTGAAACTTGGTATATAGTCAGACCATGATGTGGTGCAGCGCATGTTGTTTCGGGGCTACAGTCCACCAAATATTTGCAGAGTTATGCCCCTTTGAATATTTCTGTAAACTTCTCATTTCCGGTTAACTTCCTACATTTAACATTCAGTCAAGCCGAAACTTCATATATACATTGTAGTTAGACCATGATGTGGAGCAGTGCATATTGTTTCGGGGCTACAGTCCACCAAATGTTTGCAGAGTTATGCCCCTTTGAATATATCTGTAAACTTTTCATTTCCGGTTAACTCCAACATATTACATCTGATCAAGCTGAAACTTCATTTATAGTTAGACTATGATGTGGAACAGTGCATATTGTTTTGAGGTTACAGTCCACCAAATATTTTCAGAGTTATACCCCTTTGGAAATTTCTGTAAACTTTTCATTTCTGGGTAAGTCCTCCTACATTTTACATCTGATCAAGCTGAAACTTCATTTATAGTTAGACCATGATGTGGAGCAGCGCATATTGTTTCGAGGTTACAGTGCACCAAATATTAGCAGAGTTATGCCCCTTTGAAAATTTCTAAACTTTTTGTTTCTGGCTAACTCCTACAGTTTACATCTGATCAAGCTGAAACTTGAGTTGTAGTTAGACCATGATGTAGAGCAGCGCATATTGTTTCAAGGTTACAGTCCACCAAATATTAACAGAGTTATAACCCTTTGAATATTTCTATTAATTTTATATTCCTGGCTATATCCTACAGTTTACATCCAATCAAGCTGAAATAGTTACACGATGTTGAGCAGCGCGTATTATTTCGTGGTTACAGTGCACAAAATATTGGCAGAATTATGCCCCTTTGAAAATTTCTGTAAACTTTTCCTTTCCGGCTAACTCCTCCTATAGTTTACATCTGATCAAGCTGAAACTTTATTTGTAGTTAGACCATGATGTGGAGCAGCGCATATTGTTTCAAGGTTACAGTCCACCAAATATTAGCAGAGTTTAACCCTTTGAAAAGTTCTATTAATTTTTCGTTTCTGGCTAAATCCTCCTACAGTTTACATCCGATCAAGCTTTAACTTCATTAATAGTTACACAATGATGTGGAGCAGCGCATATTATTTTGAGGTTACAGTGCACCAAATATTGGCAGAGTTATGCCCCTTTGAAAGTTTTTGTAAACTTTTTGCAGCATATTGTTTAGAGGTAATAGTGTGCAAATTTTATTTTATAATATGTATATATTTTTTGCAATTAACTAAAGTTATGGCCATACTGGCAAGTTATTTATTTTTTTTTTTACATATCCTTTTATTAGATTTGCAAGAAAATGTTGCCATTATTAAATCTCTATAAATACATTTATTAAATGATACAGAATTAAGAAGCTTAGTTCGACTAATATCAAAACTTATAAACATAATTCTTTTTGGATTTTTTTTTTTTTTTTTTTAATACTCTTCTAAGGGCTCCCTTGAAGAACAAAAATAAAATCAGTATAAAACAAGTTAAAGGTTTACAGAAAAAAATTATTTGCAGCATTTTTTTTTTTTTTTTTTTTGGTTAATTTTTGTTTTGTTATTGTTTGGTCCAATATTGAAGTATAGGAAAAAACAAATCAGCCAAAGGCTCATATGAGCTTATAATATAACCATGCTTCTGTTGTGTGTCCTCTGTCCAAAAGCACTTCTCCCTAGATGCAGCAAACTTCTACCTATTTTCCCAGAAGGGAGAAGTCACTTCTCCCTTAATTTCTGGGCCAGCTTGGACCCTTAGGTTACAGTTCACCAAATATCAGCAGAGCTCTGCCGTAATGAAAATTAAAAAAAAAAATTTTTTTGTAATTCCACTTGCAGTTTATATCCAGAGCACTGTATGATACAGGAGCCAGTTGATGTGCTATATCTTATTACTTGCCACGGGCATATAATGCCCCACCTTCGATGAATGATCAGCTCGATATAAGTGAAATATTCTTGAAAGGGCTGTAAAACCTAAATAAAAAAACACAAAACAAAACTATTGGTCCTGTTTCTTGGCACATTCAAACATCTAAGTATGACCTCGTCAGTGCTCCAGATAATTATTTTTCTAATCAGTATCGTAAAGGTAAAATTTAAGGCCAGTCACGGCAGTCACTAGCGGCAAACACTGGGATTTCGGAATCGGTATCCATCGTACTGCCGATATTCTTAGTTTTATTTCCTGGCCCAGGGGCTGGTGTGGAGGGGGTATGCTGTGGTTTACATAATTTGCTTTAAAGTTTGTCTTTTATTGCTTTGATTTTTGTTTGTGTCTCCTAATTATCTCCATTAATATTTTTTCTCGAGCAGTACAATACAGCTGATAAACCAAAAAAAGCTCTGAAATTGGTGCGAACTGCCCCTTGTTTTAATTACACACAGAACTAATCACCTTTCCTAGTATTTGGTGATCTTCTTTGAATTTTTTTTCTTTGTTCACCTGCTGTAACAATGATCTGAAGACTTATCATTGACTTTTAAACCTGCATGTTGTGAGCTACTTTCACTTTAAACCCTGTTTACACAGATCGGTCACGATTGCAGATGCAATTCTGTATGCATTAGTCGCATGCATTCATCAGGTATTGTATGCACTTAATAAAGACACTGGATCAAATGATGATGACTGGCTAAACAGCAGGCGATGTGGGTGACATGCTTGCCTTTTTTTTCTGCAGACATCGCTCTGATCAAACAAAAAAGCGATGTTGATGTCGCCTTAATTTTTCAGTGTGTATTGCCTATCTTGACAGACTAATTCTCTGAAAATACAGACGCAGGTGTCGTGATCTTTGATCCCTGAGGCTAGGAGTATTGGCAGACAGTTCACTTGTTGGATATTTAACACTTCCCAGTAAAATCACATTGTTTGTTTGCAGACAGTCTGACTTAGATTTTGAATGGTGAACAGTCCACCCCTCCTCATTCTAACATGCCTGATTGTATTATTTATTTATCTATAATTATTGTTTTTAGCTCACCTGAGCAAAAGTTCAGGGTGAGCTATTGTCATCACCATATGTCCGTCGTCTGTCGTCGTCCATCATTCGTCATCAACAATTAGTTTGTTAACACTCTAGAGGTCACAGTTTTGACCCAATCTTGATGAAACTTGGTCAGAATGTTTGCCTCTATGAAATCTAGATCAAGTTCAATACTGGGTTTCTTGGGGTCAAAAATAAGGTCACCAGGTCATATCAAAGGAAAAACTTGTTAACACTCTAGAGGTCATAGTTTTGACCCAATCTTGATGAAACTTGAAAATTTAGGTCAAGTTCGAAACTGGGTCACTTGGGGTCAAAACGATGTTCACCGGGCCAGATCAGCAGAAAACCTTGTTAACACTCTAGCGGTCGCATTTTTGAAGCAATCATCCAGTGATTTTTTTACAATTTTGCCTTTATTGGTCCTGGGACTCGCTAGGTCCAGAATTCATGCATCCTAAACTGAAACTAGATCTGGCAGTCGATGGCACGCCATTGCAAATCCCCACGCTTCTGGCAGAAATTGCCCTTGTACCACACAGCATAGTTTTAAGCAACCAGGCAAAATTCTACTTGTATGTTTTTCTACTCATCATTCCCTTCAATTTGATATGCCACATGACCATATTGTGAGAAACTTAATTTTTGACCCCGCCCCACCCCCCAAGTCCCACCCCAAAGGATGTTCCTGGGGTCACAAAGAAAATCCCGTTCAATATGTTTTACATCTATCACTACTGAGTATATGTGCACATTTTCGCATAAAAATCTTTAAAATTGACTTTGAAATTGGAAATTGTTAATATTTGACCTTTTGACCCCTCCCCAGGGCCCCTGGGGGCAGGGCCAAAAATAAACATGCTCTTGCATGCCCCACTTGTGTAAGCAAGCCATTCACCAAAGTTGGTTGGATTCTGTCCAGCGGTTTGGGAGGAGATAACATAACGGATGGACGGAGGCGATAACAATATCCCCGACGCTTTTTCTAAAAAGCGTGGGGATATCTATGCATCCAGCCTGGGACCCGTGGTGAAATATTTTGTTGCGTCCTAGACTTTTCATTTAAACTTGTGTAACAGTGTTTTATAATTACTTTCTTGGTATTTCAATTGGATGTGCAATAAAAGTAAATAGTGGTGACTGAGTTGCCTTAATTTCCAGAAAACTTCCTGAGAAATATGAAACTATAATACCACTGTCTATTAAAAGTGAAGTGTTAAAATGTTTTCACCCACAGGCTTATTAAAATGTTTTCATAAATCTTTAGTTTTAGTGACAGATGATCAAATACCTGTTGTACATGATTAAGGACAGACATTTTGTCTGTTTTGACTAGACAGTGATACAAAGCAGAGACATTTTTGTCTGATGCTTTGTGGATTTAGTTTGGGACTGGGGGTTTTCATTATCGAGATCGCCATCATCAGCAGTCTCAGACTTTGTTGTCCATGTTGGTCTGATTTGCTGACCTAGCAGACCGAACAGTGTTTGCTGTTTGGGGTCTAGTTTTTAGCTCACCTGAGCTCTGCTCAGGATGAGCTATTGTGATCACTTTTCGTCCGTCGTGCGTCCGTCCGTGCGTCCGTCCGTCCGTGCGTCCATCCGTTAACATTTTCAAACGACTTCTCCTCTGAAACCGCTGAGCCAATTTTGCTCAAATTTCATATGGAGCCTCCTTAGGGTGGGGGAACGAAAAATTGCTAAAATGGTCACAGTCCGTTGACCAAGATGGCCGCCACGCCCATATATGGTAAAAACCTTTAAAAATCTTCTTCTCCAGAACCGAGAATGCCTTGGGGCTGAACCTTTGCAGGAATCATCGGGGACGGGAGGTCTACCAAAATTGCTAAAAGAATTGTCGTACGTTGACGTTTGACCTTTTTACGGCAAGGTCAAGTTTGCTTCCCTATGCATTTGTATGGGAAAAACCTTTAAAAATCTTCTTCTCCAAAACCGAGCATGCCTTATGGCTGAATCTTTGCATATATCTTTGGGAACAGGAGAGCTACCAAAATTGCTAAAATAATGGTCGTACATTGACATTTGACCTTTTTACGTTAAGGTCAATTTTGCTTCCTTATGCATTTGTATGGGAAAAATGACCAGAATTTCAAACAACTTCTCCTCTGGAGCCTCTGGGCCAATTTTGCTCAAATTTCATATGGAGCCTCCTTAGGGTGGGGGAACGAAAAATTGCTCAAATGGTCACGGTCCGTTGACCAAGATGGCTGCCACGCTCATATATGGTAAAAACCTTTAAAAATCTTCTCCTTCAGAACCGAGAATGCCTTTGGGCTGAACCTTGGCAGGAATCATCAAGGACGGGAGGTCTACCAACATTGCTAAAAGAATTGTCGTACGTTGACGTTTGACCTTTTTACGGCAAGGTCAAGTTTGCTTCCCTGTGCATTTGTATGGGAAAAACCTTTAAAAATCTTCTTCTCCAAAACTGAGCATGCCTTATGGCTGAATCTTTGCATATATCTTCGGGAACAAGAGGGCTACCAAAATTGCTAAAATAATGGTCGTACATTGACATTTGACCTTTTTACATTAAGGTCAATTTTGCTTCCTTATGCATTTGTATGGGAAAAATGTTCAGAATTTCAAACAACTTCTTCTCTGGAGCCTCTGGGCCAATTTTGCTCAAATTTCATATGGAGCCTCCTTAGGTAGGGGGAACAAAAGATTGCTAAAATGGTCACGGTTCATTGACCAAGATGGGCGCCATGCCCATATATGGTAAAAACCTTTATAAATCTTCTTCTCTAGAACAGAGGATGCTTTGGGGCTGAATATTTGCATAAATCATCGGGGACAGGGGGTCTACCAAAGTTGCTAAAATAATGGTCATACATTGACATTTGACCTTTTTACGGCAAGGTCAAGTTGCTTCCTTATGCATTTGCATGGGAAAAAACATTTAAAAATCTTATTCTCCAAAACCGAGGATGGCTTGTGGCTGAATCTTTGCATATATCATCTGGAACGGGCGGTCTACCAAAGTTGCTAAAATAATTGTCATACATTGACATTTAACCTTTTTACGGCGAGGTCAAGTTTGCTTCTGTATGCATTTGTATGGGCGCCATACATTTGTATGGAAAAAATGTTGATAATTTCAAATGGCTTTTCCTCTGAAGCCTCCGGGCCAGTGTTGCTCAAATTTCATGCGGAGCCTCTGTGGGCAGCAGAATGAAAGATTGCTAAAATGGGTATGGTCCATTGATCAAAATGGCTGCCATGCCAATATATGGTAAAAACCTTCAAAAATCTTCTTCTCCATAACCAAATAAGCCCTGGGTCCTAATCTTTGCACAAATTATAGGGGACAGGAGATCTACCAAAATTGCTCAAATGATGGTTTATGTTGACATTTGACCTTTTTACCTCCAAGGTCAAATTTGCTTCCCTATTTGTATGGGCCATATACATTTATATTGAAAGTATCGAAGTGACTTGTAGATCAACAGTAGTTAAAATTGTTCTGATTGGAAATCTAAGATGGCCATCATCTGGTTTATATTTATAATATGTCCCTGCCACTGTGCTGTTTACATGTATAAAATCACGATTCTTCAGAAACCACTTAGCCAATTTCCACCAAATTTCACATTGATCCTTCTGTTGAAATGTGATTGATAGTTTATTCATGATCATGCTCCATTGACTGTCAGGCCCATATATTCTTCTTCAAAACTAAAAACTGCTCAAATGATATTTTCATTAGTTGCGATGATAGGATTGGATAAATGTTGCATAACATCTGCATGTCTGCAGTGGCTATGTC
Organism: Anodontia alba; assembly: GCA_964016985.1. Lineage (NCBI taxonomy): Eukaryota > Metazoa > Mollusca > Bivalvia > Lucinida > Lucinidae > Anodontia > Anodontia alba. The sequence continues at coordinate 44,175,565 of OZ024838.1, read as the reverse complement.
ACTCAGGTGAGCGAATCGTGGCCCGTGGGCCTCTTGTATTATCTTTTTATGGTGCATCTTTTTCTTCTTTCAAAAAAAAAAAAAAGAAAGAAAAAACGATCGCTGTTTCCTGTTGACAATTGCAAGGTCAAATGGTGTTATGATAAAAGGTCTCATCAGACTAAAAACCAATACTTTAGTATCCGCTTAGGTTTCCTCCGATACTGGACAACTTGGTATTGATTATTTGACTCTATAGGTAAAATCGGTGTACCATAGAGATACGACGCCTTTCAGTACTGGCTTTTACCAAATACCTGTACTGAAACACCGCTTGCACATTCGCTTTTTCCAAAAATGAAAGTAGACTTCAAGAAGCAAAACGTACGTACATTCGAGATTTTTTATGAGTCCACGAGACTCACCGAGGCTAATTTTTTGTGTCCTCTGGTGAAATAATGTGTACAGGATGCAGGACGCAAGCTGATCACTGATCATCATGAATCTTGCTCAATATATTTGTCTTGACGATTTCTAGGTCAAGTTCGAAACTGGGTCACTTGGGGGTCAAAAACTAGGTCACGGGGCCAAATCAGCAGAAAACCTTGTTAACACTCTAGCGGTCACATTTTTCAAGCAATCATCATGAATCTTGCACAAAATGTTTGTCTTGATGATTTTTAGGTCAGGTTTGAAACTAGGTCACATGGGGTAAAAAAACTAGGTCACCTGGCCAAATCAGCGTAAAATCTTGTTATCACTCTAGCGGTAATATTTTTCAAGCAATCACCATGAATCTTGCTCAAAATGTTTGTCTTGATGAGTTCTAGGTCAAGTTCGAAACTGGATCACTTGGAGTCAAAAAACCAGGTCACTGGGCCAAATCAGCAGAAAACTTTGTTAACACTCTAGCGGTCACATTTTTCAAGCAATCATCATGAATCTTGCTCAAAATGTTTGTCTTGATGATTTCTAGGTCAAGTTTGAAACTGGGTCACCTGGGGGTCAAAAACTAGGTCACCGGGCCAAATCAGCAGAAAACCTTGTTAACACTCTAGCGGTCACATTTTTCAAGCAATCATCATGAATCTTGCACAAAATGTTTGCCTTGATGATTTTTAGGTCAAGTTTGAAACTAGGTCACATGGGGTAAAAAAACTAGGTCACCTGGCCAAATCAGCGTAAAATCTTATCACTCTAGCGGTAATATTTTTCAAGCAATCACCATGAATCTTGCTCAAAATGTTTGTCTTGATGAGTTCTAGGTCAAGTTCGAAACTGGATCACTTGGAGTCAAAAAACCAGGTCACTGGGCCAAATCAGCAGAAAACTTTGTTAACACTCTAGCGGTCACATTTTTCAAGCAATCATCATGAATCTTGCTCAAAATGTTTGTCTTGATGATTTCTAGGTCAAGTTTGAAACTGGGTCACCTGGGGGTCAAAAACTAGGTCACCGGGCCAAATCAGCAGAAAACCTTGTTAACACTCTAGCGGTCACATTTTTCAAGCAATCATCATGAATCTTGCTCAAAATGTTGTCTTGATGATTTATAGGTCAAGTTTGAAACTAGGTCACGGAGTCAAAAACTAGGTCACCTGGCCAGATCAGCAGAAAACCTTGTTAACACTCTAGTGGTCACTTTTTTAAAGCAATCATCATAAATATTGCTCAACATGTTTGTCTTGATGATTGACAGGGGGTTGAACCTGCTCCGTCCGACTGGAGACCAGGAGGTCGCGGGTTAAACCCCCGCCGAGGTCGGCAACATTGTTTCGTGGAGATTGATCTTGAAATATTTTCTACGGTCATTCTCTCCCTTCCGCTGATTCAAGAAGGGCAGTTGTCAGTTTCTGGCGAAAGAATGTGCATAATACTGGTTAACCGCTTAGAGGACTAATCCTGCCCAGTAAACATGTGGTTAGGTAAACTGACCGCCCTCGACATGACCCCATTGGGTTGACTGGGCCGTAAAACCTTAACACAAACAAACTTGGTAGGAAGCATCAGGGTGACCTGTAGATCTAAAATAGCTAAAATCTTGTCGATCGGAAATCCAAGATGGCCACCATGGACGCCATCTTGAAAATCTATTTTTCACTTCTTCTCCTGAACCGAAAGGCCAATTGACTCCAAACTTGCTAGGAAGCATCGGGGTGACTTTTAGATCAAAAATAGCTAAAATCGTGCCGATCAGAAATCCAAGATGGCCGCCATCTTGGGAATCTATTTTTCGCTTCTTCTCCTGAAGCGAAAGGCCAGTTTGACTCCGAAACTTGCTAGGAAGCATCGGGGTAACTTGTAGATCAAAAATAGCTAAAATCGTGCCGATCGGAAATCCAGGATGGCCGTTATCTTTAAAATCTATTTTTCGCTTCTTCTCCTGAACCGTAAGGCCAGTTTACTCCAAACTTGCTAGGAAGCATTTGGGTGACTTGTAGCTCAAATATAGCTAAAAGCGTGCCTATCGGAAATCCATTGCAGCCATCTTGAAAATCTATTTTTTGCTTCTTCTCCTGAACCCAAAAGCCAATTGACTCCAAACATGGTAGGAAGCATATGGGTGACTTGTAGATCAAAAATAGCTAAAATTGTTCTGACTGGAAATCTTAGATGGCTGCCATGGCAGCCATCTTGAAAATCAATTTTTTGTTTCTTCTCCTGAATCGAAAGGCCAATTGACTTCAAACTTGCTAGGAAGCATAGGTGTGACATGTATCACATCAAAAAATAGCTAAAATTGTGCTGATCATAATCCAAGATGGTCGCCATGGCGGCCATCTTGAAAGTCTATTTTTACGCTTCTTCTTCTAACCCCAAATGCCAATTGACTCGAAACTTGGTTGACTTGTAGATCAAAAGTAACTAAAATCGTTCTAATCTGAAATCCAAGATGGCCGCCATGGTCGCCATCTTGAAAATCTATTTTTCTCTTCTTCTCCTGAGCAGAAAGGCCTTTTGACTCCAAACTTTGGTGGACGCATCAGGGTAATGTGTAGATCAAAAGTAGCTAAAATCATGCTGATTGGAAAGCTAAGATGGCAGCCATGGTGGCCATCTTGAAAATCTTTTTTTTTTTCGCTTCTTCTCCTAAACCCAAATGCCAATTGACTTGAAACTTGGTAGGAAGCATCGGGGTGACTTATAGATTGAAATTGGCTAAAATCGTTCCGATTGGAAATCCAAGATGGCTGCCATGGCAGCCATCTTGAAAATCTGTTTTTCACTTCTTCTCCTGAAACAAAAGGCTTATTGACTTTAAACTAGGTAGGAAGCATCAGGGTGACCTGTAGATCAAAAATAGCTAAAATCATCCCTGTCAGATATCCAAGATGGCCGCCATGACAGCCATCCTGAAAATCTATTTTTTGCTTCTTCTCCTGAACTGAAAGGCCATTTGAATCGAAACTTGGTAGGAAGCATTTGGGTGACTTGTAGATCTAAAATAGCTTAAATTGTTTGATCGGAAATCCAAGATAGCCAAGTTCATTGAAAGTATCGAGGTGACTTGTGGATCAACAGCAGCTAAAATCATTCTGATTGGAAATCTAAGATGGCTGCCATCTTGTTTATGTTTATTATATTTCCCTGCTACTGTGCTAGTTACATGTATAAAATCATTATTCTTCAGAAACTAGTCAGCCCCATTTGCCTCCAAATTTCACATTGATCCTACTGTTGAAATGTGATTGAGAGTTTGTTCAAATGATCACGCTCCATTGACTGTCATGCCATATATAATATTCTTCTTCAAAATTAAGAACTGCTTGAAGGTTGATCTTTTCATTAGCTGCGATGAGAGGACTGGAAAAATGTTGCATAACATCTGCATATCTGCAGTGGCTATGTCACTCAGAATAGCGACCCGTGGCCCGTGGGCCTCTTGTTTTTTTGTTCATTTTAGAGTTTTCAGATACTGAATTTTCATCAGATCGCAAATGCACCGTTATATTATGTCCGCAGAATATTCCAGTAAAGCTTGTTTAGATTCTCATGGGACTGCTCAGATACACACTGGAGGGCGGTAGTATTTCTGGGATGTTCTCGTTTCCAGTACAAGTTAAAAAGTTACGTTTTCGCTTGCTTACACATGAAGAAACCGCGTGCTGATTACGGTGACGTCACATGAACTTGTGGCGGAAAACTGCTCTGTGAGAAAAACGAAACTTATTACCAAGTAAAATTGCAGAGCATTTCCTTGTCAGAAATGCATTCGAAACATACATAGATATTTAAAATAGACCCACAGTGCACCAGTCATTTGTCTGTGAATTTTAGCAGAAGATCGAAATTTCTCTTATAAACAACACCCAGACTTTTTGTCACAGCATTAATTGAATTGCAACATGATGCAAAGTAAACATTGAAATGGCATTTTGGAGGAATTTCCACACAGTAGTCCCATGATCAGAATGTGACGTATATATTTGTGCTGATGTGTATGAGATTTTCATTACTGTTTTACTTCATTAACAAAAACTCGAGGTCGGTAACACTCAAGATTAAAAGAACTGCAGACAGCAACAAACTTTTAGGGTGCGGTGGGGTACCGAATTTAAATGAAAATTGATAGGCAGAGGAGGAAGTGTGCTTCTGCGAGGATTAGTTTAGTATTTCTTGAAAATGCCCCTCAAATTATTTGCCAAAGAAACTACAAAATATAAATATTTGCTGTACATGCAAAAAATACTGAAAGATTTCAAGTATTGTTACTACTGAAATAATGATGATAATAAAAAAATAGAATGTTAAAATCATTCAGTAAATTTAAAGTTCGGCGGCGTTCACCAGGCAAGTTAAGCAGACTTGGATTGTCACGTCTCCCTGATCATGGGACACATCTCCCTAATTTCCCGTGAGGGAGACATCTCACTATTTTTCTGGGCCAGCTTCATGCCTGCTAAAATATCCCATAATTTTAACGAGTTTCTGGAGGCCATGAACTGCAATCTTGGAAAACCCGAATGTGGAATGGATACCTGCGATATTTTGTCAATGGCGCTTATCTAGACAATGACATAGAGAACCAGTCACTCTTATGTGCAAAAATAATGCACAGACATTTAGTGCAGGAAATAGTCACACTGTCTATCAGGGTTAAACTTTTGCCGTGTCCAGAGCGGGAATAAGCATACAAAAATTATCGTTTTGTATACAACAGACTTTGTTAACGGTGTGATGCGCAACAAATTGATCTTTATTGTTTTCCTTATTAAATATATTTGGGTATTTACGGAAAATACGCTGCTTATCTAAGCCACTGAGTCTCTTCTGATTCAGGTTAGTTTATTTAAAAAAACAGACACGGAGTTGCTCTCTTACGGGCTACCACAAAAAATGGTAAAAAATGTGTACTGGCTATTTTTCAAACTGACCTGTATTTAATGCCAAAAGATCTGGGCCCAGTTGTTCAAAGCTAACGACGTTGTTAGTTAACGATTCGTTAAAATTTAGATCAAGTGATACGCAAATATGCCGAAATTTTTTGCTGAAAAAGCTACTCACTTTCTTTCAGCAAAAAATATCAGAATATTGTATATTGAATGTGCTGAAACAGTAAACAGAATGACCCTTAACGAGATCGTTAAGCTAATGACGCTTTGAACAACTGGGCCCTGTAATTTACAGCTGTACAGTCACTATCTTGAGCACTGCCTCTTCAATGCAGTCATCCATATTGACTGATATATTACAAGGCCTGCTATCCTTATAGCAGGTAAGGGTAGAGGGGGATGCAGGGATATTTCTGGAAGGGGCCCTGTGCTAAAAAGCCCATAAATTTTTCCAAAAGGCCCCTACTTCTTGAAACTATGGGCCTTTTTATAATATAAAGGTATGGGGAAATGTTGTATACCTAATTTTTACAAGAATTTCCTTTAAAAGGCCCATGATGTCTATCAGCCAAAAATATCCCTGGGGATGTTTTTCATTTCTTCTGTTTCTTCACTTTCATTCCTGTTCCTTTTTCTTCCCTATTCCTCTCTTTCATCTCCTCTGCTATCTCTTCTTTTCTCCCGTTCTCTGGGAGATGACACAAAATGACCCACAAGGGTGGACGTGTTATTAAACCCCAACACAATCAATACATGTATTATGTTCCACTGACTTAAATTATAAGTTTTTGTGTTTAGGTCATTTTCTCAGGAACTATTGGTCTTAAAGCAATGATACCTGACTTGGCACATGCATATATATTAGCATGACCTTTAAAGTGCATTCGTCCATATTTGACCTAATCCTGTTTTTTTTTTATTTTGCCAGATGGTGTAGATGACTTGGATGAAGATGGAGATCTTGATGATGAAGAAGGTATGTGTGTTAACTTCCAGATACCCAGATTTCATATTACTCGTTGTGTGATGGTGTGCACATCTGCTGAAACTTTCAAAAAATTTTGCCTGTCTTGAAGTAAGGTCAGGGCCTCTGTCTCATGTTTCCCATTCTTTTGTCGCATCTTTCCCATTCTTTTGTCTGGGGAAGTGTGCCATGTGGTTAGCACTCCTGTCGGCCTCAGTGGCTCAGTTGGATGCGCCGTCCGACTGGAGACCAGGAGGTCACGGGTTCAACCCCAGCTGAGGTCGGCAACATTCTTTCGTGGAGATTGATCATGAAATATTTTCTACAGTCATTTTCTCCCTTCCGCTGATTCAAGAAGGGCAGTTGTCAGTTTCTGGCGAAAGAATGGTTAACCGCTTAGAGGACTAAGCCTGCCCAGTAAAAGTGTGGTTAGGTAAACTGACAGCGCTCGACATGACCCCATTGGGTTGACTGGGCCGTAAAACCTCAACACAAACAAACAAACTTAGGACACCTGTTTTGATGTGCGGTGTTTGAAGTCGGGTGTTTGAGGTCAAGTGTCTAAGTCCGGTGTTTGAAGTCGGTGCTTGAATTCCTGTAGAGGTGGAATTCAACTGCAGTCAATACAGCTCTTGATTGCACAGAGCATATCATCACCCTCCGATTGTCTCATTGACTTAAATAATGTTGAGAGGGATTTCACAGAGCATATCATCACCCTCCGATTGTCTCATTGACTTAAATAATGTTGAGAGGGATTTCACAGAGCATATCATCACCCTCCGATTGTCTCATTGACTTAAATATGTTGAGAGGGATTGCACAGAGCATATCATCACCCTCCGATTGTCTCATTGACGTAAATATGTTGAGAGGGATTGCACAGAGCATATCATCACCCTCTGATTGTCTCATTGACTTAAATATGTTGAGAGGGATTGCACAGAGCTTAAATATGTTGAAAGGGATAATCAACTGCCCTGATTAATCCCGGATTAATCATAAAATATTTTCTACAGTCATTCTCTCCCTTCAGCTGATTCAAGAAGGGCAGTTGTCAGTTTCTGGCAAAAGAATGTGCACAATACTGGTTAACCACATAGAGGACTAAGACTGCCCAGTGGAAGTATGGTTTGGTAAACTGACCGCGCTTGACATGGCCCCATTGGGTCAACACAAACACAAACAAACCTAAAGCATCAAATCATCATCATAACTCCAACTGGGAGATGGCTTGACATCCCTGAAATATTGTTGACCAGTCTGTTAAATCGTCAACTCGAGATCTAAACTGCATTCAACGAATTTTGAATGACAATTTGTTCTTGAACTATTTGACTGCATATATCACAGAAATATCACAGATTGTCAAGATGTTCAAAGACCCAACAGAGTTTACCATGAACAGCAGTAGCAGCCAGTGTAGACCTTCAGTATCCACACTTTTTGCCCTGGTCCAGGTCTACTTAGCTGATTAACTGAGATCAGGGCCCCTAGGGGAACCTTTAAAATCTTTAAAAACCTTTAATTTTGTTGAAATCCTTTAAAACCTTTAATTTGGCTGAAAAAACTATAAAAACCTTTATTTTGATTTTGATGAGAAAACCTTTATATTTGGCAATAAGTAATATACTTAAGTATTGGGGCACCTAAAGTATTGGGACACCCTTACAATTCGTAAAAATAATTATTTTTCATCACCCTAAGAATTGGGACATATCAAAAACGCTAAAATTTTCAGTAATTTTTTGTACCATATGAATTGGGACAGTGCATTTGGGTGAAAAAATGATCTAGTTAACAGGGTAAAACTGTTTTCTCGGTTTGTGTTTTGTTTAGTTTACAAGCGATGTCACGCAATATTTTACGTCTAAGCATACAATGGGGTTTCCTACGGCAGGCTGGTTAGAAAGTAGAAAATAAATAAAACCTTTCTTTGAGAATATTAATATGACATTTATTCAAGAAATCTGCAAAAACAAAAACGCATATGCGTTTGCATCAGTCTGGATCCATCGCCATTTTGTGGTTGTCACATGACACGTCACGTTTTAATTGCAACTCGAGTGCATCAATAGAGTTCTACAAAAAAAAAAACAAACACAACAAAAAAAAAAAAAAAATAATAATAATCTGTGAATAAATAATAATAATAAAAAGAAATTCGACAGAATTGTTTACAGATAACGCTTTAATGCAAAACAGCGTTGGAGGAACCCTAAAACACTGTTGAGATGAACCCCAAAACATTGTGAGACGAACCCCAATAATAACGTCATCACGTGATGTAATGGCAGTATTTTTAGAACAGGTAGATTGTTCCCCGCATTTGCGGTATGGGTTATGCGCAATTAACCAATAAAGCGGGGAAGCAGTTTATGATTATTTTTTTCACTTGGACGCTTCCAACACATGATAGATAATCGAGGGTATTATAAATCAAAACAATAAGTGCCAGCCTGTTTATTCAATATTAACAGTAAATTAGGTTAACAAGACAGTGGTCCGAAAATACACAAATCAATGAACACAAATATGACACATTTTCATCATTAATCGGTGCCATTTTCAACTACGAGACGTAAGTATTGGGACACCTAATAAAATAATTAATTTTCATGTTTCTAAGTATTGGGACAGCCAGAAATTTAATTAATTTTTCCCGTCCCAATACTTGCGTATATTCAGGGTAGTTCTGTTTCTTAGATTCATATAGTTCTAAACAGAAATGCAAGTTAATATTGTCATTACCATCAAATATGAAATTATCCGATTGTCTGCAATTTTTCTCCTTAAATTGCTTGAGAGGCGATGACTCGGGAGTTCTTTTACTTGGGATCTGCCAAGAAATTTAACCATTAAATGCTTAATTTTGTACAAAATTTATCCTAGAAAAACCTTTATTTGGCTGAAAATAGCCTTTATAAAAAGCCTTTATTTTTAAGAGAGACTGCTAGGGGGCCTCTGAGATGATACTTGAAATGAGATGAGCCAGCACACAACAAAACCAACAAAATGACACGTGTGCCCAGTCTGATCAGTCTTTGCAGTCTTCATGAAGAAAGCTTGGGTCCTAAGCTACCCATTGAGCACACAGCGAAGACTCTGATCAGACTGGGTGGATGCCCTTCGCTGGGTGCACATTCCATTTTGTTGCTTTATCATGTACTGGCTCAAATAATATTAGAGGATGCACAAGATGTGTTTTCATGGAGATATAATTTCTGGCAAAAGAGTGCACAATACTGGTTAACCTTTTAGAGGACTAAGCCAACTCAGTAAACGTGGTTAGGTATACTGACCGCATGCGAGATGACCTCATTGGGTTGATTAGACAGTAAAACAACATAAACAACATGGAGAAATAATAAAAAAAATATTTATTATCTTATATGGAGCTATAGGCAAGGGAAAGTCTGGAATGCATGGGTGTACATGAGGTAGAGTACTTTTCCGGCATGTCTTACATGTATTTCTGTGTCAAATAAGGAAGCTGATGATAGCCATGAATAGGCTGATAATGAAGGCATGACTAGGTAAGGGGCTTTTTCTTTCGCAAAAGTACATGTACTCATATTTTTCTTATTTCTTCAAAAACCCTATGTTGTGGTTACTCATTTGAAGTGCCTCAAACAGACACTTTTAAAAAATGAGTAACCACACCACGTTTTTGTGGAGAAATAAGAAAAATGTTCTATGAATACCCTGTTATCTGGAGTTACGGAAGGGGATAAACTGTTTATTTCTGTATTAGGTGATGAAGATGTTTATTTCTGTATTAGGTGATGAAGATGTTTATTTCTGTATTAGGTGATGACGATGTTTATTTCTGTATTAGGTGATGAAGATGTTTATTTCTGTATTAGGTGATGAAGATGAAGTGGAGGGGGAAGAAGATGATGATGATGAATTAGGAGAAGATGATGAATTAGATGAAGAAGATGAGGATGAAGACGAGGAAGATGAAGAAGAAGATGATGATGAAGTTGGGTTACACACATTACAGAAAGACAATTTAGAAGAAGTAAGTAATGTATTAAGAAGGCTCTTGATGATAAGGGAGGGGGAGGGGGGGGGGGGGTGAGTGGGGGTTTGGTGCCTTTGTGACAGAGCTGTAGTAACTTCAGGAAGGACTGGAATTCGTCATTTGGCCAGGTCCAACAAATTTCAAAGCCATTTTAGTGAGGGGAAATCCAAAAGGGTAATTGGCTAACAAAGCAAAGCAGATCAGACAACGCAGAATGCGGCAGTTTATCAGGGTTCTATTCTGTTTGCTTTATATACAGGAATTTCTATAAAGCACAGTGATCAAGAACGGCAGTTGTCAGTTTCTGGCGAAAGAATGTGCACAAGTACTGGTTAACCGCTAGGAGAACTAAGCCTGGCTAGGAAAAAGTGTGGTCTGTCCAGGAAAAAAAGTGTGGTTAGGTAAACTGGTTGCACTCTACATAATCCCAGTGTGTTGACTGGGCAGTAAAACGTCAATACAAACAATAAAGCAAAGTGATACATAAAACTAACCGGACACACTGCTATTGGAAACAGACCGGTCCAAAGGTTAGGATAGAAAAGCCCGCTTGACGTAAATGGGTTAAACCTCATCTTTTAAAGATAGTAGCCACTATCCAGGCAAATAGTCTAATCTCTTTGTTATTTTGTGGTACTTGTTGGAAAATTCTGTATACACATTTTCCTGGTATATTAAAAAACAACAACAAAAAACTTGACCCCATTGGGTTGGTTTGGCCGTAAAACCTTAAACACAGTTTAATAGTAAAGTCTGTGAAAATATAAGGCCATAATAAATTAATTGTTAGATTCTCATTACCGCCCGCCTCAATTTTATACCCCCCCCCTCGATTTTTTTTATTGACGTTAGTATGAGTACTTCTCCGATGTTCCGGTTTTTTATAAAAAAAATCTTACGTTTTTGCCGATCCACTTAAATCTACATTAGATATGCAAATTGCGCATATACAACAACAAATTACTTACTTCCGGTGTAATTACCAACACAGAATTGTTAGTTTAACTACAATCAATAGCCACTATTGTTCAAGGCATACTGGATCCCAGTTGCAAATGCGTTTCGTTATAAATTGTGTCTGGTCAGACAACCAGTCCATTTCTATTTTCATTTTCGAATCCAGATAAAAAACACGTTGAAAATAGCATTTGTGATCGTGAAAATCATTGCCAATTAAACTGTAATAAACGACTGGTATTGATTTTAAGCCAGCGATACCCAAAATCTCCTCAACCCTCATAATGTATTTAATTCAGGGCTGATTGATAAAGCGGTTTTCCCAGTCGGCAAGAATCGAGGCAATTTTGGAGATAAAAAAATAAATGCTGTTTGTGAACTGTGTCTGACAGGTAAAAACCGTTTATACAAAAGAGAGAGCGTTTGACAGGAAAGGAAAAATCACACAGAACAGAATAAATTGATGACTTTATTTTGTCCAACAGTGTTCTCAGAGAAACTGCAAAAAGTGGGTATTTTATTATAGATATATTAACTTTCTTCAGCTCTATAGTTGCTCTTTCAAGGCTATTCTGATTATTACACCTAACATTTATTTTTTCATAATACATTTGAATTATGAAAAGTATTCTTTATTCATCAAATACATGTGGTTTGCAGAAATCATTATAATTTCAGCCAACCATCTCCAATTTCTGTGTCACTGTGCTCAACATGACCCCATTGGGTTGACCGGGCCGTAAAACTGCAACACAAACAAACCTTTTTCTGAGTAGTCCGGAAAAATAAAAAATAAAATTTCACGCCATTTTGAAAAAAAAAAAAAAAAAATGAGAGTCTGACTATTAATTTATTATGGCCTAACCTAGAAGTTATAAATGAATGAATTTAAACTGAAAACAGTAACACCATTGACTGATATAGTACATAATAAGACCGATAACTGATTTAGTGTAGAAATAGAGAAATAAATTAAGACCTTCTTGCAGGATGAAGAAGATGATGAAGATTTTGGTCCAGAAGATGAAGAAGAGGAAGAAGATGAATTAGGGGAAGAAGAAGAGGAGGCAGAAGGTAGGGAACAATTCTGTTTGTTCTTGTCAGTTGAGGACAGATTGTGAACAAAGCTGTAGATAAAAAGGAAGGTAGGGAACAATTCTGTTTCTTCTTATCAGTTGAGGACAGATTGTGAACAAAGCTGTAGATAAATAGGAAGGTAGGGAACAATTCTGTTTCTTCTTGTCAGTTGAGGACAGATTGTGAACAAAGCTGTAGAAAAATATTAAGGTAGAGAACAATTCTGCTTCTTCTTGTCAGTTGAGGACAGATTGTGAATAAAGCTGTAGATAAATAGGAAGGTAGAGAACAATTCTTGTTTCTTCTTGTCAGTTGAGGACAGATTGAGAACAAAGCTGTAGATAAATAGGAAGGTAGAGAACAATTCTTGTTTCTTCTTGTCAGTTGAGGACAGATTGAGAACAAAGCTGTAGATAAATATTAAGGTAGAGAACAATTCTGCTTCTTCTTGTCAGTTGAGGACAGATTAAGAACAAAGCTGTAGATAAATAGGAAGATCGGGAACAATTCTTGTTTCTTCTTGTCAGTTGAGGACAGATTGTGAACAAAGCTGTAGATAAATGGGAAGGTAGAGAACAATTCTTGTTTCTTCTTGTCAGTTGAGGACAGATTGAGAACAAAGCTGTAGATAAATATTAAGGTAGAGAACAATTCTGTTTCTTCTTGTCAGTTGAGGACAGATTGTGAACAAAGCTGTAGATAAATAGGAAGATCAGGAACAATTCTGCTTCTTCTTGTCAGTTGAGGACAGATTGAGAACAAAGCTGTAGATAAATAGGATGGTAGGGAACAATTCTGTTTCTTCTTGTCAGTTGAGGACAGATTGTGAACAAAGCTGTAGATAAATAGGAAGGTAGGGAACAATTCTGTTTCTTCTTGTCAGTTGAGGACAGATTGTGAACAAAGCTGTAGATAAATAGGAAGATAGGGAACAATTCTTGTTTCTTCTTGTCAGTTGAGGACAGGTTGTGAACAAAGCTGTAGATAAATGGGAAGGTAGGGAACAATTCTTATTTCTTCTTGTCAGTTGAGGACAGATTGAGAACAAAGCTGTAGATAAATAGGAAGGTAGGGAACAATTCTGTTTCTTCTTGTCAGTTGAGGACAGATTGTGAACAAAGCTGTAGATAAATAGGAAGGTAGGGAACAATTGTGCTTCTTCTTGTCAGTTGAGGACAGATTGAGAACAAAGCTGTAGATAAATAGGAAGATAGGGAACAATTCTGTTACTTCTTGTCAGTTAAGGACAGATTGTGAACAAAGCTGTAGATAAATTGAAGTTTCTAGATAAATATTTTTTTTATTTCTCCATAAAATCACATTGTGGTACTCTGACAGTACAGTGCTCTAGTAAGCCCTATACAGAGGGGCGGGCCGCCCCTCTTGCCCATTTCTGCCGCCTCTCTGTCCTTGAAAGCTGCCTCCTGCCATATTTCAATTCAAGAAATAAAACTATATTTTGGTGAAAACTTCATGAAAATCAGACCAAAATTAAAAAAAAATGTTATCAATATTACTGCCTTGGCTAAATCTGCAGATGACAAATTGATACTTTCTTCTTCATTTTTCCCAGAAAACAGGATTCGACATTTGGAGACAATTTGTCTCCAATGGAGACAATTTGCATGAAATGTCAAAACCTGTTTTCTAGGAAAAATAAGAAAAACATTTCAGCACATCTTATGACACATACATGATGCCCTCATTTTTGTTTGTCCGTGCAAAAAGTGCCTTTCGTGGCACCTGTCTGCCCTGAATTCCTAGCTGGAGTACTGCAGTAGGAACATCACTACATACTTTGTAAATGGAGCAAATAGAAAAAATATATCTGACTGTTCTTTTTTAGTTTAGTTGAAAAAGTACCTTACCTACAGATAATAGATAATTTTCATACATTATCATGGAAACTTACATGTTTGTTTGGAATGGAGATTGTTCTTAAAAGATTTCTAATCAACAACATCACCTTGTGTATACGTGATACAACCAGGGCTGGCTAATCAGGGCTAAAAAGATTACCGATTATCAATCCTGACATTTTGGTCAATAATCGATTAGTAATCAGTGAAGATTTGATCATAATCTTACCTTCCTGGTTTACTGTCTGAGTACGACTCTTACCATATGTTATACTTTATTCAGACCGACAGGCCTGAGCAAACAGTGTAGACCCAGATGAGATGCAGCGTCTCATCAGGGTCTACACTGTTTGCCACTCATCCTATTACTTTTATACACAGTATTGGGGTGTAAATCGTACGTGTTCAAATTTTAGAATACCCATGGTAAACAGTTGAGGTATCATTACGATAAATACAGTAATGTAACAGACACAGAAAACAAATATTCCATTATTAGCAAATCACTAACGATAATCATTTTTGTGGAAGAGATACATGTAGATGGATTAATCGAATATCCGATTAATTGTGCCAGCCTTAGATAATTAGATAACCTAATTGCTTACTTATGAGATTGATCTTGCATAACTTGTCCGAGAGCAATAATTTTTTTTTTTGTAGGATTATTACAGGAAACTGTAAGGTGAGCGTTTAGGGAGAAGCAAAACGTTCTTAACTGCTGTTTTTGTCATCATCATTGTGCCAGAAAAAAATTCCAAGGAACTATTGTGAAAGGAACATGAAAAATAATTATAATTGCAAATTCATTGGATCCTTGTGTTGAGGTTTTACGATCCAGTCAACCTGCTTGGGATCATGTCAAGCGTGGTCACTGTATGCTTTGCCAAATCAATTGGTGGAGGTTTGCCGAAGAGCCTTGTATCATTTTGAACAAAACATCCTCAAAATCAGGTGCATCCACCAAAAAAAAAAAAAAAAAAAAAAAAAAAAACAATTTCAAAGTGGGTTGCAGCCATGTGATGCTACCACAAGTGTGTTTGAGACATTCTGTGAAAGCCTGTTTGATTTGAATAATGTCTTCAGCTGTTATGAAGAAAAGAATGTTTATGGTATGTAAAAGCATCCACGTTAAACAGCATGAGATTTGGACAGAGTAAGATTCAACACAATAGCAATTGTAATTGGGTTTCATGCTGCTTAAGTAATATATCCTTGGAAAATGTATTTTTTAAGATGGCAAAAATGGTAGTTAAATATCTTTGCTTCTCTCCAAACGCTCACCTTACAGTTTCTTGGAAGCCAGGACAGAAATAGAGAATACCCCAACAGTAAAACTAGTTTTTCTGGAAAAGGTCCTAACCTTTAAAATAATACTTTAATAATAATCCCATAGCTACAGATAAGAGAGGGTATCACATAATATTTTTCTTATTTCTCGATGGAAACATATGTTGTGGGTACTCATTAGAAGCGCCTCAGTGAGGTGCTTCTAATGAGTACCCACAACATATGTTTTCGTTGAGTAATAAGAAAGATAGCAATTTTGGATGAAAAAAGTGCCTTATCTGTTGCTATGTAATAAATCCTATCGTAATTCTTGAGTAGGGGTTTACAGTATATTTCTTGTGTATGTTTCAGAAGACCAACAGGAAGCTAGAGGAGTGAAAAGGAAACTTGAAGAAGAGGAAGGTGAAGAGTCGTGAACTGTTATCTCTCATCTCATTGGACAAATCTTCATTCATTGTGCAAACCAACCTATCACATTACATGTTACAAAGACCATGCACCATTGTAAAATACCATTATTAATGAAAGACTGTTTGTTAAAGATATTTGTGTTTACAGTTAATGCAATAATGTTTACTATTTTATTGTGAAGAAGATATCTTTTGATAAGGAAGTGAAGATTGCAAACTTCCTTTGGAGGTTTGCTTGCCCATTTCACCATATTCACGCATAAACTTTTTCAAACAGTGTTGTCATTCTGTTCATAAAAATAGCTCTTAAGTAAGGTGCTTTTTTATTCTCTTTTTCAACCAGAAGATGTTGATATTTTTCATAATTTTTCATGAAAATAAGGTTCGGGGTACTCATTGGAAGCACTTGATGAGACATTTCTAACAATTATGCACCACATGGCTTTCATGGATAGATAAGAAAAATATACTCCACTTTTATAGTTTCAGATAAGAGGGGGTATCCTTATAATATTTTTCTTTTTTCCCCACAAAAACATATGTTGAAGCGCTTCTAATGAGTACCCACAACATACGTTTTCACGGAGATACAAGAAAGATAACAGGATTTTTCATTAAAAAAAAAAAAAAAATGGAGTTACCTCCAGCTGTGTAATTTTTGTGAAATCCCTAATATGAAATAATGGACAAGTACAAATATTGGGAAAATTCAATATATATATAATATTTAATGGTGATAGGGTAAAAAAAAAGATAAGCAGTCATCAGACAAAATATGATATTAGGTAAATAAATACAAGATAAAATATTCTTCATTCTGTATTGTGTTACAGAATGGCAAGGAAGGAGAAAATCTCAATATCTGCATGGTCCAGTTTGGAAAATAGATTAAGATGTATTTGGCTAACTAACTGGTGAATCATGTAATTGCCTGCAGAAGGTCCAGATTTAAATGTGTAAGGAGAAGAGAAAAAAAAAAAAACTCCTCAAAAGTAAATTTGTCTGTTTTAAGGCAACTTTATACACCTGGTAGGTTTTTTTTTTTTTTTTTTTGCCATTTGTACAAGAGAGACCACCCCTCTCAGAATGGAAGCAAACGATTTTAACAGTTACCACCCCTGAAATTGAGATTGATTGATGTTTAAGTCTGATCAAAACCTGCATTCTAGCAGCACTCTGGCTTTCTGCTGTAAACTAAACAAAAATACTGAAAATAGGGCTTGGCACTCTTCATTTGAATCACAAGTCAAATATAACGGCCTTGTCTCAGGAAAAATAAAATATTTGACTTTATTCACTACCTGGTGGGGGTTGAAGAGGGTCACAGAGGGGTGAAAAATAACATTAAGTTGTCACCTACTGCCAGGTCAAACCCCCTGCATATCTGTTAACCATCAACATACCCAGTCGATCAACCTGTTGCTATTCTACAGACTATAGTACAAATCCTGCCAAATCACTCTCTGAACCCTGACCTGATCTGGGTCTGCACGTTTTTGTCAAGATACCATTTATATGACTAGGTGTAATTAAGAAAACATACAGATACCATTTATGCAATGTCAGTTTTCATCACACACGTAGATTTTTGTGATGGTCCAGTGATAGGGCTAAGCCCAAATGATCAACGTTCCTATAGCCCCATTATAATTTTGATTATCTATTTCTCATATTTTGTCGTCTTTAGAGACAATTAATCTGAGGATCTGTATTTATACCATAACTCTTGATAAGATACTTTTTTCAATCAAAAGTATTGATATTTTTTTATTTCTCCATTAAAACATGTGGGTACTCATTAGAAGCACCTCATTGAGGAGCTTTTAACGAGTACCCACAATATATGTTTTTTGGAGAAATAAGAAAAATATTTATCTGGTACCCACTGTCCAACACCATTACTACTTGCCATACTTGACCTAAAATTTAGACAGGTTCTTTTTACTACTGCTTGATGCTTCTCTGAATAAGTGGCAAACAGTGTAGAACCTGATCAGATAAGGCAACATGCAGCGTCTGAATTTGGTCAGGTCTGTCTATCAGAGTACTTATGCTAAATATGTTACTCATTAGAATTTCATCTACCCAAATGTGTTTTTGTGCATAAAATAACTCCTCTGAATGCTGTCCTACGGGCTAGCCCTGTCCTGTCTTTCTGAGCAGGAATATATGAGCTAAGGACCAGGGACCAGGAACTTGTATCTTGTGTGAACAGCCCTGATGTATCTGGTTACAATATATTTGAGGCTTGCATACTTTTACACATGCTATGTTGTCAAATGATTATCAGTGAAAGATTTTATTAAATTGTACCAGTTACATCGTGGTTTTACCTTTTCTTAATGACAGAAGGTCGGTTTTTTTTGGCCACCAGCTCAAAAGTTGATGGTTTTGGTTGAAAGAGGTCTGAGCATTTACAGAAGTGGCTAATTTGGTTGATCTGTGCATCCGGGCATGCATATTTCAACCTAGGTTTGTATCTGCTCAAAGAGTCTTTCTTCAAGGACAGCCCATTATATGGCTGTTTTTACAAATTTCATGTCGTTAGCATGTTTTTGTCATTTCTTTTCCCAGTTTTATTCATGTTGTTACACCAAACATTCATTGTATATAGAAATCCAGTCAAAGTCAGTTCATCTTTTTCATGTGTGCAGAATTTAATTATGTACAATCTATGATTTCTTTATAACCCATTTATGCCTGGCATCCCATAAAACAGATGCTGCAGATTGTGGTCTACACTGTTTGCATTAAATATAGAAAGATTTTAATAATAAAACTAATCAGACCCACTTCTATTAGAAATGGACCTGTCCAAAGAGTTGAGGTAGAAGAGTCGATTTTGTGTAAATGGGTTAACAACGTGTTTACCCTAGACTAAATACTCGAACAGGCAGGCCATAGCAAATGGTGTAGATTGCATGATGTACAATTTATGATTTCTTAACCCTTAAGATGCCAAGAAAAACTACATCTGAAAATGTCATCTGTTTATGTCTTCTGCTGAATATTCTTGCAAACTTTTCAAACCTATTTTTGCATACAAGTAAATAGTATGGACCCAGATCAGACTGCTCCTAGAGAGCAGTCTGATCTGGGTCCACACTGTTTGCAATGATGACTTTTAAAGTTAATGGCAGAAGAAGACAAAGCAGACAACAAGTGTTGTGTGATTGGCATTTTAAGGGTTAATATTGTGTTTAAGCTAAATACTAGAACTGACAGGCAAACAGTGTAGAGCCAGGTGAGACTAAAGCTTGATCAGGATTTATACTGTTTGCCATTCCATCACAACATTTAGACACCTAATCAAGTTGTCAAAATGGACTATGTTCAAAATGTTGGCTCAAGTATTGGAAGGAGTTGGGGGCTCGGGTTAGGGTTAGGGTTAGGGTTAGGGTTAGGGTTAAGGTTATAAAACTTTTTTCATGCTCAACTCATCTGATCATGAAATTTTCTCTGCAAATAAATATGAAATGACAATAATATACAATAGTTGACATTTTCATATCAGCAGAGAAAGTTCCATCCTCAGCTATGTTTAGCAAAAAAGAATTTGCAGTTGTTAGTTTGTTTGGACCCACGACCTCCTGGTCTCCAGTCGGACGGCGCATCCAACTGAGCCACCGAGGCCGGCGCAGTTAGGAATTTGAGATTTATATTAGCAGGGCAAATGTCAAGCTCAACTGAGTTGAGCATGAAAAAAGTTCAGGGCCAGGTGTTTGAAGTATACAGTGGACTCTTGTTATCACAACTCAAAGGGACCAGAATTTTCAGTTTGAGATAATAGGTGTTTGAGATAACAGGAGTTGAAATGTTAAGAACATAAAACTAAACCAAGATTATCCAAAATTTAATTTAACTTAACCTATTGTAATCTGGAGACCCCTAAAAGGGTATTTGGCAAACAGTGCAGACCCAGATCAGAAGCGTGGCATCTGATCAGGGTCTCCACTGTTTGCAAATAGTTGAATATTTTTTCTCTAAGCATATCTAAATCACATACCCTGACAAAATCAAAATTAGAATCTTCCAATATATGGTAGGGGGAGTTCATTCAGTCTACAATGGGTTAAGCTGTAGTTTGAGTTATAAATGTTTAACCTTTGTCATGCTGAATAAATTAAGATGCCACGCCCATTTCAGATTTTCAGCCAATTGGATTACTTGATCCAGGTTGTTGATACAAATTCAAATACTGAATGGCAAACAGTGCAGATCCAGATCTACACTGTTTGCAAAGGCAGGGCTCAGCAGGACAAGGGTTAAGATAACGAGAGTCAGTTGTATATGGTGAAATAATTCAAGACTGTTGTACCAGAAATCTGCTACTTATTTTTTGCTGTTGTCTTAAATCTCTGGATGAGTGGCAAACAGTGTAGACCCTGATCAGATGCCTCATTTTATGGAATCTGGTCTGGGTCTACATTGTTTCTAGGGCCAGTCTGCCCCCTTAATAAGGATAAATACTGCATTATTTCTCTATGAAAACCCTGTTGGTAATCATTTAATTTTCTCGACGAGGCCACACAATTTAGATTTTCATTGAGAAATGGGAAAGTATTGATGATTTATGATGGTAGAAAATAAACTCATAACTTGAAGTAGTGGAATTTTCAGAATTACAAATGTTACTGGCATGTGTAATATTTTACATTGTAATACTGTCATTGTCATGGGAAATCTTGCGACAGTCACAATAGCTTTAGATGAGAAGTGTTGTTTTTTTTTTTTTCTTTAAGCAAAGACAGACCAAATTGACTTGTCACTTTGACCTTTATAGTTAGTTACTATTCAGCAGGATATGTCCACTGTTCAATTTAGACATGGTAGTCATAAAATCCTGTATTGCATGTGAAACAGATATTCTTTCACCTGTACAGATAAAATACCAGTTTACATAGTAAACTTGTACTTATAAATATTATAATCTAAAGGTAAAAAAAAAACAAATATCAAATTCATCTTACTTGTACTTATAAATATTATGATCTATAGGTAAAAAGTCACCAAATTCATTTTAATACTTGTTGCCAAGTATGAAATTGATGGTCTGAGTAGCAGACAGTGTAGACCTGCCCAGATGCTGCATTATACAGTGTCAATCTGGGTGTACACTGTCTGCTCAGGCCAGTTTTCCGCAATACCTAGGGTTGTTATGGTAATGAAAAGTTTGCAATCAGATGTACTGATTTTCAAGTAGGCCTTCGAAATTTGTGATATTTTAAATTCAGAGAAAAAAACACTTGTGATAATGGGTCAAAACTCATTTATTTTCCTTCTGTTTAACTGAAGTAGTTGTACGTGTTAACTTACCAATGAAATATTTGCAAGTCAGAAAAAGTACGAACTTTTTTTAATTCTTGACAGTGTATCTTTGGCCAATTTTGTGAACTGAAACCAAGTATTTAGAACTTGAGTTGGCTGTAAATGTGCCTTATCAAAGTACTGGTTTAGTATGCAGGCTTGATCTAATTAATGTTCAGGCATTTTTTTTTTTTTTTTTATGACTATAATGTTACCAATTTTAAGTGCTGAGTTCGTCAAAAGTGACTGCAACTAACAGAGCATTCCCAGATTGTGTTTTCTGATCGGGATCTACTCTGTTTGTCATGACATTAGCAATTTGCAGTAGCAGAAGAAATGACATCATGGTAGAAGAGGTTAACAAATTAATGGGTAAAACCCGATCCCATCCTATCTGTTACTGGGTTACTCATAGATTAGAGTATCTAGATAAATAGTTTTCTTCTCAACAAAAATGTATGCTGTGGGTACTCATTAGAAGTGCTTTGCTGAGGTGCCTCGAATGAGTACTCCAGGGATGGGAAACTTCAAGATTAATCCTGATTACCGGATTGAGAACTTTCATTTTAAGCACGGAACTTCACTTTCACATTGTTCACAAGCCCATCCTTTTGTGTCAAAAGTAGTTATTTGAATTAATATATGCCTGAAATAACTTTAAAAAAATTACTTAAGTAATTATTAGCTGTATAGCGCCAGATAACAGGGAGTATGCACTTAATAATTTTTTTATTTCTCAATAAAAACATACATTGTAGTTACTCATTAGAAGCACCTCTCCCCGAGGCACTTCTAATGAGTACCCACAACATGTTTTATATTGAGAAATAAGAAAAACCAGTAGTTTTCGGACTGAATTTATACATTTTGGGATTGATTATTAGTGACTATTCTCACCCCTGTACCCACAAAGAACACTTTTGTTGAGAAAAAAAAAGATTTTTTTTGGGCTGAAGAAGCGTCTTATCAGTAGCAGTGTTGCTACCAAATTAACCATGCGACTGGCCATCCAATAGGAAAACTCCCTTATAAGTTGTAAAATAGTTGTGAATAAAAAGATAGATTACATTTTGTTTTGCAGTATTTCAATTGTTCAGGCACATATATAATTGATTGTTATACCCAGCCACACGACATTGGCTGGGTATTATGGTTTCAGGTCGGTCATTCATCCATCTGTATTTTAGGTTCCTAACGATAATTTGATTATGGTAAATATTGATGGACTTTCACCAAACTTGGTATGTGCTTTGAGATTTGGGATTGCTAATGGGCAAATTTGGTCTATTATTGACTGAGTGTCAGCCACACGATAGTGGCTGAGTATTATAGTTTCACATTTTAACAAACAGTGTAGAGCCAGATGAGATTACTGCAGTGGAATAGACCATTGTAGATGTTCGCATAGCTCAAAATGACACGCAGTGTCAGGAAAACATTTTTCTTATTTCTCCACAAAAAGATGTTGAGGTACTCATTAGAAGTGCCTCAGCAACGTCGCGCTAGAGAACCACTGTACTTGAAATTCGCAGTAGTCGCGGTTGGCTGCAGTCGATGAGGGCAGAAATTGGACATTTTTTTTTCTTTAGGATATTAAAAAAAAAAAAAGTATGTACTTCTAAATGTTTTACTTTTGGAAGTATTTTCCACTGATTATTGTAACTTATATATCCAGCTTCATATTTGCCTAACAACAGACGTGTGAGTTAAGCGATAGCAGATGCAGCACCGGATTTATGCAAGCATGTGATTTTATCTTACGGAAAAAGGGTCCAAAGCATTCTGTGTTCATTTATGGAAATGTTCTTGAATTTACTTTTACTTTAGAAAAAATGAAAAAATCGGTACTGATAATGTGCAAAAGTTCAAAATTAGTAGGTAGTACATTTTGGAAGTTATTCGAGGTTTTCATATTGTACGCACAGTAATACATGTCGTGTGCACTGGCCCAGTCACTGTACGCATTTGTCGAGTCTGGACAAGAGAACTGTACCCATAAGTCGCGTGTTTTCCATACTGCATTTGATTTCATACCAAAATCGAGACGGAATGCTTTGAGTTATTTGAAAGTTTGACTTACATGTTCTGACTGATACGGAAGTTAACATTTAAGCATGCTATCCTCTTAGTCTTAACTTCCATGATATAGTAAATCATGAATTATTCACACTTTTTAATACCATTTGTCTGATAAAGAAATGATTTCTGTTCAATTATTGAGGTATATGAACATTTATATAAAAATTTAATTTTAACAAAACAGTTTAATCTTCCTGGTTTATATATGAGTCATTTGGGCCATTGTGTACTGCATTAATTTTAACAATCAAGCATAATTTTGGGACTGGGTGTTTTACAAACTCCTTTGTGGTTTTCAGTCACATGTTCTGTTGATTGTGTTGTTGTGAAACTCATTTGGAATTCGAGCAAAGGCTCAGATGAGAAATGACATAAGAGTTGATGAATGATTGTCTAAATGTCCAATCATGATACAGTCCTATCTTGGTGTGTGTGGACAAACGTTAATGTCAATATAATGCCAGGCAAAATCTGTTGTTCTGAAATTTTCATTGGCCTCAATATGTGTTTCAGCAGGAGGAAATGAAGACCTCTTTGTATCGGTGTTACTATTGTCCATTCTATGGGTGCTTTGAACGTGTTATCATTCACTCTGTTCACATGGACACGCCTTTGAAATGCAGTCAGTTAACATAAGATTCATCGACATGCAAATTTAAATACCAAACAAAACTGATTAATATACTGCCATCTGAATTACAGCCATCAAGAAAGTACAAAGCATGCGACTCTTGCAATGAAAGCATATTCATACAGGCTTCTTCAAGCTTCTGCATTATATTGTTTCAGAATGTGTTACGTTCTTTATTTTTAATACGAGTGTCATAAGAACTTGAAATTGAGAATGTACTTTCTAAAGGGAAGTAATGCTTAAAAACCATTCATGCTCACATCAACTGCGCCCAGTCACTTCTCGGTGACTGGGTACAAATTACAAATTTAGACACCCGACTACTGGTACAGTGCGCGACTTCTGAAAGTAGGGGTTCAGTGACAAAAGTGCGTATAACTTTGCTAACAATAAGCAGAAATATGTAAAAATTTCTATTTCTTCTCTTTTTTGTATTCGGCAATGTTTGATAGCATAAAATATTAACTATTGACTTTAATAGAGCAAAATTTTGTGTGTGAACACATTTCGGATACATACAATTCCACGGGCTAGCCTGAAATTGGCTGGTACTCAGCTAGTTTTAGATTTTTAAAAAGCTCAAATTGAGCCAGAATGGAAAAATTATTTGAGTGACAATTCCAAATGAAAATTATACCATCGTAAAAATAAATACTTGTAAAGAACTTTATTACATGTATTAATAAGATCCTGGTAAACTAAAAATGTAAACATTCTGCCCTCGTCGACTGCGGCCAACCCGCGACTACTGCTAATTTCGAGTACAGTGGTTCTCTAGCGTGAACATAGCGTTTTGTTTAGAAACAGGAAAACTACCAATGCTTTTTGGTAAAAAAAAAAAAAAAGAAAAAAAAAGAGCCTTAACTGGAAATGTGTGTTCAGGGCAGGAGTAGAAGCTTAGTGATGTGAAAAAGAAAAAATAGCGTATTCGGTATTCGGAGGGACTGGGCTGAGCAAATCATAATGTGGCAGTCCATTCAGTCTACAGTGTTTGCTATGCAGCCTTCAGTGTTTGTACACATCAGTAGGTAGAAGCCGTCCAGATATATACGGTAAATAAGATGTGTCCAACAATATGACTCATTAGTGAATTCTGGAATAGCAGTACATACGAGTAGTAAGTAACAGAAATTGAGACAGCGCATGACAATAACCTACAAAATGGCATGTGCGCCCAGCGAAGACTGAGATCAGACTTGGCAGACCAACATTTTGTAGGTTTTGTCATACCCTGGCTCAATTTATATACTGCAAACATTTGATAAGTACTTAACAGTTTATGAGAAATAGACTAAGGAGTGCCAGTACTGTCTGCTGTAGCAACTGTCTGCTGATCCACCAGTCTTGGGGTCAGATTCTGATGTATGGTGTTTATAGAGGATCTTACTTGAGTCATTATCATATGACTATTTTTTAAATTGGATTTTATTGCCTTTAAAGTTGACAGCTGTTCAACAGAAAATGCATGGTTGACATTGATGTCATCATGACATTACTCGTTCACGCCAAAGTGTTATGTAACGTGTGGTCATACGATTTTTATGACATGATGTTATCCACTGAATAACGGCGACATCATATGATAAACTGAAGTAGAAGACATTGTTGTCTCCTCCTTGTCCTGAAATGATTGAAGTACAGTTGATCTGATGGGAAAACATGATACTCGACTACAACTGGCCCAGATTCTAAGATCAAATGGAGCACTTAACCCATTTATGCCTGGCTTTCCACGAAAGGGACATTTGAAAACAATGTAGACACAGATCAGGTGCTGCAGAATGTGACATTCTATCAGGGTCAACACTGTTTGCATTAAATATTTGCATTAAATAACAGGAGTTTCTATAAAACATGGTTACAATAAAACTAATAGCCATCCCTACTGTTGAAAATGGACCAGTCCAATGAGCTGAGGTAGAAGAGTCCATTCAGCAGAAATAGGTTAAGCAACTTCTGGGTTGCTGGAAAGGGTGCGGGGAGGGTGGCGGGGATGTAAACGGTTGGAAAGGTAACCTGCAGAAAAGAACTGTACTTCCAAGATACAGCAAAGAACAAGATTCTGTTCATAAAGATAGATGCTTTCTGTTTTCACCAAAAAATGACCCTTTTCTCTAATTTCTTCCAATTTATGTGGGATGCACTTTGGAATAGCCTCATTGAAGATACAAAAATCAGTGTGAGGCCAGTCTTAACAACTATTCATGTTTGGGGTGAAGAAATAAAAACGGTACTTAAACTTGTCCTCCTGAAGAAATTAAGATGCTATGCCCACTTTAGTTTTCAGCAAGTCATAATACTTGATCCAGGTTGTTGATACAAATTCATGTACTTAACGACAAATCAGCTCCAGATCAGTTGGTTTCTTCAGAAACCAATGATCTGGATCTATGCTGTTTGCAAAGTCAGGGTATATCCAGGTTCAGCAGGGTTTAAACTCATACCTGGTGCATACAGTAAGAACCCAAGATGTTTGGACAGATATGCCGGATCAAAGAGTCTAGACCCCGATCAGATGCCTCAGAAATCAGTTTGTGTTGAGGTTTTATGGCCCAGTCAACCCAATGGGGTCATGTCGAGTGCGATCAGTTTACCTAACCACACGTTTACTGGACAGGCTTAATAATCTAGGGGGATAACCAGTATTGTGCACATTCTTTCGCCAGAAACTGACATCTGCCCTTCTTGAATCAGCGGAAGGGAGAGAATGACCGTAGAAAATGTTTCATGATCAGTCTCCACGAAAGAATGTTACCGACCTCGGCGGGGGTTGAACCCGCGACCTCCTGGTCTCCAGTCGGACGGCCCATCCAACTGAGCCACCGAGGCCGGCACTCAGAAGTCAGTTATTGACATCAGTAGCTAGTCAAATGGTTTAAAATATATGTGTATAGTAGGGAGTTGGTGTATCAATTATTTTTTTTCTAAGGTATGTTAAAAGGGAGGGATGCACTGGTTTGCTTGGGGCTTCTGCCGCTCTTGTGAAGTTGTCTCTAGGAGGTTATTTGAGCTACAACATGAGAAAACATTAAGAAAAAATGCCCTTTTAATATAATGGCACTTTTTATGGCCTAAAACGAAAAGTTTCAGATGGAAAAATGTGATCTTTTTGTTATTTTTTGCTCGAAACAGAGATTGTGAGTACTTGTTAGAACCGCCGGTTCTAAGGGGTATTCACAATCTATGTTTATAGCAGAAATAAGAAAAATTATGTATACCCATGCAAATCCCATTTTTTCAATATAAAAGTGGGAATTTGATGGGGTCATAATGACATAGACATGTTTTTTAGCTCGCCTGAGCCGAAGGCTCAAGCTGAGCTTTTGTGATCACTCACCGTCCGTCTGTCCGTCCGTCCATCCTTAATCTTTAAACAACATCTCCACCTAAACCACTGATTGGATTTTGACCAAACTTCACAGGAATGATCCTTGGTTGGTCCTCTTTCAAAGTTATTCAAAAGGTTCCGGTCCATTGCATATCTAGGTCACAGGAACTAAAAATAGATTTTTTAACTAAAAACTTCAAACATCTTCTTGTCAGAAACCACTGGACCGATTTCAATATAATTTTGCAGAAATGTTCTTTGGTTATCCTCTACCAAGATTGTTCAAGCCATTTGGATTCATGAAAAAACATGGCCGCCAGGGGGCGGGGCTTATTTTCCCTATATATCTATATAGAAAACTTTAAAAATCTTCTTGTCAGAAACCACTGGACCAATTTCAATATAATTTTGCTGAAATGTTCCTTTGGTGATCCTCTACCAAGATTGTTCAAACCATTTGGATTCGTCAAAAAACATGGCCACCAGAGTGCAGGGCTTATTTTCCCTATATACCTATATAGAAAACTTTAAAAATCTTGTCAGAAACCATTGGACCGATTTCAATATATTTTTGCAGAAATGTTCGGTTGGTGATCCTCTACAAAGATTGTTCAAGCCATTTGGATTTGTCAAAAAAAATGGCCGCCAGGGGGCGGAGCTTATTTTCCCTATATATCTATATAGAAAACTTTAAAAATCTACTTGTAAGAAACCACTGGACCGATTTCAATATAATTTTGCAGAAATGTTCCTTTGGTGATCCTCTACCAAGATTGTTCAAGCCATTTCGATTTGTCAAAAAACATGGTCGCCAGCGGGCGGGGCTTATTTTCCCTATATATCTGTATAGAAAACTTTAAAAATCTTCTTGTCAGAAACCACTGGACTGATTTCAATATAACATGGCAGGAATGTTTCTTTTGTAACCTTCTACCAAGATTGTTCAAGTCGTCATGATTCGTCGAAAACCATGGCCGCCAGGGGGTGGGGCTTTTTTTTTTACCTATATATCTATATGTCAGAAAGTATTGGACCGATTTCTATATAACTAGGCAAAAATGTTACCTTCGTGATCCTCTACCAAGATTGTTTAAGCTGTCATGATTTGTCAAAAAACAAGGCCGCTAGGGGGCGGGGCTTATTTTCCCTATATATCTATATAGAAAACTTTAAAAATCTTCTTATCAGAAACCACTGGACAGATTTCATTAACACTTGGCAGAAATCTTTCTTTCTTGACCCTCTGCCAAGATTGTTCAAGTTATCATGATTTGTCAAAAAACATGGCAGCCAGGGGGAGGGGCTTATTTTCCCTATATATCTATATAGAAAACTTTAAAAATCTTCTTGTCAGAAACCACTGGAACGATTTCATTATAACTTGGTAGAAATCTTTCCTTGGTGACCCTCTACCAAGATTGTTCAAGCCATCATGAATCGTCAAAAAACATGGCCGCTAGGGGGCAGGGCATATTTTCCCTATATATCTATTAAGAAAATTTTAAAAATCTTCTCGTAAGAAACCGTTGGCTCGAGTTCAGTGTAACTTGACAGGAATGTTACTTTGGTGACCCTCTACCAAGATTGTTCAAGCGTCATGATTCCTCAAAAAACATGGCCTCTAGGGGGTGGGGCTTATTTTCCCTATACATGTATATCTATATAGAAAACTTTAAAAAATCTTCTTGTCAGAAACCACTGGACCGATTTCATTATTACTTGGTAGAAATCTTTCCTTGTTGACCCTCTACCAAGATTGTTCAAGTTATCATGATTTGTCAAAAAACGTGGCCTCCAGGGGGCGGGGCTTATTTTCCCAATATATCTATATAGAAAAGTTTAAAAATCTTCTTGTCAGAAACCAATGGACCTATTTCAATATAACTTGGTAGAAATCGTTCCTTGTTGACCCTCTACCAAGATTGTTCAAGTTATCATGATTTGTCAAAAAACGTGGCCTCCAGGGGGCGGGGCTTATTTTCCCAATATATCTATATAGAAAAGTTTAAAAATCTTCTTGTCAGAAACCAATGGACCTATTTCAATATAACTTTGCAGGAATGTTTCTACCAAGATTGTTCAAGCCGGCATGATTTGTCAAAAAACATGGCCACTAGGGGACGGGGCATATTTTCCCTATTTATCCATATAGAAAACTTTAGAAATCTTCTCGTAAGAAACCAATGTAACTTGACAGGAATGTTTCTTTGGCGACCTTCTACCAAGATTGCGCCCTCATGATACGTCAAAAAACATGGCCGTCAGGGGGCGGGGCTTATTTTCCGTATATATCTGTATAGAAAACTTTAAAATTCTTCTTGTCAGAAACCACCTGACGGATTTCAATATTATTTGGCAGGAATGTCGTCAAAAAACATGGCTGCTAGGGGTGGGGCTTATTTTCCCTATATATCTAAATAGAAAACTTTAAAAATCTTCTTGTCAGAAACCACTGAACCGATTTCAATATAACTTGGCAGGATTTTTCCTTTGGTGACCCTCTACCAAGTTTGTTCAAGCTGTCCTGATTTGTCAAAAAACATGGCCGTTATGGGGTGGGGCTTAATTTCCCTAAATATCTATATAAGACATTTTAAAAATCTTTTTGTCAGAAACCATTGGACCAATTTCAATTTAATGGCAGAATTGTTCCTTGGTGACCCTCTTTCAATATTCAGTTCAAGCCATCATGATGCATGAAAAAAACATGGCCGCTGGGGTGCAGGGCTTTAAAATTTATACAAAAATCTTAGAGCAGTGAACTTGGCTGAAACTTCAACAGTAAGTATGCAAAGCTGTTTGCTCAGAAGAGCGATATAGGACCATCATGGTCCTCTTGTTTTTGTGATGTTATTCACATTGCAAATATCATAGCTTCAGGTGAGGCACATTTTTCAATCAAAAACAAGTAATAATTTAACCAGCACTCCAAAAAAAAAAAACCTTACAATAAGACCTGTGTGACCAGCAAACATCCTAATCTAACCAGTATGGCAAGGCTTCTTCTTTATCTCTCTTTGGATAGCTCGGAGGCTGTAGAAGGTACATGCAATCAGCAAAGACTGATCAGACTGCGAGGATGCACAGGCTGATCTGAGTCTTTGCTAGTCGCACAAGTCTTCTTAGCTCACCTGAGCTATGCTCAGGATGAGCTATTGTGATCACTTTTCGTCCGTCGTCCGTCCGTTAACATTTTCAAACGACTTCTCCTCTGAAGCCCCTGGGCCAATTATGCTCAAATTTCATAGGGAGCCTCCTTAGGTTGGGGGAATGAAAATTGCTAAAATGGTCGCAGTCCATTGACCAAGATGGCCGCCATGCCCATATATGGTAAAAACCTTAAAAAATCTTCTTCTCCAGAACCGAGGATGCCTTGGGGCTGAATCTTTGCATAAGTAATCGGGGACGGGAGGTCTACCAAAATTGCTAAAATAAATGTCGTATATTGACATTTGACCTTTTTACGGCAAGGTCAAGTTTGCTTCCATATGCATTTGTATGGGAAAAACCTTTAAACATCTTGTTCTCCAAAACCGAGGATGCCTTATGGCTGAACCTTTACATATATCATCGAAAACTGGAGATCTACCAAAGTTGCTAAAATAATGGTTGTACATTGACATTTGACCTTATTGCGGTAAGGTCAATTTTGCTTCCTTATGCATTTGTATGGGAAAAATGTTCAGAATTTCAAACGACTTCTTCTCTGGAGCCTCTGGGCCAATTTTGCTCAAATTTCATATGGAGCCTCCATAGGTTGGGGGAATAAAAGATTGCTAAAATGGTCGCGGTTAGTTGACCCAAGATGGCCACCATGCCGATATATGGTAAAACCTTTAAAAATCTTCTTCTCCAGAACAGAGGATGCCTTGGGGCTTAATCTTTGCATAAGTCATTGGGGACGGGAGGTCTACCAAAATTGCTAAAATAAATATTGTATATTGACATTTGACCTTTTTACAGCAAGGTCAAGTTTGCTTCCCTATGCATTTGTATGGGAAAAACCTTTAAAAATCTTGTTCTCAAAAACTGAGGGTGCCTTGTGACTGAATCTTTACATATATCATCGGAAACTGGAGGTCTCCCAAAGTTGCTAAAATAATGGTCGTACATTGACATTTGACCTTTTTACTGTGAGGTCAATTTTGCTTCCTTATGCATTTGTATCGGAAAAGTAGTCAGAATTTCAAACGACTATTCCTCTGGAGCCTCTGGGCCAATTTTGCTCAAATTTCATATGGAGCCTCCTTAGGTTGGGGGAATGAAAGATTGCTAAAAAGGTGGCAGTTCATTGACCAAGATGGCCGCCATGCCTATATATGGTAAAAACCTTTAAAAGTCTTCATCTCCAGAACCGAGGATGCCTTGGGGCTGAATCTTTGCATAAGTCATTGGTGGACGGGAGCTCTATCAAAATTGATAAAATAAATGTTGTATATTGACATTTGATCCTTTTACGGCAAGGTCAAGTTTGCTTCCCAATGCATTTGTATGGGAAAAACCTTTAAACATCTTGTTCTCCAAAACTGAGGATTCCTTGTGGCTGAATCTTTACATATATCATCCGAAACTGAAGGTCTACCAAAGTTGCTAAAATAATGGTCGTACAAGTTTGCTTCCCTATGCATTTGTATGGGAAAAAACATTTAAAAATCTTATTCTCCAAAACTGAAGATGCCTTGTGGCTGAATCTTTGCATATATTATTGGGAACATCTGCATGTCTGCAGTGGCTATGTCACTCAGGTGAGGGAACCGTGGCCCATGGGCCTCTTGTTTTAGGTTTGTCTTGTGCTGGCTCATTAACTCGCCGGGACCATGTCCCTGGAGAGCTTATGTTGTCACCCAGGCGTTGGCGTCAGCGTCTGTCAGCATCCGCGTCGGCGTCCGCGTTAGCATAATGTTTAAGTTTTCAAAGGTGTGCATAGTTTTTTAACTTTTTAAGGTACTGCTTTCTTATTTGGCCTACACCTACTTTCATATTCTCCAAAACTGAAGATGCCTTGTGGCTGAATCTTTGCATATATTATTGGGAACATCTGCATGTCTGCAGTGGCTATGTCACTCAGGTGAGGGAACCGTGGCCCATGGGCCTCTTGTTTTAGGTTTGTCTTGTGCTGGCTCATTAACTCGCCGGGACCATGTCCCTGGAGAGCTTATGTTGTCACCCAGGCGTTGGCGTCAGCGTCTGTCAGCATCCGCGTCGGCGTCCGCGTTAGCATAATGTTTAAGTTTTCAAAGGTGTGCATAGTTTTTTAACTTTTTAAGGTACTGCTTTCTTATTTGGCCTACACCTACTTTAGGGTAAGACCTTTCAATAGCATACACCCCCATCCCCAAAATAGACTCTTTATGTAGGTCAAGGTCAGTTCTTACTTTGTCTTTTACACCCACATTTAAGTTTTGCGTTTAAGTTTTGAAGAACTGCTGAAGTATTCAAGATAGAGCTCTAATATTTGGCCCACACCAGCCTTAGGGTTTGACCTTTCAACTACACACACCTCTTCCTCAGTTTGACCTGTCTAGGTCAAGGTCACATCATACTTTGTCATTTGAACCCATGTTCGAGTTCTGCGTTTAAGTTTTGAAAAGTGTTTGTAACTGCTGAAGTGTTCAAGATACTGCTTTAATATTTGGCCCACACCAACATTAGAGTAAGACCTTTCAGTAGCACAGACCTTTTTCTCAGTTTGACCTGTCAAGGTCAAGTTCTACTTTGTCATTTAAACCCATGTTTGAGTTTTGCGTTTAAGTTTTGAAAAGTGTTCGTAACTGCTAAAGTATTCAAGATGCTGCTTTAATATTTGGCCCACACCTACCTTAGGGTAAGACTTTTCAATAGTATACACCACTTCCTCAGTTTGACCTTCTGCCTAGGTCAAGATCAGGTCATACTTTGTCGTTTATGCCTGTGTTTAAGTTTTGAAAAGTGTACATGGCTGCTGAAGTATGTAAGATATAGCTTTCATATTCTGTCCACACCAGCCTAAGGGAAGATGTTTCAATGACATATACCCCATCCCTCAGTTTGACATTCTTCCGACTTCAAAGTCAGGCCATACTCTGTCATTTACTGCTATGTTTAAGTTCTGCATTTAACCTTTAATATTTAAAGATTGTTTTCTTATCCGATCAACCCTTTCCGGCAAGCTGCGTTGTCTTCTGACAACTCTTGTTAGCTATTGTGATCACTTTTCGTCCGTCGTCCGTCCGTCCGTGAGTCCGTCTGTGCGTGCGTATATCCGTTAACATTTTCAAAGGACTTCTCTGAAGCCCCTGAGCCAATTTTGCTCAAATTTCATATGGAGCCTCCTTAGGTTGGGGGAACGAAAAATTGCTAAAATGGTCGGGGTCCATTGACCAAGATGGCCGCCATGCCCATATATTGTAAAGGACTTCTCCTCTGGAGCCTCTGGGCCAATTTTGCACAAATTTCATATGGAGCCTCCTTAGGTTGGGGGAATGAAAGATTGCTAAAATGGTTGCGGTTCATTGACCAAGATGGCCGCCATGCCCATATATGGTAAAAACCTATAAAAATCTCCTCCAGAACTGAGGATGTCTTGGGACTGAATCTTTGCTTAAATCATAGGGGACAGGGGGTCTACCAAAGTTGCTACAGATCGAAGATCTATAGCCATGCCCATATATGGTAAAAACCTTTAAAAATCCTCTCCAGATCCGAGGATGCCTTGGGGCTGAATCTTTGCTTAAGTCATTGGGGACGGGAAGTCTACCAAAATTACTAAAATAAATGTTGTATATTGACATTTGACCTTTTTACGGCAAGGTCAAGTTTGCTTCCCCTATGCATTTGTATGGGAAAAACCTTTAAAAAATCTTGTTCTCGAAAACCGAGGATGCCTTGTGGCTGAATCTTTACATATATCATCGGAAACTGGAGGTCTACCAAAGTTGCTGAAATAATGGTTGTACATTGACATTTGACCTTTTTACCGTGAGGTCAATTTTGCTTCCTTATGCATTTGTATGGGAAAAATATTCAGAATTTCAAAGGACTTCATCTCTGGAGCCTCTGGGCCAATTTTGCACAAATTTCATATGGAGCCTCCTTAGGTTGGGGGAATGAAAGATTGCTAAAATGGTTGCGGTTCATTGACCAAGATGGCCGCCATGCCCATATATGGTAAAAACTTATAAAAATCTCCTCCAGAACTGAGGATGTCTTGGGACTGAATCTTTGCTTAAATCATAGGGGACAGGGGGTCTACCAAAGTTGCTAAAATAATGGTCATACAAGTTTGTTTCCCTAAGCATTTGTATTGGGAAAAACATTTAAAAATCTTATTCTCCAAAACCGAGGATGCCTTATGGCTGAATCTTTGCATATATTATTGGGAACATCTGCATGCCTGCAGGGCTATGTCACTCAGGTGAGCGAATCGTGGCCTGTGGGCCTCTTGTTTTTCTTATACTTCAAGAAAAACAATGGTGTTCCAAGGTGCTTCTGATGTTTTAGTGGAGACATAAGAAAAACATTTATCTGGAGAAGTAAAAGATTGAACAGCTTGTGAAAAGGAAGTAAAAGATCTTGATCAGACTGCATGAACAGGCATGTTTATCTGGGCCTTAGTTGAAAAGCCTTCAGTAGTTAGTGCTCCCAATTTCGGATCACAAGGTCCAAGGTTGGAAGCCCTCCGGAGGAGGAATTCAGCGCATGGCTATACAGCGCTTCATTGCACAGAGCCTTTCTTTGACATCCTTTCATCATCTCCATATTATTTAAGTCCTGATGAAAATCATCCTCATCATCAGGGTCTTGTATATTTTATGTCTCAGTAGGTAGGAAACCAAAAATATCTTCTATTGTACAGTCCTGTTTAAAAATGCTCTGTCCATAAAGTTTTAAAATGTAGTTTGTTTTTTTTTCAAATTCTTTCGTACACATTTATGGTGATAAGCCAGGCCATGTGAACAGATCTGTGATCCATTGCGCAGCTATGAGCCAGACCATGTGAACAGATCCAATGTCTATAGAGTAGCTGTGAGCCAGGCCATGTGAACAGGTCCTCAGTCTGTAGTGCAGCTGTGAGCCAGGCCATGTGAACAGATCTGTGATCCATAGCACAGCTGTCAGCCAGACCATGTGAACAGATCTGTGATCCATAGCGCAGCTGTGAGCCAGACCATGTGAACAGGTCCTGTCTGTAGTGCAGCTGTGAGCCAGGCCATGTGAACAGAAAGAGGTCCATAGCACAGCTTTGAGCCAAGCCATATGAACAGATCCGAGGCTGTGAGCCAGGCTTTGCGATTCGAGGTCCAGGATGCAGCTGTGAGCCAGGCCATGTGAACATCTGAGGTCCATAGCAAAATACTAGCCAGGCCATGAGAACAGAACTGAGGTCCATAGCACAGTTGTGCGTGGCAATGTGAAAGATCCAAGGTCCATAGGACAAATGTGTGCCAGGTCATGTGAACAGATCTCCGGTCCATTGCACAGCTGTGAGCCAGGCCATGTGAACAGATCTGAGCTCCATAGGAATATGTGAGCCAGGCCATGTGAACAGGTCCATAGCACAGCTGTGAATAGCAATATGAACAGATCCACGGTCCATAGTACAAATGTGTGCCAGGCCATGTGAGCAGATCCGTGGTCCATAGTGCAGCTGTGAGCCAGGCCATGTGAACATATCTGTTGTGAACAGATCTGAATTCCATAGCCCAGCTGTGAGCCAGGTCCACTGACTTTGTTAAGTGTTTATGATTGTCAGTTTCTCAGTTACTACTGGCCTCTTGAGTGCAGTCATCCCAATTAGACCACCATCTATATTTTACAGTCCATTAGGCATGCTACATTGTTAGTATAATCATGAATTTTGGTCAGAATGTTTGCTTTGTTCATTTCTTGATCAGGTTCTCTAAGTGCTATGATACTCAGGTGAGCATTACAGGGCCATCATGGAATAGATACCTTGTGGACACAATTTCTAGAGTTTTCCACCAATCATTTTGAAATTGCATACTTGTGCTATCTGGTCTGTAGGTGTGCATGTGATTTTGTAGTTATCCTCCCATTATTTATGTCAACCTTTTTAAAGCACAGCTGTGAGCCAGGCGATGTAAACGGATCCAGGATCTAAAAGATCCGAGATACATAGTGCAGCTTTGAGCCAGGCCATGTGAACAGATCCACATTATAGTGCAGCTGTGTGAACATATCCGGCCATGTGAACATATCCGAGGTCCATAGCACAGCTGTGAGCCAGGCTGTGTGATTCGAGGTCCAAGGCGCAGCTGTGAGCCAGGCCATGTAAACAGATCCAAGATCTATAGCACAGCTGTGAGCTAGGCCATGTAAACAGATCCAAGATCTATAGCGCAGCTTTGAGCTAGGTCATGTAAACAGATCAAAGAGCCATAGAACAGCTGTGAGCCGGCCATGTGAACAGATCTGTGGTTGCTAGCGCAACTTTGAGCCAGGCCATGTGAAAAGATCCGTGGTACATAGCGCAGCTGTGATCCAGGCCATGTTAACAGATCCAGTCCATAGTGCAGCTGGGAACCAGGCCATGGCAACATTTGAGGCCCATAGCACAGCTGTGAGCCAGGCTTTTTGATTTTAGGTCAAAGGCGCAGCTTTGAGCCAGGCCATGTGAACAGATCCGGGCACAGCTGTGAGCCAGGCCATGTGAACACAGCTGTAGTGCAGCAGATCCTCGGTCCAAAGTGCAGCTGGGAGCCAGGCCATGTGAACAGATTCGAGGTCTGTAGCACAACTGAGAGCCAGGCCATGTGAACAGATCCAATGTTTATAGCACAGCTATGAACCAGGCCAAGTAAACAGATCCAAGGTACCTTGCTTAGCTGTGAGCCATGTGAACAGGTCCTAGGTCCATAACGCAGCTGTGAACCAGGCCATGTGAACAGATCCGAGGTCTGTAGCACAGCTTTGAGCCAAGCCATATGAACAGATGCGAGGTCCATAGCACAGCTGTGAGCCATGTGAACAGGTCCTAGGTCTATAGCGCAGCTGTGAGCCAGGCCATGTGAACAGATCCAGTGTTTATAGCATAGCTATGAACCAGCCCAAGTGAACAGATCTGATGGCCCTAGCTTAGCTGTGAGCCATATGGTCCTAGGTCCATAGCACAGCTATGAGCCAGGCCATGTGAACAGATCTGAGGTCTGTAGCTGTGAGCCAAGCCATATAAACAGATTTGAGGTCCATAGCACAGCTGTGAGCCATGTGAACAGGTCCTAGGTCCATAGAGCAGCTGTGAGCCAGGTCATGTGAACAGATCCGCGGTCCATAGCACAGCTGTGAGCCAGGCCATGTGAACAGATCCAAGGTCCATAGCAAAGTTGTGAACCAGGCCATGTGAAAAGATCTGAGGTCCATAAGCATAGCTGTGAGCTAGGCCTTTCATTGGAGGTCCAAGACGCAGCTGTAAGCCAGGCCATGCGAACAGATCCATGGTCCATAGCAGAGCTGTGAACAAGGCCATGTGAACAAATCCACAGTTCAAAGTGCAGCTTTGAGCCAGGCCATTTGAACAGATCCGAGTTCCGATGTGAGCCAGGCCATATGAACAGATCCAAGGTCCTTAGCATAGCTGTTAGCCAGGCCATGTGAACAGATCCAAGGTCTGTAGCACAGCTGTGAGCCGGGCAATGTGAACACAATCGAGGTTCATAGCACAGCTGAGCAGCAATATGAAAAAATCTGAGGTCCATAGCACAGCTGTGAGCCATGTTGACAGGTCCTAGGTCCATAGCACAGCTG
Organism: Anodontia alba; assembly: GCA_964016985.1. Lineage (NCBI taxonomy): Eukaryota > Metazoa > Mollusca > Bivalvia > Lucinida > Lucinidae > Anodontia > Anodontia alba. The sequence continues at coordinate 44,137,581 of OZ024838.1, read as the reverse complement.
TGAGGCAGGCCATGTAAACTGATCCGAGGTCCATAGCATGGCTCTGAGCCAGGCCATGTGAACAGATCCATAGCACAGCTGTGAGCCAGGCCTTGTGAACAGATCAGAGGTCCATAGCACATCTGTGAGCCAGGCCATGTGGACAGATCTGAGGATTCTAGCACAGCTGTGAGCCAGGCCATGTGAACAGCTCTGATGTCCATAGCACAGATGTGAGCCAGGCCTTGTGAACAAATCTGAGGTCCATAGGCTATGTGAACAGATCCACAGTATAGCACAGCTGTGAACCAGGCCATATGAACAGATCCAAGGTCTATAGCGCACAGGTAGCATATCTAACTTCAGATAGGGTCATGTCAAGCACGGTTGGTTTATCTAACTACACTTTTACTGGGCAGGCCTGGTCCTCTTGGTGGTTAATCAGTATTGTGCTGATTCTTTCGCCAGAAACTGACAACTGCACGTCTTGGATCAGCGGAAGGGAGAGAATGACCATAGAAAATATTTCACTAGGAAACTTTAATGATGTCTGGTAAAGGTTGAGATATGTAGAGTATTTATCAATTATAATGTACTTATTAGCTCACCTGAGCACGAAGTGCTCATGGTGAGCTATTGTGGTCAGTCAATGTCCGTCGTCCGTCGTGCGTCGTCCGTCGTCCGTCGTGCGGCGTCAACAATTGCTTTAAAAGCCTACTCCTCCTGTACCCCTGGGCCAATTGACTTGATACTTGGTAGGAAGCATCAGGGTGACTTGTAGATCAAAAATAGCTAAAATCGTTCCGATCGGATATCCAAGATGGCCGCCATGGCCGCCATCTTGAAAATCTATTTTTCGCTTCTTCTCCTGAACCTAAAGGCCAATTGACTCCAAACTTGCTAGGAACCATCAGGGTGACTTATAGATCAAAAATAGCTAAAATCGTGCCGATCGGAAATCCAAGATGGCCGCCATGGCCGCCATCTTGAAAATCTATTTTTCGCTTCTTCTCCTGAACCGAAAAGCCATTTGACTCCAAACTTGCTAGGAAGCATCAGGGTGACTTGTAGATCAAAAATAGCTAAAATCGTGCCGATCGGAAATCCAAGATGGCCACCATGGCCGCCATCTTGAAAATCTATTTTTCGCTTCTTCTCCTGAACCGAAAGGCCAATTGACTTCAAACTTGCTAGGAAGCATCAGGGTGACTTGTAGATCAAAAGTAGCTAAAATCGTGCCGATCGGAAATCCAAGATGGCCGCCATGGCGCCATCTTGAAAATCTATTGTTTGCTTCTTCTCCTGAACAGAAAGGCCAATTGACTCCAAACTTGCTTGGAAGCATCAGGATGACTTGTAGATCAAAAATAGCTAAAATCGTGCCGATCGGAAATCCAAGATGGCCGCCATGGCTGCCATCTTGAAAATCTATTTTTCGCTTCTTCTCCTAAACCCAAAAGCCTATTGACTCCAAACTTGGTAGGAGGCATTGGGGTGACTTATAGATCAAAAATAGCTAAAATCCTGCCTATTGGAAATCCAAATTGGCCGCCATGGCAGCCATCTTGAAAATCTATTTTTCGCTTCTTCTCCTGAACCGAAAGGCCAGTTGACTCCAAACTTGGTAGGAAGCATCGGGGTGACTTGTAGATCAAAAATAGCTAAAATCATGCCGATCGTAAAACCAGGATGGGCGCCATGGCAGCCATCTTGAAAATCTATTTTTCGCTTCTTCTCCTGAACCAAAAGGCCAGTTGACTCGAAACTTGGTAGGAAGCATTTGGGTGACTTGTAGAACAAAAATAGCTAAAAATCATGCCGATCGTAAATCCAAGATGGCCGCCATGGCAGCTATCTTGAAAATCTATTTTTCGCTTCTTCTCCTAAACCCAAAAGTCACTTAACTCGAAACTTAGTAGGAAGCATCAGGGTGACTTGGTAGATCAAATATAGCTAAAATCGTTCTGATCAGAAATCCCAGATGGCCACCATGGTCGCCATCTTGAAAATCTATATTTGGCTTCTGCTCCTGCACCGAAAGGCCAATTGACTCCAAACTTCGTAGGAGACATTTGGGTGACTTGTAGATCAAAAAAAAGCTAAAATTGTGCTAACCGGATATCCAAGATGGCCACCATGGCAGCCATCTTGTTTATCAATTATAATGTACTAATTGTGATTTTTCTTGGCCTCCATGGGTCAATTGAATGCATATCTGACTGGTGATCAGGAGGTCTCTGCTTCGATCCTTTCGGGATTTGGAACATTCTTTCGTGGAGATTGATCATGAAACATTTCCTACATTCTCTCCCTTCAGCTATTCAAGAAGGGCAGTTGTCAGTTTCTGGCGAAAGAATGTGCACAAGTACTGGTTAATAGAGGACTAAACCAAGAAAAAATGGGTTTGGTAAATTTGGCTTCTTACCACACGTCCTAAAATTTAAGTCCATTTGACTATATGACTGTCTAAAAAGTGCTGGATTAGTGGCAAACAGCGTAGTCTAATATGACTCCATCCTAAAGAATCAGATCTGGTTCTACACTGTTTGCTCAGACATGTCTGTCCAAATACTTCGGAAATGTAGTAAAGTACTTCATACATCAAAAGAACTACAAGTGATAATGAAGAGAAAGGCTAGACATGAAATTGTTTGAAAAGTTTAGCAGTCCTTAATGCCTTATCAGAAAAGATGATAGCGAGGTTAGATGATAGCGAGGTTAAATAGGCTTTTTCTAAAATTTTTGTTTCAGGGAAGCTCCATTTGCAAGGTTACTTCATTTAGCAAATCATGCTTCCTCTCTTGTTTCTTTACCACATTTTGCTGGGATTTTGAAAGTGACTTGGCACCTCTTCCATCATTTTGAAACAAGTAAAAATAATGGATGAAATGGCAAACCACCTCTGGTAAGTCAGCCAAAACAAATTGAAATGGTAATGTTGCAATGAATGGTTTTGAAAGCACTAAAGCTCTCAACTTTAACACATTATAGTCGGGAGACCCATAAAAGGGTAATTGGCAAACAGTGTAGACCCAGATCAGATGCTGCAGAATGCGGCATCTGATCAGGGTTTTCACTGTTTGCAAACAGTTTAGCCATTTTTCTTTAGGAATATCTAAACCTCATAGCCGGATGTACCTAAAATTGAAATTGGACTCTTCCAGTATATAGTGTGGGGGAGTCTATTCAGTCTATAATGGGTTAAAGAAGCTATTGCATTGATGTTTGCTTTCCAAACTAAAAAATGTATTTGTAAAAGACTATGAGCCCTGAGCTTGTCCATATACATGTCAAAGTTGTAAAGGGGCATCTCTCACAAAATCTGATTTTTTTTTTTTTTTTTTTGAAAGTTAGGCCCCAGCTCAAATACTTAACAAGATATGTTGCTCTCAAGAAAAGAGTAACACACTGATTTTTTTAAAAAAAAAAAAAGCTGATTAAGTTTGTCAGTGTTAACCTACTTTCCAACTTTGCACTTTGAATGAACAAGCATAGTGTTTTTCAAACACATTTTTCAAACACATTTCAAGTTTGAGGAGCTACAGTCAGATTGTGAGAGGCCCAGGATTGTGAGAGGCCCAACCATTGCGTTATAAAGGGACTGCTGTTAAAAAATTATTTATATATGTACCATATATTCCTTAAATAATGATTCTAACCTTTACTTGATGGAGAAAAGTTTTATCACTCCGAAGACAAATTCAGCAGAAAACAAACTGATATTTTTGCCCCAAACTTCAAAGAAATTGGAAGGGTATATTGCTATGTGCGTGTCTGTCAGTCCGTATGGTTGGTATTTGACACTTTTGAGACCTCTCAAATCTTAGGAACCATGTATGCTAGGATTTTTGTCCCCTGACTTTGGTTGAAGGGGACTATTAAAATGGGTTCGTCCCTCCGAGATTCCGTCCATCTCTAGACATAATGAGAGGAATATCTTGTGTATGCAACTCTCTTACAGTTTGTAACTGATCTTTTTGAAGCTTTGCAAGTAATTTTGTCATGGTTGGAAGATGTGCATGTGGTTTTGGGCTTATCCTCACATTATTTGTTATCAACTTTTTCCACTTTTTTGACTTTTTAGGTCACCTAAGCAAGGCTCAGGATGAGCTGTTGTGATCACTTGTCGTCCGTCATCGTCGGTCAGTTGTCAGTCCGTTCACTGATTTGAACGATTTCTCCTCTGTAAAACTGGGCCAGTTTTCTTCTAACTTCATGTGGAGCCTTCTGTTAAAGGGGAATTGAAAATTTGTTCAAATGGTCATATAACCCTAACCCTGTCAAGATGGCTACCATGCCTTTATATGGTAAAACCACTTAATAATCATCTCCAGAACCAAGAAAGCTTCAAGGCTGAATCTTGGTATATAGCATCACGGACTCAAGGTGTACCAATTTTGTTCAAGTGATGACCCTAGGTTGACTTTTGACCTTTTTACAGCAAGGTCAAATTTGCGTCCCCATGCATTTGTATTACTGCCATAGACTTATAATGGGACCTCGGGGCCTGGGGCCTAAACTGGCCATGCCCCGGGGGTCATTAGCTCCCATAGACTTATAATGGGAAAAACTTAAAAAATCTTCTCTGAAACCATGAGGCCCACAGCTTAAGTATTTAGTATGTAGCAATGTTTAGTGCCCTACATAAATCCTGCCAACCATGCCCCTAGGGTCCAAATTGGCCATGCCCCGGAGGTCATTTACTCCCTCAGACTTGTAATGAGAAAAACTTAAAAGATCTTCTCTGAAACCATCAGGCCCACAGCTGATGTATTTAGTATGTAGCAATGTTTAATAGTCCCCCTACATAAATCCTGCCAATCAAGCCCCTGGGGTCCAAACTGGCCATGCCCTATGTCATTAGCTCCCATAGACTATAATAATGGGAAAACAAGAGGCCCACGGGCCACGGGTCGCTCACCTGAGTGACAGCCACTGCAGATATGCAGATGTTATGCAACATTTTTCCAATCCTGTCATCGCAACTAATGAAAAGATCATCCTTTAAGCAGTTCTTAATTTTGAAGAAGAATATTATATATGGCATGACAGTAAATGGAGTGTGATCATTTGAACAAACTCTCAATCACATTTCAACAGTAGGATCAATGTGAAATTTGGTGTTAATTGGCTAAGTCGTTTCTGAAGAATCATGATTTTATACATGTAAACAGCACAGTGGCAGGGAAATATAATAAACATAAACAAGATGGCAGCCATCAAGCCCACAGCTGATGTATTTAGTATGTAATTGCCCTTTTGGTTCAGGAGAAAAAGTTCAAAACAGATTTTCAAGATGGCTGCCACAGCCGCAACTTGAGATTTCCTATCGCAACGATTTGAGCTATTTTTGATCTACAAGTCACCCTGATGCTTCCTACCAAGTTTCGAGTCAATTGGCCTTTCAGTTCAGAAGAAGAAGGGAAAAATAGATTTTCAAAGTGGCCACCATCTTGGATTTCCAATTGGAACAATTTTAGCTATTTTTATATCTACAAGTCATCCCAATGCTTCCTACGAATTTTCAAATCAACTGGCCCTTTGGTTCAGGAAAATAAGCGAAAAAAAGAGTTTGAAGATGGCCGCCATGATAGCCATTTTGGATTTCCGATCCAAACAATTTAAGCTATTTTAGATCTATAAGTCACCACGATACTTCCTACCAAGTTTCGAGTCAATTGGTCTTTCAGTTCAGGAGAAGAAGCGAAAAATAGATTTTCAAGATGGCCATTATGGTGGCCATCTTGGATTTCTGATAGGGACGATTTTAGCTATTTTTGATCTACAGGTCACCCAGATGTTTTCTACCTAGTTAAAAGTCAATAAGCCTTTCGGTTCAGGAGAAGAAATGAAAAATAGATTTTCAAGATGATTGCCATGGCGGCCATCTTGGATTTCCAATTGGAATGATTTTAGCCATTTTTAATCTATAAGTCACCACGATGCTTCCTAGCAAGTTGGAAGTCAATTGGCTTTTGGGTTTAGGAGAATAAGAAAAAAAGATTTTCAAAATGGCCACCATGGCGGCCATCCTGGATTTCCGATCAGCATGATTTTAGCTATTTTTGATCTACAAGTCACCCTGATGCTTCCTACCAAGTTTGGTGTCAACTGGCCTTTCAGCTCAGGAGAAGAAGCGAAAAATAGATTTTCAAGATAGTGGCCATGGGGGCCATCTTGGATTTCTGATTGGAACAATTTTAGCTACTTTTGATCTACAAATCACCCGGATGCGTCCTACCAAGTTTCGAGTCAGTTGGCATTTGGGGTTAGGAGAAGGGAAAAATAGATTTTCAAGATAGCTGCCATGGCGGCCATCTTGGATTTACAATCGGCACAATTTTAGCTATTTTTGATCTACAAGTCACCCCGATGCTTCCTAGCAAGTTTGGAGTCAATTGGCCTTTCGGTTCAGGAAAAAAACCAAAAAAAAAAGATTTTCAAGATGGCGGCCATCTTGGATTTCCGATCGGCACGATTTTAGCTATTTTTGATCTATAAGTCACCCCGATCCTTCCTACCATGTTTGGAGTCAACTGGCTTTTGGGTTTAGGAGAAGAAGCAAAAAATAGATTTTCAAGATGGCTGCCATGGCGGCCATCTTGGATTTCCGATCGGCATGATTTTAGCTATTTTTCATCTACAAGTCACCCGATGCTTCCTAGAAAGTTTGGAGTCAATTGGCCTTTCAGTTCAGGAGAAGAAGCGAAAAATAGATTTTCAAAATGGCGGCCATCTTGGATTTCCGATCGGCACGATTTTAGCTATTTTTGATCTACAAGTCGCCCCAATGCTTCCTAGCAAGTTTGGAGTCAATTGGCCTTTTGGTTCAGGAGAAGAAGCGAAAAAAAGATTTTCAAGATGGCGGCCATCTTGGATTTCTGATTGAAATGATTATACCCCAGACATACGAAGTATGTGGGGGTATATAGTTTTCGCTTTTCCGTTCGTCCGTTTGTTTGTTTGTTCGTTCGTTCGTTCGTACGTACGTACGTTCGTTCGTTTGTTCGTCTTTCCGTCACGGGGTCAAAGTTTTTGCGTTAAAGTTTATAAGACCTCATATTTTGAAGACCCTTTGATGGATTTCATTCATATTTGGCATGATGGTAGATATAGGTCTAAAGTTTTTATCAGCACCATCCCCACCCCGGCGGTTACCTTGGGGTCAAGGTCACGGACTTAGAATTTTCATAAAAAAGTCAGGGTCAAAGTTTTTGCGTTAAAGTTTATAAGACCTCATATTTTGAAGACCCTTTGATGGATTTCATTCATATGTGGCTTGTTGATAGATATAGGTCTAAAGTTTTTATCAGCACCATCCCCACCCTGGGGGTGACCTTGGGGTCAAGGTCACAGACTTCGAATTTTCATAAAAAAGTCAGGGTCAAAGTTATTGCGTTAAAGTTTGTAAGACATAATTTGAAGACCCTTTGATGGATTTCATTCATATTTGGCATGATGCTAGATATAGGTCTTAAGTTTTTATCAGAACCATCCCCACCCCGGGGGTGACCTTGGGGTCAAGGTCACGGACTTAGAATTTTCATAAAAAAGTCAAAGTTTTTTGTGTTTAAGTTTATATAGCTATATCATCAAGACCCTTTAGGAATTTCATTTATATTTGACATGTTGCTAGATATCGGCCTAAAGTCTTACTCCGCATGATCCCAACTCGGGGTGTGACTGAGGTCAAGGTCACGAACTTAGAATTTTCATATAAAAGTAAAAAATTTCTGCATTTAAGTTTATATAGCCATATCATCAAGACCTTTTGTTAAATTTTATTATACCCTAATTGAAAGGTTGAACGGATATAGCTATCAGCAAGGAATCTGTTTGTCTGTCCATCCATCCGTTGAAGCATTATTTGTTCATACTTTATTTTTGTCTTAGGGTCAAAGTTTTTACGTTAAAGTTTATAAGACCTTATATTATGAAGAGCCTTTGATGGATTTAATTCATGTTTGGCCTGATGGTAGCTATGGGGCTAAAGTTTTTATCAGCACCAACACTATCCCGGGAAATAACATTGGGGTCAAGGTCACAGAATTTTCATAAATAAGTCAAAATTTTTGTGTTTATGTTTATATAGCTATACCATCAAGACCCTTTGAGGAATTTCATTTATATTTTACATGTTGGTAGATATAGGTCTAGAGTTTTACTCAGCATCATCCTTATCCTGGGGTATGACCTTGAGGTCAAAGTCACAGACTTAGAAATTTCATATAAAAGTAAACAAGAAGGCCATGATGGCCCTGTAACGCTCACCTGAGCAACATAGCACTTTGAGAGCCTGATCTAGAACTGATCGAGGCAAACATTCTGATCAAAGTTCAAAATGATTATAACAAAGTTTTCTGCTGATTTGGCCCAGTGACCTAGTTTTTGATACCACATGACCCAGTTTCGAACTTGACCTAGAACTCATCAAGACAAACATTTTGTGCAAGATTTATGATGATTGCTTGAAAAATGTGACCCATAGAGTGATAACAAGATTTTACGCTAATTTGGCCAGATGACCTAGTATTTGACCCCAGGTGTTCCAGTTTCGAACTTGACCTAGAAATCATCAAGTCAAACATTTTGAGCCAGATTCATGATGACTGTTTCAAAAATGTGACCGCTAGAGTGTTAACAAGGTTTCTGCTGATTTGGCCCGGTGACCTAGTTTTTGACCCCAAGTGACCCAGTTTCAAATATATCCTAGAACTCATCAAGACAAACATTTTGAGCAAGATTCATGATAATTGCTTCAAAAATGTGACTGCTAGAGTGTTAACAAGGTTTACTGCTGGTTTAGCCTGGTGACCTAGTTTTTGATACCATGTGATCCAGTTTCGAACTTGACCTAGAAATCATCAAGACAAACATTTTGAGCAAGATTCATGATGATTGCTTCAAAAATGTGACCGCTAGAGTGTTAAGGTTTTCTGCTGATTTGGCCCGGTGACCTAGTTTTTGACTCCAAGTGACCCAGTTTCTAACTCGACCTATAAATCATCAAGACAAACATTTGAGAAAGATTCATGATGATTGCTTAAAAAATGTGACCGCTAGAGTGTTAACAAGGTTTTCTGCTGATCTGGCAAGGTGACCTAGTTTTTGACCCCAAGTGACCCAGTTTCGAACTTGACCTAGAAATCATCAAGACAAACATTTTGAGCAAGATTCATGATGATTGCTTGAAAAAATGTGACCGCTAGAATGTTAACAAGGTTTTCTGCTGATTTGGCCCGGTGACCTAGTTTTTGACTCCAAGTGACCCAGTTTCGAACTCGACCTAGAAATCATCAAGACAAACATTTTGAGCAAGATTCATGATGGTTGCTTCAAAAATGTGACTGCTAGAGTGTTAACAAGGTTTTCTGCTGATTTGGCCCAGTGACCTAGTTTTTGACCCCAGGTGACCCAGTTTCGAACTTGACCTAGAATTCATCAAGACAAACATAATGAGCAAGATTCATGATGATTGCTTCAAAAATGTGACCGCTAGAGTGTTAACAAGGTTTTCTGCTGATCCGGCCCGCTGACCTAGTTTTTAACCCCAAGTGACTCAGTTTCGAACTTGACCTAGAAATCATCAAGACAAACATATTGAGCAAGATTCATGATGATTGCTTCAAAAATGTGGCTGCTAGAGTGTTAACAAGGTTTTCTGCTGATCTGGCCAGGTGACCTTGTTTTTTACCCCAGTTGACCCAGTTTCGAACTTGACCTAGAAATCATCAAGACAAATACATTGAGCAAGATTCATGATGATTGCTTAAAAAATGTGACCGCTAGAGTGTTAACAAGGTTTTCTGCTGATCTGGCCCGGTGACCTAGTTTTTGACCCCAAGTGACCCAGTTTCGAACTTGACCTAGATTTAATAGAGGCAAACATTTTGAGCAAGTTTTATCAAGATTGGGTCAAAACTATGACCCGTAGAGTGTTAACAAGTTTTTCCTTTGATTTGACCTGGTGACCTAGTTTTTAACCCCAAGTAACCCAGTATCGAACTTGACCTAGATTTCATAGAGGCAAACATTCTGACCAAGTTTCATCAAGATTGGGTCAAAACTGTGACCTCTAGAGTGTTAACAAACTAATTGTTGACGATGAACGACGGACATAGGGTGATGACAATAGCTCACCCTGAGCTTTTGCTCAGGTGAGCTAAAAAAACAAAAAACAATTGCATCTAAGTTTATATAGCTATATTATGACCCTTTTGTTGGTTTCATTAATATTAAGCATGATGGTATATATAGGTCTGAAGTTTTTCTCGGCACCATCCCCAAGCTGGGGCATGGCTTTTAAGTCAAGGTCACAGACGTTTCATACAAATGTCAGTTTTGCTTATATTATAAAGACTGATTTCACTGGTATATGGTGATAGTTAAAGGGCTAAAGTTTTATTTAGCTCAATCCCTGCACCTGTGCCTGACCTTTGAGGTCAAGGGCTTCATATTACTGTGTGATTGAATTTTTTCAATGTTATAACATATAGCATACAACTGCAATCTCCAGAGTCAAAGCTACATACTTTGTGCTCTTCAAAAAGTGGCGGTAGCGCTAGTCGGGGGTATATGTACCCCACTGGGCACTTTGTCTAGTTTTAGCTATTTTTGATCTAGAAGTCACCCCAATGCTTCCTACCAAGTATCGAGTCAATTGGCCCAGGGGTGTAGGAGGAGTGGGCTTTTAAAGCAGTTGTTGACGCCGCACGACGGACATTGACTGACCACAATAGCTCACCATGAGCACTTCGTGCTCAGGTGAGCTAAAAAGAAAATAAAAAATCTTCTTCTCTGAAACCATGAGGTCCACATCTTATATATTTAGTATGTAGCAATGTTTGGTGGTCTCCTACATATATCCTGCCAACCATGCCCCTTGGGTCCATATTGGCCATGTGGGCACAACTCCTCCTTAAGACTTTCCTTTCACTGATCTTTTTGAAACTACACATACTTGTCTGTGCATGTGCTGTTGGGGTTATCCTGCCATTATCTTTTTTTGTCAACTTTTTGCACTTTTTAACTCACCTGAGCACGAAGTGCTCATGGTGAGCTATTGTGGTCAGTCAATGTCCATCGTGCGTCGTCTGTCGTGCGATGTCAACAATTGCTTCAAAAGCCTACTCCTCCTACACCCTTGGGCCAGTTGACTCGATACTTGGTAGGAAGCATATGGGTGACCTGTAGATCAAAAATAGCTAAAATCGTGCCGATTGGAAATCCAAGATGGCAGCCATCTTGAAAATCTATTTTTCGCTTCTTCTCCCAAACCCAAAAGCCAATTGACTCCGAACATGGTAGGAAGCATTGGGGTGACTTGTAGATCAAAAATAGCTAAAATCGTTCCGATCGGAAATCCAAGATGGCTGCCATGGCAGCCATCTTGAAAGTCTATTTTTCGCTTCTTCTCCTGAACCGAAAGGCCAATTGACTCGGAAGCATAGGTGTGACATGTAGATAAAAAATAGCTAAATTTGTGCCGATGGTAAATCCAAGATGACGGCCATCTTGAAAATCTATTTTTCGCTTCTTCTTCTAACCCCAAATGCCAATTGACTCAAAACTTGGAAGGAAGCATCAGGGTTACTTGTAGATCAAAAGTAGCTAAAATCGTTCCAATTGGAAATCCAAGATGGCCACTATGGTCATCATCTTGAAAATCTATTTTTCTCTTCTTCTCCTGAGCCGAAAGGCCTATTGAATCCAAACTTGGTAAGACGCATCAGAGTAACTTGTAGATCAAAAGTAGTCATGCTGATTGGAAATCCAAGATAGCCACCATCTTTTTTTCGCTAAGCCAATTGACTTGAAACTTGGTAGGAAGCATCGGGGTGACTTATAGATTGAAATTGGCTAAAATCACTCTGATTGGAAATCCAAGATGGCCGCCATGGCAGCCATCTTAAAAATCTGGTTTTCACTTCTTCTCCTGAACCAAAAGGCTTATTGACTTTAAACTAGGTAGGAAGCATCAGTGTGACCTGTAGATCAAAAATAGCTAAAATCATCAGAAATCCAAGATGGCCGCCATGACAGCCATCTTGAAAATCTATTTTTGGCTTCTTCTCCTGAACTGAAAGGCCATTTGATTCGGAACTTGGTAGGAAGCATTTGGGAGACTTGTAGATCTAAAATAGCTTCAGTTGTTTGAATCTGAAATCCAAGATGGCCATCATGGCAGCCATCTCTTTTTTTCGCTGATTTTCCTGAACCAAAGGGCCAGTTGATTTGAAAATTGGTAAGAAGCATTGGGATGACTTGCAGATATCAAACAGCTAAAATCGTTCCAATCCGAAATCCAAGATGGTGGCCATCTTGAAAACCTATTTTTCCCTTCTTCTTCTGAACTGTAAGGCCAGTTGACTCAAAACTTGATAGGAAGCATCGGGGTGACTTGTAGATGAAAAATAGCTCAAATCGTTGCGATTGGGAATCCCAAATTGCGGCTATGGTGGCCATCTTGAAAATCTTGTTTTGAACTTTTTCGCCTGAACCGACTCAAAGTTCATTGAAAGTATCGAGGTGACTTGTAGACCAACAGTAGCTAAAATCATTCTGATTGGAAATCCAAGATGGCTACCGTCTTGTTTATGTTTATTATATTTCCCTGCCACTGTGCTGTTTACATGTATAAAATCATGATTCTTCAGAAACCATTTAGGCAATTGCAACCAAATTTCACATTGATCCTACTGTTGAAATGTGATTGAGAGTTTGTTTAAATGATCACGCTCCATTGGCTGTCATGCCATATACAATATTCTTCTTCAAAATTAAGAACTGCTTAAAGGATGAACTTTTCATTAGTTGCGATGACAGGATTGGAAAAATGTTGCATAACATCTGCATATCTGCACTCGCTGTGCCACTCAGGTGAGCGACCTGTGGCCCATGGTCCTCCTGTTTATTTCGGCTAGTATATTAGCAATCATTAGAGACCCTGATCAGATGCCTCATTCTGATCTTGGTCTGCATTGTTTACCCATTTGTCTCCAGACTAAAATGAGTTAAGACACCAATTCAGGGATGGGAATGATAAACAAAACTGCTGAAAATGTCCATACCCCCTACCCTCCCCCCACAAAAGTACCATATTTCAAAAGCTTGTGTCATGATCAGAAATTTTTATTTTTCTAAAAAATGATCAAAACCGCTGAATTCAGCCAATCCGCTGAAAATTCTCAACCCTGCCACCATTCAAAAAATTGTAGCAGACAACGTTCTGAAATAATTTTTGATTATTTTTCAAACAAACGGAGGCTTGACATTTCAAGCGAGTTGTCTGTGGTATGATATGAGCCAGTGCATGACAAAACCTACAAAATTGCATGTGTGCCCAGCGAAGACTCCGATCCACCTGGACATCTGGTCAGTCTGACCAGTCTTCGTTGTCTGCATGAAGAAAGCTTGGGTCCTGAGCTACCCATTAAGCGCACAGCGAAGACTGATCAGACTGGGCGGCTGCCAAGGATGATTTGTGCCTTCGCTGGGCACACATGCCATTTTGTAGGTTTTGTCATGTGCTGGCTCAAATATAACTTATTTTCCCTGAAAAATAAGGATGATTTGGACTGTCTGCTGCTGTTGGGCCCCAGACTGTGGGTTGGTCGAGGAATAACTTAATGATTCCCTGGACAAAAGCGGACTTCGGTGGCTTAGTTGGATGAATGTCCAACTGGTGATCAGGTTGACAGTTTGATTCATGCCATGTCCAGCAAAATTCTTTCATTGAGATTGATACTGAAATATTTTTTATGGTCATTCTCTCCCTTCTGCTTATTCAAGAAGGACAGTTGTCAGTTTCTGATGAAGGAATATGCACAAGTACTGGTTAAATGCTTAGAGGACTAAGCCTGCTCATGAAAATTGACCTGCTCAACATGACCCTAATAGTGTTGACTGGGCCATAAATCTCCAAAACAAACCAAACCCTGGGCAAATATACACAAGCTACTTAGGACATTTATTACTCACATTTTATTTATCAAAGTTCAACATTACTATTAACCCTGATCCTGCTGAACCTGGATATGCCCTGACTTTGCAAACAATGTACGTATTCCAACAGGACTAAGCAAACGGCAGACCCAGGTTAGATGCTGCAGAACACCACATCTGATCAGGGTCTACACTGTTTGCCACAGCATCTGATCAGGGTCTACACTGCCACTGATCAAGGTCTACACTGTTTGCCACTTGGCAACTCATCAGGGTCTACACTGCCACTGATCAAGGTCTACACTATTTGCCACTTGGCAACTCATCAGGGTCTACAGCCACTGATCAAGGTCTACACTATTTGCCACTTGGCAACTCATCAGGGTCTACACTGTCACTCAGCAGTTTGTAGCTACATGAACCAGTACTAAACTTTCTCTTGCTGAACACAGCATCACCTGTCTTAGCAAACAGTGTAGATCCAGATCAGTTGGCTTCTGAAGAAGCCAACGGATCTGCACTGTGTCATTAAATATGTGACTTTCTATCAAAAACCCGGATCAAATAATCTGATTGGCTGGAAATCAGAAGAAGGCATGGCATCTTAATTTATTCAGGACAAGTACAGTATGGGGCTATGGTGTCAGAATAGACTATGGTGTCAGAATAAATTAAGATGCCACACCCACTTCCAATTTTCAACCAATCAAATTACTTGATCCAGATTGTTGATATAAATTCACATACTGAATGACAGTGCAGATCCAGATCAGTTTGCTTCTTGAGAAGACAACAGTTTGATCTGGATCTACACTGTTTGCAAAGGCAGGGTACCGGTATATCAGGGTTCAGCGGGACAAGGGTTGTGTGAATATGGAATTTAGGGTTTAGCCTGTCCGACCACTGTTGTGTAGCGTAATATTCCTTCATGTACATCTACCATATATGCAACAACGTAAGTAAACTTAACTTCAGATAAGTGCTGAACAAAGACTCTAATCAGCCTGCGCATCCATGCAGTTTGATCATCATCCTCGTTCGCATGCTGAAACTTTACAATGAAGATTTTGATCAGACTGGGCAGATGTGCAGGCTGAATTGAATCTTCGCTGGGCACACGTCAGAAGGTATGTTTTCTAATGCTGTGGCTCATATTTGTCTTCAATAGACCGACTCAGGGAACTCCTGGTTTACCATCCGACTCGGGAACTCCTGGTTTACCGTATCTTTTTATCTAGATTTTTAATGCTACCAGGCAACCGAGTCATATAAAGGCAGTGCCACTTTTTTCTTTTTTTTTTTTTTTTAATTTCTTTGTCCAATATATAACCTGCTGCCTTTAAAACTTGTTGGTTGAATGGAAAAATGTAGACACTGTTTAGATAGAAAGCAGCATCTGATCTGGATTTACATTCTTTGCTCGAGTCTGTCTGAACATTTAACCCTTAAAGCGCCAAGAAAAACTGCATCTGAAAATGTCGTCTGCTGCATCTTCTTGCAAACTTTTCAAACTTACATTTTGCATATAGGCAAACAGTGTGGACCCAGATCAGACTGCTCCGAAAGGAGCAGTCTGATCTGGGTCCACACTGTTTGCAGAAGTGACTTTTAAAGTAACCAGCAGAAGACAAAGCAGACGACAATTGTTATGATTGGCGCTTTAAGGGTTAAGTACCATAATAAAACAAAAGTATAGGGATATATGGTCCTCAGCAAATATTGAACCATATCAGATGTGGTAGGACCTAATCAGGGTCTTTACTGTCATCCAGCAGTTTTTACACTAATCAAAAATAGTCTCAAATACACTTGTTAACCCTTAAATTGCCAAGAAAACCTGCATCTGAAAATGTCATCTGTTTATGTCGTCTGCTGAATATTCTTGCAAACATTTCAAACCTATTTTTGCATACAGGCAAACAGTGTGGACCCTGATCAGTGCTCTTAGAGGAGCAGTTTGATCTGGGTCCACACTGTTTGCAAAAATGTATTTTAAAATCACAAGCAGATGACAAAGCAGACGACAATTGTTGTGATTGGCAGTTTAAGGGTTAACCGTTTTAGGACAAGTATGGTAAGTAGTTGAATTGTCCCAATATTTAGGGTATAGAGTAAAGTACACTGTTATCTTGGACAACTCCGTTCGTATACAAAAGGTGAATGTCCTAAAACTTTGAACACTTTATTCTGTACTGTTTTTTTTTTTTTTTTTTTGCCTAAATTTCGCTTTTCATGCATTTGTTTCTTAAAGGCTCCATATTCCTCAAAAATAGATATTTTATTTTCCAAGAAAGGTTTAATGAATTGATATATGGTACAAGTATTAACACAATCATAAAATGTGGCACCTGACAGCCTGTAAAATTTTTGTTAGTCTCTCATTCTTGAAATGAAATGATTTTTTATCGTATCTCTTAATTAATGTTGCCAAAATTAATTCAGAGATATGTTAAAAAATTTCAACAAGAGACTAACGGAAATTTTACAGGCTGTCAGATGCCACATTTTATGATCATATTAATACTATATATTAATTCAAAAACCTTTTTTTTTTGGATAAAAAATGTCTATTTTTGAGGAATATGGAGCCTTTAAAGTTTGTTTGTGTTAAATTTTACGGCCCAGTCAACCCAGTGGGGTCATGTAGAGCGCGGTCAGTTTACCTAACCACACTTTTACTGGGCAGGCTTAGTCCTCTAAGCACATTCTTTTGCCAGAAAAACCTATAAAGTACTTAGTGGAATGCAAACAGTTTAGATCCAGATCAGACTGCTCCTGAAAACAGCATAGACCCTGATTAGACTGCTACTTCAGAAGTCTGATCTGGGTCAACACTGTTTGCATGTCATTTGACCAAACTTTGGTGTTCAAAATTTTAGGACATTTAACTTAGTGCAGTTCTGGTGACATTAATTTAACCCTTGTCCTCCTGAACCTGGATATACCCTGCTTTTGCCTCTGAAGAAGCCAGTTGATCTGGATCTGCATTGCCATTCAGTATGTGAATTTATGGTCAACAATCTGGATCAAGTAATCTGATTGGCTGAAAATTAGAAGTGGGTGTGGCAATTTATTCAGCATGAGAAGGGTTATTATTAAAATGAACAGAGCAAAAATGGAAATACTGGGATCAAAGTGAATAAAAACAACAGTAAATCACGCCTGGAAATAAAATAAAAGAAAAAAAAAAAAAAAAAAAAAAAAAATTATAGTAGAAATCAAAATTCAATTCAGCACACAGAAAAAAAAAATCAAACAAATTTCAATAACAACAATTACAAGTACTATAACAATTCTCAACAGTTTTTTTTTGTTTATTTTGTGCGTCAAATTCTGCAAGCAGTTCAAACTGGAATGACATATCTATATATAATGCTGCAGTGATTTCATTATTTAGCCATGTCAAATAGCGTCTGCTTATTTAACTCATTTTAGTCTGGAGACGAGCACCCCACCACCCACAAGCCCCTAAACTGGTTAACAGTGCAGAGACCTAGACACCTCAGAATACTGTTTTCATTAACTACAGGAATTTCTATAACACATAGTGATAATAAAAACTAATAACCAGGTATCCTGCTATTGGAAACACTGGCGTTGTGGTAGAAGAGTCCAGTCGACGTTAATGAGTTAAATGTTTCAGCAAACAATGCAGAAGCAGAGCAGCTGTCTAGACACATTACCATTGGTTTCCCATCTAGACACATTACCCTTGGTTTCCCATCTAGACACATTACCCTTGGTTTCCCATCTAGACACATTACCCTTGGTTTCCCATCTAGACACATTACCATTGGTTTCCCATCTAGACACATTACCCTTGGTTTCCCATCTAGACACATTACCCTTGGTTTCCCATCTAGACACATTACCATTGGTTTCCCATCTAGACACATTACCCTTGGTTTCCCATCTAGACACATTACCCTTGGTTTCCCATCTAGACACATTACCCTTGGTTTCCCATCTAGACACATTACCACTAGTTTCCCATCCAGACACATTACCATTGGTTTCCCATCTAGACACATTACCATTGGTTTCCCATCTAGACACATTACCCTTGGTTTCCCATCTAGACACATTACCACTGGTTTCCCATCTAGACACATTACCATTGGTTTCCCATTTTAGACACATTACCATTGGTTTCCCATCTAGACACATTACCCTTGGTTTCCCATCTAGACCATCTAGACACATTACCCTTGGTTTCCCATCTAGACACATTACCCTTGTTTTCCCATCTAGACATTACCATTGGTTTCCCATCTAGACACATTACCACTGGTTTCCCATCCAGACACATTACCCTTGGTTTCCCATCTAGACACATTACCCTTGGTTTCCCATCTAGACAAATTACCCTTATTTTCCCATCTAGACACATTACCCTTGGTTTCCCATCTAGACACATTACCCTTGGTTTCCCATCTAGACACATTACCACTGGTTTCCCATCCAGACACATTACCATTGGTTTCCCATCTAGACACATTACCCTTGGTTTCCCATCTAGACACATTACCCTTGGTTTCCCATCTAGACACATTACCCTTGGTTTCCCATCTAGACCATCTAGACCCATTACCCTTGGTTTCCCATCTAGACACATTACCCTTGGTTTCCCATCTAGACACATTACCCTTGGTTTCCCATCCAGACACATTACCCTTGGTTTCCCATCCAGACACATTACCACTGGCTTCCCATCTAGACACATTACCCTTGGTTTCCCATCTAGACACATTACCCTTGGTTTCCCATCTAGACCATCTAGACACATTACCACTGGTTTCCCATCTGGACACATTACCCTTGGTTTCCCATCCAGACACATTACCACTGGCTTCCCATCTAGGCACATTACTCTTGGTTTCCCATCTAGACACATTACTCTTGGTTTCCCATCTAGACACATCACTGTTGGTTTCCCATCTAGACACATTACCTTTGGTTTCCCATCTAGACACATGACCACTAGTACATATTACCACTGGTTTCCCTGCTAGACATGTTACCATATAGTAAAATGGACAGTTCCATATTTTAGGATAAGTACAATAAGGGTGTTTGTTACTCAAGTATTATCTGTATATACCCTAAGTATTTGGACAGATAACAGACTTGTTCAAATTTTAGGAACAGTATGGTAAGAAGTTACGGCATCTCAATATTTAGTGTAAATATTGGAATATTAGGAAGTGAATATGACATGGCTAATGGTGCTGAAAAAGGCAGGAGTTAATTTCCCAGATTGAGGGGAGGTTAAACATTCGAGTAGATACCTCAATGACATCATTCCAGCTTAACAACCTGGACACATCTCTGCCGGTTTTCACCCTTTGGTAAAATTTCACTGCCACTCGATGAAAAAAAAAAAAATGCATTTGACTTCATATTTTCCCAGAAATTAGGGTTACACATTTCACACAATTTGTGTGAAATGTCAAGCCCTATTTTTCCAAGAAAATAAAAAATGAGAACTTAAGAAAAATACTTCAAGTTGTTATCTGCAGGAACTGGTACCCAGCATGTTTAGCATTAGGACATTGTTGTCTGCAGGAACTGGTACCCAGTATGTTAATCATTAGGACAGGCTTTTTTACCATACACAACCTTTATCACTTTTCAGCAGATGACACTCCAATTTTTTTTTTTTCATGCAAACTCTCTCCAATTCTCCATTGGAGACAATTTGCATGAAATGTCAAATCCTGTTTACTGGGAAAAACAAGAAAAATATTTCAGAATGTCGCTGCTGAAAATTTTACTGAGTACCTGAAAGATAAATACTTCGACAGATATGGCTGTGCAAACAGTGCTGAGCCTAAAAGGCCAGTTTGATCAGGGTCTGCACTGTTTGCCACTCTGCCGGTAGATTTTAGACACACCACAATGGACTTCTGAATTTCAGATTACCATAATAACATAATAAGTATTGGGACAGACTGAGCTGAGAAAACGGTATACACTCAGATCAGACACTGCAGAATGCAACATCTGATTAAGGTCTATACTGTCTATCACTCATTCAGCAGTTTTCAGACATCTTAAGGTAGTAAATTGATGCATTCAAAATTTAGTACAAGTAACAGGTACAGTACATTAAGGAAAATACTTGTACTAACAAGTACAGTAAGGAATTTAGGAGTCCCAATATTTAGGTTAAATATGGTCAAGAGGTGCCCCAATATTTAGGGTAAATGCGTAGGTCCAGTCACAAGATATGTAACTATTCTTACATTAATGTAGCTTTATGAGAAATTCAACACAATAAATTAGTATGAGCCACACATCACACGCAGAGAGACTTGGCCCTGCCCTAGACCAGCTTCCCATATACCAAAATCTGACCACATATCCAAACAAGAGGCCCACGGGCCACGGTTCGCTCACCTGAGTGACAGAGCCACTGCAGACATGCAGATGTTATGCAACATTTTTCCAATCCTATCATTGCAACTAATGAAAATATCATCATTTGAGCAGTTCTTAGTTTTGAAGAAGAATATATGGGCCTGACAGCAATGGAGCATGATCATTTGAATAAACTATCAATCACATTTCAACAGAAGGATAAATGTGAAATTTGGTGGAAATTGGCTAAGTGGTTTCTGAAGAATGATGATTTTATACATGTAAACAGCACAGTGGCAGGGAAATATTATAAATATAAACCAGATGATGGCCATCTTAGATTTCCAATCAGAACAATTTTAACTACTGTTGATCTACAAGTCACTTGATACTTTCAATATAAATGTATATGGCCCACACAAATAGGGAAGCAAATTTGACCTTGGAGGCAAAAAGGTCAAATGTCAACATAGAACCATCATTTGAGCAACTTTGGTAGATCTCCTGTCCCCCATAATTTGTGCAAAGATTAGGACCCAGGGCTTATTTGGTTATGGAGAAGAAGATTTTTAAAGGATTTTAACATATATGGGCATGGCAACCATTTTGATCAATGGACCATACCCATTTTAGCAATCTTTCATTCTCCTGCCCACGGAGGCTCCGCATGAAATTTGAGCAACACTGGCCCGGAGGCTTCAGAGGCTTCAGAGGAAAAGCCATTTCAAATTATCAACATTTTTTCCATACAAATGTATGGGGCCCATACAAATGCATACACAAGCAAACTTGACCTCGCCGTAAAAAGGTTAAATGTCAATGTATGACAATTATTTTAGCAACTATGGTAGACCGCCCGTTCCAGATGATATATGCAAAGATTCAGCCGCAAGCCATCCTTGGTTTTGGAGAATAAGATTTTTAAATGTTTTTTCCCATGCAAACGCATAAGGAAGCAAACTTGACCTTGCCTTAAAAAGTTCAAATGTCAATGTATGACCATTATTTTAGCAACTTTGGTAGACCCCCTGTCCTCGATGATTTATGCAAACATTCAGCCCCAAAGCATCCTCGTTTCTAGAGAAGAAGATTTATAAAGGTTTTTGACATATATGGGCATGGCGCCCATCTTGGTCAACGAACTGTGACCATTTTAGCAATCTTTTGTCCCCCCTACCTAAGGAGGCTCCATATGAAATTTGAGCAAAATTGGCCCAGAGGCTCCAGAGGAGAAGTTGTTTGAAATTCTGAACATTTTTTCCATACAAATGCATAAGGAAGCAAAACTGACCTTAACGTAAAAAGGTCAAATGTCAATGTACGACCATTATTTTAGCAATTTTGGTAGCCCTCCTATTCCCGAAGATATATGCAAAAATTCAGCCAAAAGGCATGCTCGGTTTTGGAGAAGAAGATTTTTAAAGGTTTTTCCCATACAAATGCATAGGGAAGCAAACTTGACCTTGCCGTAACAAGGTCAAACGTCAACATACAACAATTCTTTTAGCAATGTTGGTAGACCTCACGTCCCCGATGATTCCTGCAAAGGTTCAGCCCCAAGGCATTCTCGGTTCAGGAGGAGAAGATTTTTAAAGGTTTTTACCATATATGGGCGTGGCGGCCATCTTGGTCAACGGACCGCAACCATTTTAGCAATTTTTCGTTCCCCCACCCTAAGGAGGTTCTATATGAAATTTTAGCAAAATTGGCCCAGAGGCTCCAGAGGAGAAGTTGTTTGAAATTCTGAACATTTTTTCCATACAAATGCATAAGGAAGCAAAATTGACCTTACCGTAAAAAGGTCAAATGTCAATGTACGACCATTATTTTAGCAATGTTGGTAGCTCTCCTGTTCCCAAAGATATATGCAAAGATTCAGCCATAAGGCATGCTTGGTTTTGGAGAAGAAGATTTTTAAAAGTTTTTCCCATACAAATGCATAGGGAAGCAAACTTGACCTTGCCGTAAAAAGGTCAAACGTCAACGTACGACAATTCTTTTAGCAATTTTGGTAGACCTGCGGTCCCCGATGATTCCTGCAAATGTTCAGCCCCAAGGCATTCTCGGTTCAGGAGGAGAAGATTTTTAAAGGTTTTTACCATATATGGGCGTGGCGGCCATCTTGGTCAACGGACCGTGACCATTTTAGCAATGTTTTGTTCCCCCACCCTAAGGAGGCTCCATATGAAATTTGAGCAAAATTGGCTCAGTGGTTTCAGAGGAGAAGTCGTTTGAAAATGTTAACGGACGGACGCACGGACGGACGGACGGACGCACGGACGGACGGACGACGGACGAAAAGTGATCACAATAGCTCATCCTGAGCAGAGCTCAGGTGAGCTAAAAATCTGGCCAGACTTGTTCTGTGCTTGGTAAAAGCCCCACCCTCTCTCACCCAAACTGTAGACTTCACTGTCTCACAGGGAAGACTCGTGTTACAATGTACTGGCTGATCTGAGACCGTGCAGCTCCAGATAAGTATTTTTTTTATTTCTCCATGGAAATATGTTGTGTGTACTCGTAAAAAGGTCCTCAGCGAAGCTGAAAAAAAAATGTTATATCTGGAGCTATGCGAAATTGCCATTTGCCCCTTTTCGCATGAAAAGGCTCACATGATGGTATATTAACCCACTGTTGACTGAATGAACTCCCTCATACTACATATTGGAAGATTCTAATTTCGATTTTAGGTATGTTAGGCAACCTGATTTATATATTAACTATTCGCAAACAGTGGAGACCCTGATCAGATGCCGCATTCTGCGACATCAAATCTGTATCTGCACTGTTTGCCAATTACCCTTTTGGGGGTCTCCAGACTACAATGGGGTATCAAGAAAACTTCAACTTTTATTTACAGGTTGTTTGAGGGTGTATTGCCTCAAATGAGGAGACACAAACCTCTTTCTTCTTCTAAGTACATATATAAAAAATATGATTGCCTCAGCAGAGGAGGCATAGCCCTCTTTGTATCTCAAAAACATAGCTGGCTCGGTGGCTCAGTTGGATGCACGTCCACCTGGAGATCAGAAGTTTGCGCAACATGTTCGACCCTTGCTGGGTCGGCAACATTCTTTCATGAAGTTTGATCATGAAATATTTTCTATGGTCATTCCCTTCCGCTGACTCAAGAAGGACTGTTGTGCGTTTCTGGCGAAAGAATGTGCACATTACTGGTAAACCCCTTTGAGGACTACGCCTGCTCAGTAAAAGAGTGGTTAAATAAAATGACCACACTGGACATGACCCCATTGTGTTGACAGGACGGTAAAACCTCAACACCAAGCAAACTTCAAGAGCATAATATACAAATATAATTAAAACCAAAAAGAAAGAAAGAAAAAATAATAATAAAAATAAAATAAAAACAAAAGCAGTACTTTATTTTGGGCTGACTAAACTGACAATCATTTTGACCTTTAGATTATGTTTACTGTGTAAAATAGGTATTACCTGTACAGGTGTGTGAATACCTGTTTCACGTGGAATGAGAATCTGCCATGGTTAACCCTAACCATTGTTTATAAGACAGAAAATATGAACATTATGTCACAGGTGAATAACCTATTTATCCTGACTAATTGGACAGAGAGACCGGATTGAAAATGCTGTGCAAAGTCAGTTAGTTTGTTTGTGTTGAGGTTTTATGGCCCAGTCAACCCAATAGGGTCATGTCGAGCGCGGTCAGTTTACCTAACCACACGTTTACTGGGCAGGCTTAGTCCTCTAAGCGGTTAACCAGTATTGTGCACATTCTTCCGCCATAAACTGACAACTGCCCTTCTTGAATCAGCGGAAGGGAGAGAATGACCATAGAAAATATTTCATGATCAATCTCCAAAAAAGAATGTTGCCGACCTCAGCGGGGGTTGAACCTGCGACCTCCTGGTCTCCAGTTGGACGGCACATCCAACTGAGCCACCGAGGCCGGCTGTGTAAAGTCAGTAAGTGGGTGCAGATTTCCATTGAAAAAAAAACAACAACAAAACAACTAATGCACTTTGTAAAAGTAATCCTACATCAGTCCAACTTGCACAAGTCAAAACTTTCAAATATTATCTAACACTATTGCAGGCATCACCTGAATCCATCCACATATTCAGAAGATATATCTTTAACTTTACCATGAAGTTTTCTTTAACTTTACCATGGAGTTTTCTTTAACTTAACCATGAATTTTTCTTTAACTTTACCATGAAGTTTTCTTTAACTTTACCATGAAGTTTTCTTTAACTTAACCATGAATTTTTCTTTAACTTTACCATGAAGTTTTCTTTAACTTTACCATAAGTTATGTTTAACTTTACCATGAAGTTTTCTTTAACGTTACCATGGAGTTTACTTTCACTTAACCATGAATTTTTCTTTAACTTTACCATGAAGTTTTTTTTTTTTTAACTTTACCATGAAGTTTTCTTTAGCTTTACCATGAAGTTTTCTTTAACTTAACCATGAATTTTTCTTTAACTTTACCATGAAGTTTTCTTTAACTTTACCATGAAGTTTTCTTTAGCTTTACCATGAAGTTTTCTTTAACTTTACCATGAAGTTATCTTTTCCATGAAGTTTTCTCTTTAACTTTACCATGAAGTTATCTTTAACTTTACCATGAAGTTTTCTTTAAATTTACCATGAAGTTATCTTTAACTTTACCATGAAGTTTTAACACTCGCAGCTCATTTATTGTGGCTGATTCAATCTTCATTTTTTGACTCTCTCAGAAATTCTCAAGAAATATTTAGTGATATTTAGGGAAATAGTCTTATTTTATCATGAAAATGTATGAATTGCCTTAATGCAGCAATTTATTGAGCACACTCAACATTATTTTATAGAAGAGTGAAAAAACATCCCTAAATTACACCTATTTGCCTCCTGACCTGGTGCTATGATTAACCCTTAATGGCTCTATGCATGTCTAGAACAAAGTAAAAGGATCCAAAAGATTTAACATTAAAGGCATTGAAATTTGACTATAATTAAACGATCCTCAAAATCCGTCTTAAACAAATCACAAAAATGTTCCAATTTTTTCAATCACTGAAATAACAATTCAGGCAACATTTTAAGGTAATATAAAAGAAGACTTTCTGACAGGCATTTGACACAATACAGACATTCTAATGAACAGGAGGAGAGCATTTCCTACAGGACGGCACATGCATCCAGCAAACTGACAGGCCTGCACATCCATGCAGTCTGATCAGTCTTTGCTGTCTGTATCTTTGGCTACCTACAGTGTGCCTTGCAATGACTCAGATCAGACTGCGTGGATGGGCAAGCTGATCCGAGTCGTCACTGAGCACACATGCAATCTTGTAGGCAATGTTGTCATAAAATTTAAACTACTAACTAACTGATGTGTCTAAAAACTGCTGTATGCATGACAAACTGTGCAGATCCTGATCAGTGCCATGTTCTGTGGCACCTCATCTGGGTCTTATGCAGTTTGCTCTAATCATCAAGGGTAAATACAGTATTTTTATTTTCTGCCGGTTGATTCTACAGGTCAGTAGACCAAATTAAATATGCATGAACAAGTCATATTATATACTGATCCAAAAAAGAAATGCAAAACTTCTGACTGATACCTTTATTTTTTTCTGTTGCAATACAAAAATACTTTTATTCATTCATGTTGTCCCCAATTTCTTGCATGTATACTTTATATTTTGAAATAAAAAGTTCAAAAAGGCCCTCAACTGCTGATATAAATGCATGCTTTACACATTCGACCAGTTTTAGAATGGGAGACAGTTAACTCCCCTGGGTTCTCTCTGTAAATAGTTAGGTCCAAATAATTGGAATTCCTCTGCTTTTATCATTATCTTATCATTAAGTATAGCCTCGTTTTCCCTGTTAACCTTGTCCTGCTGAATAAAGATGCCACGCCCAATTCTAATAATTTTCTGCCAATCAGATTACTTGATCTGGACTGCTGCTATAAATTTACATACTTAGTGGCAAACAGTGCAGATCCAGATCAGTTGGCTTCTTCAGAAAGGCAGGGCATATCCGGGTTCAGCATGACAAGGGTTAAAATATAATTTCAACAGGGTCATATAGGCATAAAGCTTCTATGACATAATGAAACATTTTCTGTGCATGGTAATAAAGTGTTCATGTGGAAAATATTGTTAAAAAAAATCAAATTCCACTAAGAATGATTAAAACAGACGATTCTTGTTAGAAGGACCTGATTAATATTTGGTCTTCCTTCCTATAGGGAGACAACAGAAAAACTACTCTTAAGATATTAGTCATTTCTTGTGCCATTTAGTAGTATTGTGTAGCATTTTTTTTTCGGTCAGTATACAAATCAGCTAAAACAAGCAGGGACTAGAAAAGAGCAGTTAAGACATTAGACATAAAAAAAAAAAAAAAGAATGAAAGCAAATAATTTAATGAAAATTCACAACAATCCGCCCCTATACATTCTATACATGATTTTTATACAAAAAGATATGTAAGAGGATTCCTTATAACCTGATAATGATTACAAACACATTCTGGTATAACCCTTAAAGTGCCATTTATAACTGAGCAGATGGAGAGAACCAGATAAGGTACTTTATTCAGCCAACAAGTACTAATATATTTCTTATCTCTCCACACAAATGGTGTAAGAACTCATTAGAATCATCTCATTAGGGTGCTTCTAACAAGTATGCACAACATATGTTTTCAGGGAGAAATAAAGATTTTTTTTTTATCTAGTGCTATGAGACTACATTCTAATTTAATTTTTTGACTATTGCATTTCTGAGAAAACAAAGCCTGACATTTCATTTGAATCATTTGCCGGGCCTTATTTTCTTGGAAAAGTAATAAGTATATTTTAGAATGTCATCCATTGCTATTGCGAATGGCACTGAAAGGATTAAGAACATGATCACATAATGCCCAACCATTAGAAGACAACTAAGCTGCAATGTGCCGAAATACATACAGAAATAAGAAAAATATCAGGGCCCAGTTGTTCAAAACTTTGTGAAGTTGTTAGCTAACATGATGTTAAAATTCCTATTTTGAAATGTGGCAAATAGACTACTCACATTTTTGCAGCAAATATATAATATATCAATGTATTTGAAAATATCTTAGCTACAACAGTTAATGAGTTTGTCATTAATAAGCTTGTTAAGCTAACAATGCTTTGAACAAATGGGCCCAGTTCTATTCAGTTAAAAAAAATTCTTATCTTGAGCTATGGATATTTTCTTGTTTTACCTAGGAAACAAGATCTGATATTTCTCTGGAAACAGAACTTTAAATGTCAAATCTCATTTTCTGAGAGGTGAGCATTTTTCCCAGGAAATGGGACTTGACATTTCATGTGAGCTGTCAGGAGACTGGGGCAAACTAATAAAAGATGTCATTCATCATTTGTTGGTTTGGTGATGCTAGTAGAAGACTACAGGTTGGTACCAGTACATGCTGGTACCAGTACTATATGTTGGTACCAATATTACAGGATGATGCCAGTACCACTGCTTTGTTTGGTACCAGTACTACAGGATGTACCAGTATTACAGGTTGGTACCAGTACTTCAAGTTGGTACCAGTACTTGAGGTTGTTACCAGTACTACAGGATGGTACCAGTACTACAGGCTAGTACCAGTACTAGAGGTTGGTACAGGTACTACAGGTTGGTACCAGTACATGCTGGTACCAGTACTATATGTTGGTACCAATACTACATGATGATGCCAGTACTACTGCTTTGCTTGGTACCAGTACTACAGGATGGTACCAGTACTTCAGGTTGGTACCAGTACTTGCGGTTGGTACCAGTATGACAGGATGGTACCAGTACTACAGGCTAGTACCAGTACTAGAGGTTGGTGCAGCTAGTACCAGTACTACAGGTTGGTGCAGTGCTACATGAGTGGTACCATTACTACAGGCTGACACCAGTATTACAGGTTGGTACCAGCACAACAGGCTGGTACCCATCAACCAGCACTACAGGCTGGTACTAGTACAGGTTGATACCTGTACTATAGGCTGGTACCAGTACTACAGGCTTGTACCAGTACTACAGGTTGGTACCAGTACTACAGGCTGGTACCAGTACTACCAGTTGGTACCAGTACTACCAGTTGGTACCAGTACTACAGGCTGGTACCAGTACTACAGGTAAGTACCAGTACTACAGGCTGGTACCAGTACTATAGGTTGGTACCAAGACTATAAGTTTGTACCAGTATTACAGGCTGGTACCAGTACTACAGGCTGGTGCCAGTACTACAGGCTGGTACCAGTACCATTGGTTAGTACCAGGATTACAGTACCATTGGTTAGTACCAGGATTACAGGCTTGTAACAGTACTAGAGGCTGGTGCCAGTACTACAGGCTAATAACAGTACTACAGGCTGGTACTAGTACTACTGGTTAGTACCAGGACTACAGGTTTGTACCTGTATTACAGGCTGGTAACAGTACTACAGGCTGGTGCCAGTACTACAGGCTGGTACCAGGACTACAGCTTTGTACCAGTACTAAACCAGTACTACAGGTTTGTACCCGTTTTACAGGCTGGTACAGATACTATAGGTTGATACCAGTACAATAGGTTGGTACCAGTAAAACAGGTTGGTACCAGTACTACGGGTTGGTACAAGTACTATGGGCTGGTACCAGTACTGCAGGTTGGTACCAGTACTATAGGTTGGTACCAGTACTAAAGGTCGGTACCAGAAATATAGGCTGGTATCAGTACTACAGGTCGGTACCAGTTCTATAGGTTATTTTTTTATTTTTTTTTATTTGGGTTTTATGGCCCTCTCAAGACTATTTCACTTATATTGAACCGATTGTTCCTCCAAGGTGGATGAAAATCAGAGAACCCAGGGAAAAACCACCTGACCATCCGTAAGCAGAACTTGGCTTTCCCACATGTGACCCGAGCAAGGCTCGAACCACAGCGGTGTGAAACCTAACAGATTAAGAGTCAGTTCCCTTACCCACTAGGCTACGGGGCCCATACTACAGGTTGGTACCAGTACTACAGTTTTGTACCGGTACTACAGGCTGGTACCAGTCCTATAGGTTAACTATATAATCCTAACCAAAAGCTCCAGATATACGCAGCATCCACATCAATATTTTTCTTACTTCTCCATATAACATTGATAGTGTGATAAGGTCTACCAATATTTAGGGTAAATACGGTAATCTCAAACTAATTTTGTTCCACCAAGACTCACTATAATTTACCACCTTACTTGAGGCTAGGCATAATTACTCCAAAAGTGGAGCTGTTTACCCTACTATCGATAACACAACAAATTCAACAATTGGGTAACATCAGAGCTCTAGATAAGTTGTGTTATTCAAATGAGCAACACCAGGTACAAACAGGACCTAGATCATCCACCCTGCTATTGGAAATAGACAGGTCCAAACAGTTCTGGTAGAAGAGTCCACTTGATGTAAATGGAAGCACTACTAGAGAAATAAGAAAAATGATCAATCCTGAGATCCATGTTATCAAGAGCTCTGTAGAAACCCTGTCTAATGCTACACAACTATATATTCCTGAGATTATGGATAACAATGCTTACATCACAAAATCTGAACAATATCATCAATATTTGAGTAGCAACTTGACAGAACATACCTTTTGACATACGTGCCCAGAGAAGATTCAGATCAGCCTGCACATTCCAGCAGTCTGATTACAGTCTTCACAAGACGCGTTTTGATAGGCAAGGTTTCTTTTTGTGAACAACAAAGACTTTGATCAAACTGTTAGGAAGCACAGGCTGATCTGACATCACAAAAACATGCCTATATAATTTTGACCCCCTTTAACCCCACTTTTATATAGTAAAACTGGGGTTTACAGGGGTATACATTATTTTTTTTTAATTCTGCTCAAAAACATAGATTGTGGCTACTTGTTAGAACTGTCTCGCCGAGGCTGTTCTAACAAGTACCCACAATCTATGTTTTGAGCAGAAATATGAACAATTTCTGAATTTTTTTTAAAAACTTTCAGTTTTTTGGTGATGAAATTTTTCAATATATTTGAATAGGCATGTTTTCGTAATGGAGTCTTCGTTGGACACTCAAGTCAGAAGGTACATCTTCCTACCTTGCATCTCACTTGTGCGCTCATCTAAAACTGGCACATTACACTATAAAACACTAGGGGCAATGTAGAAATGTCTTTGAGGTATACATGGACAGAAAAGGTCCAGATAAGCCTACAGTGCTGCTACCTGTTAATATCAAGAAATAATCTAATGGGACTCTAGACTGTGCTGCAAATCATTAATATCAAGAAATTATCTAATGGGACTGTGCCTGAATCTTCAGTATTATATTACAGGACTTCAAACTGTGTCTCAACACTTTAGTACCATCTAAAAGGATCCCAGGTTGAGCCTTAACACTTTGATATCACTGCAATCTAACAAGGTCCTAAGCTGTGCACTGACTGGTACAATCTAACAAGATCCCAAGCTGTGCATTGACTGGTACAGTCTAACACAGTCCCAAGCTGTGCACTGACAGGTACAATCTAACAAGGTCCCAAGCTGTGCATTGACTGGTACAATGTAACAAGGTCCCAAGCTGTGCATTGACTGGTACAATCTAACAAGGTCCCAAGCTGTGCACTGACTGGTACAATCTAACAAGGTCCCAAGCTGTGCACTGACTGGTACAATCTAACAAGATCCCAAGCTGTGCATTGACTGGTACAGTCTAACAAGATCCCAAGCTGTGCATTGACTGGTACGGTCTAACAAGATCCCAAGCTGTGCATTGACTGGTACAGTCTAACAAGGTCCCAAGCTGTGCATTGACTGGTACAATCTAACAAGATCCCAAGCTGTGCATTGACTGGTACAATCTAACAAGATCCCAAGCTGTGCATTGATTGGTACAATCTAACAAGGTCCCAAGCTGTGCATTGACTGGTACAATCTAACAAGGTCCCAAGCTGTGCACTGACTGCTACAGTCTAACAAGGTCCCAAGCTGTGCACTGACTGGTACGGTCTAGCAAGATCCTAAGCTTGCACTGACTAGTACAATCTAACAAGGTCCCAAGCTGTGCATTGACTGGTACAGTCTAACAAGGTCCCAAGCTGTGCATTTGTTTGTGTTGAGGTTTTACGGCCCAGTCAACCCAATGGGGTCATGTCGAGCGCGGTCAGTTTACCTAACCACACGTTTACTGGGCAGGCTCAGTCCTCTAAGCGGTTAACCAGTACTGTATACATTCTTTCGCCAGAAACTGACAACTGCCCTTCTTGAATCAGCGGAAGGGAGAGAATGACCGTAGAAAATATTTCATGATCAATCTCCACGAAAGAATGTTGCCGAACTCGGCCAGGGTTGAACCCGTGACCTCCTGGTCTCCAGTCGGATGGCATATCCAACTGTGCACTGGTACAATCTAACAAGATCCCAAGCTGTGCATTGACTGGTACAATCTAACAAGGTCCTAAGCTGTGCACTGACTGGTACAATCTAACAAGATCCCAAGCTGTGCACTGACTGGTACAATCTAACAAGATCCCAAGCTGTGCACTGACTGGTACAATCTAACAAGATCCCAAGCTGTGCATTGACTGGTACAATCTAACAAGATCCCAAGCTGTGTATTGACTGGTACAATCTAACAAGGTCCCAAGCTGTGCATTGACTGGTACAGTCTAACAAGATCCCAAGCATTGCATTGACTGGTACAATCTAACAAGGTCCTAAGCTGTGCACTGACTAGTACAATCTAACGAGATCCCAAGCTGTGCATTGACTGGTACAATCTAACAAGGTCCCAAGCTGTGCATTGACCGGTACAATATAACAAGGTCCCAAGCTGTGCATTGACTGGTACAATCTAACAAGGTCCCAAGCTGTGCATTGACTGGTACAGTCTAACAAGGTCCTAAGCTGTGCATTGACTGGTACAATATAACAAGGTCCCAAGCTGTGCATTGACTGGTACAATCTAACAAGGTCCTAAGCTGTGCACTGAATGGTACAATCTAACAAGGCCCCAAGCTGTGCACTGACTGGTACAATCTAACAAGATTCCTGACCATGCATCAACTCTTTAATAGCATGGTACACAATCTAAGTACAATGTAGAAGGTTCCCAGACTTGTTCCAGTTATGTCAGCTCTACCGCAATCCAGTCTATAAGGTGCACCACGAGATCCTAGACTATGCCTTTGGCTCATTATATGAGGGTTCAGTTTAACACAGCACCAGACTGTGGCTCAACTCTTTATATGCGGGCACAGTCTAACAAAACACTAGACTGTGCCTCAGCTCTTTCTTTATATGCGGGCACAGTCTAACACAAAACCAGTCAATCAAGCAGATTTTTAATGCTACCAGGCAACAGTCACATAGAAGCAGCGCCTACACAGCACCAGACTGTGCAGCAACTCTTTATATGAGGGCACAGTCTAACACAACACCAGATTGTGCCTCAGCTTATTACATCAGAGCACAGTCTAACACATCATCAGACTGTGCCTCAGCTTATTACATCAGAGCACAGTAACACAACACCAGACTGTGCCTCAGCTTATTACATCAGAGCACAGTCTAACACAACGTCAGACTGTGCCTCAGCTTATTACATCAGAGCACTGTCTAACACATCAGACTGTGCCTCAGCTATTTACATCAGAGCACAGTCTAACACAACATCAGACTGTGCCTCAGCTTATTACATCAGAGCACAGTCTAACACAACATTTCTATATATCTAGTCATTTTGTAAATAGACAGAGAATACCCTGACAAGACTGTGTGGATGTGCAGGGTGATCTGACCCTTTGCTGCCCACAATCCCCCAAAGACACCCTTTTCTTGTGACACGGCTCAAAATTCAGGACGGCTGAATACACTTTCAGGGGAGGGGACTCTCAAAATTTTTTGGCGTCCCTTCTGAAAATTGGTCTACTCTAAAAGGAAAGAATTTGACCACCTCCCCCTCCTTGGAGCAAATTTTTTTCTTTAAATGTAGACCCTTTTTCAGAAGTCACAAGTTCTCGTTTTAAGAAGTGGCAGAAAATCTACCAAGAGTATCCCGTCCCCTTAACGAAACATATACCGGTAAGAATCACTTAATTGCGGCAATTCTAATTAATAAGTGATCAACCATAACATGATTTGTTTTTGTTTATACAGCAATGAAACACCTAAAGTGCTAAGCAAAACTGTAGCAGATAACAGTCTCATTTTTACGGCACCTGCGTTAGCATGGGCGACATAGGGTGCAACCTTCTGTCTGTTCATTCATCATCTGTACTTACTCCACCCTAAAGGAATTCTACAAATTGGAGTTTAATTTTTTCACATTTTAATACGCAGGTCCAACATAACCATCAACAAAGTTCTTTTTTTTTTTTTCATTTCTTTTTCAGAGAAAATAAAACTTAGCATTTCATGTGAATCGTCTGCTAGGCGATGTTGTGCTAGGCAGACGATTCACATGAAATGCTAAGTCTTATTTTCTCTGAAAAACAGTAAAATCAATTTTAGATGTTGTCTCTATAAAATTTTGCATGGCACTTTTAGGGCTAATATCAGTTGGAGATAGCTCCAGATAAGGGTGTGTGTGTGGGGGGGGGGGGGGGAGGTGGGGGGGGGGGGCATTCAAAAGACAATTTGTTATCCTTGCACCAAACATGTTGTAGGTACTTGTTAGACTGACCTGCTAACGAGTACTCACACTAGTGCAAAAACAACTAGAGGCCCAAGAGGGCCAGAAATCACTCACCTGAATTAGACTGATCATGATACGTTAAATTGTGCCATGGTGGCCATCTTGGCTATCAGATCAGACTGCTTTTACAATGTTGAATCTGCATGTTGCCTTGATGGCTCCCATTAAGTTTCTGAACAGCTCAATCTGACTTAGGATTTATGAGATGATGGTGGTGCAAAGTGGACAGTGTTACACACAAGATTTGTAAGAGGGACTTTGCACTGTTTTCTATTCTTGGATATTGGAAGGGAACAATTTTAGCAATTTTGAATCTCCATATCACCCAAATGCCTCCAACCAAGTTTCTGCTCAATCCGACTTACGGTTCATGGGCAGATGTGGTTTAAAATATTTTTAAGATGGCCACAATCTTGGATATTGGAACTGAACAATTTGAGCAATTCTGATTCTCCAGGTCACCCCAATACCTCCCATCAAGTTTCGGCTCAATCCAACTTATGGTTTGGGAGGAGATGTGGTTTGAAGAATTTCAAGATGGCTGTCATCTTGGAAGAATGGAACGATTCAAGCAATTCTGAATCTCCATGTTGCCCAAATGCCTCCCACAAAGTTTGGGCTCAATCAGACTTAGTGTTCGTGAGCAGATGTGGTTGGGAGATTTTCAAGATGGCCACCATCTTGGACATACAAATGGAACGATTTTAGCAATTCTGAATCTCAATGTCCCCTTGATGCCTCCCATCAAGTTTCAGCTTAATCCGACATAAGGTTCGGGAGGAGTGGAGTATGAATAATTTCAAGATGGCCACCATGGCAGAGGAATGCAACAATTTTTGCAATTCTGAATCTCCATGTAGCCCCAATGCCTCCCACCAAATTTCAGCTCAAGCAGACTTACAATTCTGGAGGAGATGTCAAAAATGTGAAAAATTAACTATGGATGGACGGACGACTGACAACAGGCCATGGCATAAGCTGACCTAGAGCAAAGCTCCAGGTAAGCTAACAACAACAAAAATCAATTAAAATTATCATCATTATTATCACTACAGTTTTCTTTTTACATGGAGCTATGTCATATCTAGTCTCTTCATCTAGGATTTCTTAATATGTTGAGGTAAAATTCTGTAGGAATTACAAAATCTCAAAATGTACACAGAGACATATCCATTTTCCTTAACAAATCCATAGCAACAGATAAGGCGCTTTTATCATCTCAAAAATGCTGATATCTTTCTTATTTCTCCATGAAAACATA
Source organism: Anodontia alba (assembly GCA_964016985.1). Taxonomy (NCBI): domain Eukaryota; kingdom Metazoa; phylum Mollusca; class Bivalvia; order Lucinida; family Lucinidae; genus Anodontia; species Anodontia alba. The sequence continues at coordinate 44,102,340 of OZ024838.1, read as the reverse complement.
TGTTGTGGGTACTCATTAGAAGCGCCTCGCTGAGGCGCTTCTAATGAGTACCCACAGCATATGTTTTCGAGGAGAAATAAGAAAAATATTATATGGATACCCCCTCTTATCTGTAGCTATGATATCTTTGTGAATTATGGGTTTGTCAAAGCCCAGGACAAAAGAATCAAGTTGTTAGATATTTTGGAGTCAAATGATCAAACAGCCCCTTTGAAATAAACATACCAACTTAAAAACTGTAAGCTAGCACAACTGTTTACAAAAAGCACTTTGGTTGTGATTTGAGGTAAATGATTATATTTCTCTTTGGTTATTATGCAATGTTACTGCAGCCTTGCAATTAACCAATTGTTTAGTAATGCTGACAAACAACAGATGATGGTTACTCTTGCCTTGTTTACCCTAAGTATTTGGACAGTTAGGTCTGATGAAATAGTGTCTGCACGGTTTGGGACTCAGGCCAACCTTAATAAATTGTTGGTTTACTGTTTACAGACCGAGAGAATTTGAAGAGGATAGGTCAATAGATTTTGTTTCTCCCTTGTAGAAGTTGGTCGGTCGGTCGGTAGATTTGTTTTTACCAATTTGTTTTTAATAGCAGAAAAAGACTATCAAGGTAAAGTGTATGATTTGTATAATACCTGTGTATCTTTCTGTCCTTTGTATTTTAAAACTGTTAAATCTGAACTTGCTAACCATTCCATCATTATTTTCCAAGTCCTGCTGCCAGAGATGGCAAAATCAAGATCATAAAACTAGCAACACTGTTTTACAGAGAAAAACAGATGTCCCCACCCCCTCCATGAATTTTCAGTTATTCTACTACTGTGACCTTGAAAATTAGGTCAAGGTCACCAAATCCAATCAGTTTGTTGTTATGTCCCAATTATATATCCATGAAAATTGAAAAGAATCCAACCACTGGTTCAAAATATATTGCTCAGACATGAAAGTGTCACAGAATTTTCATTTTTTCTACTGCTGTGACCTCAAAAATTAGGTCAAACACAAGTATGTCCCCCTCCCCACAGGTGGGGGGACATAATCACTGCCAATATTTTCTGTTGAATATCAGAATGAAGAAAATAAATTTTTAAAATGTCATGTGTTTTGTTATTTGTTTTAAAATTAAGAAATAAACACTTTTCCGCTTCTTTTATAAAAGAGACGTAAAAAGTGGCTTTGTCAACTTTCAGTTTGGTCTTTGCCATTTCAGATGATCATTGCTAAAGAAAAACTTTAAACAGAAACATTGCAGGGGACAGCTTACACAGAACTGGAACATGGTAGAATGATGCGACACAACTCAAAGATGTGAACAGGAAACATCAGAACTAAGAACAGGTACTTGCCGGTACGAGTTGGGGAAATGTTTTTGGAAGGGAAAAAAAACAACAAAATTTCGGGTCTGTCGGTAAACAGCAAACCAACAATTTTTTTAGGTTGGTCTCTTCCAGCAGTTTTTTTATAGGATTAACTCTTGTCATGCTGAATAAATTAAGATGCCACGCCCATTTCTAATTTTCAGCCAATCAGATTACTTAATCCAGATTGTTGATATAAATTAACATACTGAATGACAAACAGTGCAGATCCAGATCAGTTGTTTCTTCAGAAGCCAACTGATCTGGATCTACACTGTTTGCAAAGGCAGGGTATATATGGGTTCAGCAGGACAAGAGTTAACAGGTAGTAAATGGTCGTCTTTAAATTTTATGACAAGTATGGTAAGGAGTTAGAGTGTCCCAATATTCAGGGTAAAAATGAACAAACCAGTGGCGCTGAACACCACAAACCACCATAAAACACACCACAAATCATAACAGACCACCACAAAGCAACATAAAACACAAACAGAATTTGCCCCATCTGGAAGGCAATTCCCATAAAAAATTCAGATATCAGAATTTTCAAACCATTTTACAACAGATTTTATGAAGAAATAAATATAAATCACACACTGTTGTGGTTTTCACAAGCTTCTGACTTTCAATTATACTGAGGGAGCTCCAAAGTGATGTTTAAGAAAATCTCACAGAATTCTGTCAAATCTCCCTTAAAATTTTGCCTCATCTCACAAACTTTAGACCACAGCTTATGGCATGTATGAAAACATCACAATTACCCTTAAACACCCATTGGAACCCATACTTCAGCAGAAAATGCTGTGTTTGAAAGGCATTTGAACAATAAAAGAGTTTACATGCACCAATATAGCATATTCTGCTGACATATGGATTCCAATGAAAGTTTTAAGGGGGTACTTTACTTTTTTTATTTAGGTGTTTTGTTGTGTGTTTTGTAGTGTTTTGTGGTGGTTTGCAGTGTTTAATGCCACCCATAGACCTGCTATAACAGACAAGTATATCTTTTACATGGTCAGTGAATGGACTGAGAACCAGATCTCGTGAAATCAGGACTTTTGCTCACACTTTCTCAACAGGTCAACAATCAATCCTTTTCGGGAACTTAATACACTTGATAGATTTTCTGCCCCTTTTTTACGAAGACAACTTTTATGACTTCCTGTTTATTTTTCTGCATACCAATCCCCTTTCAAAATGGGGTCTACTCTGAAAGGAAAGAATTTCCTCCCAAAGGGAGTCTTCACTTGTCGCATACTTGTGTGTACTGTGGGAATTGCTGTGCCCCGGATAACTTGCTTTATTGTATATTGCCGCTATTTTTTGTGTGACGTAGCTGGCATGGCGCACTGCATCACGTTACTTTTTTGTGCACGACATCATCTATATCTATTGTTTATTACATCTTGAATAAGCCGTGATGGCGAAATGTTGGTTAATACATGATAAAAGATTATTTCGTGTTGGTGTTGATTTACTGTACCAAATTACTCCCAAAGGGAGGAAATTCTTTCCTTTCAGAGTAGACCCCTTATGAAGAAAGAGACAAAAAAATCTGACAAAGTTGTCTGCCCTGAAAAGTGTATTCATTCCCTTTAAAAAGATTAAATGTAAATTCCAACATTCTGATTGGTTGAACTGAAAGAAGTATCTTGCTCATTTGCATATTACCACCAGTGGACTATTCTGTCAACTCTTGCTCTAGTGGAAATCTTAAATAAAAAATTGTCAGAATTTACCAAAATTCACCACCAGGGCTTTTTTTAAAGACAAAATTCCTCTCTGTTATGACTGACCAGTAAATACTCAAATGTAGCACCTTACTGAGAAGTTAGAAAAACTTTATTTGTTCAACGTCATTTGTTAATGATCCCAGGCTTGGGAACGATGATGTGCTTGGGAATTGATCTCCCATCTCAATCCTATTGAAACTTGGAACGCTCTTCATGCCCGTGATTGGTTGAAGTAAACTGCCCTGTTTCGGGTCAATGGCATTGATAATTCTCATTGTGTTTGTAGAACCGGAACCAGGTTTCCAGCCTGTAAGATAAGAAAAAAATTTAAATCATGGTATATTAATGATAATTTAACTGTTACTATGACAATGAGATCTTAGTCTAATGATAATTTAACTATTACTTAGACAATGGGATTTTAGTCTAGTGATAATTTAACTGTTTGTTTGTTTGTGTTGAGGTTTTACGGCCCAGTCAACCCAATGGGGTCATGTCGAGCACGGTCAGTTTACCTAGCCACACGTTTAATGGGCAGGCTTACTCTAGGCAGTTAACCAGTATTGTGCACATTCTTTTGCCAGAAACTGACAACTGCCCTTCTTGAATCAGCGGAAGGGAGAGAATGACTGTAGAAAATATTTCACGATCAATGTCAACGAAAGAATGTTGCCAACCTCTGCGGGGGTTGAACCTACCACCTCCTGTTCTTCAGTCGGACGGCGCATCCAACTGAGCCATCGAGGCCGGCTTAATTTAACTGTTACTATGACAATGAGACAGAAGTCTCATGATAGTTTACCTGTTGCTATGACAATGGTATGTTTGTATCATGATAATTTACCTGTTGCTATGACAATGGTAGGTTTGTAACCTGTTGCTATGGCAATGGTATGTTTGTATCATGATGATTTACCTGTTGCTATGACAATGGTATGTTTGTATCATGATAATTTACCTGTCGCTATGACAATGGTATGTTTGTATCATGATAATTTACCTGTTGCTATGACAATGGTATGTTTGTATCATGATAATTTACCTGTTGCTATGACAATGGTATGTTTGTAGTTTGTATCATGATAATTTACCTGTTGCTATGACAATGGTATGTTTGTATCATGATGATTTACCTGTTGCTATGACAATGGTATGTTTGTACCATGATGATTTACCTGTTGCTATGACAATGGTATGTTTGTATCCTCGCTATGACAATGGTATGTTTTGTATCATGATAATTTACCTGTTGCTATGACACCTGTTGCTATAACAATGGTATGTTTGTATCATGATAATTTACCTGTTGCTATGACAATGGTATGTTTGTATCATGATAATTTACCTGTTGCTATGACAATGGTATGTTTGTATCATGATAATTTACCTGTTGCTATGACAATGAGATGTTTATATCATGATGATTTACCTGTTGCTATGACAATGGTATGTTTGTATCATGATAATTTACCTGTTGCTATGACAATGAGATGTTTGTATCATGATGATTTACCTGCTGCTATGACAATGGTATGTTTGTATCATGATAATTTACCTGTTGCTATGACAATGGTAGGTTTGTTACCTGTTGCTATGACAATGGTATGTTTGTATCATGATGAATTACCTGTTGCTATGACAATGGTATGTTTGTATCATGATAATTTACCTGTTGCTATGACAATGGTATGTTTGTATCATGATAATTTACCTGTTGCTATGACAATGAGATGTTTGTATCATGATAATTTACCTGTTGCTATGACAATGGTATGTTTGTATCATGATAATTTACCTGTTGCTATGACAATGAGATGTTTGTATCATGATAATTTACCTGTTGCTATGACTTTGGATCTTACTCTCATTATAGTTTACTTGTTACTATGACGATTTGTTTTACTGCTCAGTCAACCCAATGGGGTCATGTTGAGCGTGGTCAGTTTACCTAACCACACATCTACTGGGCAGGCTTAGTCCTCTAAGCGGTTAATCAGTATTGTGCACATTCTTTTGCCAGTAACTGACAACTGCCCTTCTTGAATCAGAGGAAGGGAGAGAATAACCTTAGAAAAATTTCATGATCAATGTTACTATGACTGTGTGATCTTAGCCTCAGGATATTTTACCTGTTACTATGACAATGGAATCTTAGTCTTATGATAATTCGTTAATGAATGGCGTGCATTGAAGTGCTGTACAGTCATGAGATGAACTCAGCGGGATTCAAACCTTATGAGAATTTACCTGTTACTATGACAATGGGGTCTCCTTCTTTTATGAAACCTCGTAACATTCCCACTTCAATACCCTTGTAGATTCTTCTGTCAACGTCTACCGTCCATTCATTCATCAACGAATCTGCAATAATATAAGATAAATGTCCTATAATTTCAAACACTTTATTCCATACTCACTGAATTTTGCTTTTTTATGCAGATGTTTATTAAAATGCTTAGTGAAATGGCAGCAAACAGTGCAGACCCTAATCAGACTGTCTGATCTGGGTCTACATTGTTTGCATACACAATTTTATCAAAACCATTACTGTAGGAATTTTTAGGATATTTACCATAAACATTAAATATGACAAGTAAAATATTGCCAGCCTCAACACTACAGATAAATCAATTTTTTTGATGAGAAATTTATTGTACATGTATTTATTGGAGTAAACCACTCTTTTCAACAATTTTTAACCAAGTTGTTGGCCAGTTAACCTATGAGTTTTGTGATTTTGTATAACTAGCCCAGTCAGCATTCTACGTAAATCTATATCGGTCCGTCATCGGCCCGTCAGGGTAGCTGACGGGCCGATGACGGCCCGATGTAGATTTTCGTAGAATGCTAGCTGGGTAGTGTTCATCCATCTTAGCAATCAGCTTCTTGATAAGTAGGTTTTACCCTAGCAGTGGATGTCCTATTAACTTTTCTCAATTTTTTTAGCAAAACGAGAGATAACCAAAAACTCTCCTGACTAGATAGGTGTAATGACCAACCTGGCAGCCATGTCTTCTGTTCTGCTAAGGATGACCTGAAGAAGTCTGACAGTGAGTCACCCAAGGGACATCCCTGTAAAGTTTCATTAAAATCTATCAGGCATTATCTACTGAGATTTTGAAGCTTGCACTAAAGTTTCCTGTTTATTGTCAAAATGCCCACTGCCCGCTAAATTCTTTGACCAATCAAAATGAGTTGCAGCAATCTGAAATTTGCATTCTATGGAAAAGATTTTTGAAGATTAAAAAAAAACAAAAAAACAAAAAAAACACCTACGGGCGACCATATTTTTCAACCGATCGAAGCAAGTTGATGGAATCTTTAAGAGAGTCATTCAAAGAACAGCCCTGTAAAAATTCATTGAAATCCATAAGGCAGATTCATTAAGCAGATTCTAAGAAGAGTTTTGAAATATATCCGTATATTGGCAGAAATGCCCCAAACACAGTCCGCCACGTTTTCTGAGCGATCAAAGGAATCTTAGTCACCAAAAGAATATCCCTGTAAAATTTCACTGAAATCCCTTAAATAGATTCTGATTTTTTTTTTTTTTTTTTTAAGTTTTTTTTTTTTTTTTTTTTTTAAGTTTTTTTTTTTTTTTTTTTTAAGTTTTTTTATATAGCAATACGGCAAAAATGCCCAGCCCACTGGTGGCCATGTTTTCAATGGATCTATACAAGCTGAAGGAATCACCCAAAGAACACCCCTGTAAAAGTTCACTGAAATCCTGTAAACAGATTCTAAGAATACCCCTGTAAAAGTTCATTGAAATCCTGTAAACAGATTCTGAGAAGAAAATTTTTGAAGTTTGCACTACAGCCATATAAGGTAAAAATTGCCCCGCTCACTGGTGGCCATATTTTTCAACAGACCCACATAAGTTGAAGGAATCTAATAGTCACCCAAAGACTATCCCTGTAAAATTACATTGAAATCCCTTGAGCAGATTCTGAGATTTTAAAAATTGTTTGTTTGTTTGTTTGTGTTGAGGTTTTATGGCACAGTCAACCCAATGGGGTCATGTTGACCCCTAAAATGGGCTAAGGCACAAATAGGCACAATTAGACTTTCGGCTGTTGAAATGCAACACTTTCTACATAGGTGAAAAAATGCTTTAATTTTGATTTAACTGAAAATTTGGATGATATGATTGGTGTAAACACAGATTACACCCAGTGTTTGGGCTGTACAGAAGCTGTAGGAAGCTGTGCGACATCAGATGATAAAAACATGAAATCATAATTAGAAATTATTGTAAATAGTAATTATTGTAACTAATAAGCAACAAATAAATAATATTAATTAATGAAGAAACTGAGCATAACATTCACAATTACAGCTTATTTCATTTTATCTTAACTCATTTTAGACTGAGTACAGCTTATATATTACCCTTATTGTATCATCTTATTATCTTATCCAATTACCGTATTTGACCTAATTACCGCACTGTGCGCTTAGGTTTTTCAAAATTACTGGGAACACTCATTTGTGGTAAAATATGTATCTACCTACTAAGGATACACTATAAAAAGATCAGAAAAAGGACTTATTTGATGATGATTATGTGATTGTTTCTGATTTTCTTTATAAAGGCATATGTTGTGGGCACTCATTTGAATTGCATCGACAAGTCGATGCAATTCAAATGAGTACCCACAACATATGCCTTTTCAAACAAGTAGACAAAAAGTACACTTGCTGTAATCTGAAGACTACGGAACTGCTTGACTGTGCGCTTATAGGGGTATGTGCGGTAATTAGGTCGAATACGGTATTAAATGACTAGCACATTTTTTTTTATTATCATATTTCCAAGAAAATGTACTAGGTAGACGGTTCATATGACATATCAATATTTTCTCTGAAAAAAAAAAATAAATAAATAAATAAAATCAAATAAAACAACTAGAGCAAGTGAGTAGAGCTCACATATGCCCCTAGCTGGCTGCAGTGCCTTACCAGAAAAATACCAAATACATTTTAATTATTGTTTCTGATATTAACCCTTGTCCTGCTGAATCTGGATATGCCCTGCCTTTGCAAACAGTGTAGATCCAGATCAGTCAGTCTCTGAATGTTCATGACAATTAAATAGTCCAAGTATCAAATATGAAGCATGACTGTCACCAAAAACCCAGGGTACCCATCCCTGATTCCCACCCCCATTCAACAGGGTCCCAAATATTACTGCTAGACTCATGCACAGACAATCACATTTTATATATTAACTTTCTAACAATTAGTTGAAGTTAAAATGATTCTTAAACAAAACTCTTAAGCTTGCTAAAATCGCCTAGAGTTCTAAGTCTTGAGGTCACAAGCAGGGGTGGTGATAGTTGTGAATAAAACTGGAGACCTAATCAATCATCATACCAAATATAAACCAAATCCATCATATGGCTTGGAAAATAAAAGTTCTTAAAAACTTTGAAGTAGATGTTAACTAACAGACAGATGGATGAACTTACGTACAGAATAAATGAATGGAAAGACAAAAACTATACACCCTCGACATACTTAATATGCCAGGGGTATAAAAATGTCTGCTGCAATTGTGTTTAGCCCATTAAGAAATAAGACAATTTTTTTTAATACATACCTTCAACCATATTAATGGATCCTTCCAGCATTCATAATGGAAGAGTTCATTGTAGATATTTAGACATTAATGGTATTTTGCAAGTAGTGCATAAAGCCCCATGCAAATTTTTTTACTTCATTCTTGTATTTTTATTAAATTAATTTTGGTTTAACAATATTTATTCAGATCAAAGAAACATACAAACAAATTATATCAAATGAATATGTAATTCCAGGATTTGGATGGGAACAATTAAGGCTAATCGAGTTCATTTCCATCTTTATTATTTTTCAGAGAACATAAGGCTTAACATTTTATGTGAATTGGCTGCTAGGCCATATTTTCTATGAAAAGTAAAAACAAATATTTATGAGAATGTAAGCAGACCATTCACATGAAATGTCATGTTATTTTTTCTTTCGTTTTTTTTTTTTTTTATTTGGGATTTACGGCCCTTTCAAGAATATTTTACTTATATCGAGCTGGTTGTTCATTAAAGGTGGGTGAAAACTGGACAACCCTGGGAAAACCACCTGACCATCCATAAGCAGAACTTGGCTTTCCCACATGTGACCCGACATTTTTTCTAAAAAGTTAAAAAAAAAAAAAAGAAAGCCATCCGCTGTTGTTCAAAGCTAATGACATCGATAGTTAACGATTCGTTAAAATTTACATCCAGTGACACGCAAATATGCTGAAATTGTTTGCTGAAAAAATGTGAGTAGCTTTTGCAGTGCAAAAGCAACTCACATTTTTTCAGCAAAAAATATCAGAATATTGTATATTGAATCCACTAAAACAGTTAACAAAATGACCCTTAACGAGCTCGTTAAGCTAACGATGCTTTGAACAACTGGGCCCTGATTGGTACTTTAAGGGCTATTTTTCAGAGAAAATAAGGTTTGACATTTCATATGCCTTCATATGAAATGTTTGTTTGTGTTGAGGTTTTATGGCCCAGTCAACCCAATGGGGTCATGACGAGCACGGTCAGTTTACCCAACCACACGTTTATTGGGCAGGCTTAGTCTTTTGCGGTTAACCAGTATTGTGCACATTCTTTCGCCAGAAACTGCCCTTCTTGAATCAGCGGAAGAGAGAGAATGACCGTAGAAAATATTTCATGATCAAAGAATGTTGCCGGCCTCAGTGGGGGTAGAACCCAAGACCTCCTGGTCTCCAGTCGGACACACATCCAAGTTAGCCACCGAGGCTGACAATCGTATAAAATGCCAAGCCTATTTTCTATATCTAAGACTGGAAGCAGACAATCCACATGAAATGTCAACCCTTATTTGCTCTATAAAAACAAAAATTATATATATATATAAAAAAAAAAAAAACAACAAAAGAACATGTACTGCAGTTGTGATTGGCACTTTAATCCATTTATGTCAAGTGGACTCTTCTACCACCACTCTTTGGACTACCGGTAGTCTATTTCCAACAGCAGGGTGTTTGTTTGATTTGGGCTTAATGTCACTTTCAACAATCTTTCAGTCATATCGCGATGGAATACCAGGGTGTCAAGTAAGTTTTATTACTTCTATGTTTTATAGAAATTCCTGTATTTAATGCAAACAGTGTAGACTCTGAACAGATGCCACATTCTGCGGCTTCTGATCTGGATCTGCACTGTTTGCCAATTACCCTCTTTGGGGTTTCCCTACTAAAATGGGTTAACCCTTGTCCTGCTGAACCTGGATATGCCCTACCTTTGCAAACAGTGTAGATCCAGATCAGTTGGCTTCTGAAGCCAGCTGATCTGGATCTGCACTGTTTGCCACTAAGCATGTGAAACTGTATCAGCAACCTGGATCAAGCAATCTGACTGGCTGAAAATTAGAAGTAGGTGTGGCATCTTAATTTATTCAGCATGGCAAAGGTTACGGGTTAACATTGATAAGTAGTTCATGCCTCGTGTTGAATCAGTCCAAATACAAACCAACCATATTCAATATGTGAAAATAAAATTCATGCTTAGCATGCTAAGAAGAAAATTGTAGGCAGACGTTTTAAAATATTTTTATTTTTCCCAGAAAGTACGATTTGACATTTTAGAATATTTGCCTTTTTTTCCCAAAAGCAGGGTAAGCAATTTTCTGAGAAAAATAATTTTGTCATATGTTAGTTTTTCATTCAGACACCTTCATCCTCACAATACTTGCCTTGAAATTTGTGTTTCACTACCTGTTCATATGTCTAAACTGGCACATGCTTGCTCAGACCATTCTCATGCTTGCTCAGACCATTCTCATGCTTGCTCAGACCATTCTCATGCTTGCTCAGACCATTCTCATGCTTGCTCAGACCAATGCTTAACCCTTAAACTGCCAATCACAACAACTGTCGTCTGCTTTGTCATCTGCTTGTGATTTTAAAAGTCATTTTTGCAAACAGTGTGGACCCAGATCAGACTGCTCCTCTAGGAGCAGTCTGATCAGGGTCCATACTGTTTGCCTGTATGCAAAAATAGGTTTGAAAAGTTTGCAAGAATATTCAGCAGAGGATGCAAACAGACGACATTTTCAGATGCAGGTTTTCTTCGCATTTTAATTGTTAATATATTGCTTCTTTTATGATAAATTCTAATGTTGAGTATACACTGTGTATAAAGGTCCCTTCCTGAGACACTAGGCATTAATAGATAATCATAAATGTCCTGAAATTTCGGAAGTTTTATTCAATTCTGAAATTTCAAATACATTATTCAATCCATTTTTTGGCTTAAATTTTGCATTTCCATCAAGTATTTTAAGAATTATATTGTATAAAAAAAACAACAAAATTTTGAAAAAAAAATATGGAATTTTGTTGTTGAGGTATTATGGCCTACTCAACCCATTAGGGTCATGTCAAGCCAGCCAGTTTATCTAACGACACTTTTCCTAGGCAGGCTTAGTCCTCTAAGCAAGCTTAACCAGTATTTGTGCACATTCTGCTGCCAGAAACTGACAACTGCCCTTCTTTAATGAGCAGAAGGGAGAGAATGACCACAAAATATTTCAATATCAAACTCCATGAAAGAATGTTGCCGGTGGTGATCAAACCTGCAACCTCCTGATCACCAGTTGGATGCGCATTCAAATGAGCAATCGATGCCGGTAAAAAAAAGAAAAAAACAAGAGGACCATGATGGTCCTATATCGCTCACCTGAGCAAACAGCTTTGCAAACTTACTGTTGAAGTTTCAGCCAAGTTCACTGCTCTAAGATTTTTGTATAAATTTTATAGCCCTACTCCCGAGCGGCTATGTTTTTTTCATGCATCATGACTGCTGGAACTGAATCTTGAAAGAAGGTCACCAAAGGAACAATTCTGCCAAGTTATATTGAAATTGGTCCAGTGGTTTCTGACAAAAAGATTTTTAAGTGTTTTATATAGCTATATAGGGAAAATAAGCCCCACCCCCCAACGGCCATATTTTTTGACGAATCAAGACAGCTTGAATAAACTTGGTAGAGTGCCACCAAAGGAACATTCCTGCAAGTTATATTGAAATCAGTTCTGTGGTTTCTGACAAGAAGATTTCTAAAGTTTTCTATTTAGATATATAGGGAAAATAAGCCCCACCCCTAGCAGCCATGTTTTTTGCAAAATCATGATTGCTTGAACAATCTTGGCACAGGGTCACCAAAGCAACATTCCTGCCAAGTAATATTGAAATCGGTCAGGTGGTTTCTGAAAAAGAATTTTAAAATTTTCTATACAGATATATAGGGAAAATAAGCCCCACCCCCTGGCGGCCATGTTTTTTGACATATCATGAGGGCTTGAACAATCTTGGTACAAGGTCACCAAAGCAACATTCCTGCCAAGTAACAATGAACTCGACTCAACGGTTTCTTACGAGAAGATTTTTAAAGTTTTCTATAAGATTTTTAAAGTTTTCTATTTAGATACATAGGGAAAATAAGCCCCGCCCCCTGGCGGCTATGTTTTTTGACGAATCCAAATGGCTTGAACAATCTTGGTAGAGGATCAACAAAGAAACATTTCTGCAAAATTATATTGAAATTGGTCCATTGGTTTCTGACAAGAAGATTTTTAAAGTTTTCTATATAGATATATAGGAGACATCATCAAAGGAACATTTCTGCAAAATTATATTGTAATCAGTCGAGTGGTTTCTGACAAGAAGATTTTTAAAGTTTTCTATATAGATATATAGGGAAAATAAGCCCCGCCCCCTGGCGGCCATGTTATTTGACAAATCCAAATGGCTTGAACAATCTTGGTAGAGGATTACCAAAAGACATTTCTGCAAAATTATATTGAAATCGGTCCAGTGGTTTCTGACAAGAAGATTTTTAAAGTTTTCTATATAGATACATAGGGAAAATAACCCCTGCCCCCTGGCGGCCATGTTATTTGACGAATCCAAATGGCTTGAACAATCTTGGTAGAGGATCACAAAAGGAACATTTCTGCAAAATTATATTGAAATCGGTCCAGTGGTTTCTGACAAGAAGATTTTTAAAGTTTTCTATATAGATATATAGGGAAAATAAGCCCCGCCCCCTGGCGGCCATGTTTTTTGACGAATCCAAATGGCTTGAACAATCTTGGTAAAGGATCACAAAAGGAACATTTCTGCAAAATTATATTGAAATCGGTCTATTGGTTTCTGACAAGAAGATTTTTAAAGTTTTCTATATAGATATATAGGAGAAATAAGCCCCACCCCGTGGTGGCCATGTTTTTTGACGAATCCAAATGGCTTCAACAATCTTGGTAGAGGATCATCAAAGGAACATTTCTGCAAAATTATATTGTAATCAGTCGAGTGGTTTCTGACAAGAAGATTTTTAAAGTTTTCGATATTGATATATAGGGAAAATAAGCCCCACCCCCTGGCAGCCATGTTTTTTGATGAATCCAAATGGCTTGAACAATCTTGGTAGAGGATCACCAAAGGAACATTTCTGCAAAATTATATTGAAATCGGTCCAGTGGTTTCTGACAAGAAGATTTTTTTAGTTAAAAAATCTATTTTTAGCTCCTGTGACCTAGATATCCAATGGACCGGAACCATTTGAACAACTTTGAAAGAGGACCAACCAAAGATCATTCCTGTGAAGTTTGGTCAAAATCCAATCACTGGTTCAGGAGGAGATGTTGTTTAAAGATTGTGAACGGACGGACGGACAACGACGACGACGGACGGTGAGTGATCACAGTACCTCACCTTGAGCCTTCGGCTCAGGTGAGCTAAAAAGCCTCGGTGCAATATCATGCCCCTGACATATTAACATGATACTACCATTAGTCTTATTTTACTGACATTGATGGGACAAGTCCTAGCTCTTATTCTGAATGCCCATGTTAAAGGAAAGAGCTGTCATGCAGTAACAGTTTTAGAAGTTAAGTCAGGTATGAGTGGGCTTGGATAAATAATCAATAAAAACACCACACTGAGATGCTTCTAACAAGTATTCACAATATCATACTTCCAGATAAGAGGGGATATTCCAAAAATAGTTTTCTTTTTTATCCATGAAAAGTTAAACATGTTGTGGGTACTATGTTGTGGGAACTCATCAAGGCACTTCTAATGAATACCCACAATATATGTTTTCACAGACAAATAACAAAAATATCTGCTTTTCAGTTGAAAAAAAAAAAGTGCCTTAAATGGATCTATGCTCAAAATGTAGGTTTTCTTATTGAGAATTAAGAAAAAAATATCAGTAGTTTTTTTCTTTTTTTTTCTTGCATTCCTTATTTCCAAGTTATGGAAATATTTAAGAACTGAAATTCAGAGTCCAGGGCCCAGTTGTTCAAAGCATTGTTAGCTTGTTAGAGGTCAAAATGTTCTAATAAGTATGATATCTAATTCCCAGGTATTTTGGCTGAAAAAATGTGAGCAGCTTTTGCAAATGCAAAAGCTGCTCACATTTTTTCAGCAAAAATATTATCATATATGCCATGTTTAATGCTCAAAGTTTTAATGATACGCTAACTAAGGGCATCAAAGAAGCAGTTGTTCAACTAATGATGTCGTTAGTTAACGTATCATTAAAATTTTGATCATTAAATATGGCTTATACACTAATATTTTGGCTGGAAAAAATGTGCTACTCCTACGACCTGTGAATTAGGTATTGTACTTACTAGAACAGTTAACTTTTTGACTTCTAACGAGCTTGATAAGCTAACGATGCTTTGAACAACTGGGCCCTGATTTTTAGCCTGCATTGGATGATGAAAAATATTAGGCTATTTAAATGTCTGTGAAACTTGAACTCTGAGACATTCCAACAATCTAATGTTTTTCATCATCCAAAGCAAACTAAAATCTTATTTTCCAATTCTTATATTTACATATTTCATTCAAACAATTTTTTGTAGTATTCTAGCAAACAGGAAATATTTTTCTTAAAAACGGGTGTTAAAGTTTGCTTAATGTCAGTTTTAGAATAGCCGGAAGGCGGAACATGCATGCTATGTCAATGCAATGTACCTTGGACATCACTATAACTTCAGTAAAGAAAGAAAGGTATTGGATGAGGTTCACAACAATATTCTTTGTCTCCGCCTTATGCCCGCCTTGATGAGAATGTCTGACATTGTTTTTTATTGAGAAATGAAACATATATGAATGTAATGCTTAATTTAAAGGTTGATGCCAGAGCTACTTTAGATGTAGCAAAAATCACAGGAAATTTCACTTTTGTTTCAAACTGATTTTCTGAGATTGTTGTTTTGATAACTATATTATCCGAAAAATTAATTAGAATAAGTGTTCTAATATTCTAAGTTTCATGAAAATAATTTATGCTCTCACTAAGGTTCTGAAGAATCTGCACACACTATGTGAAAGAAATATACATGCTTATCATAAAAATACAAATATACCAAAAAACTTTTGAAGTAATTAGATTAGAACCGCTATTTAATTGATAACATTTTTACCTCCGTTGACCCAACTTGGCTTCGTAGCCTAGTTAGAAAATTATGTACTTAGACAACATTTTCTCCTATAATACTTTACTACACAGTCTTCAGAAGCATTTTATAGCAAACTAGGGGCAGCTTAATTTCATTTGGACATACATGTAGTATTTTCAGACAATGAAATGTACGGTTATATCAGAATTAGCTCCGGTATCGACCGTTAAGGAGACAGCACTAAACATGTAAATATTAACCCTTGCCCTGCTGAATAAATTAAGATGCCACGCCCACTTCTAATTTACAGCCAATCAGATTACTTGATCTGGATTGTTGCAATGAATTCACATACTTAATGTCAATCAGTGCAGATCCAGATCAGTTGGCTTCTTTAGAAGCCAACTGATCTGGATCTACACTGTCTGCAAAGGCAGGGTATATCCGGGTTCAGCAGGACAAGGGTTAAGGAAATGTAATATCCTATATGCAGAGCAATCTAACTTACAGGATTTGTATTCACATGTATGGTGCCTTTTGTTTACACCCACTACCAAGCAATTTTCAACACTAATAACAAACTAATAGCTGATTTACAACTGATTTATTTAACAAAGCAGAAAGAAAACTGGGCCACTAGCAATAAATAGTAACTAAGGCAGCGATAACTTAGGTAAACACCTGTATGGAGTCCATCCATAATGTTACATAGACAGGGCAGACCTTGGTCAGCCTGTTCACACCTGACCTTGACCTTACCTGTGCATGATTCAAAAGGTTGATGATACCTAAGTAAAAGTACACTAGCAGAAAAAGCACTTGCAGGTGTAACAACTGTATCATCACGATAACATACCTATATAATTCTGACCCCCTTAAACCCCACTTTTATATAGTAAAACTGGAGTTTACAGGGGTATACATTACTTTTCTTACTTCTGCTCGAAAACATAGATTGTGGGTACTCGTTAGAACTGCCTTGGCAAGGCAGTTCTAACGAGTACCCACAATCTATGTTTTGAGCAGAAATATGAAAAATATCAGAATTTTTATCTGAAAACTTTCAGTTTTTGGTGGTGAAATTTTCAATATATTTGAATAGGCATGTCTTTGTTATGTAAATAGAGATCACTGAGAAACCAATAAAATGCAAATAACAAAACCCATAAATACAACATATACTAAGCTCAAGGTAAACAACTTTTTTCAAGCATAGAGCTTGGATAATTCTCTTATTTCTCCATAAAAACACGAGGCAGTCCTCAGGAGTGCCACATATCGTTGCACAGAAATAAGAGCTAATGCCTTGTCTGTAACTATCAGGCACCATTTGAAAAGAAATAGGGAACATTACAACAATGACCCATGGTGATCAGATCTGCTTGTTCTATTCATTGTGATATCAGACAACTTGTTTCAGTGAAACTTAAGACTGACATTAACAGAATTTTTTGAAGATCAAGATGGATTGATTTTTCTGAAGAAACTGAAATTAAACGAAGCTTCTGAAGACTGAGATTAAATTGAAAGCTTCCGAAGACTGAGATTAATGGAAGCCAAGTTTCTGTACACTGAGATTAATAGGAGCTTCTGAAAACTGAGAATAATGGAAACTTCTGAAAACCGAGATTAACAAAAGCTTCTGTCAACCGAGATTAATGGAAGTTCCTGAAAAGTGAGATTAATGGAAGCTGATGAAAAACAGATTAATGGAAGCTGATGAAAACTGAGAGTAATGGAACCTCATGAAAACTGAGCTTAATGGAATCTTCTGAAAACTGAGATTAATGGAAGCTTATGAAGACTGAGACTAATGAAAGCTTCTTAAAACTGAGATAAATAAAAGCTTATGAAGACTGAGATTAGTGCAAGCTTGAGATTAATGGAAGATTCTGAAAACTGAGATAAATGAGAGCTTCTGTAAACTAAGATTTATGGGAGCTTTTGAAGACAGATTAATAGAAGCTTCCAAAAACTGAGATTAATGGCAGCATATATAAACTGACAGTAATGGAAGCTTCAACAAGAGGACCATGATGGTCCTATATCGCTCACCTGAGCAAACAGATTTGCATACCTAATATTGAAGTTTCAGCCAAGTTCACTGCTCTAAGATTTTTGTATAAATTTTATAGCCATGCCCCCCCCCCCCCCCCCCCCCTCCCCCACACTCCCCGCGGCCATGTTTTTTTTGATGCATCATGACCGTTGAACTGAATCTTGAAAGAGGGTCAGCAAAGGAACATTTCTGTCAAGTTATATTGAAATTGGTCCAGTGGTTTCTGACAAAAAGATTTTTAAAGTGTTTTATATAGCTACATGAGGAAAATAAGCCCCACCCCCTAATGGCCATGTTTTTTGATGAATCAGGACAGCTTGAACAAACTTGGTAGAGGGTCATCAAAGGAACATTCCTGCCAAGTTATATTGAAATCAGTTCAGTGGTTTCTGACAAGGATTTTTAAATTTTTCTATTTCTATTTAGATATATAGGGAAAATAAGGCCCACCCCTAGCAGCCATGTTTTCGAACGAATCATGATTGCTTGAATAATCTTGGTAGAGGGTCACCAAAGCAATATTCCTGCCAAGCAATATTGAAATCAGACAGGTGGTTTCTGACAAGAAGAATTTTAAAGTTTTCTATACAGATATATATGGAAAATAAGCCCCGCCCCCTGGCGGCAATGTTTTTTGACCTATCATGAGGGCTTGAACAATCTTGGTAGAAGGTCACCAAAGCAACATTCTTGCCAAGTTACATTGAACTCTGTCCAAGTGTTTCTTACGAGAAAATTTTTTAATGTTTTCTGTATCGATATATAGGGAAAATAAGCCCTGTCCCTTAGCGACAATGTTTTTTGACGAATCATGACAGCTTGAACAACCTTGGTAGAGGGTCATCAAAGAAACATTGCCGCCAAGTTATAATGAAATTGGTCCAGTGGTTTCTGACAAGAAGATTTTTAAAGTTTTGTATATATAGATATATACGGAAAATAAGTCCCGCCCCCTAGCGGCCATGTTTTCTGACAAATCAAAATTACTTGAACAATTTTGGTAGAGGGTCACCATGGAAACATTTCTGCCAAGTTATAATGAAATCGGTCCAGTGGTTTCTGACAAGAAGATTTTTAAAGTTTTCTATATAGATATATAGGGAAAATAAGCCACACACCCTGGCCGCCATGTTTTTTGACGAATCACAATTTCTTGAACAATCATAGTAGAGGGTGACCAAGCAAACATTTCTGCCAAGTTATAATGAAATCGGTCTACACTGGAGATCCAATACATCGCGGTCCGTTATTTCGCGATATCCAGTATATCGCGAATCGTCCGTGGACCCCAAATTTACCGTGACCATAAAAAAAAAATTAAGTAAATGTTTTTTTTACTTAATTTGAAAAAAAAAAAAAAAAAAAAAAAAAATGACTGTAATTCGTTGCGGTATTGATTTTTCGCGCATATCCAAACGCGAAATCGCTTCATGCATTATGACCAAACAATCCAATTAGTGTCAATCAGTACACAGATTGATAATAATTGGCAATCAATTAATATTAATCGCCGCACTTGTCATAATCAGTGTCATAATTGAGTACATGTTCTCAGTGCTCAATCAATTAACGATGTCCACGCGCCGTCTATTTAACTTGCAATCATGCAGTTCGTAGCCCTCCCACTTTACACTTTCCCAGCAAGTAATAATTTAACAAATAAAAATAAATAAAGTATGAAAGAATTAAAAAGATCAAAAGATAAATAGAATAGTTTTTGGGCCCGCAGCAGACGAAAGAAGCGAAGGGAAGCAACCCGAATTGCCTCAGCAAAAGTCCGTGATATTCTATTCTATTCTATCCTTAGGATATGCGAGTTGCCCCCCTTCATCCAAAATGGCGTCCTCGCTTGACATTTCCGCGAACAAATGATTTTAAACGTCGTTTATCAGCTAGTCTCGATTAAAGTTAATTGGTAGACATAATCTCCCAGTGTAAATATTGCCATTGAGTAATTCTAAACCTACTATACTGATGTAATGTGGCCGATAGCTTTACTGACAGCCGTTTGGTGTTGATTGATTAGCGGCGTCTCAGCAAACTACCACCCCAGCTTATATCGCGATCCGGATATATCGCGGTAGCGGAACTTGGACCCCAAGCACCGCGATATATTGGATCTACAGTGTAGTGGTTTCTGACAAGAAGATTTTTATTGTTTTCTATATAGATATAGGGAAAATAAACCCTGCCCCCTCGCGGCCATGTTTTTTGATGAATCATGACGGCTTGAACAACCTTGGTAGAGGGTTACAAAAGAAACATTCCTGCAATGTCATATTGAAATCGGTCCAGTGGTTTCTGACAAGAAGATTTTTAAAGTTTTCTATATAGATATATACGGAAAATAAGCCCCGCCCCCTGGCGGCCATGTTTTATGACGAATCTTGACGGCTTGAACACTCTTGGTAGAGGGTTACAAAAGAAACATTCCTGCAATGTTATATTGAAATCGGTCCAGTGGTTTCTGACAAGAAGATTTTTAAAATTTTCTATATAGATATATAGGGAAAATAAGCCCCGCCCCCTAGTGGCCATGTTTTTTCACTAATCATGATGGCTTGATCAATCTTGGTAGAGGGTTACAAAAGAAACATTCCTGCCAAGTTATATTGGAATCGGTCCAGTGGTTTCTGACAAGAAGATTTTTAAAGTTTTCTATATAGACATATTGGGAAAATAAGCCCCGCCCATGGCGGCCATGTTTTTTGACGAACCCAAATGGCTTGAATAATCTTGGTAGAGAATCACCAAAGGAACATTTCTCCAAAATTATATTGGAATCGGTCCAGTGGTTTCTGACAAGAAGATCTTTTAAGTTTTTAGTTAAAAAATCTATTTTTAGCTCCTGTGACCTAGATATGTAATGGACCAGAAACATTTCAACAATTCTGAAAGAGGACCAACCAAGGATCATTCCTGTGACCTTTGGTCAAAATCCAATCAGTGGTTTAGGAGGAGATGTTGTTTAAAGATTGTGGACGGACAGAAGGACAACGATGACGACGATGCCCTCGCCGACGGACGGTGAGCGATCACAATAGCTCAGCTTCAGCCTTTGGCTCAGGTGAGTTGAAAAAAACTGAGAATAATGGAAGCTTCTGAAAACAATTAATGGAAACTTCTGGAAACAGATTAATGGAAGCTTCTGGAAACTGAGATTAATGAAAACTGAGTTTAATGAAAGCTTCTGAAAACTGAGATTAATGGAAGCTTCTGGAAACTGCGATTAATGAAAACTGAGTTTAATGGAAGCTTCTGAAAACTGAGATTACTGGAAGCTTCTAAAAATTTAGATCACTGGAAGCTCAGTTTCTAAAAATTGGGATAAATGGATACTAAAATCTGAAGACTGAGATTATCAGAAATCTCTGAATGGAAGCTTTTGAAGACCCAAGATTGAGGGAACTTCTGAAGACTGAGATCAATGGAAGAGTCAGAAGACTTAGATTAATGGAAGCTGATTTTCTTTCTACAAACTGGTATAAATGGACACCTTTATCTGAAAATTTAAAAATCTTAAAAAGTCAAATTAATGGAAACTTCTGAAGGCTTATGCATTGTATTATGCTTATAAAGACTGAGATTCATAGAACATAGCATTTAAAGCGACCAATACAATAAAACAAACAGACCTTCACCAGATTAAAATCATATAGCTGGACAAGTCCTACAGACTGACTGCTGGCAAAAAATTCATTTTACTTTAAAAATTTATATAGAATATTTAACAAAGGTATATTTACCAGAAAGGTAGGCAAAATTAACCTTTACCACTCTCTGGGCTTATTCAGCAGATGACAAATTCATAAAATTTCCTATTTTTCCCCCAAAACAGGTTTTGACATTTCATGCAAATTGTCTCTCCAGTGGAGACAAGTTGCATGGAAAGTCAATACCTGATTTCTGGGGAAAACTAGAATATCTTAAAATGTCTTCTACCGAAATTTTTACCCAAATTTTAAGAGTTAAAAATTTGTCCAGTCTTGTTAAACCAAGTCATTGGTATTGTGACCCTCTTTCTTCTTAGTGTTATAATAAATGAGGTATTTGTTGTCAAAAGTAACAAAAAAGACATGCAAAGTAGGCCCTTACCATATTTACCCTAAATACTGGGACATCTTAATTCTTATCATACCGTGTTTATTGCAATATAAGTACCCTCTCTAATAAATGCCATTCTGCTACTTTCCTAGCTTTTTGGTCCAGATTTGGTCTCAGTACTGTCGTTTTGGCAGCAATGAATTGCAACTACCCTGGGGCATATATTAGAATAGATACGGTGCTTATCCCAAAATTTAAACAAGTCCATTTTCTTACAAATTAATCTGTCCTAACCTTTGTCCTGCTGAACCCGGATATACCCTGTCTTTGCAAACAGTGTAGATCCACATCAGTTGGCTTCTTCAGATCAGTTAGAAGCCAACTGAGCTTGATGTGCACTGTTTGTCATTCAGTATGTGAGTTTGTATCAACAATCTGGATCAAATAATCTGATTGGCTGAAAATTAAAAGTGGGCATGGCATCTTAATTTATTCAGCAGGACAAGGGTTAAAGGGTTATGTTTGCTGGTTGAGGGGCAAACAGTGTATAGCCAGATCATTTGATATCTAATCTTGGTCTACACAGTTTGCTCAGAACTGTCTGTACCAATACTTAGGTTAAAATGGTAACTTGCATTCCCTGATTCTGGGGAGGGATAACTGGAATATATAAATAAGCATTTTAGACAAGAATTCCGCGGAAGGCGTCATCGCACCTGCTGGCGCAAAAGTCACAGGAGCCACAATCAGAATGTGGTTATTAAATAAGTTTATTTCATTCTTAGCAGTGCTTACTTGGAAAACTGGGTTGAAAAAAATGTAGACAAAGTGCCAAGTGGGGCATATATATTCCAGGCCAGTCCCATTCCCTCTAATGGCTATATCTTCAGCACTGACTTTTCGTATCATACAGCCCAATGATAATGTAACATTGACGTAAAATGTGTAAAAGTCACTGGAGCATGAAATTTAGGTCAAGGTCACGGGTCAAGGTACCTGCTAATTCAGTACATCAAGGAGAAGCACAATGCAAGGTATGGTGGTTGTAGGCCTTATAGTTGAGGAGTTATCAAACATCAACGTATAATTTGTCAAATATAGGTCAAGGTCACTGGGTCAAGGTACCTGCCAAGCCAGTGCAATGAGGTGAAGCACTATGCAAGGTTTAGTGGTTGTAGGTCTTCTATTTGAGGAGATACCGAACATCAATATAAAATGTGTCAAAGTCACTGGAGTGCACAATATAGGTCAAGGTCACCAGGTCAAGGTATCTGTCGAGTCAGTACATTGAGAAGAAGTGCTACATAAGGTTTGGTGGTTGAAGGCCTTACAGTTGACGACATATGGAAGGGTGACGTACACGGTGTACAAGTCAATGGAGCATGAAATATAGGTCAAGGTCACCCAGTCAAGGTACATGCAGAGTCTGTACATTAAGGAGAAGCACTATGCAAGGTTTGATGGTTGTAGGCCTTATAGTTGAGGAGATATTGAACGTTGACGTAAAATGTGTAAAAGGCACTGGAGCGCAAAATATAGGTCAAGGTCACCGGGTCAAGATACCTGCCAAGTCAGTACATATTGGAGAAGCACTATGCAAGATTTGGTAGCTAGAGGTCTTACACTTGAGGAGATCTGGAACGTTGACGTAAATTATGTTAAAGTCACTGCAGCCAAAATATAGGTCAAGGTCACCAGGTCAAAGTATCTGCTAAGTCAGTACATTGAGGAGAAGCACTTTGCAAGGTTTGATGGTTGTAGGCCTTATAGTTGAGGAGATATTGAATGTCGACGCAAAATATGTCAACGTCACTGGAGCGCAAATTATAGGTCAAGGTCACCGGGTCAAGGTACCTGCCAAGTCTGTACCTCTAGGAGAAGCACTATGCAAGGTTTGGTAGTTGTACGCCTTATAGTTGAGAAGATCTGGAACGTCAACGTAAATTGTGTCAAAGTCAATGGAGCGCAAAATATTGGTCAAGGTCACTGGGTCAACATATCTGCCAAGTCAGGAGGTCAGGGAGATGTGTCATGCAAGGTATGATGGTTGTTGTAGAATTGTAGTTGATTAGAATACTAACTTTGACGTAAATGTCGAACTTCGACATAACAGAACTGTTAAGAGACAGACGGACGGATGAACGGACAGACGAATGGAAAAGCGGGCACCTATGTTGCAAAGTCAGGAGGTCAGGGAGATATTTCATACAAGGTTTGATGGCTGTTTAGTCTTGTAGTTGATTAGAATACTAACTTTGACATAAATGTCGAACTTCGACATAACAGAACTGTTAAGAGACGGACGGACGGACAGACAGACGAACAGACAGACGAATGGAAAAGTGGGCACCTATGTCGCAAAGTCAGGAGGTCAGGGAGATGTTTCATGCAAGGTTTGATGGTTGTTTAGTCTTGTAGTTGATTAAAATACTAACTTTGACATAAATGTCGAACGTCGACATAAACGTTGACAGACGGACGGACGAATGGACAGACAAACGGAAAAGCGGACGCCTATGTTGCAAAGTCAGGAGGTCAGGGAGATGTTTCATGCAAGGTTTGATGGTTGTTTAGTCTTGTAGTTGATTAGAATACTAACTTTGACATAAATGTCGAACGTCGACATAAATGTTGACAGACGGACGGACGGACGGACGGATGGACGGACTGACGGACGGACGGACGGAAAATCGGACGCCTATATCGCACCCTGCTACAAGCAGGTGCGATAAAAAGTGGGGTATATATTACGAGGGTTGAGCGCAAGACTAGTGTAAGTCAGACGGTTGTTTTTCCCCAAACCTAATCTCCTCACCATGAAGGCATTATGAAGATTACAACATTTCTTTCTGTAAACAATGAAAATTTAGGTGCCATTGCTCGTATGAGCAATGGCACCTAAATTTGCTTTGTTTACAAAGGGGTCCAAGTTGCCCCTAAACAAGGGTTTCAAAAATATGTTTGAGTTACAATAGTCTTGCGCTCAACCCTCGATAAGTAAAGATTTTTTTTTTATTTCTCAAAGAAAATAGAAACTTGTGCATGTTCAGTAGAATCCAAAACCCTTCTACTCAAAGGATAGTAGAGTTTGGCAGGTCACCACTGCATATTCTTAATCCTGTTGTGGGGCAGTGGGGTAGCCTAAGAGCTGGGATATATATATAGCACTGTTAACTCTAGGTTTACTGACAATGGGGTCATATATATATATATAGCACTGTTAACTCTAGCTTTACTGACAATGAGGTCGCAATATTAGCACAACTAATTTTAACTGGGTGCATCCAGATAATAGGATCACATATATAGCACGGTTTAATTTGGGGCATCCAGAAAATGGGCTCAAATATATATAGCACTGTTAACTCTGAATGTACTGACAATGGGGTCATATATATATATATAGCACTGTTAATTTCAACTGAGGACATACTGCGTTATTAATCCTAAATAAATAGCGAGTTCTGACAAAGAAGTCACACATTAGCAACTGTTAATTTCAAACGGGTAAAATCAAGACAAACAATCATATCCAATTAATATATCAATTTGAATATTTTAGGAGTTAAGTCAGATTTCTTAATGATTATCGACTACAATAATTGGGGTCCCTAAAGAAGGAAGTAGCAACATCATCTGGGACTGTCGCAAGGCGCATTGTATTGGTATATCCGGCACCCGACTGCCAGCCAGTGATGATAACAATGGGATCATTGGCCTGTATGAATCCTCGCAATTTTCCCACATCTAAAGCCTTGTAGATTCTCCTGTCCAAGTCATCAGTCCATAACGCCAATTTTGGTTCTATATATAGTAACGGAAAAAGCATGCGAGATATATGTAAAGCAGACTATATATAGCAAGCATACAAAATAATATAAACCCATGTCTAGCTGGCTTAATAAATCTTAACACAGAAGACAGACTTGGGATGCTGGTTTTATACTGTTTTCATACCGTATTTACTCTAAATATTCTGACAATTTAATCCTTATCATACTTATCCTAAGATTTGAACAAGTCCATTTTGATAACTGTTGATGTGTCCAAAGATCTGTTAAGTGAGTGGTAAACATTGTAGACCCTGATCAAATGCTACATTCTGCAATATCTGATTGGTGTCTACACTATTTATTCAGGCCCGCCTGTCGGAATACTTACAGTAAATATGGTATCTTGCGTTACTTGGTATTCATAAGCTATATATTGTAGCTCTAGATATTAAAAATGGACACCACCTTAACACTTTGTATGCTGGGTAATGATTTCAGCAGACTACATTGAAATATTTTTTTTTGTTTTTCCTAGAAAAAAGGATCTGACACTTGATGCAAATTGTCTCCTAAGGAGACAATTTGCATGAAGTGTCAGGTCCTATTTTGTAGGAAAAATAAGAAAAATATCATCAGTTTGTCATCTGCTGAATTTGCCCATAGCATGGTAAGTTTTATTGACAGCCAGTTCCCTTATGAAAAGGGGTCTAAACTAAATAGGAAGAACTTGCTTCATAAGGCAAATTCTTTCCTTTTATAGCAAACCCCATTTCAGAAGGGAGACAGTTAAGGGATTTATAGGCAGTGGTCCCTAAAATGTATCCATTTCCCCTTCTACCGTTTATGCCCTAAAATTTCTAACATATTATTCCATACCTTTTTGGCTTTAATTTTGCTTTTTATGCAGTTGTCTCTTAAAATGCTTAGTGGAATGGCAAACCATGAAGACTCTGGTCAGACTACTCCTTCAGGAGCAGTCTGATCTGGGTCTGCACAGTTTGCATATAGCATTTTGTCAGAAACTTTTGTGTTAGAAATTTTAGGACATTTACGTATATTTTATTTTAACCCATTTTAGTCTAAAGGGTATTTGGCAAACAGTGCTGATCCAGCTCAGATGCCATGGTCTCCACTGTTTGCAAATAGTTACGTCATTTTTCTCTAGGAAATCTAAATCACTTAGCCTGATATACCTAAAATTGAATTTGGACACTTCCAAAGTGTGGTTGTAGTTTATTCAGTCTAAAATGGGTTAACATCATCATGTAAACAACACAGCTCCTTAAGAAATCTTTCTGCTAACATAAGAGACAAATACTAAAGGAAGCGATTCAAAAGCAACTTGCCATATTTATTCTAAGTATTCAGACACCTTATCAAATTACCATACTTGTCCTAAAACTTGAAACAGTCCCTTTTTACTACCTGTTGATGTGTCAAGACAAATGCTGAATGTGTGGCAATATAGGCCCTGATGAAATAAGGCATCTGATTTTGGTCTACTTTGGCCTGTCTGTCTGAATACTTAGGATTAATAAGGCAGAAACAAACCGGAGAAAAAAAGGGAAAAAAATTAAGTGCAAGGAAAAATGGTCTTAAAAATGTAAAATAGGCTAATACAGTAAGTACAGTTACAAGTCAAAGGTTTTCTCTGTAATAAATTTCCCATGTTTGAAGCAGCCTTTCAGCTTTTAATGGATTTTGAAGTCTGTAAGTAACATACTGTACCAAGACTAGTGTTTCTATATATATAAACAGACATGCCTGGGGAAACAGTGATGACCAAAATGTTCCAATCTGAGTTTGCAGTTTGTCATTTAACCCATTGTAGACTGAATGAACTCTCCCACACTATATATTGAAAGATTCTAATTTTGATTTTAGGTATGTCAGATTATGTGATTTAGATATTCTGGGAGAAAAGTGGTTGAACTATTTGCAAACAGTGAAGACCCTTTATACAGCATCTGATCCAGGTCTGCACTGTTTGCCAATTACCCTTTTAGGAGTCTCCAGGCTACAGTGGGTTGAACATTTCAATTGCAAATGTTTTTGTTCAAACTTTATGGTAAGTATTATTAGCTCATGAATTGTTTTTTTTCTTATTTTTACACAACAAAATATATTCAGGTCCTCACTGTCTCAGTTTTATAGGAGAAGTAAGAAACTGTCAATATTTTTGGTTGAAAAAAAAAGGACCATATCTGGAGTTATGAGTACAGAGTGTCCAAATATTTGGAGTAATTACAGAAACAAGTTTACAAAAATTCCACTGCAAATCTATGAAAATTGGTCCATGGGAAAATTATCCTGGGGAAATACACTTTTGACCTGAAAACATACAGTAACAAAAAGACATTAATATATTCTATTCTATTCTATGTGTATGTAGCAGTGCAGAAAAAAAGCAGTGAAAATAAATAAATTCTATCCCAGCAAGTCAATACACACAGAAAACATAGCCTTAGATAAGGATTTTTTTTTTTTTTTTCTGATGAAAAAGTTTTTTTTGATTTTCTTTTTCTTTTTTTTTTTTGTTTGCATTAAAATGAGATATACTTATTAAAAATGACTCTCTGAGGCTCTAATAATGATCACCCAAACATATATTTTCACAGAGAATATGAAATAAGTATTTAATTAAATAGCACCTTATCTTAAGGCTATGAAAAAGCATGCCATATTAAGCATAAAAAGCCTTGTTCTACTTTTTAATCAGCTTCATTTAAGATACTCAAATACCTAAATATTTTTAAAGATTTGCCTGGATAAACAGTATTAGTGTAGACCTTGACTAAAGCAGAATTTGATATGCATAGTCAAAGTTTAGAATAAGAGCACTGAACAGTTATAGCATCCAAATATTGAGGGAAAATACAGCTATTCCAAATAACAAATTTAATACAGCAAACCGACTCCAGTTAAAACATTTTCACCTATCAACAAATACAGCATAATGTTGCATCAATTTAACCCTGGTCTTGCTGTACCCAGATATGCCCTGCCTTTGCAAACAGTGTAGATCCAGATCAGTTGGCTTCGGAAGAAGCCAACTGATCTGGATCTGCACTGTTTGTCATTAAGTTTGTAAATTTGTTTAAAAAACCTTGATCAAGTAATCTGATTGGCTGAAAATTAGAAATGGGCGGGTCATCCTAATATATTCAGCATGGCCAGGGTTAATCTTTACCACTCTCTGGGACAAATTCAGCAGACCATAATTCTATGTTATTTTTTCAAGAATTTTATTTTTTATATTTATTTATTTTTCCTAGAAAATAGATTTTGAAATTCCATGCAAATTGTCTGCAAAGGAGACAATTGCATGGAATTTGTTTGTGTTGACATTTTATGACCCACGATTGCATGGAATGCCAAAGCTTATTTTCTGGGAAAAATAAAGGAAAATATTTCAAAATGTCATCTGCTGAATTTCTTACCCAGTGTGCTAAGCGTTAATGCAGAATACTGACTGTTCGCCAAAACAACAGCTTACAGGTTATGTTGCACAAATCCCAATATTAACTGACAAGACAACTTATAATAAGCCCCAATTCTCCATTTTTGTGGTTCTGTTATTTGTAATAATTATGACATTTCTATTAGATTACCATCATTACTCTTGATATTCTGACACCATAACTCGGTACTATAATCATCCTAAAATTTAACTGATCCATTTCACTATCTGTCAATATGTCAAAAACCTACTGGATATGTGACAGTGTAGATAAGGATTAGACATATATACATGTATTTAAATGAACTTGTTCAAATTTTAGGACAAGTATGGTAAGGAGTTCTTAACCCTTGTCCTGCTGAATAAATTAAGATGCCATGCCCACTTTTAATTTTCAGCCAACAGATTACTTGATTCAGATTGTTGCTATAAATTCTCATACTTAATGGCAAACAGTGCAGATCCAGATCAGTTGGCTTCTTTAGAAACCAACTGATCTGGATGTACACAGTTTGCAAGGATAGGGTATATCCGGGTTCAGCAGGACAAGAGTTAAGGTTGACACGGTAACAAGTACCACAGCATTGTTTTGAGGAGAAATAAAACATAAAATTGTCTGAGAGAAAAAAGCTCTAGACCCTATGCTTTAGACCAAATGTTAAGAAGAATGGCACAGATTAGACTTAGTTTTGATCAGGACTATAGGTGTTCACCAAAGAGGTCTTGGAATATCTAGGGTAATATTGCATGCATAATAAAACCTGTCAGTAAAACCCTTAGTCATAGGGCAAGTCTGAGCATACAGAAAACCTCAAGGATTATATGTTGTATAGTTCACATTTTTGTATATTATAGAGGGTCTCTTGGAAGAATAGATGTTGTTGCTAAATATGTCATCATTTGAAAACAAAGGCTATCATTATTTTATATCTACAGCACAACCTCTTAATAACATTATTGCCAGGGATCAAAGCAAAACCCGTTGTTAGCTAAACAACCGTGTTAAATTCAAACAAAAATGTATAGATTATAAAGAACAAATCTATATAACCTACAGAGTTTTGTTTGGATACAAAACCTTGTATCCAACAAAATGTACAGATTATATAGAAAAAAGACCATAAATGGTCATTTTTATACAATCTATATAATTATGGTTTGGATACAACACTTTTGTGGTCTACATTTAAACCATCTTATATCTGAAACCGTCTCATACAGAGAGTCTAGTGTATTATAATTATTACTGGACTGGTGATTGTAAACCTGACTAGTGTCAACAGGTCGAGGGTTGAGCGCAAGACTGGCGTAAGTCAGATGGTTGTTTTTCCCCAAACCTAATCTCCTCACCATGAAGGCGTTATGGAGATTACAACATTTCTTTCTGTAAACAATGAAAATTTAGGTGCCATTGCTCGTATGAGCAATGGCACCTAAATTTTCATTGTTTACAAAGGGGTCCAAGTTGTCCCTAAACAAGGGTTTCAAAAATATGTTTGAGTTACCATAGTCTTGCGCTCAACCCTCGAGGTATGAAAAAGTGTGTGAAGTCTGTATGACAAAATGGCTAAGTTAACCCATGTCCTGTTGAATAAATTAAGATGCCACACCCACTTCTAATTTTCAGCCAATCAGATTACTTGATCAAGGTTGTTCATGCTAATTCAAATACTGAATGACAAACAGTGCAGATCCAGATCAGCTGGCTTCTTCAGATTCATGACAATAAACATGAAGGACTGGAGAGAGACCGATATGAGATATAATTACAATCACAGCTAACCCTAGTCTGTGGATTTATTTGTCAAGTGCAAAATATTCTTACTAAAAGTCAACATACTCAAAAAATAAATAAATTGACTTTGCATCATAAAAAAATATAATATTTTCATGCAATGCATATACTCTATTATTGGCCAGCACGCGAATTGCACCAGTCTCTTAATATAGCTTTGGATTTTTATGTATGGAGAAGTGTTCGATTAGGGCAGAGCGCTGTTTGTTAAGTTTGAATATGACCTGCAGTCCATATTTGCTAAGTTCGACTGACCTGTGGTCCATACTTAAAAAGTGCAAACATATTCATATCAGGTGCATGCTAAAATAAGCTTCTAGATAAGATCTGTAACTTATTTAAGTTCTGGCATGTCTTTTTTTTTTTTTTTTTTTTTTAATAATAATGTTCAAACTAAATCTCGTGGAGATCCCAGTATGACTAGGATTCGCATATTGCTTGATCAAGACAATTCATAAAGCTTCATAAAAGCATACATTAAAGAATCACATTGTTGTTCTTTTTTACCTATTACATTGAAAATGTATTGAACTTTAGTATACCCGTGTCCCATATTTCTAAGTCACAAAACATGAACAAAATTTGCGCCGGTACTTAGATGTTTACGTCTAAATATTTTGTCTTATCAACTTTTTGAAACTGCAAACAAAGTATTTTGTGACATATAGTTAGTTAGTTTGCAGGAGAATAATAACTTTATTAAGGTGATATTAGAAAGCAGGCACTAGTGCAGTAGATGAATGAAGATTAAGATTAATAAAACATCTGGAGATCTAGACTGATGAAAGCTTCTAAAGACTGAGAATACTGTCCACTCCTATCAGACTATAGGCAACTCATTATTTTTCCATAATAATTCAACACATTTTGGTGGATATGCTTTTTTCTAGGTATGGCTTTGTTATAATCTAAAGATCAGGTTTAGTACAGCAGTTATTAATACTACCACCACCAGCACTTTCTGGAACGTTTTGGTGATTGAATCTAAGAAAGAAGTAGATTATCAACAAAAGCTCTGCCAAGTGGGGCATTATACGCTTGTGGCAAGTAATAAGATGTAGCACATAAACTGGCTCCTGTATAATTCAGTGCTCCAGATATAAACTGTAAGTGGAATAACAAAAAAAATTTTTAAATTTTCATTGGGGCATAGCTCTGCTGATATTTGGTGAACTGTAACCTAAGGCTCCAAGCTGGCCCAGAAATTAAGGGAGAAGTGACTTCTCCCTCCTGGGAAAATAGGGTGAAGTTTGCTGCATCTAGGGAGGTGTTTTCGGGTGTTTTTCCTATACTTCAATATCAGACCAAACAATAACAAAACAAAAATAAACAACAACAAAAAAAAAAAAAAAAAAAAAAAAAAATACTGATTTTATTTTTGTTCTTCAAGGGAGCCAACTCAGAAGAGTCAACTCAGAAGAGTATTAAAAAAAAAAAAAAAAAATCCCAAAAGAATTATGTTTATAAGTTTTGATATTAGTCAAGCTTCTTAATTCTGTATCATTTAATAAATGTATTGTAAATAATGGCAACATTTCCTTGCAAATCTAATATAAGAAGATGTAAAAAAATATATATATAAACAGCTTGCCCATATGGCCATAACTTTAGTTATTTGCAAAAAAGTATACCTATTATAAAATAAAATTTGCAAACTATTACCTCTAAACTCGGAACTAATAATACCCGGACTTGTCACTAACGGAACTGCCAAAATGTGTTGTCGTGGCTTGATTTTAACGCTATTTTACAGCACTATGGTCATTAAAAAATATTTTGGATAATAACTGAAGTTGTAATAAATTGTTTTTAATAGGTTTGGTTGAAAAATGTTAAGTCACAATTAAATATATTGAAGTTATAACATCATTTTGGGTGAATTTCTGATGATTTTCTGCTAAAAGTGCCGAAAATAGCTAAAATGGGTACCTAGGTTTCTCGTTGATGTTTACAAAAACTGTTGGGTTTTCCTTAAATATAATGCTGCGGTCTTAAAGGTAATATATTGACCTATTGCTTTTTGAAAACAAATCTGAGATATTTGGACAAATAACTGAAATATGAGCATTTAAATTTCATCATACAAAATTATGAAAACTCAGCCACGACAACATATTTCCAATAAATACAATACCTGTACCGTAGTTACTAGTCCAGTGTATATTGGGTCCAAGCTCTAAACAATATGCTGCGAAAAGTTTACAAAAACTTTCAAAGGGGCATAACTCTGCCAATACTTGGTGCACTGTAACCTCGAAATAATATGCGCTGCTCCACATCATCGTGTAACTATTTATGAAGTTTCAGCTTGATACAATGTAAACTGTAGGAGGATTTCGCCGGAAACAAAAAATTAATAGAAATTTTCAAAGGGGTTTAACTCTGCTAATATTTGTGGACTGTAACCTTGAAACAATATGCGCTGCTCCACATCATAGTCTAACTACATATCAAGTTTCAGCTTGATTGGATGTAAACTGTAGGAGAAGTTAGCCCGAAATGAAAAGTTTACAGAAATTTTCAAAGGGGCATAACTCTGCTAATATTTGGTGGACTGTAACCGCAAAACAATATGCGCTGCTCCACATCATGGTCTAACAACATATCAAGTTTCAGCTTGATCGAATGTAAACTGTAGGAGGAGTTAGCCGGAAACGAAAAGTTTAAAGAAATATTCAAAGGGGCATAACTCTGCCAATATTTGGTGCACTGTAACCTCGAAATAATAGGTGCTGCTCCACATCATTGTGTAACTCTTTATGAAGTTTCAGCTTGATTGGATGTAAACTGTAGGAGGATTTAGCCAGAAACAAAAAATAGAAATCTTCAAAGGGGTATAACTCTGCTAATATTTGGTGGACTGTAACCTTTAAATAATATGCCCTGATCCACATCATGGTCTAACTACAAATCAAGTTTCAGCTTGATCAGATGTAAACTGTAGGAGGAGTTAGCCAGAAACGAAAAGTTTACAGAAATTTTCAAAGGGGCATAACTCATGCTAATATTTGGTGGACTGTAACCGCGAAAAAATATGCGCTGCTCCACATCATGGTCTAACTATAAATGAAGTTTCACCTTGATCAGATGTAAAATGTAGGAGGAGTTAACCAGAAATGAAAAGTTTACAGAAATTTTCAAAGGGGCATAACTCTGCAAACTTTTGATGGACTGTAACCCCGAAACAATATGCGCTGCTCTACATCATGGTCTAACTATATACCAAGTTTCAGCTTGATCAGATGTAAACTGTAGGAGTTAGCTGGAAACGAAAAAGTTACGGACGGACGGATGGACGCCATACCCTGTAACATAATATGTCCCGTTTTTCAAACGGGCTTATAAAAATGACCATAAATGGTCATTTTTCTATATAATCTATACATTTTTGTTTGGATACAACATTGCTGTTTAGCTAACACGGTTTTGGCTTTGGATCCCAGCAATAGTGTTATTAAGAGGTTGCGATTTATTTAAGGATAAATATGGTATAGTTTTTGGTATTAATCAAGTGTTTAACTCAATAATTATGGCTTAAATGTAATGGCATGTCTTAGTGTCCTAAAATGGGGTCACCTATATTATAACACTGTTCTAAGGAAAAGTTCAGCTGCATGAAAGTAATAAACACTCATCTAATTTCTGTCTACAAAAAAAAATCCATTTCAATATTTTGATTTTTAAGTGAATTTTCTTAGTCATTGTAACCCTCAATGATTGGGGTCCCAAAAAAGGGAGCGTCTTCTTTCTCTGGGACGTTCACAAGTCGCATTGTATTGGTGTATCCGGAGCCCGATTTCCAGCCTGTGACAATAACAATTGGGTCATTGGGCTGTATGAATCCTCGCAATTTTCCCACATCTAAAGCCTTGTAGATCCGTCTGTCCATATCATCAGACCATATCTCCAATTTTGGTTCTATATATAGTAACAGAAAAAGCATGCAAGATACATGTAAAGCAAGCTATTTATAGCAAGCATATAGTGTAATATTAGTAATAAACCCACACCTAACTAGCAAAACAACTATTTGCATTGGAACCAGATTTCCTTAGCAATGATATTTTTCTACTTTTGTTATACTGACTATTTTTATAACATTTTACTTCCAAACTGCTAGTATTACGGGAGCTGTTTGGAATGTAATGTCACTGACAAAAATGACTCAGTGAGTGATGTTTGTGTAAATAATAGGAGACAATTGATTACTTGGGGAAAATACCACATGGATTTCTGAGCCTCAGAAAATGGACATTAATACACTCCCAAGGAAGTCCTTGTTGCGTACAAGTGATAAATGAAGAGAAAAAAGAAATCTGTGAAAGGCAGTGCTATGCTACAGCTTATCTGTGCCTATCAGTCTCGCAGCTGCGTACTGTATTTACCCGAAATATTTGGACATTTTAACCCTTGCCATGCTGAATAAATTAAGATTCCATGCCCACTTCTTATTTTCAGCCAGTCAGATTACTTGATCCAGGCTGTTAATACAAATTCACATACAATGATACTTAATGGCAAACAGTGCAGATCCAGATCAGCTGGCTTCTTCAGAAGCCAGCTGATCTGGATCTACACTGACTGCAATGGTAGGGCATATCCAGGTTCAGAAGGGCAAGGGTTAACCATTCTAGTCGTAAACTTTGTGAAGTCTACTGTACTACCTCCCCATGTATTTAAATACCCTCCCCATGTATTTAAATACCCTCCCCATGTATTTAAATACCTAATACCGTATTTGACCTAATTACCCCACTGTGCACAACAAGAGGCCCACGGGCCACGGGTCACTCACCTGAGTGACATAACCACTGCAGATATGCAGATGTTATGCAACATTTTTCCAATCCTGTCATCGCAACTAATGAAAAGATCATCATTTAAACAGTTCTTAATTTTGAAGAAGAATATATATGGCATGCCAGTCAACTGAGTGTGATCATTTGAACAAACTCTAAATGGCAGCCAGCTTGGATTTACGATCGGCACGATTTTAGCTATTTTTGATCTACGAGTCACCCCAATGCTTCCTACCAAGTTTCGAGTCAACTGGCCTTTCGGTTCAGGAGAAGTGAAAAATAGATTTTCAAGATGGCTGCCATGGCGGCCATCTTGGATATCCGATTGGCACGATTTTAGCTATTTTTGATCTACAAGTCACCCCAATGTCTCCTATGAAGTTTGGAGTCAATTGGCCTTTCAGTGCAGGAGAAGAAGCTAAATATAGATTTTCAAGATGGCAGTCATGGTGGCCACCTGTGATTTCGGATCAGAAAAATTTTAGCTATATTTGATCTACAAGTCACCCTGATGCTTCCTACCAAGTTTCGAGTCAAGTGACTTTTGGGTTTAGGAGAAGAAGCAAAATATAGATTTTCAAGATAGCCGCAATGGCGGCATCTTGGATTTACGGCATGATTTTTGCTATTTTTGATCTACAAGTCACCCAAATGCTTCCTACCAAGTTTCGAGTCAACTGGCCTTTCAGTTCAAGAAAAGAAGTGAAAAATAGATTTTCAAGATGGCTGCCATGGTGCCCATCCTGGTTTTACGATCGGCATGATTTTAGCTATTTTTGATCTACAAGTCACCCCAATGCTTCCTACTAAGTTTGGAGTCAACTGGCCTTTCGGTTCAGAAGAAGGGAAAAATAGATTTTCAAGATGGCCGCCATGGTGGCCATCTTGGATTTCCGATAGGCACGATTTTAGCTACTTTTGATCTATAAGTCACCCCAATGCTTCCTACCAAGTTTGGAGTTAATTGGCTTTTGAGGAGTAGAAGCGAAAAATAGATTTTCAAGATGGCGGCCATGGCGGCCATCTTGGATTTCTGATCGGCATGATTTTAGCTATTTTTGATCTACAAGTCACCCTGATGCATCCTAGCAAGTTTGGAGTCAATTGGCCTTTCGGTTCAGAAGAAGAAGCGAAAAATAGATTTTCAAGATGGCTGCCATGGCGGCCACTTGGATTTCCGATCAGCACGATTTTAGCTACTTTTGATCAACAAGTCACCCTGATGCTTCCTAGCAAGTTTGGAGTCAATTGGCCTTTCGGTTCAGGAGAAAGAGCGAAAAATAGATTTTCAAGATGGCGGCCATGGGGGCCATCTTGGATTTCCGATTGGAATGATTTTAGCTATTTTTGATCTACAAGTCACCCCGATGCTTCCTACCAAGTATCAAGTCAATTGGCCCAGGGGTGTAGGAGGAGTAGGCTTTTAAAGCAATTGTTGACGCCGCACGACGGACGACGGACATTGACTGACCACAATAGCTCACCATGAGCACTTCGTGCTCAGGTGAGCTAAAAAGATCAGGAAAGAACTTATCTGATAAGGATTACGTGATTTTTTCCGATTTTCTTTATAAAGGCATATGTTGTGGGTACTCATCTGAATTGCACTAACAAGTCAATGCAAATCAAATGAGTACCCACAACATATGTCTTTATGATAAAGTAGACAAAAAGTACACTGGTTGTAATATGAAGACTATGGAATTACTTGACTGTGCGCTTATAGGAGTATGTGCGGTAATTAGGTCAAATATGGTATATTACGGGGTAAATACAGTACTAGTGGAGCTAAATATTATGGTTCATGTAAGAAGTGACAAGGTCATTAGACCATGAAATATAGGTCAAGGACATAAGATAAATTATATCGAGTCCATGTTAGAGAGACAGAAAGTATTTGCCAGGTTAGATTATTGTTAGAGAGACAGAAAGTATTTGCCAGGTTAGATTATTGTTAGAGAGACAGAAAGTATTTGCCAGGTTAGATTATTGTAGGTGCTACAGTTAATTAAAACTGGTGCTATATGCTAGAGTTGATATAAAAGAAATTACAACAAAAATGAAAAAAAAGTTATTAGACCATGAAATACAGATCACAGACATAAGATGTATCCTTTGGGTAAGAGAGAGAGCAAGACTTAGTGTATGCCAGATTAGAACATTGTATATGTTGAAGTTAATTAGAAATGGAGCTAAATGCTAGGGTTAATGAAAAAGAAGTAACAACAACAAAAAACAAGAGGGCCATGATGGCCCTGTAACGCTCACCTGAGCAACATAGCACTTTGAGAACCCGATCTAGAACTGTTCTAGGCAAACATTCTGATCAAAGTTCAAAATGATTATATTAACAAGTAAGACAATGTAGCATGTCTAATGGACTGTGAAATAAAGGTCAAAGTCAAATATGGATGACTGCACTCAAGAGGCCATGCTAAGATGTAAGCATGTACTAAGTATCACTGGCTGTAGGAGCAATAGTTACTGAGAAACTGACCTAAACACAAACACTTCACAAGTACCAAATATCACTCTGTAGGACCAATAATTACTGAGAAACTGACCTAAATGGAAACACTTAAGAGTCACTGGACAGAAAACTATACATCACCTTGAAATCATCAAGACAAACATGTTGAGCAAGATTCATGATGATTGCTTGAAAACTGTGACCGCTAGTGTGTTAACAAGGTTTTCCGCTGATCTGGCCAGGTGACAGTTTTTGACCCCAGGTGACCCAGTTTCGAACCTGACCTAAAAATCATCAAGACAAACATTTTGAGCAACATTCATGATGATTGCTTAAAAAATGTGACCGCTAGAGTGTTAACAAAGTTTTCTGCTGATTTGGCCCGGTGACCTAGTTTTTGACTCCAAGTGACCCAGTTTTGAATTTGACCTAAAAATCATCAAGACAAATATTTTGAGCAAGATTCATGATGACTGCTTCAAAAATGTGACCGATAGAGTGTTAAGGTTTTCTGCTGATTTGGCCTGGTGACCTAGTTTTTGACCCCAAGTGACCCAGATTTGAGCTTGACCTAGAACTCATCAAGACAAACATTTTGAGCAAAATTCATGATGATTGCTTGAAAAATGCCGCTAGAGTGATAAAAGATTTTACGCTGATTTGGCCTGGTGACCTAGTTTTTGACCCCAGGTGTTCCAGTTTTGAAACTGACCTAGAAATCATCAAGACAAACATTTTGACCAAGATTCATGATGATTGCTTGAAAAATGTGACCGCTAGAGTGTTAACAAGGTTTTCTGCTGACTTGGTCAGGTGACCTAGTTTTTGACCCCATGTGACCCAGTTTCAAACATATCCTAGAACTCATCAAGACAAACATTTTGAGCAACTATCATGATTATTGCTTCAAAAATGTGACCGCTAGAGTGTTAACAAGGTTTTCTGCTGGTTTGGCCTGTTGACCTAGATTTGACCCAACGTGACCCAGTTTCAAACTTGACCTAGAAATCATCAAGACAAACATATTGAGCAAGATTCATGATGATTGCTTGACAAATGTGACTGCTAGAGTGTTAACAAGGTTTTCTGCTGATTTGACCTGGTGACCTAGTTTTTGACCCCACGTAACCCAGTATCGAAATAGACCTAGCTTTCATAGAGGCAAACATTCTGACCAAGTTTCATCAAGATTGGGTCAAAACTGTGACCTCTAGAGTGTTAACAAACTAATTGTTGACGACTAATGACGGCGGACGACGGACAGAGGGTGATGACAATAGCTCACCCTGAGCTTTTGCTCAGGTGAGCTAAAAAGAGAAACAAGATGTGTTTGTGAAACACGAATATGTCCCCAGGCCAAGGTCATTTTTTTCTTTAAAGCAGGTCAAGGTCACAGGTCAAATTTATTTGTTTGAGTGGGAAGCCCTTGTCACAAGGAACATACATGCCAAATATGAAAGCTCTATCTGAGATGGTTCAAAAGTTATGACCAATGTTAATTTTTTCTTTAAAGTATTGTTTGTGTTGAGGTTTTACAGCCCAGTAAACCCAATGGGGTCATGTCGAGCGCGGTCAGTCTACCTGACTACACGTTTACTGGGCAGGCTTTGTCCTCTAAGTGGTTAACCAGTATTGTGCACATTCCTTCACCAGAAACTGACGACTGCCCTTCTTGAATCAGCGGAAGGGAGAGAATGACCA
This sequence comes from Anodontia alba, assembly GCA_964016985.1. NCBI lineage: Eukaryota > Metazoa > Mollusca > Bivalvia > Lucinida > Lucinidae > Anodontia > Anodontia alba. The sequence continues at coordinate 44,062,667 of OZ024838.1, read as the reverse complement.
TAGAAAATATTTCATGATCAATCTCCACGAAAGAATGTTGCCGATCTCGGTGGGGGTTGAACCCGCGACTTCCTGGTCTCCAGTCAGACGGTGCATCCAACTGAGCCACCGAAAAAATTTGACCTCTGACCTTGACCTCTGACCTACTTCTTTAAAGTAGGTCACAGGTCAAGGTCAGAGGTCAATTTTTTTTGTACGAGTGGGAAGCCCTTGTCATAAGGAACCTATGTGCCAAATATAAAGGCTCTAAGTCAAACGGTTCAGAAGTTATGACCAATGTTAAAGTTGTCCAACCAACAAACAAACCAAAAAACAGACAGGGCAAAAATAATATGTCCCTGCTATTGCTACCAGGGATATAAAAAGAGAGAAAAAAGAAGAAAATTGCAAAGCCATAAGACTATGATATATAGTCAAGGACAAAATATAGCATACTCTTTGTGTCCATGTTAGGAAGCATAGCTACAGATAAGAGGAGGTATCCACATAATATTTTTCTTACTTCTTGACAAAAACATGTTGTGGGTACTCATTAGAAGCACCTCGGTGAGGCGCTTCTAATAAGTACCCACAACGTATGTTTTCGTCAAGAAATAAAAAAGATATCAGCATTTTTCAGATGAAAAAAGCACTTTATCTGTTGCTATGGTTAGGGAGAGAGAAAGTGTATGCCAGGTTAGATGATTAGGTGTTAATCAGAAATGGAATAAATACTGGGGTTGATACAAAAATTGCCAAAGCCCATTCATGAGAAAAGGTCACAAAAGGTCACATTTATCAAATTAGTATAGGCCAGCCATGTTAGGAGCTCAGTTATTCAAAAAATGGACTTCTGTTATAATGCAAAGAAATTGATGAATAACTAAAGCAAAAGCTCACTGTTTCACCTTTTATTTTAAACTTTTACAATATAATTTAACTTCCATATGCGTTAACTGTCCAGAAGAGAATTGAACCATTTTCAAGTCCTACTAAAAAGCCATTTTATTTAATCTTTTCAGCCAGTGTCTTTCATAATAACTGTAGTGCAAACCATGGAAATGGGATGGTATCGTTGCTATTTTGTGCTTAAAATCACAAGCTTTTTAGCTCACCAGAGCCGAAGGCTCCATAGGAGCTTATAGGACAGGCAAACTTTTCAAACGACACCTTCTCTGATACCTGCCATGCCCAAATATGGTAAAAACCTTTGAAAATCTTCTCAGGTACTGAATGGCCAAGACGTTGAAACTTGCTATGCACCAGTGGGTACTAGGGATCTACGGAGTTTGTTCAAATAGTGACCCTTGGTTCACTTATTTTACGGCAAGGTCAAATTTGGTCACTTAGGCTTTTGTATGGGAAAAAGGCAAAACTGTGGATTTATGGGAAGCTATTGTAGCCTATGATGTTCAAAGCTGATAAATGCAATCACCTAAATGAACTTTTATAACTATCAAAGGTCAAGGTCATTTACTAACCTTTGTCCTGGATGCCTGAAGTTCAGTATTTTTATCTTCTCCTCTAAAACTGCTGGGCTGATTGAAACTAAATTAAATATGGAGCCCCTGGGGAATTGGAGGAATGGAAGCTTGTTCATGGGATTTGGGTCAAATGATAAAGATATTCGCCATGCCCATGTATGTTAAAATCCCTTTGAAAATTTTCTTCTCAGGACTTGAAAGGCTGAAGACCTTAAAACTTGGTATGCAGCATTGGGTACCCTGGCCCTACCAGGTTTATTGAAATGGTGACCATTGGCTGACCCTGACCTATCTTAAATATGAAAAGTAAGCAACTTATCAAAATTTAAATACTGAAAAACAGAACTTTGAAAGTACAAAGTGCAAGTTCTGAATGGAAAAAGTGTTAAGGTTGCAGAAGCAGACTTACTCGCCCACTTTAGTTCGGGTGAGTGTAGTGACCCTTGGGTCACTTGGGTTAATGATGTAATGCGGTTTGATGCTAGTTTTTATCAGCGATTCTGAACATCATGACAAATACCTTACAGAAACTCTCAATAAAGCTTTGCAGTATAACAAATGTGTTGTTTGGATGCCATACGGAGTGGATGTACAGGCTGGTCACATAGGTCTAATTGTAAGTTTTGTCGTGCGCTGGCTCAAGAGGACATGGGCTCTCATTCCCTGCCATAGAAGTATGTTCATCCTCCTATAATGGCTCGGGTGATATGACCTATGTACCATGTCAAGAATCCACACAAAATACTAGGGTGTTGCAAATATCTGCGGGTGGACAGAGAACAGGACCTTTATCACACCTACTTAGCAGAGAAGAAGCAACACATATATGTAAAAAAAAAAAAAAAAAAAAAAAAAATGAAGTCATGAAATACTAGGCATTGTATGTAAAAACAGTCAAAGGTTTTTCCCTGCCATTCCCATAGAGTTTAATGGATTTTGATTACTTGGTATTATTTACACACATTTTACAAGGGAGATAACTTTGTGATTTCCTGCTTGCTTTTCTGGGGAGCAATTTCTTTCTTTGTAGAAGGGAGCAAAAAATGATTTTGATACCTGCCTTCCCAGAAGGTGTATCCATTCCACATTAATGTCAGTGAATTGTGAAATATAGATCAAGGTCAAATAAACAAAGATACTGTAGTAATTACAGCAAAGTCAATAAACAAAGATACTGTAGTAATTAAAGCAAAGTTAATAAACAAAGATACTGTAGCAAAGTTACCTAACTGTAAGGTTTCGGTGTCCTAGCAACAAAAAATCTGACATCCCTGCCCTTAACCCTTTGTAGTCCAGAGACCCCTAAAAGGGTAACTGGCAAACAGTGCAGACCCAGATCAGATGACACAGAACATGGCATATGATCAGGACCTCCACTGTTTGCAAATAGTTTAGCCATTTTTCTCTTAAGAATAACTAAATCTCACAGGGGGACGTACCCGAAATTAAAATTGGACTCTTCCAATATATAGTGTGGGGGAATCTATTTAGTCTACAATGGGTTGGATTTGATGACAGGGATGTAACAAGAGCTGCCACAGGACAGTATAGCTCACCTGAGTCACACCTTGTCTAGCTACGATATGGCTAACTGGAAAACTTTAAAGTGAGAATGACTTATTTTTGACCCCTAAGATCCGATCCAGGGGCAAACTCTGGGGTATGGGATACGGTGTTACAGATTTTAGCCTCCTAACTTTATGAAAATGCTGAAATGCCAAACATGAAAAGGTACATAACCCTAATAAAATTTATCTGATCAAAAGTTAATCAGGTGATTTACTCCTCGGCCCCAATTAGTCTGCCAATTATCAAAGCTCTAGCTAACTTTCTAAGATATCTTGTAGAAAAAGGTGAAATGTGACTGATGGAAAAATGAACTGTTAGACTAAACAAAAGCATTATGCCCTTCACTTTTTTCAAATTTGGGGGATTAAAAAAAAACAACAAATGATTAAAACAGAATATTATGGACTATGTCTTCTATGTATTAGTGCTGAAAAAAAAAAAAAAAAAAACAGCAAAAAGTAATTTTATTTGAGCAGTGACTATGCAGAGATAATTATGCCACACCAAGCAGGTCTTATTCTTATTCTTAACCCTTGTCATGCTGAATAAATTAAGATGCCACTCCCACTTCTAATTTTCAGCCAATCAGACTACTTGATCTGGATTGTTGATATAAGTTCACATACTTAATGGCAAACAGTGCAGATCCAGATCAGTTGGCTTCTTCAGAAGCCAACTGATCTGGATCTACACTGTTTACAAAGACAGGGTATATCCGGGTTCAGCAGGACAAGGCTTAACTATTTAAATCATCAGTTTGTACATATTTTATTGATGGAGCATCACAATGATAAACATCATGTTTATTAAACTGTCAATTGAAAAGGACCAGAATCTAATGATTCAGTTCACTGAAAAGGGTCAGATTTTAACTGTGCAAGCACATTAGAGAGGTTCCAAAGGCTGACTGAACTTTAACCTGCTAACTACAAATAAAAGCAAACAACTTTTACGGTATTTTTCTTATTTTTCACAGAAAATAAGAAAACATTTCATTCAAAATTATCTCTAAACTTAAATAAAATGTAATCTTATCTTCTACCAAAAAAATATCACTACATGTAATTATCATCTGATGATTTAGCCTAGAGAGTGCTAAGGCTTAAAAAGTACAGAGACAGAACATGTAATGTAAACACAGAATGCCCTGATCAGACTCCAATGTCTGACCTAGGTCTCTGCTGTTTACATTTGACATAAAGACCTTTGTTGTATGTTACACATCAGATGTTAAGTTTGTTTGTGTTGAGGTTTTACGGCCCAGTCAACCCAATGGGGTCATGTCGAGCGCGGTCAGTTTACCTAACCACACGTTTACTAGGCAGGCTTAGTCCTCTAAGCGGTTAACCAGTATCGTGCACATTCTTTCACCAGAAACTGACAATTGCCCTTCTTGAATCAGCGGAAGGAAGAGAATGACCGTAGAAAATATTTCATGATCAATCTCCATGAAAGAATGTTGCCGACCTCGGCGGGGTTTAACCCGCGACCTTCTGGTCTCCAGTCAGACGGCGCATCCAACTGAGCCACCGAGGCCTCAGATGTTAAGCGTAGGCTACCAAAGGCATTTGTGAAACACTTACCGTAATTAGCCAGACAAATGCACAGCCCAGAACAAAATCTCCCTGCCCCTGAAGGGAGCTGTTATTCCCTTTCTTCACAGTGAGCGGCCACAAATTATGACAGTTTACCCATTATCAAGCAACTGTGACCATGACCTGGTAGGTTTGAGTCCAATTCTTACAGATTCTGGCAGATAGCTTGTCCTTATTGATACATTTGTGCAAAGTTTCATGAAAATCTTCAGTGGTCTTGGAAATGTGGCTGGATACAATTTACCATAATAATCCTATGTATTGGGACAGACAAGCCTGAGTAAACTGAGTAGACCCAGATCAGATGCCACAGAACCAGCATTAGATCGGGTTCATTTGCAACTCATTTAGCAGCTTCTAGACACATCAAGAGATATATTACTTATTAAAATGGAGTTGTTCAAATGTTCAAGTTGTGATGTCCCAATATTTAACCAATTTTAGTCTGAAGGCCCTAAAAAAGGGTAATAGGCAAACAGTGCAAACCCGATCAGAAGCCGCAAAATGCGGCATCTGATCAGGGTCTCCACTGTTTGCAATTAGTTTAGCCATTGTTCTCTAGGAATTCTAATCTGTTCTTCCAGTTGGAGTTTTACGGCCCAGTCAACACTATTAAGGTCATATCAAGCCGGTCAATTTACCAAACCACACTTTTCCTGGGCAGGCTTAGTCCTCTAAGTAGTTAACCAGTATTTGGGCACATTCTTTAGCCAGAAACTGACAACTGCCCTTCTGGAATCAACAGAAGGCGGAGATGGCCGTAGAAAATATTTCATGATCAATCTCCACGAAAGAATGCTGCCGGATCCTCCTGATCGCCAGTTGGACGTGCATCCGACTGAACCACGGAGGCTGGCTGATGTGTCCAAAAACTGCCGAATGAGTGGCAATCAGTGCAGTCTACACTGTTTACTCAGGCCTGTCTGACAAAATACTTATTTTAGTAAATACAGAATATGAAATTTATTTCTGTGGTATCTGATCTATAGCAGACCTGTAACTCCCAGTTATACATTCTAATGGTAGACTCCATTTTCTAAAGATAACCCTTGCCATGCCAAATAAATTAAGATGCCATGCCCACTTCTAATTTTCAGCCAATCAGATTACTTGATCCAGGAAGTTGATACAAATTCACATACTTAAAGACAAACAGTGCAGATCCAGATCAGTTGGCTTCTTCAGAAGCCAACTGATCTGGATCTACACTGTTTGCAAAGGCAGGACATATTTGGGCTCGGCAGGACCAGTGTAATAGTACAGTATCTATCAGGGAACAAAGAATCTTTTGAAGTGTTTTTATGTGATGCTAGAATTCCCGAAGTTTATAGAGATTGCTCAAATTATAAACCACACAGAATGTATAATCTTCTCTGTTTATCATTGCCAACAGGAAATGCTTAGGTTTTCAGTGTTAGTTAATAATAAGGCCTTAATAAGGAAAGCCAAAATGTATTAAACTCTCCAAAATCTCCACAGGACTTCCAAATCTGCTTGTCTGGAAGTCAGGACTTCTTGCCCATATAGATGTCAGAAAGTATTTAACCCTTGTCCTGCTGATTTGACCGGATCTGACCTGCTTTTGCAATCAGTGGAGATCCAGATCAGTTGGCTTCTGAAGAACTGATCTGGATCTGCACTGCTTGTCATTAAGTATGTGAATTTGTATCAAAAGCCTGGATCAAACAATCTGATTGGCTGAAAATTAAAAGAGGGCATGGATCTTAATTTATTCAGCATGGCAAGGGTTAATACCTTACAAATTTATGGATTTAGATTTTTAGATTTAAACAATACACTTTCAAAGTAATGTGTTCATAGGACTTCCAAATGTCCTTGACAGAAAATCTCCACTTTTGTTTTAGAAACTAAACAGAAGCTCTATTGAAATGAACTAGACAGACAGAAAATTTCCAAGGCAACTACATCTTTGACTCGCCCAAATTTCCATCAACAATGTACACTTTGAAAATTATTTTTAAGAGCAACAAACTATTGTTGAAAACTGGCTTTTGCTGAAATTGCTTGAAAATGTGACCTATTTTTAACCCACTGTAGTCGGGAGACCCATAAAAGGGTACTTGGCAAACAGTGCAGACCCAGATCAGACGCTGCAGAATGCAGCATCTGATCAGGGTCTCCATTGTTTGCAAATAGTTTAGCCATTTTTCTCTAGGAATATGGTAGATCTCATAGCTGGACGTACCTCAAATTGATATTGGACTCTTCCAATATATAGTGTGGGCGAGTCTATTCCGTCTACAATGGGTTAAAGGAAGTCAAAATGACCTAGCCACGAAATTTATTTTCTAAAACCATATATGAATGTCTACCGAATCTACAATAAGTAGTCAGGCAGACCTGAGTAAGCAGCGTAGACCCTGAGTAAATAGTGTAGGCTTACATAAGACACTGCAGAAGACAGCAACTAATCAGGATATACGGTGTTGCCACTTATCCAGCAGTTTACCAACATATCACCAGGCAGTTGAATGGACTTGTTAAAAATTTAAGATAAACGTGTATGTTACAGAGTGCCCAAATATTTCAGGTAAATATGATAACATGCAAGCAGTGAACTCAGAATCCACCTGTACATAGTAGGTCCTGATCAACATGCATACACACATTGTCTGCCAGCAAAGTCTGCAGTGACCAATTCTCTTTGGTGACTAACCTCAATGGCCCTGTCTTATATGCATAATCTTAATGGCCCTGTCTTATATGAATAACCTCAATGGCCCTGTCTTATATGAATAACCTCAATGGCCCTGTCTTATATGAATAACCTCAATGGCTCTGTCTTAGATGAATAACCTCAATGGCCCTGTCTTAGATGGATAACCTCAATGGCCTTGTCTTATATGATCAGATTGCTCAAATATAGGCTGACTTTGATATCTGCATTTGTGCTGAAGCTGGTGCTTGTGTGAAAAAACTCATTTAGTGACTGGCAATGTCAGATAAATCTCCAGTAAGCTGGTATTTTTGAAGAATAATAGTATAGCTCTAGATAAGACTAACAGTATTTATACTTTTTTCCATTTCTTCACAAACATGCTGCGGGTACTCATTAGAAGCACCTTCCCAGTAAGCAATTTACACAAATCTATAGCTGGCTGTTATTGGCCCGTAAGGGTAGCTGACGGGCCGATAACAGCCCGCTGTAGATTTATAAAGAATGCTAGCTGGGTTGGTGAGACCAATATATGACATGACAAGTTTTTCTCTTAGAAAAAAAGAGGCCAAAAAAATTCATGCTCAACTGATAATTCAACCAGATGTTTTATGGCTTAACTGCTCTCAACTCTCATACACTAATGAGTCTGTTCACAACAGGTGGTATTACCAGATTTACCTGGGGGACTACTTTTCTCTGATAACCCTGGTTCCCTGCACTGTAATAATCTTTATTTTTTAACATAGGAAACCATTTAAAATGTGTAATCTGATTAATTTTTTATCCAGATGTAGATTTTAAAATCGGTTTTGAGATACCATACTTCATTGTGTTTTATATTTAAGAATTTTGTGTGGGGGTTTCTAGTTAACTGTCTTATCAGTATTACTTAACTAACTGCATAACAGAGCATCATTTTATTGGCATCTGGGCAGAGATTTATAGTCTCAGCCATCAGAAACATATGGAAATGCAATACCCCACTAACCCAACTTTGATATAGTAATAGTTGGGAAGGTGGGGGTCAAATTCTCTAAGAGAAAAACATGGCATGAAGGTGCTAAATCTATGAGTACCTACATTATGTTTACATGGAGAAATAAAGAAATTAGTTTTCTGGTTACTTCTCTAATCTAGAACTATGAATAGTTAGTAATTCTGACCTCTAGTGTTGTTAATTTATGGTTGAAGAGTGTGCTCAGACGGTTGTGATTTTGAACTTAATTTTGTGTTGTGACGGTGACTTAATATTTAAACCTTATGTGATTTACAGTTTATACACCACGCAAGCATTCAGAAACAAATACTGCAAGTAACAACAAGGAACAAACACAAAACACTGACGTTACACAGTGATACATAGCAGGTATGCGGCTAGTAGTGCTTTAGGATATAAATATATATATAACCCTTCACCTAAAATCCTAAAACCAGCATTGTAAGTGACTGATTGCTGGGATTTAAGCGAAGTATTAGCTAGGTGGTGCATAGCAAACCTACACAAAAAAATTCAGCCAAATACAGAAAAAAAAAGCCACTAATTTACTTAATTTTCATCCGTCACATACCTATATAATGGATGGGAAAAATTCCTCGATACAAGTGTGATTGTCTGGACGTCTGAGCATTTCTGGTAATTGCTAATATCGGACATCGAGGTCTGTATGCAGAGATTAAATAGGCCGATCTGCAAATAAAATAATTTTTTACTTGCATCAGTTTTGAATGACTGCAACTATACGCTAACTATCAGCCTGTATATATTTTTCTAAACTTTGGTTTTTAACAAAGTTAGTTGTCGTTCTGAAACCTAACAATACATTCACCCTAAAGAATTTTATGGAGAAATCTTGGGGCTAATGTCAGGGCTCCAAATAAGTTGCAACTGCTATAAAACACTAATATATATATATACACATTTGTTCATGTATATATACACTATTCATTGAGCAATACCATAACTTTGATTACCTGGAGCCCTGAAGGCAACGTCCAAACTGTATCGATTTATCTTAATTAACCCATTGTAGTCTGGAGACCCTTAAATGGGTAACTGGCAAACAGTGCAGACCCAGATCAGACGCCACACAACATGGCGTCTGATCAGGGTCTCCACTGTTTGCATATAGTTCAACCACTTTTTTCTTGGAATATCTACATCAAATATCCTGACATACCTAAAATCGAAAATGGGCTCTTCCAATATATCATGTGGGGGAGTCTATTCAGTCTACAATGGCTTAAGTCAAGCGAATCACACAACTAGAAATAAAAGTCTACTAATTAACAGATTTGTAAGAAAATTGCCATGCATCAAACAGCACCACTTTAACAGAATCCCATTCTAAATGATTTGAGATCTGAAAGAATCCCATGCTTAAAGCTGTAAGATTCTAACAGATCCCCGATCGTCAATGCAGCATGATTCTAAAAGAATCCCATTCTTAAAGCTGTAAGATTCTAACAGATCCCCGATTGTCAATGCAGCATGATTCTAAAAGAATCCCATGCTTAAAGCTGTAAGATTCTAACAGATCCCCGACTGTCAATGCAGCATGATTCTAAAAGAATCCCATGCTTAAAGCTGTAAGATTCTAACAGATCCCCGATTGTCAATGCAGCATGATTCTAAAAGAATCCCATGCTTAAAGCTGTAAGATTCTAACAGATCCCCGATTGTCAATGCAGCATGATTCTAAAAGAATCCCATGCTTAAAGCTGTAAGATTCTAACAGATCCCCGATTGTCAATGCAGCATGATTCTAAAAGAATCCCATGCTTAAAGCTGTAAGATTCTAACAGATCCCCGACTGTCAATGCAGCATGATTCTAAAAGAATCCCATTCTTAAAGCTTTAGCAGCCAAATTCTAACAGAAACCAAGGCTTAAAGTTGTGAGATTTCAATAGACCCTCATATGGTAAAGGCAGTAAGTGTCTGACAAAAGTGCATATTTTAATCTGTAAGATTCTAACAGAACCCCATGCTTAAAGATGTAAGATTCTGACAGAACCCCATGCTTAAAGCTGTAAGTATTCTAATAGAAGCACAAGGTAAGATTTCTAGGCTTAAAGCTGTAAGAGTCAAATAGAGTCCCAATGCTGGTAAAGTAAGATTCCTATGCTTAAATATGTAAGATTCTAACAGGCATCCTGTAAGAAGCTGTAAGATTCTAATAGAACTCCCAAGCCAAGTACAGAAAGCTCAAATTTGCAAGATTCTAACAGAATTCCAATCTTAAAGCTGTAATATTCTGACAACGTCTCATGGTAAAAACAGTAAAAGAATCCCTTGCTTCAAGCTGTAAAATTCTAACATAATTTCTTTTTTACAACAAAAATTCATGCCTAAAGTAGTAAGATTCTTAAAGAATCACAAACTTAAAGTCATACAAATATTCAACTGCTAAAACAGTGCTGCTTTGGTAAAATTCCATGCTAAAGCAATATGTGGTTTTTAACAGTATCCTGTAAAGAGATTAAGTAATATCATGACATTTGTTTGTGTTGAGGTTTTACGGCCCGGTCAACCAATTATAGTCATGTTGACCGCGCACAGTTTACTTAACCACACTTTTTCCTTGGCAGAATCATGCAGTCTGGTACCTACAGCAGGTTTAAATAAACAAAGCTACCCTTGGCAAGAAAGGTTGAAGCAGGAAATGAGAATGTCATGATGAACCCAACTCCTTCACTATCAATGACTCTGCCACAGCGACCCATCCAGGCCCCACTGTTATGTTCAGTCCTTTCTGTGATACCTTTATACCAGATTATTTCAGGCGTGCTATGTGAAAACACAGCTACAGGTAAGATGAATATTCAGGTATACATTATTCCTATTTCTCCATAAAAACATGTGTTGTGGGTGCCCAGTAGAAGAGCATCCGCATGTCACTTCTAATTAGACACCACAACTTATGTTTTTGTGCAGAAATTAGAAAAATATCAACACTTTGGTGGGAAAAGCCTTGCATAAGTCTAGATAAGAGTGGGTTTCAGGTAAATTGTTTTCTTATTTCTCAACGAAAACGTTGTGACTACTCATTAGAAGCACCTCGCTGAGGCACTTCTAATGAGTATCCACAACATATGTTTTCATTGAGAAGTAATAGACACTTTTTGGTTGTAAAAATCAAGAGCTATGGGCCCTTGTATGGATTTCTTATTATGGTTTGAAACGTTTTACTAGGAGGCCTGGGTTAAGTTACACGTTACTTGCAATTCCTGTCTGTCATGATAAAACTTAAACCTCTGAAGCGCATTGTGGTAAGACGAAATTACCATGCCAGTGAACCGTGAAACACCAGACCAGTCTGTGTATATTCATGTTGTTTGGTCAGTCTTCGAAACTATTAGAATTCTACGGAAATTACCCCAAACATTCAGACATCTTCAGTCTTTTATTATCCTTGCCCTAATATGTGAACATTACAGAGCTCCAGATAAGAGCAGCATCCAGGGCCCAATTGTTCAAAGCGTCGTTAGCTTAACGAGCTTGTTAAGGGTCATTTCATTAACTGTTTAAGCGGATTCAATACTCAATATTCTGATATTTTTTGCTGAAAAAATGTGAGTAGCTTTTGCACTAAAAGCTACTCACATTTTTTCAGCAAAACTTTCAGCATATTTGCGTATCACTCGATGTAAATTTTAACGGATCATTAACTAACGATGTCGTTAGCTTTGAACAACTGGGCCATGATAAATAAATATTTTTCTTACTTCTCCACAACATCATATGGTGCAAGAACTCATTACAAGTGCCTTGGCGAGGCTCTAATACTCATAACAAATGCCTTGGTGAGGCTCTAATACTCAATACAAATGCCTTGGCGAGGCTCTAATACTCATAACAAATGCCTTGGTGAGGCTATAATACTCATTACAAATGTCTTGGCGAGGCTCTTATACTCATTACAAATGCCTTGGTGAGGCTCCAATACTCATTACAAGTGCCTTGGCGAGGCTCTAATACTCATTACAAATGCCTTGGTGAGGCTCTAATACTTATTACAAATGCCTTGGTGAGGCTCTTATACTCATCACAAGTGCCTTGGCGAGGCTCTAATACTCATAACAAGTGCCTTGGCAAGGCTCTAATACTCATTACAAATGCCTTGGCGAGGCTCTAATACTCATTACAAGTGCATTGGCGAGGCTCTATCTATAATACTCATTACAAATGCCTTGGTGTGACGCTCTAATACTCATTACGAGTGCCTCGGCGAGGCTCTAATATTCATTAGAAGTGCCTTTGCGAGGCTCTTATACTCATTACAAGTGCCTTGGTGAGGCTCTAATACTCATTACAAGCCTTGGCGAGGCTCTAATACCTATTACAAAAGCCTTGGTGAGGCTCTAATATTCATTAGAAGTGCCTTGGCAGGCTCTTATACGCATTAAAAGTGCCTTGGCGAAGCTCTAATACTCATTACAAGTGCCTTGACGAAGCTCTAATACTCGTTACAAGTGCTTTGGGGAAGCTCTAATACTCATTACAAGTGCTTTGGCGAGGCTCTAATACTCACTTTTTTTTTTTTTCTTTTTTTTTTGCAGGATCAGGCTACAGGGCGACTGGGGCGAAATAGTCGCCTAGAGGGCTCTAAGTCGCCCTGGGAAGCCCTGAGGGCCACAAAAACTTCGCCCTCCATTTTTGCAACTTTTGTAAAAGCTAGTACTTGTGCAAAACAAACTTTTTGTTGGGAGAAATCCGGTAAAAATTGAGCAAACATGTAAAGGTAAAATTCTGTTGAAAAATGTTGTGATATGTATCAGAAATGCTACTGAATAAAAGTCTGATGTAATTTAACAAGTTTTGGAGGAAAACTCTTTGCCTATTAAGTGACCAAAAGATTGTTTTCATCAATGTCATTAGTTTTCGTGGGTGTTCCTTTTTTCATAAATGAACCATTTACATGCTGAAAATTGGTCAGAAACAGCATTAAAAGTGCTAAAAACTAAGTTTAGAAGTTGGCAGACACTTTAGTTAACAAATTTCTTATTATCATTATGTTTATAGCTTACTTATCAAGCCACAGACCTTGATGTTTTGACTAGATCTACTGAAAAGAATTGTCAATTTCCAAAAAGATATGAATGAACTTATGTGTCCAGGCATAATGTATTTAATTAGTTTAGAAGTAAGAATGAACAGGTCTACAGTAAAATATGTTCCCTTCTTTGTTAATTCCCAAGACAATACGTAAAAATTCCCAAGACAATGCAGTAAAGTGAGTTGAGAGTCCTAAATTGTTGCCCTTTCAGTAAGGCACTAGGTAAACCGTCTTGACTTCTCTCTCATCCAATAAAACTTCTCCCTGTTTTGTCTGGAGGGAGAAGTCACTTCTCCCTAAATTTCTGAGCCAGCTTGAACCCTGTTTTTGATTTGGGTTTTACGGCACTTCAAGAATATTTCACTTATATTGAGCTGATTGTTCATCAAAGGTGTGCCAAAAACACAGAACCCGGGGAAAAAACACCTGACCACCTGTAAGCAGAACTTGGCTTTCCCACAATGAGGCTCGAACCACAGTGGTGAGAAACCTAATAGATTAAGAGTCAACTCTCCTATCCACTAGGCTTGGGGGCCCGCGCTAATACTCATTACAAGTGCCTTGGCGAGGCTCTAATACTCATTACAAGTGCTTTGGCGAGGCTCTAATACTCATTACAAGTGCCTTGATGAGGCTCTAATACTCATTACAAGTGCCTTGGCGAGGCTCTAATACTCATTACAAGTGCCTTGACGAGGCTCTAATAAGTACCTACAAGAATTTTTTCATGGAGAATTTTGTTTGTGTTGAGGTTTTACAGCCCAGTCAACCCAACTGAGTGTGGTCACTTTACCTAATCGCACGTTTACTGGGCAGGCTTAGTCCTCTAGCGATTAACCAGTATTGTGTACATTCTTTCAAAAGAAACTAACAAATGCCCTTCTTGACTAAGCAGAAGGGAGAGAACGACCATAGAAAATATTTCATGATCAATCTTCACGAAAGAATGTTGCTGACCTGGCGGGGTAGAACCCACAATCTCCTGATCACCAGTATGTCGAGCTTCCAAATGGGCCACTGAGGCCGGCTTTTTCATAGTGAAATAAGAAAAAATGTCAGTACAGCTTGCCAGATGAAGCTCTGTGAAGAAGTCTAACTGACTATCTGTTGATATAAGTTCTGTTCAATAAGTGTTGGCTGATGATAAAGAATGCAGATCCCATATACTAAACTACTTATTTACCACTTAGCACTCCATAAAATTATCAGCGGATGAAATTTTGAAATATTTTTCTTAATTTTCACCAGAAAACACTTTTTGACATTTCTTTCAAATTGTCTCCACTGAAATGTAACATCTTGTTTTTCTGGGAAAAATAAGAAAAATATTTTCCCAGAAAACAAGATTTGACATTTGCATGAAATGTCAAATTCTGTTTTCTGGGAAAAAAATAAGAAAAATATCACCAATTTGTCATTTGCTGAATTAGCCCAGAGAACGGTAAAGGTTAACAAGCATGTCTATCTGAATATTTAGAATTAATTTTCTGAAGGTGAACTGTAAATTCTCTGACCAACTCTACCTTAAAATCCACAGACTAGTCTGCATTTTCACTCAATTCCTTGGTTAAGGGTTTTCCCACTGTATAGGGTCTGATGAATCTATGTATTCCTGCCATCAAATCAGCGAGTTCACTCATACACTAGCCAGTGATACCGTAAACAGTGAACACCCTAATAAGACTGCATCCTAACTTAGACCTATGACCACTTTTCTCAAGGCAAGAGCACAACAGTGTCACCATGCACATATTAAAGGCTCTTCGACTAAATGCTTACTATAAAGCAGACGCAATGTAATTAAGCTCTGTATGCTGATACAACAAAATGATTCCTTCCTGTTAATATTTACCATGCTGAATATAATTATCAGCATAAAATATTTTGATTTTTTTTTCAGTAAGTGACAGGGCCGACATCTCTTTTGTTTTTTTTCTTACTTGCTGCACAATCTGCATGAAATGCATAGCAACCAAGAAATGCATAGCAACCAAGCTCCACAGGAAATATTTCAAAATGTTGCCTGCTGAAAATTTTACTCAGCATGCAAAGCATGAATGTAGTGTTTGTATCAGCATATCATATAAGGTAAGCAAAAGCCACATGGAATGTGAGGGGTGCTAAAAATAGAAATATCTGTTTTCTCGAAAAAAGAAACAGAATGTGTTTGTTGACTGTCATAATATGGAGATGAATTTATATTTTTCTTATTTCTACATGAAAACATGTGGACATGTTCAGTACCATAGCTCAAAGGTTTAAAAACCAGGATGCCCGTTTGTGCCCATCTAGTTGATGTTTTGGATGACACCTTGCCATTGTAGGTACCATTGCTCAGGGTTGAAATAACAGAATGCCCACTTGCTCCCACCTGGTAGAACCTTATCTTAACCCTTGTCATGCTGATTAAATTAAGATGCCATGTCCACTTCTGCCAATCAGATTACTGTAGGTTGTTGATACAGATATATATACTTAATGACAAACAGATCTGGATCTACACTGTTTGCAAAGGCAGCATATATCCAAGTTCAGCAGGACAAGGGTTAAAATTATTTGCCAGAAGGAAAAGTAAAATTGACTGGATAAACCTAACTTTTCTTCCTGTCAATAACAACTACAAGTAAAACATTAAGATTGTTAATATGCTTTTTGGCTATTCAACATTCTAATTTACATGTGTTATAATTTTATAAGTTTGTCTGTTCTGATAAACTGATGAATTAGGGAACCTCACCCAGACCAAACAATTTTATGTAGATGAAACAGTACCATGATTCAGGGCAAATACTGGATGTCCATTAACCAAGTTTAAGCCTTTTCTTTTTGTTTTCTTTTGTTGAGGTTTTACAGCCCAGTCAACCTAATGGGGTCATGTTGAGCATGGTCATTTTACCTAAGCACACCTTTACTGGGCAGACTGAGTCCTCTAAGTGATAAACCAGTACTGTGTACATTCTATCGCCAGAAACTGACAACTGTTCTTCATGAATTAGCAGACGGGAGAGATGATCAATCTCCAAAAAGGAATGTTACCGACCCAGTGAGGGTCGAACCCCAATCATTCTTGAAACAAAATGATTTTTATCGTATCTGAATTAATCTTGCCAACACAAATTCAAAGATACAATAAAATATCATTTCAGTTTTCAAAACGAGTGACTAACTGAAATTTTACAGGCTGTCAGATGCCACATGATCGTATTAATACTATATATCAATTTATTAAACTTTTCTTGGACAAAAAAAAAAAGTCTTTTTGGGGGAATATGGAGACTTTAAGTATAATATAAGGAGTTAAAGTGTCCCAATATTTAGGGTCAAAATGCTATTTCAACACCTGAATATTCACCATTCTGGATAGACACACCCGAGCAAATAAAAACAGTTTAATCAAAGTAAGCACTGTTTGCCATTCAGAGAACAGATTTTTCTCATACACAGAGATGTTCAATTTTTAGGACATGTATGGCAAGGAACTGTGGTGTTATTATGGTCAATACATTATCCACATGTTTTCATGGATAAAAAAAGGACAACTCTCCTATTAAAGACTTAAAAAAAAAATCATGTGATGTGAAGCAATGAATTTACAAAAATCACCAGTAAAGTCTTCGTTGGCTCTTTCAGATTTCTCTTAACCCTTGTCCTGCTGAGCCCGGATATACCCTGTTTTGCAAACAGTGTAGATCCAGATCAGTTGGCTTCTGAAGAAGCCAACTGATCTGGATCTGCACTGTTTGCCATCAAGTATGCAAATTTATAACAAAAATCTGGATCAAGTAATCTGATTGGCTGAAAATTAGAAGTGGGCGTGGTATCTTAATTTATTCAGCAGGACAAGGGTTAAGCCTTGCCCTGCTGGTTCTGGATATGCCCTGCTTTTGTAAACAGTGTAGACCTAGATCAGTTAACCTGAAGAAGCCAACTGATCTGGATCTGCATTGTTTGTAATTTAGTACCTGAATTTGTATCAGCAACCTAGATCAAGTAATCTGATTGGCTGAAAATTAGAAGTGAGCATGGCATCTTAATTTATTCAGCATGACAAGGGTTAGATAAGCAACTTGAATATATGAGCTACCTCATGGAAAAAGAGGTGTTATTGCTATATGTAAACAGCACAGAGTCAGGCCAGTCTGCGCATACCCACAGTTTTGTCAGAACCTATGCTGTACACTTATTTAGTGGTAGGCCAAAGGAAACGTCTGTCAACTAGAAGCCTTGCTAAGGTGTGGAGCATTCGCAATGGAAGAACGATTCAATGGATAGCTTTTTTTCTCAGCCCATATATCCATCCTCAGCACCATTTTCCGAGTAAAGTAAAATCATGCAAGAAAGGAAAAAGCGCTAGAATTTCTTAGTACATCTATGTAGAAGACGTTCCTTCAGGTATTTGAACACATAAAGCAAAATTAAATTGCTATTCAGTGTAAATTGTTCTAATTGCTAACATTACTGTAAAACTTGCAAGTTTTATAAACAGGAAGTCAGCAAACTTGCAAGGTTTTACAAACAGGAAGACAGAAAACTTGCAAGGTTTTACAAACAGGAAGTCTCCAAACACAAACAGTGAGGATCTTGACCAAACTGCTTACATGGCTCTAGACAGAGCATTTTTTTCAACCAAAAGTGTTGATCATATTTTATATTTATTATTTCTCAGAAATAAGATGTATGGATGTAGATTCCCCTCCTATCTAGAGCTATTTGCACGCTGGGTAAAATTTTCAGCAGGTGACCATGACATTTTGATTTTTTTTTTTTCCCCAGAAAAAAGGTTTTGACATTTCATGCAAATTGTCTCCTAGGGAGACAATTTGCATGAACTGTCAAAGCCTATTTTCTGGGAAAAATAAGTTAAACATCACCAATTTGTCAAATTGTCTCCTAGGGAGACAGTTTACATAAAATGTCAAACCCTATTTTCTGGGAAAAATAAGTTAAACATCATCAATTTGTCACCTGCTGTAAGTGCTATGATTTCAGGGGTGTGTAATAAAGATCAGGAACACAGCATCTGGTCAGAATCTACACTGTTTTCAATCAAGTAGCTTTTAGACACATTAAAGACTTGTTCAAATTTGTGTTGCAATAGTTAGGATAATTACGGTGTATTCTAGCTTCCTGTTAGCATCAATCTCCTGAGCAATTAGACAATTTACAGCATTATACATGTATATATTCTCCTAGAAAGCCCATGTGTTGCAGAGTTGAGCGTTAAATCTTTCAGTGCCAAATCTCAGACAACAATTGTCAGCTATATCTGAATGGTGCGCAGCATTTTCCTTCAAGACTGCTTGTATGTCCAGCAAAGACTCAGACTAGCCGGCACATCCATATGTCCTTAGCAGGAACACTGTCATCCATCAAAAGAAAGCTTGGATGTTTGGCTACCCACACAGTGCAAAGCAATGCTGACCAGCCTGCACAATTGCACAGGTTGATCGGAGTCACTGCTTGGCGGACATGCGATCCTGAATGCTGTGCCCCGGCTCAGGTTTTAACAACTATCTATTGGAAAGAAGTTATCCTTAAAATTCGAAGACTGACTATCAAACAGTGCAGATCCTAAATGAAATGGCACATGAGTGATCTGATCTGGATCTACACTCTTAGCAAAAACCTCTGGCACCGAAAGAGTTACTGGTAAATACTACTGTTATTCACAGAAGTCAAAACAATTAAACTAGCCGATACTGAGTACTGTACAAACACGTGTTCAGAAGACACATATTTAATTACATGTAATGTATCACGCAAAAAAGGAGTTTAATGGATATGTAAAGAGACAATCTAGATCAGCCTGTGTTGTTACACAGTCTGATCGATTTCTTTGGTCTTAATGCAATGCATCAGATAATTGAGAGTTATCCAGATAAATATTTTTCTTATTTCTCCACAAAAACTTATGCGAGTACTTGTTAGAAGCACCTTGCCGAGGCACTTCTAATGGGTACCCACAATATAAGTTTTTGTGGAGAGTACCCACAATATATTTTTGTGGGAAAAAAAGAACAAAATATGAAGATATAGCTCCATTTAATAATGTTTTTTTGAAAAGAATCTATTGTTGAAGAGTGAAGACTGATAAGTTTCATAAAAGACCTCCTAGGTCATGCTAAATATTAAAATCTTTGAAGTTTTTTTAAACATAATCAAGCTGCATGTTTGCTCCTCATCCATATGTCACTCTTTACACATTACTTAACACCCAGCACTCAGGGTCAAAGTTTCAGCAGACAAAATTTAAAATAATTTTCTCAATTTTCCAAAAAAAAAAAAAAAACAAAAAAAAACAGGATTTGATATTTCATGCAAAATGGAGACAATCTGCATGAAATATCAAAACCTGTTCTGGGAAAAATATCACCAATTTGTCATCTGCTGAATTAGCCCAAAGAGTGATTAAGGTTAAACTCACATTTTCAAAAGCTAATTTTATTTCTGTAACTTCTGTGAAAACATAAAAAGCTACACAGACTGTTATAAGAAAAAGTTATTCTGTAAATTTCTTACCATCATAAAGTATTGGGAAAATACCACGAAACAAGTGGACTTGTCTCATGATTTGTTCGTTCCTAGAAACGGCTAGAATCGGACATTGAGGCCGATAGTTCGCCACAAGAAACGCTGTTCTAGAAAATATACATACAGTTTAACCGTCACACTGCTGCAGAAGTAAAGTTACAGATGCAAAAATTTAGACATATTTTCTTCTTTTCTTGAAAAACAAAGGGATTAACATTTCAATCATATGATGAACCCTGATTTCTTTTGTTTCGAAGCACAGCTCCACACTAGGGAGGCTGCAATCCTGAATGGTTACAAGAATCAGTAAATGCTGATTTATCATTAAGGTGATAATTTTGGCTTAGTTAATGAAACCTTTCTTGAACAGAAAGGGAGTGGTAAAATATGAGGCAAGTATGACTTGAGTTTTAGATATCTGGACTGTACGAAGAATAAGAAGAATATCAATACTTTTTCATTGAAAACAAGCTTATTACTTCAAGCTGTGAATGTCTGATTAATGACGTCTGCACCAGAGCAACAATTAAGAACTTTCGATGAAGGCCACTCCAGGAAAAATACAGATCTGGGAGCAGAACTAAAACTTATTAAAACTACCGTAATAACCCTACTGTCCTTTCAAAATAATTGATCAAGCGGAACTTGTAGAAATTCTGCCTCCAAGTAACCTACCCTACAGATTTCTGCATAATTTGCATTCATTTTTACTGTGGGAAAAAGTGAACATATTTGATTTTTTAAAAACCAATGACTAGAATAAAACTTGTTGTGCATAGGTAGCTATGACAAATGGTTTTGCATTAAATCATGACAAAAGTTTGCAATGTTTTTTCTTTTGTGTAAAATGCCAAGCAAAACACTACTTTCTGAAAGATGTTGAAAGCATAGTAAGTACTGGGACAGATAGGCCTATGCAAACAGTGTAGACCAAGATCAGACGCTGCAAAATGCAGCGTCTGATCAGGGTCTGCACTGTTTGCCATACATATTGCAATATTTTAGACATATCAGTTACAGTAAAATAGATTTTTTTTTCAAATTTTAGGACAAGCATGGCAAAGGAGTTAAGGTGTCCCAATACTAAGGGTTAATATGGTACGATAATTTTACCCTTTATGTTTGTACATCTAGACTTCTTGCCATACTTAAGTCTTACTTGAACAAATTAATTTCACTGTCTGTTTATTTGTCTAAAAATTGCTGGATGAGTGGCAAACAATACAGACCGTGATCAGACGTCATATTCTGCAGCGTCTGACCTGGGTCTACACTGTTTGCTCAGGCCTAACGTGCCCAGTGACTTAAGGTAACAAGAGGCCCACGGGCCACGATTCGCTCACCTGAGTGACATAGCCACTGCAGACATGCAGATGTTATGCAACATTTTTCCTATCCTATCATCGCAACTAATGAAAATATCATCATTTGAACAGTTCTTAGTTTTGAAGAAGAATATATGGGCCTGACAGTCAATGGAGCATGATCATTTGAATAAACTATCAATCACATTTCAACAGAAGGATCAATGTGAAATTTGGCGGAAATTGGCTAAGTGGTTTCTGAAGAATCGTGATTTTATACATGTAAACAGCACAGTGGCAGGGAAATATTATAAATATAAACCAGATGATGGCCATCTTAGATTTCCAATCAGAACAATTTTAACTACTGTTGATCTGCAAGTCACTTCGATACATTCAATATAAATGTATATGGCCCACACAAATAGGGAAGCAAATTTGACCTTGGAGGCAAAAAGGTCAAATATCAACATAGAACCATCATTTGAGCAATTTTGGTAGATCTCCTGTCCCCCGTAATTTGTGCAAAGATTAGGACCCAGGGCTTATTTGGTTATGGAGAAGAAGATTTTTAAAGGTTTTTACCATATATGGGCATGGCAGCCATTTTGATCAATGGACCATACCCATTTTAGCAATCTTTCATTCTCCTGCCCATGGAGGCTCCGCATGAAATTTGAGCAACACTGGCCCAGAAGCTTCAGAGGAAAAGCCATTAGAAATTATCAACATTTTGTCCATACAAATGTATGGGGCCCATACAAATGCATACAGAAGCAAACTTGACCTCGCCGTAAAAAGGTTAAATGTCAATGTTTGACAATTATTTTAGCAACTTTGGTAGACCGCCCGTTCCAGATGATATATGCAACGATTCAGCCACAAGCCATCCTCGGTTTTGGAGAATAAGATTTTTAAATGTTTTTTCCCATGCAAATGCATAAGGAAGCAACTTGACTTTGCCGTAAAAAGGTCAAATGTCAATGTATGACCATTATTTTAGCAACTTTGGTAGACCCCCTGTCCCTGATGATTTATGCAAACATTCAGCCCCAAAGCATCCTCGGTTCTAGAGAAGAAGATTTATAAAGGTTTTTACCATATACGGGCATGGCGCCCATCTTGGTCAACGAACCATGACCATTTTAGCAATCTTTTGTTCCCCCTACCTAAGAAGGCTCCATATGAAATTTGAGCAAAATAGGCCCAGAGGCTCCAGAGGAGAAGTTGTTTGAAATTCTGAACATATTTCCCATACAAATGCATAAGGAAGCAAAATTGACCTTAACGCAAAAAGGTCAAATGTCAATGTACGACCATTATTTTAGCAATTTTGGTAGCCCTCCTGTTCCCGAAAATATATGCAAAGATTCAGCCATAAGGCATGCTCAGTTTTGGAGAAGAAAGGTTTTTAAAGGTTTTTCCCATACAAATGCACAGGGAAGCAAACTTGACCTTGCCGTAAAAAGGTCAAACGTCAACGTACGACAATTCTTTTAGCAATGTTGGTAGACCTCCCGTCCCCGATAATTCCTGCAAAGGTTCAGCCCCAAGGCATTCTTGGTTCTGAAGGAGAAGATTTTTAAAGGTTTTTACCATATATGGGCGTGGCGGCCATCTTGGTCAATGGACCATGACCACTTTAGCAATTTTTCATTCCCTCACCCTAAGGAGGCTCCGTATGAAATTTGAGCAAAATTGGCCCAGAGGCTCCAGAGGAGAAGTTGTTTGAAATTCTGAACATTTTCCCATACAAATGCATAAGGAAGCAAAATTGACCTTACCGTAAAAAGGGCAAATGTCAATGTACGACCATTATTTTAGCAACTTTGGTAGCTCTCCTGTTCCCAAAGATATATGCAAAGATTCAGCCATAAGGCATGCTCGGTTTTGGAGAAGAAGATTTTTAAAGGTTTTTCCATATAAATGCAAAGGGAAGCAAACTTGACCTTGCTGTAAAAAGGTCAAACGTCAACGTATGACAATTCTTTTAGCAATTTTGGTAGACCTCCCGTCCCCGATGATTCCTGCAAAGGTTCAGCCCCAAGGCATTCTTGGTTCTGGAGGAGAAGATTTTTAAAGGTTTTTACCATATATGGGCGTGGCTGCCATCTTGGTCAACGGACCGCGACCATTTTAGCAATTTTTCGTTCCCCCACCCTAAGGAGGCTCCATATGAAATTTGAACAAAATTGGCTCAGCGGTTTCAGAGGAGAAGTCGTTTGAAAAAGTTAACGGACTGACGCACGGACGGACGACGGACGAAAAGTGATCACAATAGCTCATCCTGAGCAGAGCTCAGGTGAGCTAAAAACAGTATCTAAAGCTTTGGTGGTAAGGTTTAACACTTGTCAATCTTCCATTTCAAAGTATAAGATGATTTAAGTCTGATTTGTGTTTTTTTCCTGGAATGCCCTCAGTTACTATATTTATATCATACCTCCACAGACTGGGTACCCAGATAAATACTTTTAATTATTTAGCCACAAAAACATATGTTGTGTGTACGGTAAATGTCCTATATTTCAAACACTTTATTCCATACTTTTTTTCCCTAAATTTTGCTTTTTATGCAGTTGTTTCTTAAAATACTTAGTGGAATGGCAAACAGTGTAGACCCTGATCGGACTGCTCCTGAAGGAGCAGTCTGATCTGGGTCTACACTGTTTGCATGTGCCAGTTTGTCAGAAACTTTAGTGTACGAAATTTTAGGACATTTAACGTACTCAATAGAAGCACCTTGACATGGCTTCTATTGAGTACCCACAGCATATGTTTTCGTGAAGAAATAAGAAAAATATCAATACCGTTACTTTTTGGCTGAAAAAAACTGTGATTAAGATAAACATCTGGAATACCAGTTTGGGAGAAATCTCAACAAAAGGCACAGGTCAATTTTTGCATGCATGCAGTCAGATTGGCTCAGTCCATCCATGCAGTCTGTTCAGGACCTACTCTGTTTGCTATACACAGTGTTTATTATATAACTAAAGCAGTGTAGACAATGCCAGGCCTACTATTACTGCCCCAAATATTTCGATACCTTCATTCATAATTACCGTAATAACCAAAAGTATTGGAACAGCTTATCTACTAACCATATTATCATACAATTTGAAATAGTCCATTCCACTACCTCTTGATGTGTCCAAAATACTGCTGTATGTATGGCAAATGCTGTCGACCCTGATCAGACACTGCATTCTGCAGTATCTGATCTGGGTCTACATTGTAAGCAAAGGCTTATCTGTTCCAATACTTAGGATTGTTACCGTATATAAAGTTTGTGCCAATATTGGACAAATATATCTGACTAAGTATTGATGCAATCAATCTTGACCACTCTACGGGCATTCTCAACAAATGATTCCACAAAAAATAGGCTTTGACATTTCATGCATAAAAGGTCAAAGCCTTTTTTTCTGTAAAAAATATATTTAAAAAGGAACTGAATTTTTTTTTACCCAGCACGCTAAACCTTTCTATGTGCTGGCTGAATAGTGGACCCTAACTACAGATAGGGGTATCTAGTTACTGTATTTGGCCTAATTACGGCACATACACCTTTAAGCGCACAGTCAAGCAATTCCGAAGTTTTCAGGTTACAGTCCATGCATTTGTAGCTACTTCTTTATAAAAGCATATGTTGTGGGTACTCATTTGAATTGCATCGACTTGTCGATGCAATTCCAATGAGTACCCATGACATATAATTCTATAAAGAAAAATCAGAAAAAATCTCATCAACATCATCAAATAAGTCGTTGACTCCTGTTTTTTTAAGCATACCCTTTGAAGACACAGGGCTCCAGCCAGGATTTGAGGGCAGAGGGGTGCGGGGTAGGGCACTTTTTGTGCGGTCATACAAGAATGAGGGCACCATGTATCATGTGATGTGCTTAGTATCAAGACATGTTACAAACTATAATCCTATTCCACAATAAATACCTCAAAAATAGAGTACATATAAAAATGAACTTTAAACATTGATAACTTTTTTTAATTTTTTAATTTTGGTCCGATTTGCATGAAATTTTCACCAAAATGTAGGGTTTTATGTTTGGACTTGAAATAAGACAGGTGGCAGCTTAAGAAGGGCAAAGGGGCGGCAGGAGAGGGCAAGAGGGGCTGCTGCCCCTCCATATAGGGCTAGCTGGAGCACTGAGGCAGATACATATTTTACCTCAAGTTTTTTCCGTTATGTTGAAAAAAATCTAAGCACTTAGTGCGGTAAATAGGTCCAATATGGTACATACTTATTTCTCCATAGAAAACAAATATTACTGTACTCAGATGCACATCACAGAGGTGCTTCTAATGAGTATCCACAATGTATGTTTTCATCGAAAAATAAGAAAAAAAATATCAACACTTGAGTTGGAAAAAAAGCATCTTATCTTGAGTTAACAAAGACCCTGATCAAAATGTACCTTTAGGAGCCGACATGAATCTACAGCCTTTGCTGAGATATACCTGTCGAAATACTTAAAGGACACATCACATACTGTCCAACACCTGTGTAGGCAAACAGTTCAGATCCTGATTACATTTCCAAATATGCATAGACTAGTTTTAGATCCTGGTGGCTTCCTTGAGTTACCACACTACATGTTAGATCTGGGAGCATGCAAATATTTTCCTGTTAAGCCACTGGCCATACTGACTAATAAATATGACATATTTACCCTAAGTATTTGGACAGACAGGCAGGAGGAAATAGTGTTGATCTAGATCAGTTGTCTCAGAATGTGGAATCTGATCACAGTCTACACTGTTTCCCAGTATCCAGCAAGTTGTAGAAACATCAGCAGGCAGCGGATCCGGAGCCGAGTTGTTCAAAAAATGGTAAGGAGTTATTGTGTCCAAATATTTAGGGTAAATATTGTAAACACTGAATAATGTCAAATCTCTAACTGCTTTATTTTTAACCCTTGTCAAGATGCTACGCCCCTTTCAAATTTTCCGCCACTAAGATTACTTGATCTGGGTTTTTGATAGAAATTCACATGGTTAATGACAAACAGTGCAGATTTAGATCAGAAGCCAACTGATCTGGATCTACACTGTTTGCTAAGACAGGGCATGACGTTTTCAACAAGAGAAGGGTTAAATCCTCAATAAGCAAATCCAACTGTTTGGACAGCTTGAAGTATTTATCCTATTTTTTCCCAACATTCAATGTGAGCTGTCATTAGAACATTCTCACGAAATGTCACATCCAAGAAATGTCACATCCTATTTTAAGTGACAAGTAAGAAACATTTTACAAAATATATAAGCACATCACAACATTTTTAAAAGCTATTGGCTAATCCCGACAGATTCTAAGACAAAAATCATGTTAGCCAAATAACAATTTCATAGCCAAACAAAAATGTATAAACTGTATAGTAAAATGACGATAAAAGGGTCATTTTTCTATATAATCTATTCATATTTGTCTTGATACAATGTTTCTATGAGTCGTCATTTTTAAACTGTAACCATGTTACAATGAACCTATTATTAAGAGATCACTGTGTTTTTGAGTTCTGTGAAATAAAAGCAAAATCCTGAATAATATATATTCTTCTTCCTTTTGAAGAGTCACTATTGCTGTTTCCAAAACAAAAGCAAATTGGAATTAGGAAAGGTGATTGGTAAGATTATGCCTAAGAGAAACTAGATTATGGTATACCCATGCTTTAGTGACTGGGATATTCTAAATGCCTTGGTCCATCCATCACTCTATCTCCTCCTAAACCACTGGGCGGAATTTAACCAAACTTACTACATGACTTCCCTGCATGGTAATGGTGTGCAAGAGCCACACTTTTTTTCACTCTGCCCCATGTGACCTTCAGGTGGGTTCAAAAGGTCACTGCATGTCTGTCTGTCCATCTGTCCATCACGCTATCCCCTCCTAAACCAATGGGTGGAATTTAACCAAACTTGCTACATGACTTTACCTTGTAATTAAAGTATGCGAGAGCAACACTATTTTTCTGTCTGTCCGTCCATCATGCTATTAGCAACAATAGCACCTAGAGTGGAGATTTTGTGATTGCGTGCCACTGACTGCGCAATCTAGCTGAATGATAACACAGAAAGTTTGAAGTTACTTGGTCATTTTTCTGTTACATATAATTAATAAACATTGCCATCGTGGGAAGCCAATTAATATAGGCCATGATGAAATCTCCATGTCAGTCAATTATTACTGAAAATCATAGTTGAAAAATGTGCATGGTAATTCTGTTGTACTTATAGCCAGGCAAGCTAAAACTTCCTATATTTGACAGAAACTGAGAAATATATGCATTTCCCAAAAGTGACCACAATCCATGAAATAATAAAAACAGAGAAGTGTCACTTGTTTCACAAAATCCTGGTAAGATAAAAGGTGTTTCAAGCTTCAAAATAATTCTTTAAGAATAAATTAAGTTTCAGTCAAAATTGGTCTCGATAAGATTATTTCCTCAGTTTGAAAGGGGCCTCAAGTCATCCAAAAATGTTTAAAAGAGTTCCGTTCTTGTTCAAATTCTTCAAGTTTTAAAACAATTCTTCAAGGACAATAGAAGACATTACTGCAAGAAAAAGCAACTGGGGGTGTTACTTTGTCTCAGGTGGTTATGTGGACCACTTCCTGAGGGCCCCAGAGGATGCCTTCTACACAGAAAGGAGCTAGCCTCTCCTTAACCATTTGTTATTGTACAAGCAGGTCATGTTGAAAACTTCCGATTTTCTAAAACCCATGCCTTTTACCTTAGGTCATGAACCTATCAATCACCCTCTTTCGATCTTTTATTATTGAAAAGCAACAGCCATTACACAATCACAGAACAGGACATGAGACTGGATATTTAACCTCCATGAAAGATGTTCTTATACAATTCTGAAGTATCTAAGCTTTTGATGTTGCAAATAAATGTACATGCACTCCCCAGCTAGCATTCTACGTAAATCTACATCGGGCCGTCATCGGCCCGTCAGCTACCCTGACGGGCCGATGGCGGCCCAATATAGATTTACGTAGAATGCTGACTGGGTCTGTGGAAGGCTACGCTGCATCTGTTTGTTTGTTTGTGTTGAGGTTTTATGGCCCAGGCAACCCAATGGGATCATGTCGAGCTCGGTCAGTTTACCTCACCACACTTTTACAGGGCAGGCTTAGTCCTCTAAGCGGTTAACCAGTATTGTGCACATTCTTTCGCCAGAAACTGACAACTGCCCTTCTTGAATCAGCGGAAGGGAGAGAATGACCGTAGAAAATATTTCATGATCAATCTCCACGAAAGAATGTTGCCGATCTGTCTGGACCTGTCAGTCTTATAATCACTGAGCAGAAAAAATTACAAAGCTGTCAGACAATGAAATAAACGTCATTGTCAAAACATGGTATAAACATTTTAGGAGGGAAATGTATACCAGATGAATAAATGTCTCATAGTTATTCAAAACAGAGCTATAGACAAGGATAATGTAAATAGTGATGGACATCACACCATGGAATATATATCATTGTGAAAAAAAAATAGACATGTGTCCACGCAAATGCCCCTGCCTTTCTAGCCCCAACTCAGGGCATAACCCAAAGGCAACGAGCACAAAGCTTGAAGTTTACATCTGGGTAAGTAGCATGCTAAATTTCAACTTCCTAGCATAAAAGGTACCCAAGTTATGACCTCCAAGAGAAATGGGAATGAAAAAGACAATTTTAATTTGTAATAAAATTTAAACATTTGTAAGATTCTCTTTACGAACTTGACCTAAACATGTAAAGACATATCCCTGTACAGACCTAACATCAAGGCAAAACACTATATGCCCCACTGCTGCCTTCAGAAGGCACAGGCATAAAAATCGTTCTTAAAGTTCAGCGCAAACAGAAAATGTCGGACAGACAGACATAGGATAATAAAGGGATAGGAAAATCAGACCCCTGTATCACTCTTGCTCACTAAACATGTGTGACAGTAACTGGGCTATGCAGATAAATATTTTTCTGATATTATTTCTGGTTACTGTAAATGTCATACAATTTCGAACACTTTATTCCATACTGGGCCCAGTTGTTCAAAGCACCGTTAGCTTAACGAGCTCGTTAAGGGTCATTTCGTTAACTGTTTTAGTGGATTCAGTACACAATATTCTGATATTTTTTGCTGAAAAAATGTGAGTAGCTTTTGCAAAAGCTACTCACTTTTTTTCAGCAAAACATTTCAGTATATTTGCGTATCACTCGATGTAAAGTTTAACGAATCGTTAACTAACTACGTCGTTAGCTTTGAACAACTGGGCCCAGTTTTTTGTTTGCTTGAACTTTGCTTTTTATGCAATTGTTTCTTAAAATGCTTAGTATAATGGCAAACTACTCCTTCAAGTCTGATCTGGGTATGCACCGTCTACATACATCTCTGTCAGAAACTTAGATGTACGAAATTTCAGGACATTTACTGGAGACATATTTATACAACAGTAGCAGCATGACACACTATCACAGGCCATTTCACCAAAAACAACCAGTTTTGTTGAATTGCTTAATTCTAAATCAGGGCCCAGTTGTTCTAAGCATCGTTACCTCAACAAGCTCATTAGTGGTCAAAATATTAACTGTTCTAGTAAGTTTAATATCTAATTCACAGGTATTTTTGCTGAAAAATGTGGAGCTTTTGCAAATGCAAAAGCTACTCACATTTTTTCTGATGATGTGGTTGAAAAAAGCGCCTTCTAGAAGTAAATGGGTTAAATCCATGGTTTTGGTGAAAGGTCCACCGATACAGCTGCTCTTGTACTGCTTGCATAAATTGTTGCCATGACAACAAACCAAGAAGAAAAGTAAGACAAGTAGGAAAGTAGAAATCTTACCTTCCTGTTGTAGTAATAACAATAATAGCTGCTGCCATACATTTAAATGAGGCTTCCACTGCCGCTATAGCAACAGTGTGGGTGGGATCAGTTGGAGTGGGGGTTTCTCGTCGTAACTCTTCAAATAACTGACTATGAAATATAGCTGATTCAGCCTCCCTGCAGATCTGTAAGAGACAGAAAATAGTTAAAATGGACATACTTGTGTACCACGCAACTTTAATTCAAGCAAGAAATGGCCCTAAAGCCAGAGAATTCATCATCAGTGGAGTCTCAGAGATTACCATGTTGATGTGGAGTCTCAGAGATTAAAATGATGATGTGGAGTCATAGTGACAACAATGCTGATGTAGAGTATCAGTGATAACAATGATGATGTGGAGTCTTGGCTATTACAATGATGATGTGGAATCTCGTGATTACAATGATGATGCTGAATCTTGGTTATTAAAATGATGATGTGGAATCTTGGTGACTACAATGATGATGTGGAATCTCGGTGATTACAATGATGATGTGGAATCTCGGTGATTACAATGATGATGTGGAATCTCGGTGATTACAATGATGATGTGGAATCTTGGTGATTACAATAATGATGCGGCATCTCTGTGATTACAATAATGATGTGGAGTCTCCGATATTACAATGATGATGTAAAGTCTCGGTGATTACAATGCTGGTGTGGAGTCTCAGATATTACAATGATTATGTGGTGTCCCAGTGATAACAATGCTGATATGGAGTCTCCGAGATTACAATGATTCTGCGGAGTCTCCAAGATTACAATGTTTATGTTGAATCTCAATTAGTGATTACAATGCTGATGTGAAGTCTTTGTGATTACAAGACAGATCTGTGTCTCAGTGATTACAATGATGATGTGAAGTCTTTGTGATTATAATACAGATGTGAGTCTCAGTGATTACTATGATGATGTGGAGTTTTGGTAATTATAATACAGATCCGAGTCTCGGTGATAACAATGCTGATGTGGAGTCTTAGTGATTACAATGATGATGAGAAGTCTCAGTGATTACAATGACGGTGTGGAGTCCTGTTGATTGCAATGACAATGTGAAGTCTTGGTGATTACAAAGATGGTGTGAAGTCTAAGTGATTATAATGGTGATGGCAAGTCTTAAGTGATTACAAAGACCACGTGAAATCTCAGTGATTACAATAACAATGTTGAGTTTCGGTGATTACAATGATGGTATGAAGTCTCGATGATTACAATGATGACGTTGAGTCTCAGTGTTTACATTGCTGATATGGAATCCCAGAAGTTACAATGCAGATGTGGAGTGCCAGTGATAACAATGCCGATTTGGAGTCCAAGTGATTACGATGATGTTGAGTCTCAGTGATTACAATGATGGTGTCAGGTCCTGGTGATAACAATGTTAATGTTGAGTCTACGTGATTACAATGATGTGGGGTCCAAGTGATTACAATGCTGATGTGGAGCATCAGTGATTACAATGATGAAGAGTCTCAGTGATTACAGTGATGATGTGGTGTTTTGGTGATTCCAATGCAGATGTGAGTCCAAATGATTATAATGACGATGTGGAGTCTTGGTGATAACAATGATGATGTCCAGTCTCAGTTAATGCTGATGTGGAGTCTCAGTGATTACAATGCTTATGTGGAGTCTCAGTGATTAAAAGGATGATGTGGAGTCTCAGTGATTACAATGCAGAGGTGCAGTGGGGTCTTAGTGATTACAATGTTGATGTGGAGTCTCAGTGATTACAACAATGATGTGGAATCTCAGTGATTACAAGGCTGATGTGGAGTCTCAGTGATTACAATGCTGACGTCTCAGTGATTACAATGATATGGAGTCTCAGTGATTACAATAATGATGTGGAGTCTGAGAGATTATAATCCAGACGTAGAGTTATAGTGATTACAAGGCAGATGTGGAGTCTCAATTATTACAATGCTTATGTGGAGTCTCAGTGATTACAATGCTGTTGTGGAGTCTCAGTGATTACAAGGCTGATGCAGAGTCTCGGTAATTACAATGCTGATATGGACTCTTGGTGATTAAATTTGTTTGTGTTGAGGTTTTACGGCCCAGTCAACCCAATGGGGCCATGTCGAGCGCGGTCAGTTTACCTAACCACACGTTTACTGGGCAGGCTTAGTCCTCTAAGTGGTTAACCAGTATTGTGCACATTCTTTTGCCAGAAACTGAAAACTTCCCTTCTTGAATCAGCAGAAGGGAGAGAATGACCATAGAAAATATGATGATGTGGAGTCTCAGTGATTACAATGATGATGTGGAGTAATTACAATCCAGATATGGAATCAGTGATTACAATGATGATGAGTCTCAGTGATTACAATGATGATGTGGAGCCTCAGTGATTACAATGATGATGAGGAGTCTCAGTGATTACAATAATGATGTGGAGTCCCAGTGATTACAATGATGATATGGAGTGTCAGTGATTACAATGATGATGTGGAATCTCAGTGATTACAATGCTGATGTCGATTCTCAGTGATTACAATGATGCAGCGGCGTCAGTGATTACAATGATGATGTGGAGTCTCAGTGATTCCAGATATGGAAACAGTGATTACAATGCTGAGGTGGAGTCTCAGTGACTACAATAATGCTGGAGTCTCAGTGACTGATGATGATGTGGAGTTTGGGTGATTACAATGATGATGTGGAGTCTGGGTGATTACAATGATGATCAAGAAACTCATTGATTGCAATGATGATGTGGTGTCTCAGGGATTACAATGATGATGTGGAGTCTGGGTGATTACAATGATGATGTGAAATTTCATCGATTACAATGATGTTGTGGAGTCTCAGTGATTAAAATGATGATGTGGAGTCTCAGTGATTACAAACCAGATATGGAGTCAGTGATTACAATGATGATGATGTCTCAGTGATTACAATGCAGATGTGCAGTCTCAGTGATACAATACAGATGTGGAGTCCCATTGATTAGATTCCAATCTAGATATAGAAACAGTGATTATAATGCTGAGGTGGAGTCTCAGTCATTTCAATAATGATGTGGAGTCTGGGTGATTATAATGATGATCTGGAATCTCATTGATTAGAATGATGATGTTGAGTCTCAGTGATTGCAATGCAGATGTGCACATGGCTGATGTGGAGTCTGTGATTATAATGCTGATGAGGAGTCTCAGTGATTACAATGATGATGTGGTTTTGGTAATTACAATACAGATCTGAGTCTTTGTGATAACAATGCTGATGTGGAGTCTTGCTATGAGAAGTTTCAGTGACTACAAGGCTGATGTGGTCTCAGTGACAACAAGGCAGATGTAGTCCGACTGATTACAATGACGATGTGGAGTCTCAGTGATTACAATAATGATGATACGGAGTGTCAGTGATTACAATGATGATGTGGAGTCTCAGTGATTACAATGCTGATGTAGAGTCTCAGTGATTACAATGATGATGTGGAGTAATTACAATCCAGATATGGAGTCAGTGATTACAATGATGATACGGAGTCTCAGTGATTACAATGATGATACGGAGTGTCAGTGATTACAATGATGATGTGGAGTCTCAGTGATTACAATGCTGATGTAGAGTCTCAGTGATTACAATGATGATGTGGAGTAATTACAATCCAGATATGGAGTCAGTGATTACAATGATGATATGGAGTCTCAGTGATTACAATGATGATACGGAGTGTCAGTGATTACAATGATGATGTGGAGGCTCAGTGATTACAATGATGATGTGGAGTAATTACAATCCAGATATGGAATCAGTGATAACAATGATGATGAGTCTCAGTGATTACAATGATGATGTGGAGCCTCAGTGATTACAATGATGATGAGGAGTCAGTGATTACAATGATGATGTGGAGTCTCAATGATTACAATAATGATGTGGAGTCCCAGTGATTACAATGATGATATGGAGTGTCAGTGATTACAATGATGATGTGGAGTCTCAGTGATTACAATGCTGATGTCGATTCTCAGTGATTACAATGATGGTGCAGAGTCAGTGATTGCAATGATGATGTGGAGTCTCAGTGATTACAATGCTGATGTGGATTCTCAGTGATTACAATGATGATGTGGAGTCTTAGTGATTACAATAATGATGTTGAGTCTCAGTGATTACAATGATGATGTGGAGTCTCGGTGATTTCAAGGCTGATGCGGAGTCTCAGTGATTACAATGCTGTTGTGGAGTCTCAGTGATTACAATGCTGATTTGGAGTCCCGGCTATTACAATGATGATGTGGAGGCTCAGTGATTACAATGATGATGTGCAGTCTCAGTGACTATTACAATGATGATGTGGAGTCTCTGTGATTTCAATGTTGATGTGGAATCTTGATGATTATTACAATGACCATGTGGAGTCTCAGTTATTACAACGCTGATGTGGAGTCCAAATGATTATTACAATGATGATGTGATTATATAATGCAGATTTGGAGTCCCAGTGATTACAAAGCTTATATGGAGTCTTGGTGATTACAATGCAGATATGAGTCCCAGTGATTACAATTAAGATATGGAGTCTCGGTGATTATGATGGATTTTTTAGCATTTTCTTTTAACCTTGATTTCTCTTAATTTCTTTAGCATTTATCACTTCCACCTTTCTTTTCTAGTATGGAAATTTATAAAACGCCTTCATAACTAGCAGAGTTAAAGGCAGAAACCAATTTCATTTTGCTTCATCTATTTTATACTTTAAGAATAAAGACTGCATCTTCTGAAGTTGAAGAAGCATACCATTGTCTGAGAAAACTAATATAAAAACTTTGAATGAATTTTGACCACTCATAAACAAATTGCTATCTTCTTCCCAAACATACACAGTAGTGTTTACAACAGGGCAAAATAAACAAGAAGGCTTTGTATGAAAGTTTCCTACAGGATTTGTGTATATGGCATTTTTTAACATTGGTTTGTCATTTCTTAATATTCTAACATTTTATCAGTTTCAGTTGCTACCTAGGCCACTCTTAGTATGATTGTCATTGATTCCGAAATGTTTTCAGCAGAGAGTGTGCCTATTTTTATTTGATATGGGAAATGATGTTTCACCTTCAAGCAATAAAATGTACTTGTCTGAATATAAGCCTCTTATCATGCTCTGGCCAAATTCAGCAGACGACAAATTGATGATAATTTTTCTTTTTAGTCAATCCCTACAATGTGGCAGTTTCCAGAATTGTTTCTGATGTTTTTGCCAGTGACGTGCCATAAGTAGACTTCCCAAATCGCTGACATGCGCTTCTACCAATATTTCCTTCCTTCAGGCCTATGGGCATGGTGGGAGAAGCTTGCTTACAAAGTAATGCTTACTATCCACGGACGCCTGATTACACCCTTTGTTCCGGGGTCCATGTCTGTTGGTCTGAACATTCTGATTCATCATTCGTATATGGATTTATGAGTTTGGATTACGGCTTTGGTACCATGACCGCAACTACTTTCCTACAAAAAAACAGGATCTGACAGCTCATGCAAATTGTTTCCTAAGGAAAACTAGGAAAAATATTTCAAGATGTTGTCTGCTGAAATTTTTACCCAGCATGCAAAGTGCTAAGGACAGCTCCAGCTATATCAAGAAAATATCTCCATGAAAACATATACTGTGGTACACATTAGAAGTGTCTCTGTGATTATGAGTACCACAAATGTTTAAATGGAGTAATAAGAAAAATATCAACCATTTTTGATTGATAATAGATCTGGAGCTATCGTAAATTTTTGGTGCAACAAGGAAAGTAATCTCTTCTTACTCTGTGCATCATTTTGACCGACTCTAATGGATAATCTCCCTTAGCAGTTTCCCCAGACAACATAACACAGTCAGCACCATCTAATACAGCGTTTGCCACATCACTGGTCTCCGCTCGTGTAGGTCGTGGCTTTTTAACCATACTTTCTAACATCTGAAATAGATGGACAACACAACAGTCAGCTGTCTGCTAGAATCTAATAATCACTAGTCTCTGCTTGTCGGGGCTTTTTATTTGTGTTGAGGTTTATGGCCCAGTCAACCCTATGGGGTCATGTCGAGCACGGTCAGTTTACCTCACCACACTTTTACTGGGCAGGCTAAGTCCTCTAAGCGGTTAAACCAGTATTGTGCACATTCTTTCACCAGAAACTGACAACTGTCCTTTTTTAATCAGCGGAAGGGAGAAATGACCGTAGAAAGTATTTCATGATCAATCTCCATGAAAGAATGTTGCTGATCCACCAAGGGTCAAGCCAGCAACCTCCTGATTTTCAGTCGGACACTCATCCAACTGAGCCACAGAGGCCGGCTTGGGGTTTTTTAACCATACTTTCTAACATCAGAAATAGATGGACAACATAACACAGTCAGTTATCTGCTAGAAATTAATAATGAAGTGCTGTTATATTTCACAAACTCTGAGAGCTTTTAACCCATTTCAGAAAGAATAAACTCCCCCACATTACCATAATGATCTGGCTATAAGATGATTTGATTGTAAGATGGGGGTGTTTTTTGTCTTCTCTGAGGAAGTATTTTACTTAGACTTGTTTATAAGATGGTCACCTTTTTCTGAGATTCTCAAAATGCCAGTAAAGATTGTCTGATCCTAACCCTCCCCCACAGTATATACACCATATCCTGAGTCAAACTTCAGTTTTAAGTAAATGAAGCTATGTGATTCAGATATTTTTGCGGCTTCTCATCTGGATCTACACTTTTTGCTCAAGCCTGTCTGATCAATTAATACAGTAAATTATAACATATGGTAAAAAAAAAGTCATACTCAGACAGGTAAAGTTATGATCAGATCTTCAGTGATTACTAATCGATTATTGATCACAATGGCAGGACTGATAGTTGATGATCTTTTAAGCTCTGATTAGCCAGCCTTAACCCACACCATATATTTTTTGCTGAAAATTTTTACCAGAGTGCCACTTTTCAGCTCTGATTAGCCAGCCTTAACCCACACCATATATTTTTTGCTGAAAATTTTTACCAGGGCCCAGTTGTTCAAAGCTAACGACGTCGTTAGTTAACAATTTGTTAAAATTTGCATCGAGTGATACGCAAATATGCTGACATTTTTTGCTGAAAAAATGTGAGTAGCACATTTTTTCAGCAAAAAATTTCAGAAAACTGTATACTGAATCTGCTAAAACAGTTAATGAAATGACCCTTAATGAGCTTGTTAAGCTAACGATGCTTTGAACAACTGGGCCCAGAGTGCTAAGCATTAAACAAACCTGAGTAGCACATATCACAGCCTTTCCTGCTCTGTTACATCTTCCAATCATCATTTTTTGAGCTAAGAATACTTTTTCTGGAGGTATTTCTATTCCGAGATCACCACGAGCTACCATAATGCCATCAGATTCTGCTAAAATCTCATCAAATCTGCAAATGATGGAATATGTATAACTATTATCAAATTTACAAATGAAAGAATATATATAACAATTTTTGTCACATCTAAGAAAGAAGGAATACAAAATATTTTGAAATTTTGTTTCGTTCAGAGTACATGTACCTAGAAACCAATCTGTAAAAGGAATTCAATAGATGAAACTGTAGATTATGTTAAGGTATGGAAGAAGCAATCCTCATGGCCAATAATTTTTTCATTTGCATAGAGAAATAAGAAAAAAATATTAATAAACATTTGATGTGCTTAGCAGAAAAGGTACCTTATGTTTTAAGTTAACCTTTAAGCCCAGATCAGATGGCACATCCATCCATTATGATCAAGGTCAGAGAAGTTGCTGGATATATTCTAGGGATATCAACCCCGTCAAAGAGGGCAATCAATCCCTGAATCAGTCTGCGAGATCAAACTATGCACTCATAAATTTTCAGCTCCAAAAGCCCAGTTTTAAGAGCTCCCGAAAAATATGGAAATTTCCTTCTTTGTTTAATGTAAAAATAAGGCCTTCATTATTTGTTTCAGACTGAATGATTGCGTTGGGGTTTAACAACATGTCAACCCTTGTGAGTCATTTTGTGTCGTCTCCCAGAGAAAGGGAGAAAAGAGATAGTAGATGAGATGATTTTTTTTTTTTTTTGGATTGGGGTTTATGGCCTTTTCAAGAATATTTCACTTATATCCAGCCGATTGTTCAACAAAGGTGGGCGAAAACCGGAGAACCCGGGGAAAAACCAACTGACCATCCGTAAGCAGAACTTGGCTTTCCCACATGTGACCCAAGCGAGGCTCGAACAACTGGGGTGTAGAGATGAAAGAGAGGGACAGGGAAGAAAGAGGTACAGGAATGAAAGTGAAGTAAAAGAAGAAATCCCCCCTATACCCTTACCTGCTGCAAGGATAGCAGGCCTTGCCCAGCTTGAAGCCAATATCAATTGGACGCCCCCTTGACGGAATATTTGTTCCAGAACCTCACTAATTTTCATTGTGACTACTAAAATCGATTATATTTCATTTCCTTTGGGATCATTGGGCCCATTGAGGTATATTTGAAAATGGAGTTCTGCTCATGTAAACACTAAAGAGCAGTGTTGCAAACTTCATTACTGCTTATGAAGAGTCTCAATAAAACCAAGATGCCCATTTTCTAATCCATAGAATGTTCTTTGTTTCCATAGGCAATCTTTTTGACGTTTATTATCATGCCTGAACCTAATTATCAGGGCCAAGTTGTTCAAAGCATCGTTAGCTTAAGAAGCTTGTTAGTGGTCAAAATGTTAACTGTTCTAGTAAGTAAAATATCTAATTCACAGATTTTTTGCTGAAAAAAAAATGTGAGTAGCTTGCAAAACCATCATTGATATAACACAAAATTTGAGTACTTTATAGTACTTGAGCACCTTGATTGCACTGGTTCCCATGAAGAACATATTGCCCTTTCCCAATTTATATTTCCCTAGTTGAGTAACTTGAGTGTCTCAGCCGTCTTTTGAAAAGTTAATATTTGCGTATATGCTATATTTAATGATCAAAGTTTTAACGATATGTTAACTAACAACATCGTTAGTTTTGAACAAATGAGCCCTGAACTGCTTGACAATCACATGGGCTGTGTCAAGGAAATAAGTGCACAAAAGACAGATTCAGATCATCCTGTGCAAGCTCAAAGTATCGTCTGGGCCTTTGCTCTCCATTCATACATTCTGTACTATCCAATGATTGCTAGCAGACAGGGATGGCCCTTTTGGACTGCGTGGATGCCCAGGCCAATCTGGGCCTTCGCTGTGCATGTATGCCCTAAGACATTGTTTCATATGGTGCGGCCGACATGAAAACTAAAACTGTTCTCAATAATACCATACCTTCTGACACCCTCATGATTTTCGATTTTTGAGATAATTTTGATATTTCTGCCTCGTTCTCCAAGTATTTTCCTGATTGATCTCACTCCTTCAGCACTCCGGATAAATGAAGCAAACACCATGTCCACCTAGAAAACACACAAAACATAAAAAAACATCACAGAAAACAGTGTAGATATGTTATCCCCACGCTTTTTAAAAATAGCAATGGGGATAGTGAATGCCTCCGTCCATCCATCCATCATGCTATCTACTCCTAAACCACTGGGCAGAATTTAACCAAAGTTGCTACATGACTTCCCCGCATGGTAAGGATGTGGGGACGTCATTTATTTTCCTGTCATCTGTCCGTCACACTGTCTCCTCCTAAAACACTGGGCAGAATTTAACCAAACTTGCTACATGACTTCCCAGCCTGCCATCAACTGGACATTCTCATTTTATTTGGGTTTTACATGATTTTAACAATTTTTCAGTCATATCGCGACAGTGTCCTAATGTAAAATGGAGCTCACTGCTCACTTTGAGTACCTCATTGAAATATGAGCCATCTCACAACAAAGCCTACAATAAGACCTGTGTGGCCAGCAACACACAGATCAGCCTGTATATACAACATGTATGGCAAGGGTTCTCATTTATTCCTCTTTGGATAGCCTGGAAGCTGTAGAAGGCATATGCGAGCAGCAAATGCATAGGCTGATCCGAGTCTTTGCTGGCTACAGATGCATGACATTCCACCATGTCATTTTAAACTGACAGCGGGCTGACCAGTTTTGATTCCTAGCTACACTTTCATAATGCTGATTGATTATATTCAAGTTTCAGGACATGTCAACCCTTGTGGGTTATTTTGTGTCATCTCCCAGAGAAAGGGAGAAAAGAGATAGAAGAGATAGTAGAGTAGATGAAAGAGAGGGACAGGGAAGAAAGATTATTAGGAATGAAAGCAAAGAAACAGGATAGCAGCCCTTGCCCAACTGCAGGCCAATATCAGTTGGATGCCCTGGTGACATAAGATACACGACACCTTCGCCACACCCGACCATCCCCATCATAATGCTGAGTGCCAAGCGAAAGCAAAACTAGTACCACTTTTAAAGTCTTTGGTGTGACTCTGATGGGGGTTTATATTCACAAGGCAGGCACTCTACCAATTGAGCCACTGTGTCTCAAACAGTGTAGATAGATTGAGTTGAGGTTTTACGGCCCAGTCAATCCATTAAGGTCATGTCGAGTCGAATGGACTCTTCTACTTTCACTCCTCAGACTACATATTTCCAATATAAGGGAAGTCTGGTTAGTTTTTGTCATTACCATGTTTTCTAGAAATTCCTGTGTTTAATGCAAACAGTGTAGACACTGATCAGACGCCGCATTCTGCGGTGTCTAATCTTGGTCTACACTCTTTGCAAAAGTCCCTTTTATGGGACTCCAGACGAAAATGGTTAAAGTTTTTATATACTTATGCATGAAATGTGTTTAAACTCTTCATCTTTATACACATTTCAAGCAATTTGATTGGTTGAAATGCGTATAAACTCCTCATCTCTATACACATTTCAAGCAATTTGATGGGTTGAAATGTGTATAAACTCCTCATCTTTATACACATTTCAAGCAATTTGATTGGTTGAAATGCGTATAAACTAAACTCCTCATCTCTATACACATTTCAAGCAATTTGATGGGTTGAAATGTGTATAAACTCCTCATCTTTATACACACTTCAAGCAATTTGATTGGCTGAAATGTGTATTAACTCTTCATCTTTATATACATTTCAAGCAATTTGATTGGTTGAAATGTGTATAAACTCCTCATCTTTATACACATTTCAAGCAATTTGATTGGTTGAAATGTGTATAAACTCCTCATCTTTATACACATTTCAAGCAATTTAATTGGCTGGAAGGAAAAGTTTTACATTTTAATAAAGTCCAGTGCAGAAATCCGTTGGATCTATTTTCCTTCTGCCGTCTCAAAAGACAGACATTTCGGCAACATTGGTAATTTATGCATTATCTGAATATGGGTACCCTTAATCATTTACCTCATTACAAAAACACGCCTATTCAAATATATAGAAAATTTCACCTAAAAAAAACTGAAAATCTTCAGATAAAAAAAAGAAATATTTCTGCTTAAAACATAGACTGAGGGTACTCTTTAGAACCGTAAGGCAGTTCTAATGAGTACCCACAATTTACTTTTTTGAGCAGAAATAAGAAAAATAATGTATACCCCTGTAAACCCCAGTTTTACTATATAAAAGTGGGGTTTAAGGGGTCAAAATTATATAGGCATATTTTCGTGATGTAAATAACAACAATAACAAATGAAACAAAACAATTCAATAGCCGACTGCAGTGCATTAAAAAATCCAGTACTATAAGGGTATGCAGGACATAAACTCTGTAATAAAGTAAATTACAGGGAAAAGAAAAATAATACACCCGAGTTGTTTCAAAACGCATTAAGTAAATTTTTTAAAGCATAGCTAAGCATAAAATATTTCATTTGTTAGCTTTTGACAAAATGCATTTACTTACCAAAAAGTGTTGATATTTTTTTTTTATTTGTCCATAAAAACATAATTATGTTTTTCTGTTCATAACCAACAGCCGAGCCTCACCAAAAACATAATTATGTTTTCATGGAGAAATCAGAAAATATCATCTGAAGCATCTACAGCATGTTTTGTGGAGAACTGTGATAACCAGCTTGAACCATAGCTACAGATAAGAAGGGGACCACATAATATTTTTCTTATTTCTTGACGAAAACATACGTTGCGGGTACTCATTTGAAGCGCCTCGCCAAGGCGCTTCTAATGAGTACCCACAACATACGTT
Organism: Anodontia alba; assembly: GCA_964016985.1. Lineage (NCBI taxonomy): Eukaryota > Metazoa > Mollusca > Bivalvia > Lucinida > Lucinidae > Anodontia > Anodontia alba. The sequence goes on along the minus strand of OZ024838.1, from coordinate 44,020,467 downwards.
TTCGTCGAGAAATAAGAAAGATTTCATCATTTTTCAGAAGAAAAAGCGCCTTATCTGTTGCTATGTGAACAATGGTAAAGAACCTACCCCTTGTTCTACCCCAAATTCCAAATCTTTGATATCTTTCTCTGAGACAGCAGGTAGATCTACAGGTACACCTGGCAGGTTACAGCCTTTCTTACTGCCAAGAATTCCTCCATTCTCAACCTCACAGTCCAACCAGTCCTCACCTGAATCAAAGAAGAAAATTTTTACGGTCAAAAATTCAGTCATTCTCAACTTCAAAATCCAACCAGTATTCACCTAAATCAATGAGAAAACAAATTTTTACTGCCAAGAATTCTCCCATTCTCAACCTCACAATCCAAATCGCCTAATTCATGAGAAATCTTTCACATACCTCCATATTCTGTAATTACTTTTACTGTTGGGTCATCTTAACCTGGATATGTCATGTCTTTGCAAACAGTAGGATCCTCACAAAACAAAAAAGGTCCCCCTCCCAACAGGTGATGGAACATAATTAACAGGCCCTTGATCCACCTTAACCCAAATCAGTAGAACATGCCAATGACTAAAGCTGTATCATATGGGACATTCACATCAATCAAATACCATAAACTTAGAGGCCCAAGTGGGCCAGAAATCACTCACCTGGTTTAGGCTGATCATGATATGTTCGACTGTGCCATGGTGGCCATCTTGGCTATCAGATCAGATTGCCTTTAGCAATTCAGAACTTGATGTTGTTTGAAAAGTTTCAAGACTGCCACCATGGCCGTCATCTTGGATACTGGAACTGAATGATTCAGCAATTCCGAATCTCCATTTCACCCCGATGCCTCCCATCAAGTTTCGCCTCAACCTGACATTTGAAGAATTTCAAGATGGCTGCTAAGGTGGCCATCTTGAATACTGGAATGGAACGATTTTAGCAATTTTGAATTTCTCCCATCAAGTTTCGCCTCAACCTGACATTTGAAGAATTTCAAGATGGCTGCTAAGGTGGCCATCTTGGATACTGGAATGGAACGATTTTAGCAATTTTGAATTTCTCTGTCACTGTGATTCCTCCCATCAAGTTTCAGCTCAATTGGACAGGGTTTAGGAGGAGATGTCGTTTGAAGAATTTCAAGATGGCCGGGCGGCCATCTTGGATATAGGAACGAAACCCTTTTAGCAATTTTGAATCTCTGTGTCACTGTGATGCCTCCCATCAACTTTCAGCTCAATGGGACTTAGGGTTTGGGAGGAGATGTCGTTTTAAGAATTTCAAGATGGCCGCCCTGCAATTTTGAATCTCTGTGTCACTGTGATGCCTCCCATCAAGTTTCAGCTCAATCAGACAAGGTTTAGGAGGAGATATCGTTTTAAGAATTTCAAGATGGCGGCGTTCTTGGATATCAGAACAGAACAATTTTAGCTATTTTGAATCTCTGTGTCACTGTGATGCCTCCCATCAAGTTTCAGATCAATCGGACTTAGGGTTTAGGAGGAGATGTCGTATGAAGAATTTCAAGATGGCCACCCTGGTGGCCATCTTGGATATCGGAACTGTACAATTTTAGCAATTTTGAATCTCCATGTTACCACAATGCCTCCTACTAAGTTTCAGCTCAATCCAACTTATGGTTCTGGAGGAGATGTCAAAAATGTCAAAAGGTAACGACAGATGAAGGGACAGACGATGGAGGACCAACAACGGACAACAGGCCACTGCATAAGCTGACCTGGAGCAAAGCTCGAGACTAGATATATTCCAACTCCTCATCAATTCATTCAATAATTCTAACACAAGTTTTACACTTCAATACAGTCCAAAGCCGTCATCTCAAAGGATTGCCAACATTTGTACCATTTTGTTGACAGAGCTGGAATTCTATGGAATTCATTATTATTATTGGTTTTTTTATCAATGCGTAAGCTCCGGTCAATCACTCACAAACTAAATAAAGCTGAAAGGCTTTATTCAGTTTGTGAGTGATTTGCTGAAGTTTATACATTGATAAAATCCACCAAAATAAAATTCTTGCCAACAATTCCACTGATGTAATACAGAGAAAATCCACACATACCTTTATCTTTCACAATGACTGAGATAAGACCATCATCAATGAAAATTCTCCCTTCTATTTCCATCACTTGTACAATGTTCTTATAGTCGACATAAAGTATATCTCCAGTACATTTCTCATAATACTGTTCATCGGTGGTTAATCGAATACTTTTGCCAGCCTCTAATTCTACTTCTGCTGACCCACCCTGTTCCATAAAAGAAACAAAACATAATAACTGTATTAAAATGAGCTTCAAATACCCAGAAATTATTAACATTTAAAATGTTCTGCCAAAATCCACAATATTATGTCTTATATGCATTTTTTCAGCTTTGGAACTCTATAGGTTGAATCATCCGTTGAAAATTAGTGACAGAAAATACTTGACATTTGATTCAAATTGTTTTCTAGGAAGAACAAGAAAATATTTTGTAAATATTGTCTGCTTTTACTTGTATTCAACTTCAGAAACTCTCTAATGTGCTTATGCAATGTTTGGCTCTGTTCTTTTTCGATTGGCAGGTTAAAAAAGTAGACATTAAGTATTTCTGAAGTTGTCACCACAAAAATAAGTAACGTGGATGAGATGATCCCTATGAGTGGCATGTTTTCATGGAGAAATACCGTATTCAACCTAATTACTACATCATGTGCTTAGGTTTTTCAAAATTACTGGGAAAACTTGTGATAAAATATGTATCCAACTATACTAAGGGTATACTTAAACAAAGACCAATGAAGGACTTATCAAATGATGATTATGCAATGTTATTGTGTTTTCTTTTTTTTCTGATTTTCTTTATAAATGCATATGTTGCGGGTACTCATTTCAATTGCAGACCAGAAACTGACAACAGCCCTTCTTGAATCAGCGGAAGAGACCAGAAACTGAAAACTGCCCTTAGGAACCAGAAACTGGCAACTGCCCTTCTTGAATCAGCAGAAGAGACAAAAAAAACTGACAACTGTCCTTCTTAAATCAGTGGAAGGGACCAGAAACTGACAACTGCCCTTCTTGAATCAGTGGAAGGGACCAGAAACTGACAACTGCCCTTCTTGAATCAGGGGAAGGGACCAAAAACTGGCAACTGCCCTTCTTGAATCAGGGTAAGAGACCAGAAACTTACAACTGCCTTTCTTGAATCAGCAGAAGGGGCCAGAAACTGACAACTGCCCTTCTTGAATCAGTGGAATGGACCAGAAACTGACAACTGCCCTTCTTTAATCAGCAGAAGGGACCAGAAGCTGGCAACTGCCCTTCTTGAATCAGAGGAAAACACCAGAAACTGACAACTGTCTTTCTTGAATCAGTGGAAGGGACCAGAAACTGACACTGCCTTTCTTGAATTAGTAGAAGGGACCAGAAACTGACAGCTGCCTTTCTTGAATAAGCGGAAGTGACCAGAAACTGGAAAATGTCCTTCTTGAATTAGCAAAAGAGACAAGGAACTGGCAACTGCCCTTCTTGAATCAGCTGAAAGGACCAGAAACTGGCAACTGCCCTTGAATCAGCAGAAGGGACCAGAAACTGGCAACTGCCCTTCTTAAATCAGCGGAAGGAACCAGAAACTGGCAACTGCCCTTCTTGAATCAGTGGGATCAGAAACTGGCAACTGCCCTTCTTGAATCAGTGGAAGGGACCAGAAACTGACAATTGCCCTTAAATCAGTGGAAGGGACCAGAAACTGGCAACTGCCCTTCCTGAATCAGCAGAAGGGACCAGAAACTGGCAACTGCCCTTCTTGAATCAGCAGAAGGGAGAGAATCTCTTATCTTGAGCTACAGCTATGCAAACCAAAAGTTAATCAGCCTTTACCATGCTTTACTTTTGTTTCTGATCCCAAAATAGGGCTTAACATTTCATTTGAATTTTATTCTTCAGGAATAATGTAAACCCTCTTCCCTGGAGACAATCTGAAATGTCAAATCATGTACTCTGCAAAAAGTAAAGAAAATAAGTTTTCTGCTATTGTTTAAATTCAGAGGACTGACCGATAATTATTTCTGGTTGGGGAGATAATATCACTAATTTCTAAATCTCATTAAGAAAGTAAATACCCGGTAGCCTTGATAATTAGAATACTAATTAGCTGATACAAACAATGGAAAAAAAAACAACAATCATTCCTCAATCTTTGAGCACAAAACTGTGTTTCCTTTTGCACATGATTGCATCAAAAGACAAGTGACCCCATTTAATATATTAAACATCATCACAGCTCCAGATAAGAGGAGGTATCCACATAACATTTTTCTTATTTCTCTATGAAAACATGTTGTAGGTACTAAATAGAAGCACCTCACTCCAATATATTAAAAAAATGTCAAAAAGATTGCCTTTGGAAACAAACAATATACTACAGATTAGAAAATGAGAGTCTCGGTTTTATTGAGAAACATCATCACAGCTCGAGATAGAAGGGGCTATCCACATAACATTTTTCTTAATTCTCCATGAAAACAAGTTGTAGGAACTTATTAGAATTACCTCACCGAGGTGCCTACAACATGAGGACCTACAACATGTGTCCGTGGAAAAACAAGAAAAATATCGGTACTTTTTGGTTGATTGATTGAGCTGGGGTTTAACGACATGTCAACCCTTGTGGGTTATTTTGTGTCATCTCAGAGAGAAAGGGAGAAAAGAGATAGTAGAAGAGATGAAAAAGAGGGACAGGGAAGAAAGAGGTACAGGAATGACAGTGAAGAAACAGATGAAATAAAACATTCCCCCTTTACCCTTACCTGCTACAAGGATTGCAGGCCTTGCCCAACTCAGCCAATATCAGTTGGATGCCCCGGTGACACGACACCTTTGCAGCACCCAACTACCCCCACTTTTTGATTGATGAACACGCCTATCTGGAGCTATGACTGGTCATGTTGTGCGTGGTCAGTTTACCTAACCACACGTTTACTGGGCAGGCTTAGTCCTCTAAGCGGTTAACCAGTATTGTGCACATTCTTTCACCAGAAACTGACAACTGCCCTTCTTGAATCCATAGAAGGGAGAAAAAATATCTCATGATCAATCTCCACGGAAGAATGTTGTTGATCTCAGCGGGGATCGAACCCGCGACCTCCTGGTCTCCAGTCGGACGAGCATCCAACTGAGCCACTGCGGCCGGCACATCTCGTCCTACTTACCATATATACCATATGTATTCTGCCAGACAGGCCTGAGCAAACATTGTAGACCCTGATGAGATGCTGCAAAATGAGGCAGCCCATCAGGATCTGCACTGTTTGCCACTCATCAAGCAAATTTTAGACAAATTTTAGACACCACGTCAGGTAGTAAATTGTATTTTTTCAAATTTTTGAACAAGTATGGTAAGAAGTTGATATGTCCGAATACTAAGAGTAACTACGGTATCCTAACTTGAACACAATTTATCTTTCTGTATGATTTAAATCTATAATCATAGCACTAATTAAGGCATTTTTTTTCAGACCAAAAGTTGATATTTTTCTTATTTCTCCACAAAAACATATGTTGTGGGTACTCATTAGAAGCGCCTCGACCGATCAAAAGAAAGAACAAAGAATTAAATTTCAACCGGAGGAAAAGGAAGAAAAAGAATTTTTTCACCCGGAGAAAAAATCCATGTTTACTTTCTTTGTTCCACAGAAAAGAAAAACTGACACGTGATCAAAAGAGCGGGAGTGACGTCACACAGGTGACTTGACTGCCTAAGGGACTTTTGGATTAAGACTGTATGGGACGATGTCTCTGTCGTTTTTTCTGTGGAAGGTATGGGCAGAATAGAATATAGCACATTATCTATAGGTTAATGTATTGTGCAGTTAAAAGTGTGAACCCAGATAAGACTGCTCCTTTAGGAGCAGTCTAATCTGGGTTCACACTGTTTGCCTATATGCAAAAATAGGTTTGAAAAGTTTGCAAGAATATTCAGCAGACGACATAAACAGACGACATTTTCAGATGCAGATTTTCTTGGCGTTTTAACCCTTCTCTTGCCGGAATTAAAATGAATCAGGCCTGTAAGAGGGGGTACCTCTACTTGAGAAGTCATTACCCCCTGAATTTTACCTCGATTTTCATGAAATTTTCACGTATAATTTGCCGATCCTAGGTGGCCATTTTACCGGAGAAAGAATGGTCACGTGACTAGAAAGTCACGTGACAGTCATGTGTAAACCGGGAACCGTTTAAGACACTTAAAAAAAAAAAAAAAAAAAAATAATTACAAGAGCCCAGCGCCTACTGTGTACTATTGTGAATGAAACGAGTGACATACATAGGTTCTACTGTTATTCCTACTTCTTCCTCACTGGAAATGATTCAGGTGTTATGGGCTTTTTTTCCAGAAAAGCCTGATCAATCTGTTGAAGTGAGTGCTGAAATTAATGGCAGCTTGAAATTTGGTATTCTCGGTCTTTTTTAGTGTGGGTAAAATCCAGCACCTGACTATCTAATGAAAAGTGGCGTGTTTGTATGAAAGTAGGTTCACTCCTGTATGAGAACACTTGCTCTGAATGGTTGCATTGGGTTTATTGTAAGTATGACGGGCTTTTGAGCTGGCAGACCCCCCCAGCGCGACTATTGTCGCGAAAGGCAAGATAAGGGTTAACTAGAAAAAAATATAAAATGTGGTTTTGCATTTTTTGTGTCGAATACAACCCCAAAACGTCAAATTCGGGCTAACTTTTTGGGTTTTAATTTTTTGTCCGGCTTTCTGTTAACCCTTCTCTTGCCGGAATTAAAATGAATCAGGCCTGTAAGAGGGGGTACCTCTACTTGAGAAGTCATTACCCCCTGAATTTTACCTCGATTTTCATGAAATTTTCACGTATAATTTGCCGATCCTAGGTGGCCATTTTACCGGAGAAAGAATGGTCACGTGACTAGAAAGTCACGTGACAGTCATGTGTAAACCGGGAACCGTTTAAGACACTTAAAAAAAAAAAAAAAAAAAAAAATAATTACAAGAGCCCAGCGCCTACTGTGTACTATTGTGAATGAAACGAGTGACATACATAGGTTCTACTGTTATTCCTACTTATTCCTCACTGGAAATGATTCAGGTGTTATGGGCTTTTTTTCCAGAAAAGCCTGATCAATCTGTTGAAGTGAGTGCTGAAATTAATGGCAGCTTGAAATTTGGTATTCTCGGTCTTTTTTAGTGTGGGTAAAATCCAGCACCTGACTATCTAATGAAAAGTGGCGTGTTTGTATGAAAGTAGGTTCACTCCTGTATGAGAACACTTGCTCTGAATGGTTGCATTGGGTTTATTGTAAGTATGACGGGCTTTTGAGCTGGCAGACCCCCCCAGCGCGACTATTGTCGTGAAAGGCAAGATAAGGGTTAACTAGAAAAAAATATAAAATGTGGTTTTGCATTTTTTGTGTCGAATACAACCCCAAAACGTCAAATTCGGGCTAACTTTTTGGGTTTTAATTTTTTGTCCGGCTTTCTGTTAACCCTTCTCTTGCCGGAATTAAAATGAATCAGGCCTGTAAGAGGGGGTACCTCTACTTGAGAAGTCATTACCCCCTGAATTTTACCTCGATTTTCATGAAATTTTCACGTATAATTTGCCGATCCTAGGTGGCCATTTTACCGGAGAAAGAATGGTCACGTGACTAGAAAGTCACGTGACAGTCATGTGTAAACCGGGAACCATTTAAGACACTTAAAAAAAAAAAAAAAAAAAAATAATTACAAGAGCCCAGCGCCTACTGTGTACTATTGTGAATGAAACGAGTGACATACATAGGTTCTACTGTTATTCCTACTTATTCCTCACTGGAAATGATTCAGGTGTTATGGGCTTTTTTTTCCAGAAAAGCCTGATCAATCTGTTGAAGTGAGTGCTGAAATTAATGGCAGCTTGAAATTTGGTATTCTCGGTCTTTTTTAGTGTGGGTAAAATCCAGCACCTGACTATCTAATGAAAAGTGGCGTGTTTGTATGAAAGTAGGTTCACTCCTGTATGAGAACACTTGCTCTGAATGGTTGCATTGGGTTTATTGTAAGTATGACGGGCTTTTGAGCTGGCAGACCCCCCCAGCGCGACTATTGTCGCGAAAGGCAAGATAAGGGTTAAGGGTTAAAAATTAATTTTATACTCAGGAGTATAGAGAATTTATTATTATCAAGCCCTATCAAAACTATTATAAGTTTTAGAGCCAGTCCTAGTGGTTGAATAGGAGTTCAAAATTTCTAAAGAGGTTCCATTTGATCAAACTACAGTCGACTCTCATTATCTCGAACTTCACGGGACCTGATAAAAATGTTCGAGTTATCAGTAGTTCGAGACAACCAAATTGTGACGTCATAGGTATGACGACTGTTCACCTCTCTGTTCGCCAAAACGTGCTTGGAAGGCACATGTATATGGCAATTTAAATAATTTAAGCATACTTCAGTTTGCATTGTTACTGTTTCTTTTAGGAGATGCAATGGTTCTCTTGGAATAATATCATCAATAAATGTTAATAATAATAAATTTCAAACGTCTCTTGTTGTCTTTTAATACTCCTGCAAATTTGGATTTCCATATGAGCTATAAATAAATTACTGGTTTCCGGGTTGTGTGAGCTATACGTTATGAACTGGTTTGGATTAGCTCCCTTCTCATAGACGACTCAATAAAGAGTTGACTGGTTTCCGCTTTTGCAATGTTAAGCCTGTCCTAGTGGTTGAATAGGGGTTCAAAATTTCTAAAGCGGTTCCATTTGATCAAACTACCATACTTGCCGTAATAGTCTTTGGACAAACAGCTCAAAGCAAACAGTGTAGACTCAGATCAGAGCCGTGGAACAAGGCATCTGATCAGGGTCTATGCTGTTTGCCACTCACCCAGCAGTTTTAAATACATTCACACATGGTAACATGGACTTGCAAATTTTTTAAGAAGTATAAGGTAAAGAGTTAGGTGTGCTGAAATTCTGGTAAATACGGTATCCACAATTTATCATCAAAAATGAAATTTTAGTCAAAGGGGGTTCAACTGAACCCCACCCCCCACTCCCCACCAAACTCTCTCTGGATCTGCTCCAGTGCCCTTTTCTGGAAAAACCCTTACCATATGTGTCCTAAACTTTCATCAAGTGCATCTTACTAGCTGTTGGAGCATCTAAGAACAGCTCTACAAGTGGCAGAGAATGTAGATCCTGATCAGACAATGCATTCTCTAGTGTTTCATCTACTCTACAATGTTTGCTCAGGCCTGAATGACGGAATACGATCAATGTTCTAAAATTTTGACTTTTTTCTTCCATAAATTGTATCCTATATTTTGCTTTTAGGCAGCTGTTTCGTAAAGGCTCCATATTCCTCAAAAACAGACATTATTTTATCCAAGAAAGATTTAATAAATTGATACTTGTATATAGCATTAATACTATCATAAAATGTGGCATCCGACAGCCTGTAAAATTTCAGTTAGTCTCTCGTTTTTTGAACTGGATCAAAAATGAAATGATTTTTATCGTATCTCTGAATTAATGTTGGCAACATTAATTCAGAGACACGATAAAAAATCATTTCATTTCAATCACGAGAGACTAACTGAAATTTTACAAATGCCACATTTTATGATTGTATTAATACCATACATCAATTTATTAAACCTTTTCTTGGATAATAAAATGTCTATCTTTGAGGGATATGGAGCCTTTAAAATACTTAGTGGAATGGCAAATAGTGCAGACCCTGATCAGACTGCTCCTTCAGGAGCAGTCTGATCAGGGTCTGCACTGTTTGCATATGTCAAAAATTTTATCCGACACTAATTTAAGGACATTTACCATACTTAAGGTAAATATTGTACTTCTTACCCCAACTAATAAGCCTGTCCGTATCTCTGGGCCTTTTGTATCCAAGGCTATGGCAACTGGTCGTGGATGACTGAACTGACTGATGGCCTCTCGAAGGTTCAGGATTGTACCTGCATGATACTGTAACAGAACAAATGTAGAGCTCAAGAAAGTGACTTTTTTTCTTAAAAAAAAAAAACATATTGATATTTTTCTTACATCTTCACAAAACCCATTAGAAGCGCCTCACTAATGAGTATTCGTACATTTTCGTGGAGAACTACCAAAAATATTTACCTGGATACTCCCGTTAATTGGCACTAGGATAAAAGGAACTTTTGCATGCTGGGTAACTATTTCAGCAGACGACATTTTGAAATATTTTTTCTTATTTTTAACAGAAAACAGGATGTGACACTTCATGCAAATTATCTCCTAAGGAGACAATTTTCATAAAGTGTCAGATCTTATTTTCTAGGAACAATTAGAAAAATATCGTCAGTTAGTCGTCTGCTGAATTTGCCCATTGCATGGTAAGCGAAAAAGGGAATTAATACAATTTCAAGAGAGACAACTCCATCAAAATTGTTTTCTCCCTTCTGAAAAGGCATCTACACTAAACTAAAAGAATTTGCTCCAAAGGGAGCAAATTCTTTCCTTTTAGTGTAGACCCTTTTTCAGAAGGGCACTGGTATACGGGAAAGCAAATAGGAAACCACAAAAAGTTACCTCCCCTTTCAAAAATGGCAGACAGTCTACTAAGTGTATGCATTCATATTAACTATAGTATGATGATGGTTTGCTGTTTTACGTCCCTTTCAACTATTTAAGTCATACTGAGACGATGGAAAAATTACACTGAAAGACTGTGTAGACTGGCTTCAGTCTCCAGTGACAAACTGTTTTTTTCTTATAATCTGTTTAATAATCCATTAAAATAAAGCCAAAATAATATCATGACCATAAAGGCTGGTCACTAGATTAAACAGGATTATGAGAAAAATATTAAGTCACTGGAGACTGGAGTCAGTCTAGGCTCTGTGCAATGAAGGGCTATAGTCACAAGCTGAAGTCCACCTTTAAAAGGATTTGAACCCGTGACCTCATGATCTGAAGTGGGGAGGATGAACCACTTGGCTGCCCTGTTGCTTCTAACTATAATATGTTAACCCTTGTCATGCTGAATAAATTAAAATGCCACGCCCACTTCTATTTTTCAACCAATTAGATCACTTGATCCAAGTTGCTGATACAAATTCACATACTTAATGACAAACAGTGCAGATCCAGATCAGTTGGCTTCTTCAGAAGCCAACTAATCTGGATCTACACTGTTTGCTAAGTCAGATCTATCCAGGTTCAGCAGGACAAGGGTATATGATAGAGACACCAAAGATTGTTTATGTTTCCTATATTATAAAACCCAAGACTTTTGGCAGAGAAATATTAATAATACACCTTAGGGAACTGGCAGTTTACCCAAAGGCCGACAAAATTAAGTTTTCTGTTGCACACTACTGTGTGCGATGTCAGACCACTAACCCAAAATGATTAACCTCATGATAAATGAACCAGCACACGACAAAACCTACATAAGACTTGTGTGACCAGCAAAGACTCAGATCAGCCAGTAGTCTGATCAGAGTCTGCTACTCACATGTACCTTCTCAAAGGTCTAGATAAGAGCGAGTATCAGGTAAATAGTTTTCTTATTACTCGACATAAACATATGTTGTGGTACTCATTAGAAGCGCCTGGCTGAGGTGCTTCTAATGAGTACCCACAACATATTCTCGACAAAAACATATGTTATGGGTACTCATTAGAAGCACCTCGCAGAGGCGCTTCTAATGAGTACCATAACATATGTTTTCGTCAAGAAATAAGAAAAATATAGATACTTTTTTGTGGAAAAAAGCGCCTTATCAAGAGCTATGCGTTCCACTGTCTCAGCACTATCTAAAGAGGGATGAAGGAAACCCTTGCCATACTGGGTGATCAGACAGGCTGATCCGAGTCTTTGCTGGTCACACTGTTCTTATTGTAGGTTTTGTTGTGGGCTGGCTTAAATATTGTTATTCAGAGCTATGTCTGATTAGTGATACATAGCAATAGATAAGGCACTTTTTTCATCCGAAAAATGCTGATACCTTTCTTATTTCTCGATGGAAACATATGTTGTGGGTACTCATTAGAAGCGCTCACCAAGGCGCTTCTAATGAGTACCCACAACATAATAATAATTATGTTTTCGTTGAGAAATAAGAAAAATATCATGTGGATACCCCCTCTTATCTGTAGCTATGGTGATAGCCATGATCAGATAGTACTGACAGATTTTTGTACAACAGGTAGCAACTGCAGGCCTGTACACAAGACTTCTGAAAATGGGGGTGCAAATTTAAGGCTATTTGAAAAGGGAGGTATGAATGCTAAAAAACTGTGTATTTTAGGGTCAAAATAAAGGGTGTAAAGTGGATTTTTGGTTAAACACTTTATGATTTTGAAATCTTCCCATGGAGCAGGGTGCAAACGCACCCCACACACACCCCCTGCGTACAGGCCTGAACTGAAACATGCCTTATGAACAAGTGTCTTCTGGACAAATGCCAACAGATTCTATAACGTCTGATCAGGGGCTTTGCTGTGCTCTCACAGAATCATAGAATATTGTACCAGATGATGATCATGGTGGTGTTTACACCTCTTTCAACATCAATTCATACTGAGACAATGCAGGTGTGATTATGCAAGGCTCTGAGCAATGAAGTGACATACCGCCATGAGTTTAACTTCTGGCCAAGACATGTAGATTTGACTGAGTTGGGGTTTAACGACACGTCATCCCTTGTGGGTCATTTTGGAGACCCTGTAGAACATAGCTCCAGATGAGGGGCATTAATCAATGGAAAAAATACTGAAATTTTTTCTTATTTCTACACAAAAACATATGTTGTAGTCCTCATTAGAAGCATCTCTATGAGACACTTCTAATGAGTACCAGAACATATGTTTTTGTGGTGAAATAAGACAAACTAGATTGCCCAGTTGATGGCACACCATCCAAAAAACCCATGCTCTGTGCTAATGTTGCTAATGGCATAACAAACGGACGGCAAAATAATGTTGCTCTTGCAACACTTACCAAGTGGGGAAGTCATGTAGCAAGTTTGGTTCGTCTGCCCAGTGGTTTAGGAGCAGATAGCATGATGGACAGATGGACGGATGGACAGAGATGAATAAGCAGACAGAAAAAAAGTGTTGCTCTCGCACACTCTTACCATGAGGGGTAAGTCATGTAGCAAGTTTGGTTAAATCCACCCAGTGGTTTAGGAGGTGATTGTGTGACGGACTGACAAACGGATGGACAGAGGCGTTCCCAATATTCTCATTGCTAAAGCGTGGGATAAATATTATGTGGATACCACCTCGTATTAAGAGTTATGAGAATTATCAATTAATAGCCAATGTCCTTATTAGACTGCACAGCTTCCCTGGCTGATCTGTATCTTAACTGTTTACATATACCAAAAAGACATCTATTCACAGGGCAAGGCCCAAGCTGGCTCAGAAATTTAGAGAGAAGTGACTTCTCCCTCTAGACAAAACAGGAAGAAGTTTTATAGGATGAGGGAGAAGTCAAGACTCGGTTAACCAATCACCTTACTGAAACCATGACACTTAAGGACACTCGACTCGCTTTACCGCATTGTCTTGGGAGTTAACAAAAAAGGAAACAAATTTTTTACTCAAGACCTGTTACTGTTACATTCTTACTTCTAAACAAATTAAATGATTCACAGAAACACAGACATGAGTAGGGCAAATGCATCATATCTGGACCCGTATCTTTTTGGAAATTGATCTCAAAACATCAAGATCTGTGGCTTGATAAGCTATAAACATAATGAGAAATTTGTTAACTAAAATGTCTGTCAACTTTTAAACTTAGTTTTTAGCATTTATAATGCTGTTTCTGACCCATTTTCAGCTCGTAAATGGTTCGTTTATGAAAAAAACGGACACCCACGAAAACTAATGACATTGACGAAAACGATCTTTTGGTCACTTAGTAGGCAAACAGTTTTACTCCAAAACTTGTTAAACCACATCAGACTTTTATTCTGTAGCATTTCTGATACATCTAACAACTTTTTTTTTCAAAGGAATTTTACCTTTGTATGTTTGCTCAATTTTTACTGGATTTCTCCTAACATAAAGTTCGTTTTGCACAAGTACTAGCTTTTTCAAAAGTTGCAAAAATCGAGGGCAAAGTTTTTGTGGCCCTCAGGGCTTCCCAGGGCGACTTATAGCCCTCAAAGGCCACTATTTCGCCCCAGTCGCCCTGTCGCCTGACCCCTGCAGGGTATGGTTAAATACTAATTAATGTATATTACATCATATGTGCCATGGGAGAAGTTGAGTCGAGCAATGTTCATTCCTTCAATAACCATTTTCTGTAACGTCTTCACTTCACGACATGCTGGACCTAAAACAGGCAAAAAAAAAAAAGTAAGTTTTCATGTCACAACAAGCTGGACATAAAACAGACAAAACAACTGCAAACTGAAATATCTTGTATCCATCAAGAGAAATTTGTTACTTTAGATTTAAGAAGTATTTTAAAAGCTTAGTGTGGCAGGTAAAATTTTCAGCTAACGACATATTCAAATTTTTTTTTTTTTTTTTTTTTTTTTTTTCAACAGTTTCTTTAGTTTGAGTTAGAGTTTTACAGGCCAGTCAACACTCCAGGCTTGTCGAGCCAGTCAGTTTACCTTCTTCTACAATAGCTACTTGTCTAAAAGAATGTGTTCTGTAGCTTTTCCAGACAGGCTGTACTGTATAGTACGTGAAACGAGAATACCCACAACTATTGTGTGGCACGCAGATAACTGTCAAAAACTATCAAAATTTGCCCATTAGCAACCCCAAACCAGATCTCCACAATGGGAAAGCACATGCCAAGTTTGGTGAAAATCCACTGACATTTACTCAAGCTATCATCTGGAAAGGAAAATATGGACGGATGATGGACAGAAAAACGGGCTACCAACGTGATACCATAATACCCAAGCACTTATAATCCTGTGGTTTGGTATAAAAATGACAAGTTTAACTTACCTATTGTACACACAATCCCTGTCATCCGAACCACAGCCGGTTCTGAGTCGATGTCCAGGGCACATTTGTGTTCCAGGGCGGTACGGGCAAAGGAGGCATGCAACTGCTGTTTCTGCATATAATACGCCCCCTCATGCTCCATCGCCAGGAGGTCAAACTGTAAAGACAGAAAATTAGAAAAAAATGTAAGAAGAAAGGATTATGACATTTAACCCTTAACATGCCAATCACAACTTCAGCAGACAACATTCTGATTTTTTAAATTATTTTCAATGAAGATAAAGCTTGACATCTCGTGTAAAAGCCAGTGTTGTATCGAGGCCCAATAGCTTGAGGGACACTACTGACCCTTATGACACTTCTCAAGAGATCATTTTATCTTTTAAAGGGACTTCAGTATATGAAATATATAAAGAAAGTGATTGATTTCTGAGAATCACCCGAGTATTTCATGTTGAAAGGGTCAAAAATGACTTAAGGTAGGCAAATGCCTCACCCCGCCCCCCCCACCCACCCACCCACCCACACACACACACACCCACACACCCACCCACACACACACACACACACACACACACACACACACACACACACACACTCACCCCTCTCAGCACAACACTTGTACAACTAGCAGATTTTGTTTGTTTGTGTTGAGGTTTTACGGCCCAGTCAACCCAATGGGGTCATGTCGAGCGCGGTCAGTTTACCTAACCACACAGTTACTGGGCAGGCTTTGTCCTCTAAGCGGTTAACCAGTATTGTGCACATTCTTTAGCCAGAAACTGACAACAACTAGCAGATAATTCACATGAAATGTGAAGCTTTATTTTTCTTTGAAAAATAAAATAAAATTGAATGTCATCTGCTTGGTTTCTTCAGAATGAAAGATTGAGTTGAGGTCAGTTTTCCTAACTACAATTTTTTCCTGGGCAGGCTTAGTCCTCTAAGTGATTAACCAGTATCTGCGCATATTCTTTTGCCAGAAACTGACAACTGCCCTACTTGAATCAGGGGAAAGCAGATAATGACCGTAGAAAATATTTCATGATCAATGTCCACAAAAGAAAGTTGCTGGACCCAGCTGGGATCAAAGTCAAGGTTCCTACTCACCAGTCAGACGTGCATCCCACTGAGCCATAAAGGATGGCTTTAAGGGTGAAAGAATGACAAAGGTTAGTTGTATAAAGCTATAAAACAAAACTTGCACTCAGGAAACCAAAAGCGTAAAGCATACCATATATTTACCATAGTCAGATCTTAATTAACCCTTGTCCTGCTGAGCCGGGACATACCCTTACTTTGCAAACAGTGTAGATCCAGATCAGGTGGCTTCTGAAGAAGCCAACTCATCTGGATCTGCACTGTTTGCCATTCAGTATGTGAATTTATATAAAAAATCTAGATCAAGGAATCTGATTGGCTGACAATTAGATGTAGGAGTGGCATCTTAATTTGTTCAGCAGGACAAGGGTAAAACTAAAATGCAAGTTACATAAAAAGCATTAACCTTTGTCCTGCTGAACCCGGGTATACCGTGCCTTTGCAAACAGCGTAGATCCAGATCTTCAGAAGCCAACTGATCTGGGTTTGCACTGTTTGCCATTTAGTATGTGAATTTATATCAACACCCTGGATCAAGTAATCTGATTGGCTGAAAATCAGAAATGGGTGTGGCATCTTAATTTATTCAGCATGACAAGGGTTAACCCTTAAAGCCCTAAGCAAACTTGTAGCAGACGACATCTTATCATTATTTATATCATTTTTCAGAGAAAATATGACACGGCAGTTCATGTAAATTGTCTGCTATTCACATGAAATATCAAGCCTTATTTTCTCTGAAAAATTAAAAAAAAAAAAAAAAAAAAATCAAAATGTCATCTGCTGCAATTAATAGTTACTGTATTTACCATAAGTATTCAGACAGACATGCCTTAGCAAACAATGTAGACCCAGATGAGACACCACAGAATGCAGCATCCCATCAGTGTATGCACTGTTTGTCACTCATCCAGCAACTTTTAGACACTGTTGAACAACTGGTAGTAAATTGCATTAGTTCAAATTTTAGAACAAGTATGGTGAGTAGTTAAGGTGTCCGAATACTTGGGTAAATGTGGTTAACTAGTTGCAGGTCTGAGCAAGCAATGTAGACAGATGAGACGCTGCAGAATGCACTGGTTGCCACTCATCCGGCAACTTTTAGACGCAAGAACAGGTAGTAAATTGCACTTGTTCAAATTTTAGAACAAGTATGGTGAGGGGTTAAGGAGTTACTAGTTTTGCAAGAACAATTTTGATCAAGAAACCAGCGAACAGTACTGAACAAAAAATTCTATTTACTATATTTACCTTACACTATGCACCAAATAATACCTTTGGTACTTGCTCAGAAATTCCAAGGAGTACCTCTGAAATTCCGATGAGTGCCTCTGAAATTCCAATGGGCACCTCCGAAATTCCAATGAATACCTCCAAAATTCCAAGGAGAACCTCTGCAGGGTGGCCACACATTTTTAGCAATCAAATTCCCTGATTTTTCCCTGATTTGATTTGATTTTCCCTGATTAAAAACCTTAATATTATCACAATGGCCCTTACTTTTAGAAGTCATATACTGATTCAAATGCTGTCAAGTGACATGTTTATACACAATGCTGTCACAATATTCTTAATTAAATGAAAATTTATCTAAAATATGATGTACATGTGCTAATTTACTTAAATGGTAGTCAAAATCAAAACTGGTAAAATATATGGCCTCCAACCTCCCCTTGTAGCCACACCTTCACCTCCAATTTATTAAAACAGTAGGGGTTTTTTGTTCTTTTTTTTTTTTGTTTTGGTTACATGGTAGACTAAGGCCATTCTTAAAAATTGCTTGTTTGCAATTACCTATTCAGGTGTTCAAGGAATGGATAGGTTGGGATTTTCTTTTTTCATGTGTTCAAGGGGTGGGTACGAAGACTAGAATTTTCAAATTGGGAACAAGAAACCACATCTGAACAGCTATAAAATTTGAATATTTTGACCTTACAAAGATAAGATTTTTTGAAATTCCCTGATTTTTCCCTGATTTTCAGCAAAAATTCAAATTCCCTGATTTTTCCCTGCAGGGATTTTTTTTCATCATTTTCCCTGTTTTCCATAGTGCGTGGCCACCCTGCTCTGAAATTTCGATGAGTGCCTCTGAAATTCCAATGGGCACCTCTGAAATTCTGATGAATACCTCCAAAATTCCAATGAGTGCCTCTGAAATTCCAATGAGTACCTCTGAAATTTCAATGAATACCTCCAAAATTCCAATGAATACCTCCAAAATTCCAATGAGTACCTCTGAAATTCCGATGAGTGCCTCTGAAATTTCAATGAGTACCTCTGAAATTCTAATGAATACCTCCGAAATTCCAATGAATACCTCCAAAATTCCAATGAGTACCTCTGAACACCCTGATGAGATTCCGATGAGTGCCTCTGAAATTCCAACGAGTACCTCTGAAATTTCAATGAGTACCTCTAAAATTTCAACGAGTACCTCTGAAATTCCGATGAGTGCCTCTGAAATTCCAATGAGTATCTCTGAAATTCCAATGAGTACCTCTGAAATTTCAATGAGTACCTCCGAAATTCCAGTAACTCAAAAAAATTCCAATAAGTATCTCCGATATTCCAATGAGTATAACTCAAAAATTCAAATGAGTACCTCTGAAATTCCAATGAACACCTCCGAGATTCCAATGAGTATCTAAAAAATTCCAGTAAGTACATGTACCTCTGAAATTCCAATGAGTACCTCTAAAATTTCAATGAGTATCTCTTAATTTCAATGAGTACCTTCAAAATGTTAATAAGTGCCTCCAAAATTCCAAGTGTCTCTGAAATTTCAATGGGTACCCATAAGGTATGCTTTGGTGCAAAAAAAAAAAAAAAAAAATAACTTAAATTATGCCATTATTAGCACATTATGTAGATCTTTGATTTCAGACATGTAGCTAAAAATATACTTTTTCTTCTTTTTTTTTTTTTTTTTTTTATTTCAACCAAACAAAACTGTTTTCCTGATTCTCATTTAGAGATTGCCACACTGAGACAATTCTGAGGAGGAACACAATATATGCTTTCCTAGAAAAAGAATAGGTCCAAGGGCCACGGCTCGCTCACCTGAGTGAAATAGCCACTGCAGATATGCAGCTCTATGTTATGCAACATCTTTTTTCAATCCTGTGACTGCAACTAATAAAAGGATCATCATTTGAGCAGTTCTTGGTTTAGAAGAACAAGAATGTGTTTTTTATTATTATTTTATGTCATTGTGAACAAACTATCAATCCCCTTTCAACAGAGGGGACTGACGTGAAATTTGATGGAAACTGGCCAAGTGGTTTCTGAAGACTTATTTAACAATATCATGATTTTATACATGTATACAGCACTTGGGCAGAGGAAAGATAACTCGCACAGAATAAAATATTGATTCAGACTTAAAGCTTTTGCTTATTCAATCATGCATTGTAAGTTTTAGGCCCTTCAGCTATTTTTGTCTTTGTGTGTGTGTTCTATTATTGCTCTTAAGGGTCTTTCTTTTTATATCTACCATATTCAACCTAATTACCCCACATACCCCTATAAGCGCAAAGACAAGCAATTCTGCTCTCTTCAGATTACAGCCCGTGTACTTTTTGTCCACTTCTTTATAAAGGCATATGTTGTGGATACGCATTTGAATTGCATCGACTTGTCGATGCAATTCAAATGAGTACCCAAAACATATACTTCTATAAAGAAAATCAGAAATAAGCACATACACACACACACAAAACAAGAGGCCCACGGGCCACGATTCGCTCACCTGAGTGACATAGCCACTGCAGACATGCAGATGTTATGCAACATTTATCCAATCCTATCATCGCAACTAATGAAAATATCATCATTTGAGCAGTTCTTAGTTTTGAAGAAGAATATATGGGCCTGACAGTCAATGGAGCATGATCATGAATAAACTATCAATCACATTTCAACAGAAGGATCAATGTGAAATTTGGTGGAAATTGGCTAAGTGGTTTCTGAAGAATCGTGATTTTATACATGTAAACAGCACAGTGGCAGGGACATATTATAAATATAAACCAGATGATGGCCATCTTAGATTTCCAATCAGAACAATTTTAACTACTGTTGATCTACAAGTCACTTCGATACTTTCAATATAAATGTATATGGCCCACACAAATAGGGAAGCAAATTTGACCTTGGAGGTAAAAAGGTCAAATGTCAACATAAACCATCATATGAGCAATTTTGGTAGATCTCCTGTCCCCTATAATTTGTGCAAAGATTAGGACCCAGGGCTTATTTGGTTATGGAGAAGAAGATTTTTAAAGGTTTTTACCATATATTGGCATGGCAGCCATTTTGATCAATGGACCATACCCATTTTAGCAATCTTTCATTCTCCTGCCCACGGAGGCTCCGCATAAAATTTGAGCAACACTGGCCCGGAGGCTTCAGAGGAAAAGCCATTTGAAATTATCAACATTTTTTCCATACAAATGTATGGCGCCCATACAAATGCATACAGAAGCAAACTTGACCTCGCCGGAAAAAGGTTAAATGTCAATGTATGACAATTATTTTAGCAACTTTGGTAGACCGCCCGTTCCAGATGATATATGCAAAGATTCAGCCACAAGCCATCCTCGGTTTTGGAGAATAATATTTTTAAATGTTTTTTCCCATGCAAATGCATAAGGAAGCAACTTGACCTTGCCGTAAAAAGGTCAAATGTCAATGTATGACCATTATTTTAGCAACTTTTGTAGACCCCCTGTCCCCGATGATTTATGAAAATATTCAGCCCCAAAGCATCCTCTGTTCTAGAGAAGAAGATTTATAAAGGTTTTTACCATATATGGGCATGGCGCCCATCTTGGTCAATGAACCGTGACCATTTTAGCAATCTTTTGTTCCCCCTACCTAAGGAGGCTCCATATGAAATTTGAGCAAAATTGGCCCAGAGGCTCCAGAGAAGAAGTTGTTTGAAATTCTGAACATTTTTCCCATACAAATGCATAAGGAAGCAAAATTGACCTTAACGTAAAAAGGTCAAATGTCAATGTACGACCATTATTTTAACAATTTTGGTAGCCCTCTTGTTCCCGAAGATATATGCAAAGATTCAGCCATAAGGCATGCTCAGTTTTGGAGAAGAAGATTTTTAAAGGTTTTTCCCATACAAATGCACAGGGAAGCAAACTTGACCTTGCCGTAAAAAGGTCAAACGTCAACGTACGACAATTCTTTTAGCAATGTTGGTAGACCTCCCGTCCTCGATGATTCCTGCCAAGATTCAGCCCAAAGGCCTTCTCGGTTCTGTAGGAGAAGATTTTTAAAGGTTTTTACCATATATGGGCATGGCGGCCAACTTGGTCAACGGACTGTGACCATTTTAGCAATTTTTTGTTCCCCCACCCTAAGGAGGCTCCATATGAAATTTGAGCAAAATTGGCCCAGAGGCTCCAGAGGAGAAGTTGTTTGAAATTCTGGTCATTTTTCCCATACAAATGCATAAGGAAGCAAAATTGACCTCAACGTAAAAAGGTCAAATGTCAATGTATGACCATTATTTTAGCAATTTTGGTAGCTCTCCTGTTCCAAAAGATATATGCAAAGATTCAGCCATAAGGCATGCTCGGTTTTGGAGAAGAAGATTTTTAAAGGTTTTTCCCATACAAATGCATAGGGAAGCAAACTTGACCTTGCCGTAAAAAGGTCAAACGTCAACATACGACAATTCTTTTAGCAATTTTGGTAGACCTCCCATCCCCGATGATTCCTGCAAAGGTTCAGCCCCAAGGCGTTCTCGGTTCTGGAGAAGAAGATTTTTAAAGGTTTTTACCATATATGGGCGTGGCGGCCATCTTGGTCAACAGACCGCGACCATTTCAGCAATTTTTCGTTCCCCCACCCTAAGGAGGCTCCATATGAAATTTGAGCAAAATTGGCTCAGCGGTTTCAGAGGAGAAGTTGTTTGAAAATGTTAACGGACGGACGGACGGACAAACGGACGGACGGACGGACGACGGACGAAAAGTGATCACAATAGCTCATCCTGAGCAGAGCTCAGGTGAGCTAAAAAAAAACAACAACAAAAAAGCATCGCATAAACATCATTTGATAAGTCCTTCAATGATCTTTTTCCTTTTTTCTTTCTAAGTATAGGCAGATACATATTTTACCACAAGTTTTCCAAGTAGTTATGAAAAACCTAAGCGCACAGTGCTGTAATTAGGTCAAATACGGTATCTTAGCCAGAATGCAGGGGCTTGCTCTCATAATCTTCAATGAATAAGTAAAGAAATGATGGGAGAAGAGGTATTTCAATTGCATGCTGACACTCCCTCCTATGCTACACATCCTGTATCTCTTTACAAAGCCAGGCACGAGTAGAGCTAAACAGTCTTCTACTCCTGCTGGTGCTTAACAGGTAATTCTTTCTCCTATGGTGCTTAACAGGTAATTCTTTCTCTGTTGGTGCTTAACAGTGTCTTTCTTCCCTGCCAATGCTTAACAAGTTCCCTACTTTAAAATTTTGCCATCATAAAACACTTAAATTGGGTAGATAATCATCAAATGATCATAACTGCCAAATATAGCTCACATCACTTCACTGGTTATAGAGAAAATGCAATTTAACCATTTTCCTGTTATAAGTCTATGGGAGCTTTCTGTTGCCAACTGGCAACAGAACAGAAGACTGGCAAACTTGTGACTATTTTGAAATTAAACATCCTTACCCAAGCAACATTTGTACCAAATTAGAGTCATAATGCTTAAGTGGTTTTGTTAAGTTGTCATTTAAACAATTCCTGGAGCTTTCTGTTGCCATGGCAACCAAACCGAGAGGCAGATCACCTTAATTTTTACTTTTTTCAAATCCCCTTATCCAAGCAACATTCTAACCTAATTAGGAAAACTGTTTCAATGGCTTTGGAGGAGTTGTCGTTTGAAAGTTTTAATAGACGGACAGTCGCACAGACAAACAGACAGACTGACAAAAAGTGATCACTATATAGCTTATCCAGATCATAGCTCAGGTGAGCTAATCAGAAATAATAATTATCTGGCTCAGGTGAGCTAATCAGAAATAATAATTATCTGGATACACTTCAATCAGGACTTGTTCGCCAATCAGATCAGTAAATATCAAAACCAGATTGTGGAGTTATACCCAATAAGTAAGCACTAGTGCAACTAATTGAAGCACTGATAAATAAATATAGAAATAATAGTAATAACTGTAGCAATTAGTAACAACTGTAGCAATAAGTAACCACTAGTGCAATTAGTAGTATAACCACTACTACAATTAATTAAACACTGATAAATGGTAATATTAATAGTAACAACCATGGCCATTAGTAACAACTGTAGCAATTCAACATTCAAAAACAGTAACAAAAGTTAGTAAAAACTGCATTCTCATAATCAGCAATTGCTGCACAGCAATCAACAACTAAGCCAAACATTAACATTCAGTAACAATAATTAGCAACAACAACTATGACAAAAGAAATATGGGCCATGAGAAAATATATCTACCGGGCATATGGGAACAGCTAAGATTCAGATCAGCCACTGTTTGTGTTGAGGTTTTACGGCCCAGTCAACCCAATGGGGTCATGTCGAGCGCGGTCAGTTTACCTAACCACACGTTTACTGGGCAGGCTTAGTCCTCTAATAGGTTAACCAGTATTGTGCACATTCTTTCGCCAGAAACTGACAACTGCCCTTCCGCAGTCTTCAGATTACAGCCTGTGTACTTTTTGTCCACTTCTTTATAAAGGCATATGTCGTGGATACGCATTTGAATTGCATCGACTTGTCGATGCAATTCAAATGAGTACCCAAAACATATGCTTCTATAAAGAAAATCAGAAATAAGCACATACTCACACACACACACACACAAAAAACAACAACAAAAAAGCATCCTATAAGCATCATTTGGTAAGTCCTTCAATGATCTTTTTTCCTTTTTTCTTTTTAAGTATAGGCAGATACATATTTTACCACAAGTTTTCCAAGTAGTTATGAAAAACCTAAGCGCACAGTGCCGTAATTAGGTCAAATACGGTATCTTAGCCAGAACGCAGAGACTTGCCAAGCTCTCATAATCTTCAATGAATAAGTAAAGAAATGATGGGAGAAGAGGTATTTCAATTGTATGTTGACACTCCCTCCTATGCTACACATCCTGTATCTCTTTACAAAGCCAGGCACGAGTAGAGCTAAACAGGGTCTTCTACTCCTGCTGGTGCTTAACAGGTAATTCATTCTCCGTTGGTGCTTAACAGGTAATTCTTTCTCCGTTGGTGCTTAACAGTCTTTCTTCCCTGCCAATGCTTAACAAGTTTCCTACTTTAAAATTTTGCCATCACACTTAAATTGGGTAGATAATCATCAAATGATCATAACTGCCAAATATGGCTCACATCACTTCACTGGTTATGGAGAAAATGCAATTTAACCATTTTCCTGTTATAAGTCTATGGGAGCTTTCTGTTGCCAACTGGCAACAGAACAGAAGACTGGCAAACTTTTGGCTATTTTGAAATTAAACACCCTTACCTAAGTAAAATTTGTACCAAATTAGAGTCATAATGCTTAAGTGGTTTTGTTAAGTTGTCATTTAAACAATTCCTGGAGCTTTCTATTGCCATGGCAACCAAACCGAGAGGCAGATCACCTTAATTTTTACTTTTTTCAAATCCCCTTATCCAAGCAACATTCTAACCTAATTAGGAAAACTGTTTCAATGGCTTTGGAGGAGTTGTCGTTTGAAAGTTTTAATAGACGGACAGTCGCACAGACAAACAGACAGACTGACAAAAAGTGATCACTAAATAGCTTATCCAGATCATAGCTCAGGTGAGCTAATCAGAAATAATAATTATCTGGCTCAGGTGAGCTAATCCAAAATAATAATTATCTGGATACACTTCAATCAGGACTTGTTCGCCAATCAGATCAGTAAATATCAAAACCAGATTGTGGAGTTATACCCAATAAGTAAGCACTAGTGCAACTAATTGAAGCACTGATAAATAAATATAGAAATAATAGTAATAACTGTAGCAATTAGTAACAACTGTAGCAATAAGTAACCACTAGTGCAATTAGTAGTATAACCACTACTACAATTAATTAAACACTGATAAATGGTAATATTAATAGTAACAACCATGGCAATTAGTAACAACTGTAGCAATTCAACATTCAAAAACAGTAACAACTACAACAAAGGTTAGTAAAAACTGCATTCTCATAATCAGCAATTGCTGCACAGCAATCAACAACTAAGTCAAACATTAACATTCAGTAACAATTAGCAACAACAACTATGACAACAAAAACATGGGCCATGAGAAAATATATCTACCGGGCATATGGGAACAGCTAAGATTCAGATCAGCCACTGAAGTAGCACAACCTGATAAGGACCTTTATTATACATCAATATATTCTACAGTAACCAATGATCCTGTAAGTGGACTGGGAAGACCTAGATCAGACTGTGCAGATGCACAGTCTGATCTGGGTCTCCCGTCCGATAATCATTGCCTGAAATCACTTTTCACATAGGGCGGCCCATAAAATGTAGGTTTAGTCCTTAGAAATCTGGCCACCAATAATCTACAACTTTAACGATAATAAGCAACAGCTATGCAATTTGTTACAAATTTAACATAATTTTTTCTGTAATGTGGGTCAGGGGTCAATACTTTGGTCACAGTGACCTATTTTACCACTGCTTAGTGACACTACTATTTAAATTATAGTGACTTATTTTTAGTATGTAAGAAACCAACTTCAATCTGGGTATACCAATACACCAGCTTTGGTTAGTCTTGACTATACAGCGTGCACAAGATTTTTTTTTCTACAATACTAGTCAAACTATATATATATATATATATATATATATATATATATATATATATATATATATATATATATATATATATATATATATATATATATATATATATATATATATAAAAATATATATATATTAGGTCACCGTGACCTATTCATGGAATGCAATATACCATAAGTACCAAATATACATACTTGCCATACCTCACACTGTGAGACAAAATCTCACAGAATTCTGGCCCTTCTGGACCCCATTTCCCATAAGATTGTCAAATCTCACAGAATTTTCATACTATTTAATAAGCTATTTTTTGATGAACTGGAAATAAATCACACATTAACATGGCTATTCCAAGCTTAATTCATTAAAATAATGGTTTTTAACTTACTTATGTAAGCTTGAAGGTGATTTTCACAAAAATCTCACAAAATTTCATCAAATCTCCCCTAAAAATTTGCAAAATCTCACAGATTTCTGTCAACAGCTAATGGCATCTATGCTTAAACACCAAATTTGATTAACGTAGGCCATATAGTACATAGGAAAGTCTCAAGCAAGATTTCTGCTGGCTGTAGGTCAAGTCAATATACAAGTCACTGTGACCTACTTTTACTATGCAACAAAAATATGACTGAAGGTACCCAGGAAAAGTTAAAATCACAGAGAAGAGTCTTTCCAAGGCACTGAAAGATCAGGGAAAGGTTGTAGAACAAATAATGAGGAAAAAAAAACAAAAAAAAACTTTATATTTGCAGCAGCAGAGATTGCTGTAAGCCAGAGATCCATATACAAGTAAGTAGGTTAGTGATCTATTAATAGATCACTAACCTACTTACTTGTATACCTATTATTGGTACTTGTATTGGGCCATACTCAGTGGGCATATGATGTTTACACATCATATCAATGTCAATGCATTGCATCCACCTTGATGTGACATTGTCTCAATGTTGCACACCTGCTGAGTATATCGTAATTTTTACCACACCAGGACATACAATATAGCAAACATGCACCTGATAACAACAACAACAAACAAACGACTTAAATAATTAGTAACAATTAGCCAAGACTGTAGACAAGAAAATAGGGGAGACAGAAGAAAAGGTAGGAAAACAACATATCAATGTGTTCCCCCAGGGCCCAGTTGTTCAAAGCATCTTTAGCTTAATGAGCTCGTTAAGGGTTATTTCGTTAACTGTTTTAGCGGATTCAATATACAATATTCTGATATTTTTGCTGAAAAAATGTGAGTAGCTTTTGCACTGCACTACAAAAGAGACTCACATTTTGTCAGCAAGAAATTTCAGCATATTTGAGTATCACTTGATGTAAATCTTAATGAATCGTTAACTAACGATGTCGTTAGCTCTGATCAACTGGGCCGAGTACACAAAGCGCAGCTGAAAACATGTCTAACTGGAGGGCAATAATCTCAAAAGTTATCAGTGCAGCCACAACCACCCATAAGGTCAAGAGACTGAAGTGATAATAGCAACAGTTCAATATAACAAGATCAGCTTTTAAACAAGAAGCCCACGGGCCACGGTCCGCTCAACCGAGTGACATAGCCACTGCAGACATGCAGATTTTATGCAACATTTTTCCAATCCTATCATCGCAACTAATGAAAATATCATCATTTGAGCAGTTCTTAGTTTTGAAGAAGAATATATGGGCCTGACAGTCAATGGAGCATGATCATTTGAATAAACTACCAATCAATTGCAGTTCAGTGCGGCAGTCAGGTCCCTTGACCCCTGTCCTCGATGATTTATGCAAACATCCAGCCCCAAAGCATACTCGGTTCTAGAGAAGAAGATTTTTAAAGGTTTTTACCATATATGGGCATGGTGGCCATTAGTGGTGGGACATCGGTTGGAAATCATAATCGATCATCGGTTGGCATCGGTTGCTGCTGCCGATGCGATTTTCCGATTATAATCGGTTCCTGAATAATTCGCTTTGGCGTGCATGTTTCACTGTTAATCCTTGTTCATGGTCATATGTTTACAAGTTCATTCAACTGTACTGCACAACAACTGAACTCTATATTTACAAAGCGTTAGTTAGTACTATTTTTCAGCGATTTGGTGGCCTAAAAGATTTTTTTTCTTCTTTGGCTAGACCCCCCACCCCCTTCATGATCACCCCCAATATACAGTCCTGATAACAGAGCGCACATCAAAGGCTTATCTTATCTAAGTGATTATGGAGTCTTTATAAGGCTGTTAAGTCTCCTTAGGTGGGGCCATATAAGGGTTAATTCTTAAAATTGAGCAGTATTCAATATGTTACTATCAAATAAATTCATTTGCAAATTTTGCATTTAACTTGATTTTATTTGTTGATTTGTATTGTATCATTTTATTTTTTTATTTATTTATTATTATTATTATTATTATTTTTTTGTTTTGATAGTTTTTTTTCTAAACACAAAAGTGTTGTTTTTTTCTTGCATTGTGAAAAAGTACAAATGAACTGAAATAGAAATATAAAATTGAAAATATTTATTTATTTATTCATTTATTTATTTTCTAAAGTAAATAAGAACACTGCACAATTATTCCATTTCCATTTCAGTAAAACAATACATTATGGAATATGTCAAAAAGTTCTTGGACAATTTAGAATTTGTATTTTATGCCAAAAAGCTTCTCATACTATCTTCCTAATCTTCTGTATTTGATCCAAAGAAACAAATAAAGGGGGCATTTGGTGATAAATTAGCGTATAGCATAAATATCTGTATTTCACCATGAAATATATTGTGGGTTTCATTAGAACTGCCTGGGAGAGACAATTCTAATGAACAAAAACCAGGTATATTTTATTGAATAACTAGAAAAAAAAAAACATCAAATTATCACCAAATTACCCACATTTGTTTCTCTGTCTTCATCATAAACTTTGCTGATATAAAATCTAATTTCCCCTTATCAGACCCCTACCTGAAAGGATGGCCAAAGTCACCAAGAATTTCTTATCTTAATCTCCTCAGAGTCATTAGGGTGTTATGCAATCCAAAATGTGTCTTTAAGCATATTATTAATAATTTAAACAGTTTTTTTTTTTTTTTTTTTTTTTTTTTTTTGCAGATTCAAATAATAATAATAAAAAAAAACTTAACATAGAGAGAATACATATCTATGATGCTTTAAAATGCTGTTTAAGACATTGTATAAGTTTCAACCCACCTGTATGGTTCAGGAAGAATTAAAATGAAAATGTCCGACTACTAGTCCAGTGTCGGGTACTAGTGTGCAATCGGTAAATTTCAGCGTTGCTTTATTGATTTTAAATGAAAAAACTGGGTGAAAAAAAACAACAACAAAAGACAGATACACTAGTCTGAAGGGCTGAAGCTGTTTTATTAGTGCTATGACACTTTTAATTAATAATAAACTTTGAAGAATTTGTTCCATTCAGAAATTTTCAGCGGCAAAAAGTACATCAAAACGGACAGTTGTGCGAGTCATAGAACCAGGTAGCTTAATTTTAGGGAACATGAACTATCAATACATTTGACTTTAACAGTTTACACATTATTTCCGCCCATCTGTTGTACAGAATGATTTTGTTTCATCAAATCAACCGTGAACCAGTCGGCAGGCTTGGTGAATCTGAATGACACGTCATAACTACACACTAGCCAATAAAAGAAACTTGCTCTGCCCCGCCTTCTACTGCGTAGTTTTGTAAATCAAAAGCGGCGGCATATTGTCACAAATCTTTATGGTCAATGAATTGTGTAATCAGTGACAGATGTCCTCATACACTGTGAAAACACTTCCGTGAATACTCAAGTATAGTCTCTGAGTACATCAATAGGTAACTGTTTGTTTTACCCCATGTGGTTAATTGAAAACATGCAGCGTCAATCAGTTTGCCGATGATCGATTGTGAGAAAGTTCAATCGATTATCGGAATCGGGAGCTTCCAGCACGCCGCTAATCGATACCACCTGATCATCGGTACACCACTAGTGGCCATCTTTGTCAATGAACCGTGACCATTTTAGCAATCTTTTGTTCCCCCTACCTAAGGAGGCTCCATATGAAATTTAAGCAAAATTGGCCCAGAGGCTCCAGAGGAGAAGTTGTTTGAAATTCTGAACATTTTCCCATACAAATGCATAGGGAAGCAAACTCGACCTTGCCGTAAAAAGGTCAAACGTCAACGTACGACAATTCTTTTAGCAATTTTGGTAGACCTCCCATCCCCAATGATTCCTGCAAAGGTTCAGCCCCAAGGCATTCTTGGTTCTGGTGGAGAAGATTTTTAAAGGTTTTTACCATATATGGGCGTGGTGGCCATCTTGGTCAACGGACCACAACCATTTTAGCAACTTTTTGTTCTCCCACCCTAAGGAGGTTCCATATGAAATTTGAGCAAAACTGGCTCAGCGGCTTCATAGCAGAGGTCGTTTGACGGGCGGATGCCAGGATGGACGGACGGACGGAGGCACGGACGGACGGACAACAGACGAAAAGTGATCACAATAGCTCATCCTGAGCAGAGCTCAGGTGAGCTAAAAAGCTTCCCTATGAATGTGCACGTAGAGATTGCTTGCTGGCAGTCAGTAGCACTGAGGCCTTAGATCCACTGTTAGGTTCCTATGTCACGCTGGATCTGGAATCCTGTTTTGGAATCTTAATCAACAATTTCTTACACAGAATTGTTAGCTTCAAGATTTTTGTCAACCCTAACCCTAACCCTAACCCCAACTCACACTGAAAATATACAATATACCTGGAGCATTGACAATTTCTACAGGTGGGCAATGCATTTTTATCATGAAACTTTGTTAAGAAGCCGTAATAAAACGTGATAAGACAACACATCTATTGCCACATACGCCATTTACCATAATGTATTCAGACAGACAGGCCATTTACCATAATGTATTCAGACAGACAGGCCATTTACCATAATGTATTCAGACAGACAGGCCATTTACCATAATGTATTCAGACAGACAGGCCATTTACCATAATGTATTCAGACAGACAGGCCTGAACAAACAATGCAGACCAAGATGAGACGCCACAGAATGTGGCGTCTCATCAGGGTCTACACTGTTTGCCTCTCATCCAACAATTTTTAAACACAACATCTGGTAGTAAATTGTAATATTTAAATTTTAGAACAAATATGGTAAGGAGTTGAGGTGTCTGAATACTTAGGGTAAACTGGGTAGTGACCTAGCCAAAGTAACCTAACCATGATTCCAAGCTGAAGGTTTTTAACTTTATTTCAAACTGACGGTATTCATTGGTTAAAGGCTCTATATTCCTCAAAAATAGACATTTTATTATTCAATAAATTGATATGTGGCATTAATACAATCATAAAATAAGGCATCTGACCGCCTGTAAAATTTCAGTAACTGTTAGTCTCTCATTCTCGAAATGAAAGGATTTTTTTATCATATCTCTGAATTACTGTTGCCAACATAAATTCAGAGAAACAATAAAACTTAATTTTGTTTTTGATCCAGTTCAAAAACAAGAGAGTAACTGAAATTTTACAGGCTGTCAGATGCCACATTTTATGATCATATTAACACTTTATATCAATTTATCAAACCTTTTTTTTTTTCTTATAAAAAAATTCTATTTTTGAGGAATATGGAGCCTTAAATGGTTGCAATTAGCTGCAGATAATAGGGAGGTATCAACATGTTTTTTTTTTTCTTATTTCTCTACAAAATCGTATTTTGTGTCTCAGTGAGGCACTTCTAATGAGTACCCACAACGTATGTCTTTATGAAGAAACAAGAAAAAATATAAGTACTTTTCGGTTGCAAACAGTGCCTTATATGGAGATATGTCACAGTGGTTGTTGGATGTCAGCATTTACTTTTGCAGCTTAAATTCTTGTTTTCCACTCAAAAGAAGGTAATACATGCGTACATGGCCCAGTTGTTCAGAACTTAAAGAAGTTGTTAACTGACGTGACATTAAAATTTCTATCTTGAAATATGGCAAATACATTCACGGATTCTTTTGCAGAAAAAATGTGAGTAGCTTTTGCAATAAAGCATTCACATTTTTGCAACAAAAATATTGATGTATTTGAAAATACCTTGGCTACACAGTTAACGAGTTTGTCATTAACAAGCTCATTAAGCTAAGGATGCTTTAAACAAGTGTGTATAGGTTTCTTTCAACACGTGTTAACCCTTGTCCTGCTGAACCCTGATATACCCTGCCTTTGCAAACAGTGTAGATCCAGATCAGTTGGCTTCTAAAGAAGCCAACTGATCTGGATCTGCACTGTTTGCCATCAAGTATGTGAATTTATTGCAAATATTTGGATCAAGCAATCTGATTGGCTGAAAATCAGAAGTAGGTGTGGCATCTTAATTTATTCAGCAGGACAAGGGTTAAGGAATACAGGTCAAGTGCTCTTTAGAACATTTGCTCACGACCTTTGTTTAGTCTGAATCACTGCCACACTATCTGCCTCAATGTCTACCTATCTGGTTTACTGTCTAACTCAATATCTGACTCACTATCTTGCCTACTGTCTGGCTCACTGTCTCACTCACTACCTGGCTACCTCTCTGCCTGACTGTCTAACCCGTTAACTCACTATCTGGCTAACTGTCTAACTCACTTTCTGGATCAGTTACTCAATGGCTCACTATCTGGCTCACTGTCTGACTCACTATCTGGCTAAGTGTCTCTGGCTCACTGTCTGACTCAATATCTGGCTTAATGTCTGACTCATTGTCTGGCTTACTGTCACTCACTATCTGGCTCATTGTCTAACTCAGTATCTGTTTCAGTGTCTAACTATCTGGCTCACTGACTCACTATCTGACTGACTGGCTCACTGTCTGACTCACTATGTAGCTCAATGTCTGACTCACAATCTGACTCACTGTCTGAATCACTATCTGGCTCACTGTCTGATTCACTATCTGGATCACTGCCTGACTCTGGCTCACTGTCTCTCTCACTACCTGGCTCACTGTCTGACTCACTATCTGACACTGACTTACTATGAGGCTCACTATCTGGTGCACTATCTGACTCACTACCTCGCTCACTGTCCGACTCACTTTCCGGCTTACTGTCTGATTAAATATATGGCTCACTATCTCACACACTGTCTGTCTAACTGTCTGACTCACAGTCTGGCTAACTGTCCAACTCACTATCTGGCTCACTGTCTCACTTAGTCTGGCTTATTGTCTGACTCACTATCTGGCTCACTGTCTGACTCACTATCTGGCTTATTGTTTGACTCACTGCATGGCTTACTGTCTGACTCACTATCTGGCTTACTGTCTGGCTCACTGTCTGACTCATTATCTGGCTCACAGTGTGCCTTATTGTATGACTCACTATCTGGCTCACTGTCTGACTCACTAACTGGCTTACTGTCTGACTCAGTGTCTGACTATCTGACTGTCTGGCTGACTGCCTGACTTACTGTCTGACACACTATCTGGCTCACTGCCTGACTTACTGATTGACTCACTATCAGATTCATTATCTGGCTCACTGTCTGCAGCATCTGATCAGAGTCTCCACTGTTTGCAAATAGTTAAGCTGATTTGTCTATGAATATCTTAATTACATACCTAAAACTGAAATTAGACTATTCCAATATATAGTGTGGGGGAGTTAATTCAGTCTAAAATGTTTTAACAGAGAAGACAATTAAGACAATTATAAAATAAAGTTTATATTAAATCACAGTCTCACAGGATAGGTATACAAACAGTTTAAAAGGAATAAGGTTCTTGATTTATACAGACCTTCATGGAACCACCCTGGAATTAAACAATAACTGTAGCCTACTGTGCAAGATGGTATCATACCTAAATAAGTATTTAGTCAGGTCAGTAAAACTGTATTGCAGTATTTAAAGAAAGAAAAAAAGAAAGGAATGTCGACATAAAAATGCAAAGACGACTGCTACCCACCTCTTTGGACAAGTCCATCTGACACTAATTAATCTGAGACCAGCTATTGAGTACAACCATTTTCTGCAGGTAAGCAAAACAAGAGGCCCACGGGCCACAATTCGCTCACCTGAGTGACATAGCCACTGCAGACATGCAGATGTTATGCAACATTTTGCCAGTTATATCATCGCAACTAATGAAAATATCATCATTTGAACAGTTCTTAGTTTTGAAGAAGAATATATGAGCCTGAAAGTCAATGGAGCATGATCATTTGAATAAACTATCAAACACATTTCAGCAGAAGGATCAATGTGAAATTTGGTGGAATTCGGCTAAGTGGTTTCTGAATTTTAACAGAAGGATCAATGTGAAATTTGGTGGAAATTGGCTAAGTGGTTTCTGAAGAATCGTGATTTTATACATGTAAACAGCACAGTGGCAGGGAAATATTATAAATATAAACCAGATGATGGCCATCTCAGATTTCCAATCAGAACAATTTTAACTACTGTTGATCTACAAGTCACTTCGATACTTTCAATATAAATGTATAGGGCCCACACAAATAGGGAAGCAAATTTGACCTTGGAGGCAAAAAGGTCAAATGTCAACATAGAACCATCATTTGAGCAATTTTGGTAGGTCTCCTGTCTCCCGTAATTTGTGCAAAGATTAGGACCCAGGGCTTATTTGGTTATGGAGAAGACGATTTTTAAAGGTTTTTACCATATATGGGTATGGCAGCCATTTTGATCAATGGACCATACCCATTTTAGCAATCTTTCATTCTCCTGCCCACGGAGGCTCCGCATGAAATTTGAGCAACACTGGCCCGGAGGCGTCTGAGGAAAAGCCATTTGAAATTATCAACATTTTTTCCATATAAATGTATGGGGCCCATACAAATGCATACAGAAGCAAACTTGACCTCGCCCTAAAAAGATTAAATGTCAATGTATGACAATTATTTTAGCAACTTCGGTAGATTGCCTGTTCCAGATGATATATGCAAAGATTCAGCCACAAGCCATCCTCGGTTTTGGAGATTAAGGATTTTAAATGTTTTTTCCCATGCAAATGCATAAGGAAGCAACTTGACCTTGCCGTAAAAAGGTTAAATGTCAATGTATGACCATTATTTTAGCGACTTTGGTAGACCCCCTGTCCTCGATGATTTATGCAAACATTCAGCCCCAAAGCATCCTCGGTTCTAGAGTAGAAGATTTATAAAGGTTTTTACCATATATGGGCATGGCGCCCATCTTGGTCAACGAACCGTGACCATTTTAGCTATCTTTTGTTCCCCCTACCTAAGGAGGCTCCATATGAAATTTGAGCAAAATTGGCCCAGAGGCTCCAGAGGAGAAGTTGTTTGAAATTCTGAACATTTTTCATACAAATGCATAAGGAAGCAAAATTGACCTTAACGTAAAAAGGTCAAATGTCAATGTATGACCATTATTTTAGCAATTTTGGTAGCCCTCCTGTTCCCGAAGATATATGCAAAGATTCAGCCATAAGGCTGCTCGGTTTTGGAAAATAAGATTTTTAAAGGTTTTTCCCATACAAATGCACAGGGAAGCAAACTTGACCTTGCTGTAAAAAGGTCAAATGTCAACGTACGATAATTCTTTTAGCAATGTTGGTAGACCTCCCGTCCCCAATGATTTGTGCAAAGGTTCAGCCCCAAGGCATTCTCGGTTCTGAAGAAGAAGATTTTTAAAGATTTTTACCATATATGGGCGTGGCGGCCATCTTGGTCAACGGACCGTGACCATTTTAGCAATTTTCTGTTCCCCCCCCCTAAGGAGGCTCCATATGAAATTTGAGCAAAATTGGCCCAGAGGCTCCAGAGGAGAAGTTGTTTGAAATTCTGAACATTTTTCCCATACAAATGCATAAGGAAGCAAAATTGACCTTACCGTAAAAAGGTCAAATGTCAATGTACCACCATTATTTTAGCAATTTTGGTAGCTCTCCTGTTCCCACAGATATATGCAAAGATTCAGCCATAAGGCATGCTGGGTTTTGGAAAAGAAGATTTTTAAAGGTTTTTCCCATACAAATGCATAGGGAAGCAAACTTGACCTTGCCGTAAAAAGGTCAAACGTCAACGTACGACAATTCTTTTAGCAATTTTGGTAGACCTCCCGTCCCCGATGATTCCTGCAAAAGTTCAGCCCCAAGGCGTTCTCGGTTCTGGAGGAGAAGATTTTTAAAGGTTTTTACCATATATGGGCTTGGCGGCCATCTTGGTCAACGGACCGCAACCATTTTAGCAATTTTTCGTTCCCCCATCCTAAGGAGGCTCCATAAGAAATTTGAGCAAAATTGGCTCAGCGGTTTCAGAGGAGAAGTCGTTTGAAAATGTTAACGGACGGACGCACGGACGGACGGACGGACGGATGCACGGACGTACGGACGGACGGACGACGGACGAAAAGTGATCACAATAGCTCATCCTGAGCAGAGCTCAGGTGAGCTAAAAATTAGTGCACTCATTTAAACTGCAAACCTAACCGTTTTGTTTCTTTCCACATGCTTTATTTCAGTTTTATTTAAATTGTAACTAGAGCTGTCAGAGAATCTGCCTATAGCCCCACTTCAGCTCTATTGGAGGAGAAATACATATAGTGTTGAAATGTTTTGAATTCATCCTTACCTGGTGAGGTATCACCACTGTAGGACATGGTAACATGGTACCCTAAAACCTATCAAGGGAATTTAATCCCTTGGCCCTGATTCCTGAATACATGATACATCAACCCACTGTCCATGCCTGTACCACTTTTTCTAAGCCCCCAAGTGTGGTATGTTTTATCGAAGTAGGACTTATTGAGCAAAATGCATGTTAATTTTCTGAAAACCTACCAAGGGACATAACTCCAAAAGTTATGGGCCCCTGGCCCCTATTCCTGTATACACAATACATCCAGACATTGTCCATGTTGATAAGAGCTTTCAGCTTTCTAGCATTTATAGTTCCTTAGAAATATGTTATGAAAATTTTCAAGAATGGCAAAATTTGAAAACCTACAAAGGGACATAACTCCAAGAGTAATGGACCCTTGGCCCCTATTCTGTATACACAATAAATCCAGTTATTGTCCATGTTTATATCAACTTTCAGCTTTCTAGCTTTCATAGTTCCTGAGAAATCTGATACGAAATTTTCAAGAATGGCAAAATATGAAAACCTATGAAGGAACATAACTCCAGGAGTTATGGGCCTTTGGCCCCCATTCTGCCACTACACCTCCTTACCTTAGAGACCAAGTGTGGTATAAGTTTCATCAAAGTAGGACCACAAACATAGAAGTTACTGAGCAAAATGCATTTTAATTTTTTGAAAACCTACCAAGGGACATAACTCCAAGAGTTATGACTCCAAGAGTTATGGGCCCTTGGCCACCATTCTGCCACTACACCTCCCTTACCTTAGGGACCAAGTGTGTGGTATAAGAAGGACCACAAACATAAAAGTTATTGAGCAAAATGCATTTTAATTTGTTGAAAACCTACCAAGGGACAGAACTCCAAGAGTTATGAGCCCTTAGCCCCTATTCCTGTATACACTATACATCCAGTCATTGACCATGTTTATAGGAACTTTCAGCTTTCTAGCTTTCATTGTTCCTGAGAAAACTGTTACAAAAATTTTCAAGAATGGCAAAATTTTAAAACCTATCCAGGGACAATACTCCAAGAGTTATGGGCCCTTGGCCACCATTCTGCCATTACACCTTCCTTACCTCAGAAACCAATTGTGGTATTAGTTTCACTGAAGTATGACCACAAACATTAAAGTTATTAAGCAAAATGCATTTTAAAATTTTGAAAATCGTTAAACAAGGGAACATAACTCCAAGAGTTATCGGCCCCTGGCCACTATTCTGCGACTACACCTTACTTACCTCGTGCCCAAGTGTAATGTAAGTTTCAATGAAGTAGGACCACAAACATAACAGTTATTAAGCAAAATGCATTTTAATTTTGCAGTCACGGAATCACGGAATTACAGAGTCATGGAATCATGGAAGGACATGGCAAATCCAGTATAGCCCCACTTTTTCAAAGCAGGGCAATAATGAATTTAAAACACTGAAAGCAAACATTTAGATTTGCATTAGTTGTGTATACGATACTATGAAGCAAAGAAAATAACAGAAAAAGTGTACAGAGGTACTGTTTTTGCAATTACATGTATATCTTAGGCACAGACGTGCTCGCATATGATTTTGTCATCTGTAGTGTTTGTATGATATCAGGAAAATAATATGCCACAAACTGATGCGAGTCATGTGCTAAAAATAGCCAATGACCCATTTTCAGACAAGCACAAGTTTAGCTTTTGAAAAAGCTTAGCCAGTTATCTTTTGGCATTCTGAAAATATTGTATGGGAATATTTGCAAGGATTCAAATTGTCAAAAAATGTAACACTGCTTTTCATCTTTTTTTTTTTTCTTGTTTGTTTCTTAACACCTAAAACAGAGACCAAGCATGAATTAAATATTTATGAAACTGGACAGCCATCTCTCATGCATTTCAATCCATTGTTCTCAATGAATTTGATCAACATTACCATTATTTTCAGTCACACCAAACAACTGCAGCCCCTTCAGAGCTTTGATTTATATACTGTTCCAGTTAAAGCCCCTTCGTATTTCAAATAGCCACAGTTGATGATCAGGCACGTTTTCAACCAAAATTAACCCTTGTCATGCTGAATAAATATAGATGCCACACCCATTTCTAATTTTCAGCAAATCAGATTACTTGATCCAGATTGTTGATATAAATTCACATACTGAATGATCCAGTTCAGAAGCCAACTGATCTGGATGTATACTGTTTGCAAAGGCAGGGTACAGTACATCCAGGTTCAGCAAGACAAGGGATAAAAGTACAGGTTTCGGTTTTTCTGAATTTCTCCACAAAAAATACGATCTGGGTACTCATTAGAAGTGCCTCGGTGAGCATTTTTAAAGAGTACTCACAACATGTGTTTTAAGACAAAATAAGAAAAATATTTATTTTCTCTAGATACCAAAATTTTTAAGAGCTACAGAGTTAAAACTCACCTGACTTCTAATCCCAGTTAGAGGCACTTTCATCATTTATCAAATTTAAACCCTATAAATATTG
Source organism: Anodontia alba (assembly GCA_964016985.1). Lineage (NCBI taxonomy): Eukaryota > Metazoa > Mollusca > Bivalvia > Lucinida > Lucinidae > Anodontia > Anodontia alba. The sequence continues at coordinate 43,981,494 of OZ024838.1, read as the reverse complement.
GGACACTTTATCTCTTTACATGAATTATTTGTCCTAAAAGTTTAACCTTTACCACTTTCTGGGCAGACAGCAGAGGATAAATTGATTTCCAGAAGACAGGCTTTGACATTTCCTAAGGGGACAATTTGCATGAAATGTTTTCATGTTTTTCGTTTGCCTGTTTTCTTGGAAAATAAGAAAAATATTTCAAAATGTCATCTGCTGATTTTTTTTTACCCAGCATATTCAGCATAGCTCAAGATAAAGTGCTTTTTTCATCCGAAAAGTACCGATATTTTTCTTATTTCTGCATGGAAACACATGTTGTGGGTACTCATTAGAAGCGCCTCACTGAGGCACTTCTAATGAATACCCACAACATATATTTTCGTGCAGAAATAAGAAAAATAATACAAGATTACCCCTCTTACCTGGAGCTATGACTCAGCACTAAGTATGTCCGTTTGATTTCCTGTTGATGAATCTATAAACTGTTAGATGAGTGGCATGTAGCAAAAGTGCAGACCCTGATCAGATGCAGACCAGGGTCTACACTGTTTGCTCATGTCTCTCAGTCCCAATACTTAGCGTATACTGTTATTATGTTAACCTTAACATCTTCAACACCACTGAGCAGTGTCACCCAAGTAACAGAGAATTATCACTATTGTATAAACAAACTGGTGATAGAGAGTTATTAGTGAGTTCAAAGTGAGAACAGACCTTCATATTATAGGATCAGTCCAGACCTACATCTATTAGCACATGTACACTGACATAAAATCACTCGACCTCAAATCTCTTGGAGATAAAAAAAAAAAAAATGTTACAATCTGGTGTCAACCTGCTTGGATGTGATTTTGTCAATCTAAGTCCATTATTATATTTTTTTGTACTGATTAAAGGTCTGTTTCAACTTGGTGAGGTTCAAGTTGTAGTGTCCAGCATCATAATTAGACAAACATTAAATTGTTGACAACCAAATATTATATACTGTAGGGTCCAAATTATAGTACTTTGAACTCAGACCATTTTTGTATACCAGAAAAAAAAAAATCATGACTTTGAAAGGTTTTTGTAAGAAAAAAGGTTTTAAAGGATTTTTTTCCTGAAACCTTGGGGTTTAAAGATTTAACTAGGAAGGGCTGTATTTTTCCTGGAAAAAAATATCTGGAAAAATAAGAAAAAAATATATACTTTAAAATGCACCTGCTTGTATTTACCATATTAAATGTCATCAGTACACACATCCCTATTATGCCAAATCAAGCATTACAATAGACCTTCGACCATAATGCTAAATACACCACCCTCTTGTGGTTAGCTGATGGAGACAATTCTTTGCAATTATCAGCATATGCATATATACTACTGTAATGAACAGCCTACTCTAAAAGTATTTGCTCCCAAGAGGTAACAGAGCTGCTTCCCTTGAATATGTATCCATTCCCTTTAACTCTGTACCATTTTCACCTACATTATAATTGTCAGAGCCAGTGTTTTTCCATGAAAACAGCTATAATGTAAGTACCTGTGTTTTTCCATGAAAACAGTTATAATGTAAGTACCTGTGTTTTTCCATGAAAACAGTTATAATGTAAGTATCCTGTGTTTTTCCATGAAAACAGTTATAATGTAAGTACCTGTGTTTTTCCATGAAAACAGTTATAATGTAAGTACCTGTGTTTTTCCATGAAAACATAGTTATAATGTAGGTAGCCCATGATGCTAGTGCCTCACTGAGGTGCACAGCATATGTTAACATGGAGAAATAAAAAAAATACCTGTATTTTTCAATTAATATGGCCTGAGAAAATTAATTGTTAGATTCTCATCCCTACCTGAGCCTCTAAAAGTCTGACCAAATAAAGAAAACTGAGATGGAAAACTTTTTCAGAGACAGTTGGGCTTATGTTGAAAAAGGCTTTCATAACACTTTCAAGTATTGCAAATGAATTATTTGTTAAGAAAAAATGTTTTAAAACAAGGGTTTCTTTTTGCACATCATATCATAGTTAGTTGTCTTGTTTTTGGTATTATAAATTTACCTCTTCACTGGATTGCCCAGGAGTAAAAAATAGAATCCAACTACCCCGTTTTTAATTATTTTATTTTTTTTTAAATATGGATGAGAATCCAATAAATAGTTTTTTCTGGCCTAGCGATGACTTCTCTACAGGTATGATAGGAAATGATGCAGACTCAGCTGCCATCAGAACATTTATGATGAATATGGTAGATATTGAGAATGCACCTACTTGTAATATATTAGACATACTGGACTCATCTCCCATCTGTCTGAAAAGATGGCTTGTCTTCAGGGATTCCATTAACCCTTATCCTGCTGAATAAATTAGGATGCCACTTCCACTTCTAATTTTCAGCCAATCAGAATACTTGATTCTGGTTGTCAATACAAATACACATTCCTGATGATAAACAGTGCAGATCCAGATCAGCTGGCTTCAAAGAAGCCAACTGATCTGGATCTACAATGTTTGCAAAGGCAAGACAAACCTGGGTTCAGCAGGACAAGGGTTAATATTGATCCGACAGAGTATTTCAATGAACAGTTTGATAGAGTGTCTGATGCACTCTACCACTGTATTTCTGTATTTCATCACTATTTATTTTACATCATGTGAGCGGCGCCATGGGAAAACGTGCCTATGGGCATGCATATTCTGACAGTGAAGGCCCAGATCAGCCTATGCATCTGCACAGTCTATTCAGGGCCTTCACTGTCCACTAACTGAATCATTGGCTGCTACAAAAAAAAAAGACTGGAATGCAAAGGTCTGGGCCCAGTTGTTCAAAGCTAACGACTTAGTTCAAAGCTAACTACTCGTTAGTTAACGATTCGTTAAAATTTACATCGAGTGATACGCAAATATGCTGAAATTTTTTGCTGAAAAAATGTGAGTAAAATTAAGCTACTCACATTTTTTCAGCAAAAAATATCAGAATATTGTATATTGAATCTGCTAAAACAGTTAACGAAATGACCCTTAACGAGCTTGTTAAGCTAACAATGCTTTGAACAACTGGGCCCTGGATGATACTTTAGGCATGCACATTTTTTTTTGTGTGTGTTGAGGTTTTACAGACCAGTCAACCCAATGGGGTCATGTCCAGCACGGTCAGTTTACTTAACCACACTTTTTCCTGGGAAGGCTTAGTCCTTTAAGCGGTTAACCAGTATTTGTGAACATTCTTTAGCCAGAAACTGACATCAGCCCTTCTTGAATCAGCGGGAGGGAGAGAATGACCGTAGAAAATCTTTCATGATCAATCTCCACTAGAGAATGAAGCCGACCAGGTGGGGATCAAACCCGCAGCCTCCTGATCACCAGTCGAATGCGCATCAAACTGAGCCACCGAGGCTGGCTTGTGCATGAGCAAGATTATCTGATTCTACAAAAGGCACTTCTTCACTTGACACGGCCTAAGCAATGGATTTACCCCATGTATTTTACAATATTTACCCGATGTATTTGGACGGACAGGCTTGAACAAAGAGTGAAGATTCAGAAGCAGAATACAGCATTTCATGAGGTTCTACATTGTCCCTCATTTTGACGTCTCTAAAAACTGCCTGATGAAATGCACTGGCAGTTTTTAGACACATCAACAGGTAATAAAATGCTCAAATTTTACGACAATTATGGTAAAGAGTTACTGTCCCAATACTTATGGTAAATACAGTTTGCCACTACAAACCTTAATGCTTAGCACTCTGGATAAAATCATCGGCAGACGACGGATTGATTTGTTTGTGTTGAGGTTTTACTGCCCAGTCAACCCAATGGGGTTATGTCAAGCACGGTCAATTTACCTTATGACACTTTTACTAGGAAGGCTTAGTCCTCTAAGCGGTTAACCAGTATTGTGCACATTCTTTTGCCAGAAACTGATAACTGACCTTTTTGAATCAGCAGAAGGGATAGAATGACAAAAGAATATTTCATGATCAATCTCGGTCAAACCCACAACCTACTGATCACCAATCTGACGCTCATCCAACTCATAGTCACCAAGGTCTTGGAAACTTGGATGAATGGCATGCATTTCTACAAGGAATGGCCCTTGACAGCTATGAACACACACACACACACACACACACACAAATGAAAATAGAGGAAATGTCTGACTTGCTGGTTTTGGCAAATAAAGCCTCATTAGTGAGTCTTATATAACTTTTGTTCAGATTTCTTGTTTAAGATACCATGCCCACTTCTAATTTTTAGCCAATCAGATTACTTAAATCGATCCAGCTTGTTGATGCAAATTCACCTAGTTAATCAAAAACAGTGCAGATCCAGATCAGTTGGCTTCTACAGAAACCAACTGATCTGGATCTACACTGTTTGAAAGACAGGGTATATCTGGGTTCAGCAGGACTAGGGTTAACAACATTTCCATCCTTATGGTTCATTTTAGTTTGTCTCCCAGATAAAGGGGAGCAAAGAGAAAAGGGACAAAAGAAATAGTAAATGGGAAGAAAATGAGGAGGAGGCAGGGAAAAAGACTGAATGACAGTGCATAAATAGAATCAATATTAACATGCCTCCTTCCCCCAAGGGATTTATAACTTGCAGCAAGAACAACAGTATCTTTCAGCCATCCTACCAACCAAGAAGAACCTTGACTGGGCTCAATAATCGCAAAAAAAAAAAAAAACCAAAAAAACAGAAAATATGAAATAAACTTACTGCTGTCTAGTTAACAGGTTCAATCCCCTGCCACAACCACTGTCAGAATTATGGGTGAAATATTATATGACAAAATAAAAGAACAAGACTTACAACTGGCGAATCAGACATTTTTTTCTTCTTCAAAAAATCTTCCCTAAAACCTTCCTAATGTCTTTAATACTTAAATGCTTTGCATGCTGGTAAACATTTCAGCAGATGACATTTTGAAATATTTTTCTTAGAAAACAGGATTTGACATTTCTTGCAAATTGTCTCCTCAGGAGACAATTTGCAAGAAATGTCAAATCCTATTTTCTGGCAAAAATAAGAAAAATGTCGTATCAATTTGTTGTCTGCTGAATTAACCCAGAGTGACACAGGTTAATGAAACTGAATCTTTCCAGATTAAATTTTACATTTTCTCATCAATATTCACAATATTAAAATCAATAGATTCACTCTGAAGGATTATTTCCCCTTAATTAAAACCTAATTAAATCAGCAATTATTTAGACTAAAGGGAAAGGATATATGTCAAGGGGGAGAACCTAAGTCAACAATAACAGTGAAAAAGACTATAGATTTTGGGGAAAATGGGCCTATTCAAATCATTTAGTCTTGTTTGTTTGTGTTGAGGTTTTACGGCCCAGTCAACCCAATGGGGTCATGTCGAGCGCGGTCAGTTTACCTAACCACACGTTTACTGGGCAGGCTTAGTCCTCTAAGCGGTTAACAAGTATTGTGCACATTCTTTCGCCAGAAACTGACAACTGCCCTTCTTGAATCCAAATCATTTAGTCATTTTTATTATTATTTTGGTTCTTTTGATGAAAAACAGAATAAGCTCAGAGTAAGTATTATTAAGATGAAAGTAGTTATATTGTTTGTGTTGAGGTTTTACAGCCCAGTCAACCCAATGGGGTCATGTCGAGCCCGGTCAGTTTACCTAACCACACATTTACTGGACAGGCTTAGTCCTCTAAGATATTTAACCAGTATTGTGCACATTCTTTCACCAGAAACTGACAACTGCCCTTCTTGAATCAGTGGAAGGGAGAGAATGACCGTAGAAAATATTTCATGATCAATCTCCACGAAAGAATGTTGGCAACCTCGGCGGGGGTGAACCCGCGACCTCCTGGTCTCCAATCGGATGGCACATCAAACTGAGCCACCAAGGCATTTGCAGATTTGATATACTACCATATTGTCATCTTTGAAAACACTCAGGCACAATATTTTGATAACCTTATGAGTAAATTGTGCCCGAGTGTTCTCAACAATTACATAGAGGATATTTACTCTTTTGCTGTGAATACCATAAATATTGTCATCGAGTGTAATTAAAACATCAGTATGTTCACGAGTGCAAAGCAAGAGTGAAAATTTGAATGTTTTCATTACACAAGATGAAAATTTTTTATGGTATTCACTGAAAAAGAGTAAATTTTCTTTTTATTTTATTGTTTACATGCCAATGCGCGTTTCTGACGTCATAAATTAACGTCACCAAACAAAACATCAACGTCATGGCATCAACGCGTGCTTAACATGTGAAACCCTGGAGAGACAAAACGAAAAATCGGCAAATCGAAATAATTTTGAAACCAAAATGTTCCTAACATTCTAACTAAGAAAATGCATACCAACACTTGATACTTTAGTTAAGAAACAAAGAAGTTAGTGGTGTTCAAAAATCTGAAGTGGAGGTAACATTCACTTCTGAAACAATGAAGAAAACCTAAGTCGCCCAAAGCGAGGAGTGAAAATATAAATCATATCAGTCACTAGTGAAATGATACGATATCAATTCACTTGTAATTGATACCACTTTTATTTTCACCAGATATACACTGATTTCACCGCTAAAAATAAAATATTATACGGATATGCATCACTTGCCAATATAAATGGCCTGTTTCCTGCTAAACATTCTCTAAGCCTACCCTGGTTTTTGTCAGAACAATGAAATGGAAATCAAAATGAAGTCAAAAGCAGAGAAAACTCTAAGGTAAAATCAGCAGACAACAGTCTATCTTAGTGTTCTTCTTTAATAATTATTCAACCCCCGCCACCACTCACCCCTACTCCTCTTCCCCAAAAAATTAGACAAACATTTCATTCCAGCTATCTGCAGACAATCTGAATGAAAACTGAAAGGCAAACCCTACTTTCTGGGACAGATAAAAATTTAAACTCTTTGCTTGCTGGGTAATTTTGCATGCTGCATGCACATTTTTTTTTTTTTTTTTTGGTCGTCTGTGGATTTTTTTTAAAAAAATAACTTTTTCAAAAACAGCTTTCAGGAATACCATCAGAGTTCCAAACAGTTTGGATCCAGATCAGGCCGGACATTTTGTCCGAACTGTTTGCAAAGGAAATACCAGCAGATGACAAAAGTCACCACTAGCAGGGTAAGAGTTAATGAAAGTTTTACTGTTCACCCTTTCCTGTGTGAAAGATATGAAAAATATTTAAAAATTTTATCTGCAAATATTCAAACTCGGCAGAGAACGTCTGACCTAGAGCTTAGGGCGTTTTAACCCTTAATCTTTTTAATGCCAATCACAACTGTAGCAGACGGCAATCATTCTGATACATTTATATTATTTTTCAGAAAAGACAAGTCTTGAAATTTCATGTGAATCATACGCATTGCAAATGATTCACATGTAATGTCAAGCTTTTTCTCTCGGATAAAAAAAATATTAAAAATTGTGAACGTCGTCTGCAGCAATTTTGAAAAGTGCAAAATTTGTTGCAGACGACATTTTTTTTTTCTTTCAATTTTTCAAAGAAAACAAGTCTAGATAGTTCATGTGAATCATATGCAGCAGACAATTCACATGAAATCTCAAGACTGGTTTTCTTTGAAAAGTAAAAATAATAAAAAAAAAAATCAAACTGTCGTCTGCTGCAGTTGTGACTGGCGTTTTAAGGTTTAAGGGTTACAATGTATAAACAATGTTCGAGTTCATTTTTCTTTTATTAGATAAAATTAACCAACTAGAAATTATTTGGATGCAATGCCATTTCATTATTTTCTAGGAAAACTGAGGAAACTATTCTAACAATGTGTCTGCTAATGACTGTCTGCAGCATGGCAATGCAAAATAGTTGGTGCATGTAGAAACTATGTACATCAGGTAAGAATTTCAAGTCTAGCTGTCACTTCAGGCAAGTCAAGTACGCTTGAATATTATGCAGCTAGCAAACCCTTAAAAGAGTAAGAATGATATTCTAAATTTTTTATTATTATTTTTCAGAGAAAATAAGACTAGGCAGAAGATTTGCAAGAAATGTCAAGCCTTACTTTCTCTTCAAAAATAAAAAGAAAAAGAAAAAATTAAAATGTAACTGCTGCATTGTAATTAGCACGTACATGTATTTTATGAGTTATCCTGTTTGTTTTAATCTTTGAATATCAGTGGCTTTCTTGGAAGTTTGAAGTAAGTCTTAGCATGCTCAGTGGAGTGATAACAATTAAACACCAATGGTAAATAAAGGATATATATATATATATATATATATATATATTTTTTTTTTTTTTTTTTTTTCAATGACTATTGTTTTGAACATTTGGATATAAAGAAAAGGTGACATTTTTGTGACTTCTGTGTCATCCTGTGAAAATTCAGAAGACAAAAGAATCACATAGATGCAAACCCTACATGGCATCTTATCTCTTGAATTAATAGTGATAAGTATTTGGCCATGAGCATCTGATGACTAAAAGACAATCAAAGTACTGACAGCACTGGTGGGTGGATTGTCTCTTGAGTGTAGGCTGGGAAAATAGTCCTCAACAGGGACTTAAGACTTCTACGTCTGCACTGTTTGCCAGTGTTCCAAATGTCCCAGTCCAAGTTTCACAGATACCCTCTATCAGCAGCACTCTAACAGTCTGACGACACAGCGACAAGAATAGCGCCGCTATAAATAACCGTTATCTGGATTTCATCTAACGCGAAGTTTGATATACAGGATTTAAATAAATGGAACAGTCTTAAGTCCCTTTTGGTCCATGATAATAATGTGAAAAATACCTAAAGGACATTTTACGTTTGTATATTATGGTTCGATTGTAAACAATCAACGCAAACAGGTGGTGAAAATTCCTCATATTTTTCTTACATGTATCGGGAGCTATGGAGAAACGTGAAGGTAAAAATGATCTTCTAATTAGACAATAGAACTTTCATAGCTTCAGTTAAGGCACTTTCAATCAAAATGTTGATATTTTTTCTTAACCCTAGTCCTGCTGAACCCGTATATACCCTGCCTTTGCAAACACTGTAGATCATGATCAGAAGCCAACTCATCTGGATCTGCACTGTTTGCCATTAAGTGTATGAATTTGTATCAACAACCTGGCTTCAGTAATCTGATTGGCTGAAAGTTATAAGTGGGAGTGGCATCTGAATTTATTCAGCATGACAAGGGTTAATTTCTCCATGAACACACATGCTGTGGGTACATTACAAGTGCCCAAATGAGGTCCTTCTAATGAGAACCCAAGTGCCCACAGCATATGTTTTTATGGAGAAATAAAATGTCTATCTTGATACTTCTTTTTCTGCAGGGACCGTATACGACTTAATTACTGCACTGTGCACTTAGGTTTTTCAAAATTACTTGGAAAACTTGTGGTAAAATATGACTCTACCTACTAAGGATGCCCTTAACCCTTCCTTTGCTGAACACGGCATGCCCCGTCTTAGCAAACAGTGTAGATCCAGATCAGTTGGCTTCTGAAGAAGCCAACTAATCTGGATCAGCACTGTCTGGCATTAAATATGTGAATTTCTATCAAAAACCCAGATCAAGTAATCTGATTGGCTGGAAATTAGAAGTGGGCCTGGCATCTTAATTTATTCAGCATGACAAGGGTTAAAAACAAATGTCAGCAAAGGCCTTACATGGTGTTGTTTATGAAATTTTTCCTCAACAAGTTGATGCAATTCAAATGGGTACCCACAACATATGCCTTTATAGATAAAAAAAAGTACATTGGCTGTAATCTGAAGACTGTAGAATTGCTTGACTGTGTAATTAGGTCAAATACGGTAAGTAGATTTCGGGAGGAAAAAATGATCCTTACAATTTTTAAGACCTTCAAAGCAAAGCCACAGGCCAAGACCTGCCTACACATTCTGTGCACATCACCCAATTTTTGCATTTGAATTAATTGTTACCCAAAAATAAACAAGTAACAGCATTTTAAGAGAAAACAGATGTCCCCCTCACTGAATTTTCAGTTTTTCCACAGCTGTGACCTTGAAAATTAGGTCAAGGTCACCAAAATCTAATCAGTTTTTTTGTTATGTCCAAATTATATATTCATGCAAATTTGATATGAATCCAACCACTGGTTCACAAGATATTGTGCAGACAAGAAAGTTTGAAGCCAACTCCAACGGGATCTGCACCAGGTGGGGGAACATAGTAATTCCCTAAATCTGGTGATGATGCTCTCTCAATCAATTCTGAAGTCCTTTTATACAATTTCTTATCAAGGAACACCACTGTCGAAACATTGTCACTTGGCACAATGTTATTATCACACCATACTATTGTTATGAGAACTGTTTAAACACAGGTCACCTATAGGAGATAAAAATCCACCAAAGGCTAACCTTTAACTACTTTAAAAGATGTGTTCCAGTAATGGTTTAGAAACAAGGGGCCTAACTCTGCTTAGAAACGAGGGGCCTAAATCTGCAAGTATTGCATCATATGACCTTTTTTCACACAATACTGTCATCTTAAAAGACACACCTTTTGCACCTTCTGAATGGACAAAAGAACAAGGGAAGATAATCCTCCCATAATTTAACTCTAAAAATTTTATACCTTTCTCTAACTTCGTTTGCAGGGTTATAAAATTTGGGGTGGGCCTTGGCAAAGGTTTTATACCAAGGCCAAAACTCTGGAAATACTGCATCACACAAGATGTTTTTACATGTGAAAAGTGTATAGTATTGTCCTCATATGTGTAATTTGACCAAATTTGGTTTGCTACCTTGATCAATGTAGAAGATATGTCCCATTTTTTCCAAAGATTTTTTTTTTCCATTTTATATTTATAATATAACACTTAATGTTCAAGCATAACGAGTAAAAAAAAATACAGAAATTGACTTTTAAACATATGTATTTTTTTTTTATTTTCCAAGAAATAAAAGACTCAATGACATTTCATGTGAATCATCTTCTTAGCATACTATTCACATGAAATGCCATCTGCTACTGTTATGACTGGTGCTTTAAAGGATTCTAGATTCTACCATTATCATAACAAGCATTGAGGTTTCACATAAAAGCTTGGTCAATGCTTAGCACACAATGTGTGCTAAGCATAGACCTTAGCTTTTTTGAGAAATATTTTACTTGGTTGCCCCTGGAAAATAGCAGTGGACCAGTCCATGACCTTACATAAAGTGCTTCCATAGCATTAATGGCAAACATTTAGCTTGTCTATGCTGTGTGGGCCTAGACAACAAGTACATTAATCAGAAATGTAAAATTCTCTCAAAACTTACTTGCCCTTATGGTCTAATTTTGTCTTTAAAATGCTAAAAATGAAGAAAAAGTGAAGAAAAATCTGAAAATCCCACTCGCCCTGCCTTAAAATTTATTCGCAAATGTGCATGTTGCGCGAGGAACTTTACATTCCTGATTAATGTAAGTTTATAAATTAACAAGACAATTTAATTTCCAACTAACAGTGAACAAACTGGATAAATTATCAACAGTTTTACTAAGAATGGTACTTGGGACAGCTGTATATTTCCTAAAAAGGGAACTAGGCATGGGTAATTGGGACAACTGTATATTTCCTAATAAGGGCACTAGTCATGGGTAACTGGGACAACTGTGTATTTCCTAATAAGGGCACTACACATGGGTAATTGGGACACTGTATATTTCCTAATAAGTGCACTATGCATGGGTAATTGGGACAACTGAATATTTCCTAATGATGGCACTGGGCATGTGTAATTAAGACAATTGTATATTTTCTAATAAGGGTACTAGGTATTGGTATTTGGGACACCTCTTTATTTCCTAATAAGGGCACTCACTAGGCATGGGTAATTGGGGCAACTGTATATTTCCTAATAAGGGTACTAGGTATGTGCAATTGGGACAACTGTATATTTCCTAATAAAGGCACCAGGCATGGGTAAGCGGGACAATTGTATCTTTCCTAATAAGGGCACTAGGTAGTGGTAACTGGGACAATGGTATATTTCCTAAAAGGGAACTAGGCATGGGTATTTGGGACAATTGTATAGTTCCATATAAGGGCACAAGCAATGGGTAATTGGGGCACTGTGTATTTACTAATAAGGGTACTAGGCATGGGTGATTGGGACACTGTATATTTCCTAATAAGAGCACTAAGCATGGGTTAACTGGGACAATTGTATATTTCCTGATAAGGGCACTAGGCAAGGGTAATTGGGACAAGTGTATATTTCCTAATAAGAGCACAAGGCAAGGATAAATGGGACAACTTTATAAACACTATGCATGGGTGATTGGGACAACTGTATATTTCCTAATGGCACTAGGCATCCATAATTGGGACAAGTGTATATTTCCTAATAAGGGCACTAGGCATGGGTAATTGGGACAGAATTACATCTTTATTAGGGTCAATACTGGTCTAATTCTGTGTCTACAAACAATTCTGAGACCAGAAATATTAGAAAGAACTGATAACACAACAGGTATAAAATAGATAAGGTTAAAAAAACAACTAAAATCCATACCATATCTGTCCTAATATCCAACATGTTGATGGGTTAAAAGCTTCACTTCCATATTTTGTTTGTAAATTCATGTATCATCATCATATCAGATTTTTGATTAACATGCAGGTACAGTGGCAACATCCACATCAGTGGGCCCCCTTCCAAATAGCTGGCTTGCTGCACGCACGGCAGATTTCACACCAAATCTCCAGGTATGTCTATCATGTGGGTTGATAGCAGAGAGCTTCCACTCTCTGCAATCCCTCTCTGTCAGCTGCTTCCATGTCATCTTGGGCCTCTCAGGCCCACGCTTTCCCTCAACCTGTATGTGAAGGGCTGCCTTGACCGCAAAACTGGAGCGTTCCACATGTCGATACCAGCAGAGCCTTCTCTCCTTCAGAATCCCCCAGATCCGCAATCCCAAGCCACGCAAGTAGCTCATTGGATCTGGTGGTGACAATGTCTTGCAGCCTGACATTGCAGATCTGCCTGATCATAATCAGAAGGAAAAAATTTTGGGAGAGAAGTAGACTGGCTCCAGTCTTTTCTGCAGTTGTTTTCTTTTCTTTTTTTTTATCATTCTTTATCACTTCCTGTAGCTGTATTTGTCTCTAATCCCATTTCATTGTTTTATTACTTTTCCACTAAGGGACATAACTTATCAAATCATTATAAGCTGTACTAGATTATATACCTTTGAAAAAGAAAATAGAAAATGACAGAAAATATAGAGTTTGGAGACAGACTAGGTGAGAAGAGGTGTCCTTAGTTATTAGGGGATGTGCCATTATTAGGAAAACTACAGTATATTGCGATATCTTTAGAATCTCTTCAATACAATTCTAACAAGATACCAAAACATATGTTTCTGTGACATAATTAGAAAGAATATAACAACAGTAAAACCTCAATGGCTCAAAAATCTTTGGGACGATTAAAATTTATTCGAGACATAGGTAATTCAAGCCTCTGAGGGTTAATCATGGCGCCAGATTTAGGAAGCGAATGGTGATAGTTTAGGAAAGTCTTTTTGATCTTCTATACAATAATGGTATGTTGAGTGTATTTATTAAAATTGCCTCACTAAGGCAATTCTAATGAATACAAACAACATACAATTTCATGATAAAATAATAAAAAATTTCCTAAATATATGCTTTCTTCAGGTATCGGAAGAATTTCGTAAGAACTCAAAAACGAGTTTGAATCATCCAAGGTAAACGAACAATCATTGTTTGAATCATCGAGGTTTTACTATACATGTAAGGTGTGTCATGAAAAAAGGGCCTGGTTGCACAATGAAAGCCAAGATTAGCCTGCATACACAAGCAGCCTTGTCAAGAAACTGCTTGTCTATATACCTAAAAATTCATCAAATATTAGATAATATAGAATTTATAATCAACCTTTATCACTCTCTAAGGCACATTATTCAGCAGATGACAAATTAATAGTATTTTTTCTTATATTTCCAAGAAAATAGCTTTGACAATTCATGGGAATTGGCTCCTTTGAATATTTTCTGGAAAAAAAATAAGAAAAATATTTCAAAATGCAGTCTGCTGACATTTTTGAGAGCTAAGCATTGAACAAACTTGGTTATTGTCACCCTGAGTCTCAAATGCTATATACTTAAAGATTCAGCCTTTAACCCTTCTCATGCTGAATAAATTAAGATGCCACGCCCACTTCTAATTTTCAGCCAATCAGATTACTTGATCCAGGTTGCTGATAGAAATTCAGATTCTAATTGACAAACAGTACAGATCCAGATCTGTTGGCTTCTCAAGAACCCAACCAATCTGGATCTACACTGTTTGCAAAGACAGGATAAATCCAGTTCAGCAGGACTAGGGTTAAGCATTCTTGGATTTTTAGGTAGTTTTACCATAAATTCTGGGCATGGCAGTGAGAATGTCAATGGTCTCTGTTCACATATAAATACAGTTCTATATAAGACATTGTTTTTGACCAAAAAGTATTTATATTTTCCTTGAGTCCCACTTTCCCTGACACAGAATAACAATGAACATGTAATGAAACTGAAATTCCGAACAAGAATACCTTTATGGCAGTGTTCTGTTAGTTGTAAAGAAATGCAGATAAATATATGAGAAACTGAGGTGCAACATCAAAAAACATACAATTGGACATAAGCATCCGATGAAGATTCAGACCAGCCTGGGCATTCGCACAGGCTGATAGAAAACCTTCACTCGGGGAGGGGGAGAGGGGGGGGGGGGGGGGGGGTTGGGCACACTTTCAACAGCCAAGGATGCAAAGTTTCTTCATGCCAATAACAAAGACTCTGATCAGTCTGTGCATGCAGATCTGAGTTGCAGTTAGGCGCAAATGTCGTAAGGCACATTTTCTCATTGGTAGCTCAAAATATAAAAGGTGTCATTGTACAAAATTAATGCTATTGGAGTAACTTCCTAGATGATTTACAACTCATTGCCAATACTGGAAGCCCATCAGGAACTTCTTGAGCATTTTGCCATTAATTAACCCTTGTCCTGCTGAATAAATTAAGATGCAACGCCCACTTCTATTTTTCAGCCAATCACAGGGATCATTTTCTGGCGCGATTTCGCGATATTCTCGCATTTTTTTGCAAGAAATCGCATCAAAATTCCAGGAGTGAGAAAAAAAATCGCACGCTGAATTTTTCTCATTTCGCGCCGTTAGGTTCCTATTTAGCACATGCGGTTCATTTCGAGACTATCGGACTGTTCTGTTTGACCGGTTTCTGAATTATTGTGGCGCCAAAATTCATTACACATACAACCGCAGGTAATCATTCATTAATCTGTATCATTGGAAAGCTTTATCGTAAAAACTCATTGTCGGTCTGGTTTAAGTAAGCGTTTATTTGATCGCTACCTCGAGTCAGCAAAAACATGTCCGCCGACTCGGAAAAAAAAAGAAAGAAAATTATCCGACCCGAAGCCGTCCAGTCGGGATGGCAAATGTTAAAGTATCTTGTTCGAGCACAACCCAGCCCGACTGAAGCGGCCACGCTCTCCTCCCCTGATTCGGATGACGATAAAGATACAAGATCGAGCTGAGCTTGATTAATAACAAGCCCTTATTCAGCCGTTTGCATTTTGATACGAACCAGGCGTAACGAGAAACAAATGAAAGTGAAACCAGCAACAAGCTTTAAAATTATTTAGTTGATAACAAAAAATAAGAAAATGTGCAGGACAGAAAAATAAATGTAAACGGTACTTTCAAGATAATCAGTGATTTATTTACAGTGATTCTATCCAGTCTCAACTGAAATTCCATGAGTCCTATGATAAAATCATGAGTCTGTAATATATTTTAGAGCAGATATTTACTGTTTTTGTGAGCTCAGGGACTCACTTATATAAAATTTGTGAGTCCCAGAGAAAAATTATTATATGAATTGGAACTCGCAGGTAAAAAAATCATTGGATAATGTCACAAAATCCCAGAGAAATAATTCCTGAAGAATTTCTGAAACAAATCCATTGAATTGCAGTTTCTGATCCCACAATTTAAAGTCTCTGAATTCAGAGTTTAATTCCAGAATTAATGAAACATTGAAGTAATCCAATAAAGAATGAAAGTGTACAAAGATGCTTATATGAAAATCTTCTCTTATATAATATCAAAGCACATTCTAAAAACAAATAGAGTACACGAGACATCACTTATTTTCCAGTATTTGTCAAGAAAAATTTAAATGTTCTGTGACATGCCCAAAATAGCTTAATCTAGAATATTCCATTTGGAAATTCTAAAAAGAATATAAACAACTTGTTATTGTAAACATGATTTTCCAGAAAGTTCAAATTTATATATAAACACTTGGAGTAAACATGAAAATAATGATACTTAAAATAATCAAACACCCTGTATGTAACAATTTTATTAACCTGATTTAGAGTACATTACAAAATAAGCAATAATAATACTTATACATACAATTCTGATACAAAATCTGGCCTTTACAGAAAAAAAAAAAATAAAAAAAATCTCACTCAGTTTGTCCGAGCGAGCGAAAAAAAGAATCTCACTGAATTTGAAAATCTCTCACTGTTTTTGTCCAAATGGGATTTTTTCTCTCATAAAAATCTGGGGCCAGAATAATCCCTGCAATCAGATTACTTGATCCAGATTTTTGCTATAAATTTACATACTTAATGGCAAACAGTGCAGATCCAAATCAGTTGGCTTCTTCAGAAGCCAACTGATCTGGATCTACACTGTTTGCAAAGACAGGGTATATCCGGGTTCAGCAGGACAAGGGTTAAATTAAGGTTCTTTAGGTGTGGTTTACATTTATTGATAAACCTACATGATGCAGATAAGAGGAATATTCAAACAATTATTTTTCTCATTTCTCCATGAAAACATATGTTGTGGGTTACTCAGCAACTATGTTTTCATGGGGAAATAAAAAAAAAATTATCAGTACATTTTTTTGGAAAATGTGCCATCTCTGGAAATATGAATCTAAGTATCTTATCCCTGTATCTGGATTGAAAAGAAAGAGGGCACAAGGCATTAAAATAGCCTACTGAATTTCATCACTCAGTGTAAGCTCAAAATCTGGGCCCAGTTGTTCAAAGCATCATTAGCTTAATGAGCTTGTTAGTGGTCAAAATGTAAACAGTTCTAATAATTACAATATCTAATTCACAGGTATTTTTTCAGCAAAAATTTAGCATATATGCCATATTTAATGATCAAAGTTTTAACGAAACGCTAAATTACGACACCTTTAGTTTTGAACAACTGGGCCTTGAATTTCAATACTTAATGAGATGTCATGTATTTAACCCATTGTAGTCTGGAGACCCCTAAAAGGGTAATTGGCAAACAGTGCAGACTCAGATCAGATGCCACAGAATGCGGCATCTGATCAGGGTCTCCACTGTTTGCAAATAGTTCAATCATTTTTCTCTAGGAATATCTAAATCACAGAGCCTGATATACCTAAAATCGAAATTAGACAATTCCAATATATAATATGGGAGAGTTCATTCAGTCTACAATGGGTTAAGTACACCAAAACCTCTTAATAACACTACTGCTGGGATCCAGAGAAAAACAACAAGAGGCCCACGGGCCACAACTCGCTCACCTGAGTGAAACCGCCACTGCAGATATGCAGATGGCATGCAACATTTTTCCAATACTCTTATGACAAGGCAATGGCTTAAACAGTTTTTGAAATATCTTGCTTACAAGGTTAAAATGCTGAAATTTTCAAAACGTTACAAGTAAAATAAGTCACCCCCAATGCCTCCTACCAACTTTTGAGTCAACTGGCATTTCGGTGCAGTAGAAGAAGCAAAAAATAGATTTTCAAGATGGCATCCATCTTGGATTTCCGATCGGAATGATTATAGCCATTTTCTGATCTACAAGTCACCCTGATGCTTCCTACAAAGTTTCAAGTCAATTGACTTTTAGTTTTAAGAGAAGAAGCGAAAAATAGATTTTCAAGATGACTGTCATGGAGGCCATCTTGGATTTCCAATTGGCACGATTTGAGCTATTTTTTATGTACAAGTCATCCCGATGCTTCCTAGCAAGTTTGGAGTCAATTGGCCTTTCGGTTCAGGAGAAGAAGCGAAAAATAGCTTTTCAAGATGGCTGCCATGGTGGCCATCTTGGATTTCTAATCAGCACAATTTTAGCTATTTTTGATTTATAAGTCACCCCAATGCTTCCTAACCAGTTTGGAGTCAACTGGCTTTTGGGTTTCGGAGTAGAAGCGAAAAGTAGATTTTCAAGATGGCTGCCATGTTGGCCATCTTGGAATTTGGACTGACATGATTTTAGCTATATTTGATCTACAAGTCACCCTGATGCTTCCTAGCAAGTTTGGAGTCAATTGGCCTTTCGGTTCAGGAGAAGAAGCGAAAAAGATTTTCAAGATGGCTGCCATGGCGGCCATCTTGGATTTCCGATCGGAACGATTTTAGCTATTTTTTTATCTACATTTCACCCTGATGCTTCCTACCAAGTATCGAGTCAATTGGCCCTGGGGTGTAGGAAGAGTAGGCCTTTAAAGCAATTGTTCACGCCGCATGACCCATGATTGACGACGGACATTGACTGACCACAATAGCTCACCATGCGCACTTCATGCTCAGGTGAGCTAAAAATCTGAGCAAATTTGGCTCAGTGGCTTCAGAGAAGTCGTCAAATTCTCAACAATTTTCCCATATAAATGTTATGGGGCTCATACAAATGCATAGGGAAGCAAACTTGACCTTGCCGTAAAAAGGTCAAATGTCAACGTACGATAATCTTTTCAGCAATTTTGGTAGATCTCCTGTCCCTGATGATTTGTGCATAGATTTAGCCCCAAGGCATCCTCAGTTCTGAAGAAGAAGATTTTTAAAGTGTCTTACCATATATGGGCATGGTGGCCATCTTGGTCGACCTACCGCGACCATTTTAGCAATCTTTCGTTCCCCTGACTTAAGAAGGCACAATATGAAATTTGAGCAAATTTGGCTCAGTGGCTTCAGAGAAGAAGAAATTTAAAATTCTCAACAATTTTCCTATTCAAACGTATGGGGCTCATACAAATGCATAGGGAAGCAAACTTGATCCTGCCGTAAAAAGGTCAAATGTCATTGTACGACAATTCTTTTGGCAACTTTGGTAGACCTCTCCTTCCCGATGATTTGTGCAAAGATTCAGCCCCAAGGCATTCTCGGTTCTGGAGAAGAAGATTTTTAAAGGTTTTTACCATATATGGGCATGGCGGCCACCTTGGTCAACGGACCGCGACAATTTTAGCAATCTTTTGTTTCCCCACACTAAGGTGGCTCCATATGAAATTTGAACAAAATTAGCTCAGAGGCTTCAGAGGATAAGTCGTTTGAAACTCTTAACAATTTTCCCATTCAAATGTATAGAGCTCATACAAATGCATAGGGAAGCGAACTTGACCTTGCCGTAAAAAGGTCAAACATCAATGTACGACAATTCTTTTAGCACCTTTGGTTGACCTCTCGTCCCCGATGATTCATGTAAAGATTCAGCCCCAAGGCATCCTCGGTTATGGAGAAGAAGATTTTTAAAGGTTTTTACCATATATGGACATGGCGGCCATCTTGGTCAACTGACCATGACAATTTTAGCAATCTTTTGTTTCCCCACCCTAAGGTGGCTCCATATGAAATTTGAACAAAATTAGCTCAGAGGCTTCAGAGGAGAAGTCGTTTGAAACTCTTAACAATTTTCCCATTCAAATGTATAGAGCTCATACAAATGCATAGGGAAGGGAACTTGACCTTGCCGTAAAAAGGTCAAACGTCAACGTACGATAATTCTTTTAGCAACTTTGGTTGACCTCTTGTCCCCGATGATTCGTGCAAAGATTCAGCCCCAAGGCATCCTCGGTTATGGAGAAGAAGATTTTTAAAGGTTTTTACCATATATGGGCATGGCGGCCATCTTGGTCAACGGACCGCGACAATTTTAGCAATCTTTTGTTTCCCCACCCTAAGGTGGCTCCATATGAAATTTGAACAAAATTAGCTCAGAGGCTTCTGAGGAGAAGTCATTTGAAACTCTTAACAATTTTCCCATTCAAATGTATAGAGCTCATATAAATGCATAGGGAAGCGAACTTGACCTTGCCGTAAAAAGGTCAAACGTCAACGTACGACAATTCTTTTAGCAACTTTGGTTGACCTCCCGTCCCCGATGATTCATGCAAAGATTCAGCCCCAAGGCATCCTCGGTTATGGAGAAGAAGATTTTTAAAGGTTTTTACCATATATGGGCATGGCGGCCATCTTAGTCGACGGACCGCGACCATTTTAGCAATCTTTCGTTCCCCCACCCTAAGGAGGCTCCATATGAAATTTGAGCAAAACTGGCTCAGCGGCTTCAGAGGAGAAGTCGTTTGAAAATGTTAACGGACGGACGGACGGACGGACGGACGCACGGACGGACGGACGGACGGACGGACGACGGACGAAAAGTGATCACAATAGCTCATCCTGAGCAGAGCTCAGGTGAGCTAAAAATGACATTCAGCTTAACAACTGGGTTGTATCAAAACAAAAAAAGTGTAGCTGATATACTAAAAATGACCATAAATGGTCATTTTTCTATATAATCAATACATTTTTGTTTGGATACAACACTTTTGGGGGAAACTGTCTTATATCCAAAACCATGGTATAATGAATTGTCTTATAAGGCCAAATAAAAAAAGATGTGTGTTTAGGGTAACATGTTAGAAAAAAATAGGTAGGGTAGGTAGGGATTTTTTTTTTTTTTATGAAGACTAATACCATAATTACCAACTATATTTGGATAGAATTGCAAATAGTGTAGACCCTGATTGAACTGCTCCTTTAGGAGCAGTTTGATCTGGGTCTACACTGTTTTAAGTCAGCCCTCCTTGTCCAAATGTTTAGCATAAATACTTCCTTTTTTTTTTTTTTTTTTTTTTTTTTTTTGAGAAAACATGAAAAGAATTGCTAGGTTTCACCAGGAAAATTAGGTAGGGTAGGGTTACCCTAAACACACATATTTTTTTTATTTGGCCTAAAGAGCTTCCTATATACAAATGCACTACATGTAGATAAATCACAGACGGGATTCGGCAATGTTTTAAGCCTTATATTTGTGTTTTAAGCCTTATATTTATATTTATTTAGCATCCTGTCTTTTTTGTCATTATTGATGTTTTTTGTTTGCTGCTTTTTTCAGCAAATGGTATATTCTCAATGACACAAGATGGAGCACTGTGGTGCACCTCGATTACCAATATAAAAGGTAAGATAAGTATCTCATAGCTCCAGAAAGTGGGGATATCCACATGTTTCTTGTTTCTCTGTGTGTGTTTGTGTTAAGGTTTTACGGCCCAGTCAACCCAATGGGGTCATGTCGAGCGCGGTCAGTTTACCTAACCACACATTTACTGGGCAGGCTTAGTCCTCTAAGCGGTTAACCAGTATTGTGCACATTCTTTTGCCAGAAACTGACAACTGCCCTTCTTGAACCAGCGGAAGGGAGAGAATGACCGTAGAAAATATTTCATGATCAATCTCCATGAAAGAATGTTGCCGACCTCAGCGGGGGTTGAACCCGCAACCTACTGGTCTCCAGTCGGATGGCGCATCCAACTGAGCCACCAAGGCCGGCTTGTTTCTCTGTGTAAACAGATGCTGTGGGTCCTCATAAGAAGCACAACATAAATTTTCCTAGAGAAATAAGAAAAATAACAGTACTTTTTGACTTTTTAGTTAAAAAAAAGTGCTTTTATCTGGAGCTAAACAAACCCATTGTTGACTGAACAGACTCTCCCACACTACATACTGGAAGAGTCCATTTTCAATTTCAGGTACATGTATCAGGCTGTGAGATTTAGATATTCCTAGAGAAAAATGGCTAAACTATTTGCAAATAGTGGAGACCCTGATCAGATGCCACATTCTGATCTGGGTCTGCACTGTTTGCCAGAGGCCCTTTAAGGGTCTCCAGACTACAATGGGCTATAATAAACAATTAACACTGTAACTTAAAATGTAACAGTAAACCCAACTAGATTTAAAATCAAATGGACCGTACTTCCAGACAAATCTGATAGTTTTTTTTTTAGTTTTTTTTTTTTTTTTTCGTTTTTAAAAATATAGATGTATTTTGCAGCATTGATATCTCATTAGGATTTAGAGGCATGCAGGTCTAGATGACAGGGATTACCTGTAAAATATTTTTTCTTATTTCCCCAAAACAACAGATATTGTGGGTTCTGTAATAAAAATGATATTTAAGATATGAATTTTCATTAGTTATAAATTATTCAAAATGAAATTCAAATTGAAATTCATATCTTAAGTAATAATTTGGTTATACGTACATGTACTCAATACAGTACATGTACATTGTACCCATATGTTGTTTTCGTGGTGAAATAATAATAATAATAATAATAAAAATACAGTGATTTTTTGGGTGGGAAAATAAAGTCCTATAAACCTAGACTTACATGCCTTTCTAGAAATGAGATGTATAATTAAGTGTGGAGGTGACAGGTCCAGATAAAGTGTGTCACTTGAAAAGGGAGCTCAGTGAACAGTTAACCCTTGTCATGCTGAATAAATTAAGATGTCACGCCTGCTTCTAATTTTCAGCCAATCAGATTACTTGATCCAGGTTGTTGATATGAATTCAAATACTTAACGGCAAACAGTGCAGATCCAGATCAGTTGGCTTCTTCAGAAGCCAACTGATCTGGATCTACACTGTTTGCAAAGGTAGGGCATATCCGGGTTCAGCAGGACAAGGGTTTTGGTATTTTACGTCCCTTTCAACATTATTTAAGTCAATTCATGACAATGAAAAGTGATAATAAAGGCTCTAGATCTGTGCAATGTTGTGTTGGGAATCGGGCAGAATTTCATGGTTGATCATCAGTTTTGTAAAACCCACTGATCATCGATTAATAATCGGCTTAAAAAATATATTCACTCTTAATTAACCCTCTTTCATGTACTTATGCATAGCTCCAGGTCAAGAGGTATTCAGATAATTTTTTTCTTTTTTCTCCATGAAAACATATGTTGTGGGTACTCATTAGAAGTGCCTCCACAAGGCACTTCTAATGAGTACCCACAACATATGTTTTCATGGAGAAATAAGAAAAATATTAGTACTTTTTGGTTGACTTATTTATTTTAAGGCAATTTTTTCAAATTTCTTCACTTTTATTGACCACAAATCTAGAATGACCCAAACAGACAGCTTTGAATTTCATTTCTTTATAACTTGCCTATAAAAATAAAAAGTGAGTAAAATATGTTTCTAAAAATAGAATTTTCTGATCAGTCGACTGTGAAAAATCTTTCCGATCATCAGTCTCAAGAGGCAAAAATGACTGATGATCGATTATAATCAATCATCAGTGGCAACACTAGTGCAATGAAGCGCCATTCAGTCATCAGCAAATTTCAAACCCGGGATCACATGATCAGAAGTCGGGAGTGCTAGCATTGTTGATCAGTCTTTACAAGTTGAATACTTTTTCTGATCAGCCCCAGCTGATACAAATATTGGCCCAGGATTTCACTGTTCATCTCGTTTTTTTAAGTGACACAACCCTGTATGAACTTCTTACAAACTAACAGGAACTAACAGGGAACCGATACACTCTCAAGGGAAGCAACTCTGTCAAAATCGTTTGCCTCCCTTCTGAAAAGGGGTCTACTCTAAAAGGAAAGAATTTGCTCCCCTTGTGAGCAAATTCTTTCCTTTTAGTGCAGATTTCTTTTCAGAAGGGCGTTGGAGCAAATTCTTTCCTCCAAGAGTAGACCCCTTTTCTGAAAGGGTTTGCTGTGTGGGAAAGCAAACAGGAAATCACAAAAGTTGTCCCTTTTTTTAAGAAATTGTAAACTGCTACCAAGTGTATCCACTGAGCCCCGCGCCCCCTCCCACTCTGAACTGAGAACAGGTATCATATCTCCAGAGAAGATCATTTTCCAACTAAAAAGCATTGATATTTTTCTTATTTCTCCATTTAAAACATATGTTATGGTACCCATTAGAAGGGCCTCACGACAGAGGGCCCTTCTAATGATTACCACCACATATGTTTTTGTGGAGAAATAAGAAAAATGTTCTCTTAAATGCATCTGCAGATATGAGTATAAAGTATACCTTGACAGTTTTGGGCTGTTGGTTAAAAAGAAGACATTAATTGATGAAATGAACGTTACAGGGAAAGAAGAAATTTGTAATAAATGTAAAATAGAAAAACTTGAAAAATGCACTTGGGTGCAAATCTGATCATTATTTGTGATGAGGTTTTGCGACCCAGTCAACCTAATGGGGTCATGTTGAGTGCAGTCAGTTTACCTAACCACACTTCTAACTCAGGGCAGGCTTAGTCCTCTAAGCAGTTACCGGTATTGTGCACAGTCTTTCATTAGAAACTGACAACTGCCCTTCTTGAATCAGCATAAGGGAGAGAATGACCATTGAAAATATTTTTATGATCAATCTCCATGAAAGAATGGTGCCAACCCAGCGGGGGTGGAAACTGCAACCTCCTGATCACCAGTCAGATGCATATCTAAAGAGCCACCAAGGCCGGCTCAAATCAGATCATAACTCGCTGGATGAAAAAGAAGGTTATTGGGGTTTGAAGATTTCAAAATTGCTATCAGCACCATTTTAAATATTTAAAAAGGCTCTATGACATCACAGAGCCTTTATCAAATATGTTACATGTTGTGTGTATTTATTAGAACTGTCTCAATAAAGCCAATCTAATAAATACGACAACATACTTCAAGTTGGAAGTAACAATATTTTGTGTTAATATGTAACAGTAGTGGGAATCAGCCAGAATTTTATAGCCAATTATGGGTTTTGCAAAATCATAGCCGATTATGGGTTTTGCAAAATCATAGCCGATTATGGGTTTTGTAAAACTGACTGGACTATTAGTTGACTTGTAGCAAATATTTTTATTATTGTTTTAGCTCTCCTCTAGGGTCTTATTCATATCTCCAGATAAGACTGGGTACTTACAAAATATTTTTCTTATTTCTCCACAAAAATGTATGATGTGGGTACTCATTAGAAGCGCCTCGCTGAGGCGCTTCTAATGAATACCCACATCATTATTTTTTTGTGAAGAAGTAAGAAAAGTATCAGTATGTACTTATGGTTGAATCAGGAGTTATGGTGTACAGTTATAAAGGTATAAATATAACCTTGTTCTGACCTGTAACTTCTGGTTTCAAGTTTCTATTAATGGGCATAATACAGCTGAGAACCAGAAACCTGAGGTCATAGATGAGGTTACATTTTGATCTACAATATACTGGGTATTGATTTGGTGTTGTCTACAACATAGTTGACCCACTAACCAACTGCTAACTGATACAAAATTGTATAACTCTTGGTCAACAGCCAAACAATCCTTTCATGATATTGTTAAGTTTCTGTATGTGGATAATCTAAAGCACTGCCCCACGCAAAAATGTGTCCTCAGGCATATGCAGGCAGCAAAGACCCAGATCATCTGCCCAGGTAGTCAGATCAGAGTGTTCAATGTCTGCTATCTGAATCATTCAATACTACAGAATGTATGAATGGAGAGCAAAGGCTGATATGATACTTTGCACATGGCCAGGATGACTGAAGTCTGTGCATTTTGCTCATGTTTGACGGCTCTTTTTCACTTGATAATTATAGCCGTTATAATATAAAATGATTTGACACAGATCTTTTTACTAAGATAATAGGAGCGCCAAACTGACACGAGACAAACCTGTCAATAACAACAGTACTTGTTGACAATGAAAAGGTTGTTATTAATGAGACATCTAAAAAATCAAAGCTTAAATTCAGACAAGGTGTTACACCACAATCTCTTTATAATACTATTGTTGGGGTCCATAGCATAAACCGTGTTAGTTAAACAACCATGTTATATCCAAACAAAAATGTATAGATTATACTGAAAAAAATTTCAATATAATCTATACATTTTTTGGGATCCATCTTTGAACCCTCTTATATCCAAAACTGTTATAACAAACTGTGTTATAAAGAGGTTGTAGTGTATTTTTCAACCAAAAACTATGGAAACTTTTTCTTATTTATCCAAAAAGGCACACTTTGTGGGTACTTATTAGAAGCGCCTCAGCAAGCCTAGGCGCTCCTGATGAGTTATGCCACAATATATGTTTTCATGGAGACATAAGAAAAAAAAAATTTCTGACTATTCCTCAAGTCTGGAGAAATATGTATAATGGAGATCATTGTCAAATTTGGCTAAAACAATAGCAATTGTTGAGTTTCATGTAATAATGGGATGAATCGTTGTAATAAATTATAAATACTGCACAAATTACTCAGTGGATAAGTTTTCAGTTTTTCATTATTTTATTTGACAACCATGCAGAGGGCTGTAACCCATGGAGTCATAATGCTGTTAACCCTTGTCCTGCCTGAATAAATTAAGATGCTACGCCTACTTCTAATTTTCAGCCGATCAGATTACTTGATCCAGATTGTTGCTATAAATTCACATATTTAATGGCAAACAGTGCAGATCCAGATCAGTTGGCTTCTGAACAGATCAGTTGGCTTCTTCAGAAGCCAACTGATCTGGATCTACACTGTTTGCAAAGGCAGGGTATATCCGGGTTCAGCAGGACAAGGGTTAAGCTCTGTAACTGAGTTTCATGAAGTCATGATGCCCATTAAGCACTGTGGCCAAGTTTCATGAATTCAAGATGCCAATAAGCACTGAGACCAAGACTCATAAAGTCATGATGCCAATAAGCACTGAGACCAAGACTCATAAAGTCTAAGTTTCATGAGGTCAAGGTGCCCATAAAAATGTGGCTAAGTTTCATGACATCATGATGCCCCAAGCACTGCAGCCCAGTTTCATGAATTCATGATTCTCATAGGCAATGTAGCCAAGTTTTATGTAATCATGATGCCCATAAGCACTGTGGCAAAGTTTTATGAAACTATGATGCCCTCAAGTACTATGGTTAAGTTTCATGAAGTCATGAAGCCCATACGTACTGGGGCAAAGTTTCATGAAGTCATGATGCTTAGAAGTATTGTGGCTAAGTTTCATGAAGTCATGATGCCCATAAGCACTATAGCTAAGTTTCACAAAGTCATGAATGCCCATAACCACTGTAACTAAATTTCATGAAGTCATGATGACCAT
Organism: Anodontia alba; assembly: GCA_964016985.1. Taxonomy (NCBI): domain Eukaryota; kingdom Metazoa; phylum Mollusca; class Bivalvia; order Lucinida; family Lucinidae; genus Anodontia; species Anodontia alba. The sequence goes on along the minus strand of OZ024838.1, from coordinate 43,954,354 downwards.
AAGCACTGCAACATAATTTCATGGTCATGATGAAATTATTAACTGTGGCTAAGTTTCATGAAGCCATGGTGTCCATAAGCACTGTGGCTAAGTTTCATGAAGGGGTTAGGGTTAACCCTAACCCTAAGTTTCATGAAGTTATGATGCCCATAAGGACTATGACGAGGTTCCATGGTCATGGTGTCCATAAGCACTGTGGCTAAGTTTCATGAAGTTATGATGCCCATAAGGACTATGATGAGGTTCCATGGTCATGGTGTCCATAAGCACTGTGGCTAAGTATCATGAAGTCATGATGCTCATAGAACTGTGGCTAGCCTAAGTATCATGACATCATGATGCCCCTTAACACTGCAGTTAAGTTTCATGAAATCATGATGCCCAAATTTCATGAAATCATTTTGCCCATAAGCACTGTTGCATAGTTTTATGAAATCATGATGCCCTCAAATACTATGGCTAAGTTTCAAGAAGACATGAAGCCCATAAGTACTGAAGCAAACTTTTATGAAGCCATGATGCTCATAAGTACTGTGGCTAAGTTTCATGAAGTAATGATGCCTGTAAGCACTATGGCTAAGTTTCATGAAGCCATGGGTGCCCATAAGCACTGTGGATAAGTTTCGTGGTCATGGTGTGCATAAGCACTGTTGCTAAGTTTCATGAAGTTATGATGCCCATAAATACTGTAGCTAAGTTTCATGAAGACATGATGACCATAAGCACTATGGCCAAGTTTCATGTTCGAGATACCCATAAGCACTGTAGCTGTTTCATGAAGGCATAATGTCACGATGGCCAAAAGCACTGCAGCCAAGTTTCATGAATTCACAATGCCCATAACCACTTAGGCAAAGAGTCATAAAGTCACAACCATGTGCACTTTGTGCTAAGTTTTGGAGGCTCTGATGCCCATAAACACTTTGGCTAAATTTCATGAAGTAATGTTGCCCATAAACTATGTGGCTAAGTTTCATAAAGTCATGATGCCTGTATGCACTGCAGCTAAGTTTCACAAAGTCATGATGCCCATATGCACCATAGCTAACTTCATGAATTCATGATGCCTGTAAACACAGCAGCTAAGTTTCATGAAGTCATAATACCCATATTAGCACTGTGGCCAAGTTTCATGAAGTCATGATATCCATACCACTGTGACCGCACTGTGACCAAGTTTAATGAAGTCACAAAGAGAATATGATTGAGAGCATGAAAGTTAAAGAGAGGGGACATTTCACAATGCCACTGCATAACACAACATCGCAAAATGCCAATAAGCATCTTCATCAAGGATTATGAAGTTTGAGATAATTATTACGGAAGTTACAAGAAGACATATCTTTTATAAGTGTTTCAATAAACAAAAGGCAGCATATAGCTGGCATTACTAATGTTATGTAGGTCATTATGGAATGTTTCCAAAATCTATATGTTTTACAAGCCTTGTGTCAAGTCTCATGAAGCTTCCAGGAATCTTATTTGAGAGCAAGTGACCAGGAAGTCATGTATACCCCTGGCTGGCATCACTGCCAAAGCTACTGTATTAATCCGCCTATAAGACAGGGATTTTTCCCCCAAAAAAGCCCCCAAAAATCCAGACCCGTCTTATAATCGAGGTCTTTGGCCATATCGGTATTTTCGGCAAAGTCCGGTGGTGCCACGTGGTCACGGAAAATGCCGATCTTCGAAACCGGTAGAAGGATATAATGTTTACCTTCGTCCCTTGATAGAAATAATGCAAAATGATGTTGATCTCTGGCCAATAGCAGCAGTAAGTTGTAAAATGATCCATTTCCATCTGATAACTTGCTTTGATTTGTTAACTCCAAGCTTTTTAAAACAAGAGGGCCAAGATGGCCCTGCATTGCTTACCTGATTACCAGACAAGTTTGAGCCAACTGGCCTTTCGGTTCAAGAAGTTAAATACAGATTTTCACCTTGGATGAAGCCCAAAGCCCAGCCGTCCCTATTTTAAAGGACGGATTTTTGAAAAACCTGTCCAAAAATGTCATCTGTTTGGCATCCACTGAAACTGCCATTAGCATGAAAAGTGTTAAAGTAAATATCAGAGGAATTGTTACGGGTGAGTATTTGGTGATAATTCTGGGATAATTTTCTTCAGTTCTCCATAAAAACATATGTTGTGGGTACTCATCTGAAGCGCCTCGTCAAGGCACTTCAAATGAGTACCCACAACATATGTTTTTATGGAGAAATAAGAAAAATTATCCCATAATTATCAATTCCTCTGAATATGATATATACAGAACAACCAACAGACTGATCAGACTTGCTAATTGCAGAGACACTGAGTTGGATCTTCCCTGGCAACAAATCATATATTCCTAAGGTACATTTTTTCACTTTTCACATTGTGACCTATTTCTTCAATCTGACCCAAAACCTTAATCCCTGATAACTGAGATTTGATTAGGTCCAGATAAAAGAGATCACAATGTCATTTTAATTCAAAGATTATTTTTGCTCTGTTTGCACTGAAGCATATCTTTTGGACATTCACTCCAGTTATCACTGCATACATATAATAATATGAATACAGCACATGTCTGAACCAAAGCACACACACACACACACACACACACATATATATATATCTGTGGGGTCCACTGAAGGGTTATGCAGTTGATAAAATGGGAAGATTAAACGAGACTTACCCTCGTAGATGGGAAGTTGAAGTTTGATCGATATTTTATCAACTGCAAACAACTTCAGGGATCACACGCCCACCCATTCCACCCCATAAATATATATATGAACTACAGCACCAAGACAATTGTAATGTATACCCTCAGATATGGTTTTGGTGGAAAAAAACAAAAAATTTACCATACTTATGGCAAAATTATCAATAATATGGTGTTTTTCATCCTTTCAACATTATTTAAAGCATACTGAGATGATAGAAGAGAGATAATGATGGTCTCTGTGCAATGAAGTTCCATACAACTATGAGCTGAATTCCAAATCCAGTGGATTTCAAACCCAGACCTCATGATCCGAAGTCTGAAGCACTATTCCTTTGGCCACATTGATGCTTTGCAGATCTAGACAAGAGGGGTATGTGATGATATATACATAGAGGATATTTACTCTTTTGCTGTGAATACCATAAATATTGTCATCGAGTGTAATGAAAACATCAGTATGTTCACGAGTGCGAAGCACAAGTGAAAATTTGAATGTTTTCATTACACGAGATGAAAAATTTTATGGTATTCGCTGAAAAAGAGTAAATTTTCTTTTTATTTTATTGTTTACAGGCCATTGCATGTTTCTGATGCCATATATTACGTTACCAAATAAAGCATGAACGTCATGGCGTCGACGTTCAGTGCTTAACATGTGAAACACTGGAGAGACAAAAACAAGAAGTTTCGGCAAATCAAAATAATATTGATACCAAACTGTTCCTTACATTCTAACTAAGAAAATGCATACCAACACTCGATAGTTTTGTTCAGAAACAAAGAGATGTTCAAAAATCTGAAGTGGAGGTAACATCCACTTCTGAAACAAGGAAGAAAACCTACGTCGTCCAAAGCGAGGAGTGAAAATATAAATCGTACCAGTCACAAGTGTAATGATACGATATCAATCTAGTGATTGATATCACTTTTATTTTCACCAGATATACACTGATTTCACCGCTGACAATGAAATAAAAATATTTTCCCCCATTTCTCCTCATAAATTGTTCCTCAGAATCGAAGTAATTCTGACTGAATTTTAATGAATCCACGAAGTAATTTTTTGTGGAGAAATAAGGCCAAAATAAAATATATACATGTATGTGGTTCTGGTTGCCCTGCCTACCATTTTTTTTTTCTTTTATTCTAAACATTTTTTGCTCTTTAAAGTGAAATCATTAAAATAGGTTGTTGTTTTTAAGGATTTTGGCCCTTTCCTAAATGTAAGAAATTTTTTGAAAAAATAAAATAATTTCCCTACCTACCTACCCTAAATGGTATTTTCATGTAATAGCTAGGAACCATATATACATTTTGTCTTGCCCTAAGAAAAATTTCAATGCTTTATGCTTATTTAAGGAAAATGTCTTACCTAAGTTGCTAGTGATCCATATTGTAGATACATTGTATATTACAAGTTACCGGTGTTGTTTCGTAAACAAATACAAGTACATGTATTGTTGCAGGGCCTGACAAACCCATTGCCCAGCCACCCGGGACAAGTCCAAATTTTGGCCGAGCAAGTGATTTTTTATTTCACTTGCCCAGAAAAATGTATAGAATATATAGGGAATATTGTAATTCCGAGCCAATCTGAAGATGTTGTGGAATGCTGGGCAAGTGGCTGAAACTTGGATTTGTCAGGCCCAGATTGTTGGCATTTTAACTTTAAACTGCTTTGGACATCTAGACCGTCAATGGTAACATGATTTCTTCACATACCTTGCATACCCTAAATATCTGAATACTTTAACTCCTTTGCTATACTTGCCCTAGAATTTGAACAAACCTCTTCTACTACCTGCTGACGTGTCTAAAACACTGCTGGCAAACAGTGCAGACCCTGATCAGATGCCACAGAATGTGGCATCTGATCAGGGTCTGCACTGTTAGCCCAGACATGTCAATACCAATACTTAGGGTTATTGGGGTAATTTCATTTTCATAACGTAAGTTTATCTACAAGTGATATTTGTAAACAAGGAAAGTAAACTGGCCATGTCATGAGAGAAGCTTCAAATTGCATTTGGCAACCGAAATATACCAGCTCAATCTGAGACCCCACACACTCTAATCAGGCCTTTACTGATCATTAATATATCACTGAATTCTCAGTACTGTAGAATGTATTGACAGATACTGGTCAGTGAAAGCCCTGATAGGAATGTTTGGCTGTGCAGGCTATTTTGGTGCTTGCTGTCTACATCTGCCATCAGGCCATTTTCTCTTGACATGACTGTAATTACAAGTACATTGATTATTTCCCTTTGCAACACTGGTCAAGTCTCTCTCATATTCTACTTCACAAATAGTTTAACCCTTGTCCTGCTAAATAAAGATGCCACACCCACTTCTTTTTGTCAGCCAATCTGTTTCTTCAAGGCTGTTGATACAAATCCCTATACTTAATGACAAACAGTGCAGAACCAGATCAGTTGGCTTCTTCAGATCTATGCTGTTTGCAACAGCAGGGCATATCCAGATTCAGTAGGACTAGGGTTAATATTTTTACATTACAATTATATATTTCTGATTTTCTTAACTATATAATTCAGTACCTGAAATACAACAGCTTCCTATCTTTACTGAATGTTAAACTGTTGAATTAAAACAAAGTTGGGTTTGTTTGTTTGTGTTGAGGTTTTACGGCCCAGTCAACCCAATGGGGTCATGTCGAGCGCGGTCAGTTTACCTAACCACACATTTACTGGGCAGACTTAGTCCTCTAAGCGGTTAACCAGTATTGTGCACATTCTTTCGCCAGAAACTGACAACTGCCCTTCTTGAATCAGCGGAAGGGAGAGAATGACCGCAGAAAATATTTCATGATCAATCTTCGCGAAAGAATGTCACCGACCTGGGCGGGGGTTGAACCCGCGACCTCCTGGTCTCCAGTCGGACGGCGCATCCAACTGAGCCATCTAGGCCGGCAACAAAGTTGGGTATACATGTAACAGATTTCAATCTGAATGGTATGTATCAGCCACAATGTCAGAAAACAAACCTTCAGGCATGTATGCCCAGGGAAGATTCAGATCAGACTGCACATTTGTGCAGTCTGATCAGAATCTTCACTGGGCACATTTTGGATAGCCAAGGATGCTAAGTTTGTCGTGGCGGCAGTTGAGAGTTGGTCAGAGACAAAGACCCTGGCTTCTTCAGTTTTCGGCTGATGGCATTGGAACACCGTTGGTCCAAGTGCATCATTCTAGAGGGCAATTACATCAAAAAAGAAGAGCTTCGTGCAGACAATGAAGACATTTGATCAGACTGTGCAGATGAGCAGGGTTCTCACTAGGATTTTAAAAGTAGGAGTCCGGGACTCCCTTTTTGTAAAAAGTAGGAGTCCCAGCCAAAAAGTAGGAGTCCCACTCCCCCAGAATAGGAGTCCCATTTTTTTTTTTATGACTCTCCTTTGATATTGAGCATATCCCCGGTAACTTCATTCTCCTTTGATAGTGAGCATGTCCCTGGTAACTTCATTCTATAAATACCTGATGGAGAATCAGTTTCCTTATTTTCACATACTTTTTTATGGTACTTTGTATTATATGTTATTCCGAGCAATGCATGTAACCAACTGGTAGTCATTATCACATATCCTGATGTTGTTAATTCAATGGAGTTGGCCCAGAAAATAGGATGACGTCATATCTCCCTCATGGCTTTGCAGATCAGGGAGACATGACAATCCTAATCTATTTTACTTGCAAAGTAAAGATCGTCGCACTTAAATTCAATACCCCGCTGTTCGCCGCTGTCTGTTAAGTAATCTCGAGTGTTCTGAATACTAAATGAAAAATATTTTAATCAAAACCAACGAAAGCTCCGTTATATGCTATCGTAAACTTATATATGCAATCTATCCGCACATTCTGATCATGGACACCTCTTTTAAGCTTCCCGCAAAAAGTCATTTCAATGTTTACATTTGCACCATGCTGCGATCAATACACGCTACGAAAAAAATGTCCGGGACTTCTTCACTGGCTGAAATTTCGATCTACTGCTTTGATTTGCCGTAAAAGTCTTGATAATTTAGTTCTGTTTTTAAATATGTGTCTGATTCATATCCAAGAAAATGCTCTACAATGCAACATGGAAATAGTTCGTTTTTCTCCCTAAACGGTTTCCCGCCACGCTGTCAAATGACGTTACCCTTACGAGCACGCGCTACCGTAACGAGCACGCGCTTTCATCATGCGGGAGCAATGGAAAATGTAACTTATACTAGAACAGTCCCAAATTGTATAGCGTCGTTCGGGGTGCATCTGAGCAGTCCTATCAGACTCTTCACAGGGCTTACGGGATAGATTCGCTGGGACTTAGAAACTTTTTTTTTGTTTGTTTCTTTTTTTTAGTGACAAGCAGCAGGGCCTGACAAATCCATTGCCCAGCTGCCCGGGACAAGTCCAAATCTTGGCTGGGCAAGTGATTTTTTATTTCACTTGCCCAGTAAAATGTATAGAATATATAAGGAATATTGTAATTCCAAGCTATTTTCTAGCTGCTGTGAACTGCCGGGCAAGTGGTTGAAACTTGAATTTGTCAGGCCCTGAAGCAGGAATAACTGTTTAGATGCGCAGACTGTTATCTCGCAAAGGGATAAGGTACACTTGTCAGCTTTTAACAGAAAACAGTAAGCGGGCTTTTTTGATGTTATAAACGAAAATTAAGCATCCGAAAATTTTGAAATGGAAATAAAAAATCTATTAATAAAAAAAAAAAAAACACGCCGGCCTCAAGCATGACACCTGCGTGTGGGTTTTCGATGAATCAGTCGTCGGTGCAAGCAATACACAGTGAGGGAAAGGGTCGCATACCTGTGTCAGATGCATGCTTAAATTACTCGATCGCTGAAGTGTGAACTGCCAACACCTGTTTAACTACCGCTTACTTAGCAAATAATGGTACTTGTTGCAGGTGTGAAAAGCACGCGACGGATTACTACTGTTCTTTTAAGATGCTACCGAGGGTACGAATAACACGTGGCGGACTTTAGACTTCAGTCAAATAATCCGATCATAATTAGTAGTAGTCCCACGGGAAAAAAACATGCGTCCGGCGGACTCGGCTTTGGGAATTTTTAGGAATCCGGACCATGATTTATGCGTCCCGGGACGCAGGATTCTGCGTCCCCGAGAACCCTGGATGAGCATTCTGATCCGAGTCTTCGTTGGATGCATCTGTCAGAAGGTACATTTTATCATGCAACAGCTTGTATAGATGTTATCGTGTGCCATATTTACCAGAAATATTCGGAAATGCGCAGACGCGCAGACCTAGACAAATCTCCTCCAATCAGATTTTACACTGTTTGCCATTCAGCCTTCAGTTGTAGATGCATAAACAACATTACAAGTAGGTAAATGGACTTTTTCAAACCAAACTGTGGTGCCATGGCAACGAAGAGTTTAAGGGGTCCCTGTATTTGGACAATGCCACTGCATCAGTACCTGCAATACCAGTACATCAGTACCTGCAATGCTATTACATCAGTATCTGCAATGCCAGTGCACCACTACCCACAATGCCAAATCAGTACCTGCAATGCTAGTGCATCAGTACCCGCAACACCAGTGCATCAGTACATGCAATGCCAATGCATCACTACCCACAATGCCAGTGCATCACTACCTGCAATGCCAGTGCATCACTACCCACAATGCCAGTGCATCATTAAAGTACTGCAATGTCAGTGCATCACTACCTGCAAAGCCAGTGCATCAGTACCACCAATGCCAATGCATCACTATCCCCAATGCCAGTACCCACAATGCCAGTGCATCACTAACTGCAATGCCAATGCATCACTACCCATCACTACCTAGTGCAAACCCTGCAATGGGGCCATGTCAAGTGCGGTCAGTTTACGGTCAGTTTACCTAACCACACGTTTACTGGGCAGGCTTAGTCCTCTAAGCGGTTAACCAGTATTGTGCACATTCTCTCGTCAGAAACTGACAACTGCCCTTCTTGAATCAGCAGAAGGGAGAGAATGACCGTAGAAAATATTTCATGATCAATCTCCACGAAAGAATGTTGCCGACCTTTTTTATATGGGGTTTATAGGTAAACAATATGGCCAATTGGGGAAACCCCACAAAATCCTTAAAAATCTTTAGGGTTGGTGGTGAAAAATTAGGTACGGTCGCGTAACCTGAAACACACACATTATTATTTTAGACATAGCGTAAATTTTTAAAGTTATTTTTCACCCAAATAACTTCTTTTTCACTACAGGACGGTCTTGTGAACAAGCATAGAAGTGAAATTTCATTCTTGAAATGGAAGTTCTCTATCAGGATTGATCCTGAAATTTCCCTACCCTGCAACTAAGTGACTGTGTCTTCAGCTCCAGCCAATATTTAAGGTAAATACAGTAGTTCCCACAACAAAGTTTGGTAGAAAAAATGGCTGAAACATTAGAAGATGTACTTTTGGATATCATTACGAAAACACGCCTATTCAAAGACATGTATACTGAAAATATCACCACCAAAAAATAAAAACTTTCAGATAAAAAAAATTCTGATATTTTTCATATTTCTGCTCAAAACATAGATTATCGGTACTCTTTAGAACTGTCTCAAAACAGATTGTGGGTACTCATTAGAACTGCCTCATTGAGGCGCAATCTATGTTTTTGAGCAGAAATAAAAAAAAATAATGTATACCCTATAAGCCCCAGTTCTACTATATATAAAGTGGTGTTTAAGGGGGATCAAAATTATATAGGTATCTTTTTGTAATATGTGCGCTCAGCAAAGTATCAGGCAGACTAACTTCTGATCAAATGGGTATGTGTGCAGACTGATACGAGTCTTTGCTGGATGCACACAACAAAAAGTACATTTTCTAAAGCTGAAACTCGAATTATAGCACCAAAATTGTCACTAATAAACAAGTAAGGATTACAAGTACTTACCACAGATGACCCGCGTGACCCCATGCTGGCACTAGACGAGAAGGATCCCGATCCGGAAGTATGGGCTAACAACTGAGCCATCTGTAATATAAGGAGATAAATACTTACCGTATTTGACCTAATTACTGCACATACTCCTATAAGCGCACAGTCAAGCAATTCCGCAGTCTTCTACAGCCAGTGTACTTTTTGTCTACTTCTTTACTAAGAAACATGATGTGAGTACCCATCTGAATTGAATCGACTTGTCGATGCAATTCAAATGAGTACCCACAATATATGTTTTACTAAAGAAAATCAGACAAATCGCATAAACATCACCAAATAAGGCCTTTGCTGATATTTGATTTTAAGGGTATCCTCAGAAGTCAGTCATACTTTACCACAAGTTTTCCCAGTAATTTTGAAATTTAACCTAAGTGTACAGTGCGGTAACTAGGCCAAATACAGATTTACATGAAATACCTAAAGTTGAGTTACGGTAAATATACTAAAATTTGAACACTATGCACCTATTATTGTTTTACTTCAGATGGGGGCGGCTGGGATACTCTGGGGATTAGACACCCAAAACATACCCACCATTCTCACCACCCCCCCCCCACCACACCCAGAATTTGACAGAAAAATTTTGACACATGGGCAGGGTATCAGGCACCTAAAAGGGAAATTCTAGAAGAAACCATATGTGCAAATTTTAATGCCTACCTAGGGGATTTACCAACACAAATTTGTGACTCATGGGTAGGGAATTAGCCTCGGACAGCCGATTTTCAACAGTGTCTAATTCCCCAGGGTAATCTGGGCGCCCCTACCTAACACCCCTCTAGGGAAAAACACTGATAGACCTGTGCATATGCCCCTCTGGGGGAAAACACTTATATGTGCATTATTGGCCTAAATTTTGCTTTTTATGCAATTGTTTCTCAAAAACTTTGGTGGAACTGCAAACATTGTAGACCCTTTAAGAGCAGTCTGATCTGGGTCTGCTCTGTTTGCAGATGCCATTTTGTCAGCAACATAGATGTACAAAAATTTTAGGACATTTACCGTAATTATGACAATGTATGGATCTGCAAAATTACACCTGGATTTCAGATTGGCATTGATCAACGGCCGTATAATTATGTGACTAATAAAAAAGGTGATTGAGGAGGTTGTGGATTCCAGCCCCGCTGGGTCCGCAACATTCTTTCATGGAGATTTGATCATGAAATACTTTTTACCATCATTCTCTCTCTTTTGCTGATTCAAGAAGGGCAGTTGTCAGTTTCTTGGGTTGACTGGACTGTAAAACCTCAACACAAAGTAACTGACAACTGCCTTCTTGAATCTGCGGAATTCGCAAAAAGAGGTGAATAGTTGTAGAAATTATTTCATAATCAATCGCCATGAAAGTTACATGGCCAAGCTGAGGTTCGAACCTGCAACCCCTAGATCTGCAGACAGACATGCTACCAGTTTCACTTTTGAGCCAGGCAAATAATGGCGAAAAAAGGGACACTGATCGAGAAGAGAGTAGAAAAGTGAAAAGATCGAGTAGGAGGGAAAAGTGAATGAATGTGCAGAAACATAAGAGCTACTAACTCCACCTGTAAAAGTACAGTAAGTCCTTACAATAGCCTATAGAATAAGCCAACAATTCAGGCAGTAGCAGCATGCGCAATTACAATGGGTGGGGAATGTCGTAGAAAGCCTCATAAAAATACAAATTAACGTCCTTATTTTCTACTCATATCTCAGAAAAGAACTAGAATAAAACCAAATAAATATGGATAGAAAATACCTTTTCTCCGGGCCTTCAAAGATGCACCACGTGATTCTGACAGAATTTTTTTCTGTCACAAAATTTAAAGAAAATTCCCAAAAGACCTTGAACTCTGAGCAACACTATTATGTTTGAGTATGCTGCTGTCGGGGCCCGGATATAAACAACCGGTCACGCTCTGGTCACGCGCGCACGTGGCGGATTAATGCAAGAAACACAACTCCAAAATAAAGAAAATTAGCAACGGTAAGAGTAACATTTCTTGAAGACTGGCTCCACACTACAGATTAAAAGCAGATAGATAGATAGATGCCCGTACGAAGACTTTTGAAATGGTGTGTGTGTGTGTGTGTGTGTGTGTGTGTGTGTGTGTGTGTGTGTGTGTGTGTGTGTGTGTGTGTGTGTGTGTGTGGTGCGAAATTTTAGCTATTCTGAAAAGGGGATGCAAATGCTAAACAATTCCGATTTGGGGGCCAAAGTTAGAGGTGTAAAGTGAGTTTGAGGTCAAAAACTGTATGATTTTGAAATAATTTGCTCAAAAGGGAGTGGGGGGGGGGGGGGGGGGGGGGGAGGGTGGCGTGTTGCGTTTGCTCTATTTTAAACGGTAACATGAGAAAACGTACCTTTTTACATATGCGCCCTCCCGCACAGTCTGATCAGGGTCGTCGTTGTCTGCATGAAGAAACTTTGCATCCTTGGCTATCCAAAATGCGCTTAGTGAAGGTTCTGATTAGACTGCCTGAATCTTCGCCGGGCACACATATACGAAGGTACCTCTTCGGAAGTTGCGGTGAATATATCTAGGTATTTTCTTCAGCTTCCAAAGACTCCATATTCCTTAAAACCAGACATTTTCTATCCAAGAAAGGTTTAATAAATAATAGATATATAGTATTACTACAAACATAAAATGTGGCATCCGACAGCCTGTAAAATTTCGTTAGTCTCTCGTTGGTGGCGGTTTACCGCCGCCAAATTTACTATACGGAATTTCTACAATCCGTCTTCTCAAAATTGCAAACCTAATAACTTCCTAATAAGTAGTTCCATACTGACGCTGATGTCGCTTAATTCTGCATTCAAACATGTAAGCCTTCTACACTCTGATAATTATTTTTTAACTGGATCAAAGATGAAATGATTTTTTTTTTCGTATCTCTGAATTAATGTTAGCAGCATTAATTCAGAGATAGGATCATTTCATTTCATTTCAAGAACGAGAGAGTAAATGAAATTTTACAGGCTTAAAGATGCCACATTTTGTGATTGCATTAATACCATAAATCAATTTATTATTTATTAAACCTTTCTTGGAGAATAAAATATTTTATTTTTCAGGAATAGGGAGCCTTTAAGTGCATGACTCGTGGGCATAGCCGCACTGTGTAAATCTTAAAGCATCTATGAAGGAAGGCTCTCTATGTATAGTAAAGTTTGTCTTCAGTTACGGCCTTGCGGTATCAGCATAGACGAGGACATTGAAGTTTTCCAACCATTCAGATTAGAGTGATTTGTTTCGGTATTTAGAAGCACTCAGCCAGTAATTGACGCACTCCCCGGGGCAACGTCAAAAATGCTTTGTTTCCTTTCTTGAAAGAAGTAATAATTTGCTCCCGTTGGGAAAAAAATCTTCCCTTAAGAGTAGACTTTCTTTCAGAGGTGGGGAGGAGGGGGGGGGGGGGGGGGAGGGGGTGCAGGAAAGCAAACAGGAAGTCTGAAAAGTTGCATTCCTTATTAAAAAAAAACGGGGCGAAAACTTAAATGTATCTAATCCCCGAAAATCTCTTAACTTTAGTGGCTCAACTGCATATCCATGGTAGATTTTCCTCCATTTTTTGAGGGGAGACAAATTTTGTGATTTTCTTTTTATTAATAATTTTACAACTTCAACTTGACGTAAACCTCCTGCATTACAACTCTATCTATCTATCTATCTATCTATCTATCTATCTATCTATCTATCTATCTATCTATCTATCTATCTATCTATCTATCTATCTATCTATCTATCTATCTATCTATCTACCTACCTGTCTGTCTGTCTGTCTGTCTGTCTGACTGTCTGCCTGCCTGCCTGCCTGCCTGCCTGCCTGCCTATCTATCTATCTATCTATCTATCTATCTATCTATCTATCTATCTATCTATCTATCTATCTGTCTATTTGTCTGTCTGTCTGTCTGTCTGTCTGTCTGTCTGTCTGTCTGTCTGTCTGTCTGTCTGTCTGCCTGCCATCTATCTACCTACCTACCTACCTACCTATCTTGACTTTGCATCAGCTCAGCTGATTTTGGGGTAAAACTGATGTGTTTGGAAAGTAAAATGAATAATGCAGTTATTATTTTTCTTTCTTTCTTTCTTTTTCTTTAAAAATCACTCTATTTTCAAATGTTCGGCCTATGGCCTTCTTCATGTACACTTTATTCAACTACGTGGCAGACATTTTTGCTTCAAGGAAGAAAGTGATGATGATGGTTTAAATTCATAGACTATTGTGTGTTTTTCTCTATGGAGAAATAATTTAAAAGAATTTATTATTTTATTTTATTTGCTAAGAATGAGATCGGAGAAACATTTTTGTTCTCACTTAAGGCGACGTCCAAGATGAGGACATTTTACAAAAAAAAAAAAAAAAAAAAAAAAAAAAAAAAAAAAGTGGTGACTTCAAAAAGTTAATTATCGATAGTGAAGTGACAGTAAGAAATGATTTTTTCGGATTTTAGTGATGTGTAAACTCGCAAAACTACTGTCCTTTCAGCATCACTTGGAAGGACATTTTTTGCTTGGCGTTTTATTTTAAATGAGAATATTTTGTTCTGATTGACCATGTCTTATCAGAAACCATTTGTCTTTTCTGTTTCTGTGTTTTGTTCTCAAATATTTAACCTAAAATTCAATTTACGGCCAAAAATTGGTCTGACCTATGCAATTTCTATAGTGAAGTGATTTTTTGGAATTTTTGTCTAAGGAAATATTTTTTTACTTTTCTTTGTTGAATTTTAATTATTGATGTTTCACAACAATATTGTAAAAACTTCAGAAAAAAATGAACAAGCGGAACTTGTTGAAAATCTGCTTCCAAGTTACCTACCCTACATATTTCTGCATAATTTGCATTCATTTTTACTATGGGAAAAAGAGAAAATATTTGATTTTTTTAAAAACCAATGACTACAATATTTTTTTTTCGTGCATAGGTAGTTACGACAAATGGTTTTGCATTTAATCATGATAAAACTTTGCAAATTTACTTCTTTCGTGTAAAGCACCAAGCAAAAAACGACTTTTTGAAAGATGTGAAAGCACAGTACTTTACTGAGTTTGTGAATGATTTGCCGGTGTTTACACATCGACAAAATCCAAAATCCACAATTTAAATGAAATTCATTCCTACAATATATAGATCTATAAAAGTAACAAAAAAAAAAAAAAAAAAAAAAAAAAAAAAAACACACACACATAGATTGCCTTTCAGAAGATCTCGGTGTTCAGTATTTTCATTTCATAAACATGTGCATTTCGTTTTACTCAACATAGTTAAATTGCAAATGAACTTGCCAAGTATCCAGTTTTGCGAACTTTTTTTATATTTGTTATTCCATGGAAAAGCCCGAAAACATCCGAATGAATATCTGACTGTCGCTGAGCATTGCACTGTGTAGCAGTTTTCTGTTTAAATTGTTTCTAATCTTCTCGAGATACTTAATACCTAAAAAAGCTTTAAAAAAAAAAGGTATATGCAGCATAATGTAAGGTTCAGAAATTGTCCTGCGCAATTTTAGGCAACAAAATTGACAAAGACATTTCAGTATCCAATATGGTAGCCAAATTCAAACTGTTGGGAAATCATTTTTCCACGATAGATATTTTCAAGCAAAACAACAACAAAACATTCTTTAAGTACACAATGTTACCGGACTACACCGTAAGTGAACTTACTTTCTTTACTTTAAGGCTTACTTTGGACCTCTCCCCGCCTAGAATTCTCTTGAGGGCGTCGGCAGAATATAAGTAGACGGTCAAACTATTTAGAAGTGCTCGAAAATACTTCTGGCGTCCCATACATTTTGGATTGACGTCATATACACACTTATGACGTCAGCAGCAAGTGTATAACGTTAACGTCTTAACGTCACAACGTGTGTATACACAACGTTTAGAAACACGTCAGTAGAATCCAAAGATGCGGATATTTTTTTATTCCTCAGAATAGCTACAGTAGAGGTATTGTGGAGAAACTGAAGCTTTGTTTGTTTGTGTTGAGGTTTTACGACCCAGTCAACCCAATGGGGTCATGTCGAGCGCGGTCAGTTTACCTAACCACACGTTTACTGGGCAGGCTTAGTCCTCTAAGCGGTTAACCAGTATTGTGCACATTCTTTTGCAAGAAACTGACAACTGCCCTTCTTGAATCAGCGGAAGGGAGAGAATGACCGTAGAAAATATTTCATGATCAATCTCCACACGAAAGAATGTTGCCGACCTGGGCGGGGGTTGAACCCGTGACCTCCTGGTCTCCAGTCGGACGGCGCATCCAACTGAGCCACCGAGGTCGGCAAAAAATGAAGCTACATCCCTGTTATGACAAAAGTATTCTTCACTTTGTTAAAAAAAAGTGGGGTAGATCATAGACTGGAAGCTCTCGAAAATTTATACGCGGTAAAGGCAAATTGAAATACAAAAATAAACAGGGGCTGGGGGTGGGTGGGGGTTCATTTTGCATTTCTCGGAGCACAATTTTGAAGTCAATGAGATTTCTTTAAGTTTTATATAGGTCAAACTATTTAGAAGTGCTAGAAGTGCTTTATATATATATATTCTATGTTCGCATTAATTTGTAATCTTATGTACAAAATTAAGTATTACTTTAGTTATTGCTTACTTCAGTTTGCTTTAACCTCATAATGAGTCTTTGTGAGCTCCCCTCCCTTTTTACAAAAGAAGAAGAAGACGAAGAAGAAGAAGAAGAAGAAGTGAACGGAACCATCGCAAAATGACGAATACTTTTGTCATAATAGGGATGTAGCTTCAATTTCTTCACAATACCTCTACACTGGTGTAACTTATGAAGACAAAGCCCTCAGCCGACGGAAATTGGTGACTTTTTGTTTATTTTTCCCAGAAAACAGGATATGGTATTTCATGCAAATTATCTCCAATTTGCATGAAATGTCAAATCCTGTTTTCTGGAAAGAAATAAAAAAAAAAAAAAAAAAAAAAAAAATCACCGGTTTGTCGTCTGCTGAATCAGCCTAGAGAGTAGTATCTTGTTCATTTGATTATTTAAAAAAAAGTTTTTAGTTTTTATTTAAAAAAAAATCCTACATTTGATGCGAACAGTGTAGACCCTGAAAAGGCATTGCGTTCTGCGGCATCTGACCTGGGTGTACTATGTTTAAGAAGGCCTATTTTATAGGAAACTTTAAGAAACAATTTTCTCTACTGTAAATTATCGCATGGTGTTGGAGGGTAGATTGCGAAATATTAATTCACGACGGCGAAGCGAGAAGTAAACGTTTACATGCGACGTCATCAAATATGCCCTTTTCCACGCACTACGTTGACGATGTGAATTAGTTTGATCACGGTGACGTTTCTATAAGACTCAATAGGAAAATGTTTAACGTCACGTGAGAATAGACTTTAACGCTTTACGGGGTGCGGGGGTGGGGGGGGGGGGGGGGGGGGGAAGGGGTAACTTCCTATATATGGCATAGTACGGATGTGCGTGCCGAATAGCCCCCTATTTCAGAGCTGCCAGGTATATGATTGGCCCCCTTTTTTCAACAAAAAGTATATGAATGGCCCAATTTTTCTGGATTCCTATGTGAAAGGCCCCATTTTTCTGACATCCTGGTATATGCACATATTTTTCGCTCAGAGATTTTTCGAGGCTGCTTATCCTCTTGGTATAACATGAATTGACTGTGATATTTGTCTAACAACCAGCAAAAATGGGTACACAAAATCAAAGGGCAGTATATGAATAGGTCAACATTTTGGATGATCAAGTATATGAATGGGTCCGTTTTTTCAAAGGCCAGGTATATGAGGTAGGTTTTGAAATACTGGCTCGCACACCCGTACCAAAATTACCCCTAAGTTACCCCCCCACCCCCCCCCCCCCCCCGGAGCGCTTTACATGCTGCGTAAGAATTTCAAAGACGATATTTTGAGGGTTTTCTTTTTTTTTTTCTTATTTGTCGCAGAGACTAGGCTTTGACATTTTGCAACTTGCATGAAATGTTACAGCTTATTTTCTGCGATAAATAAGAAAAGTGTCATCAAATTAATGGGTAAATTGAAGCCACAATCTTATGACTAACCATACTATCAAGTCATTGTCACGTGTAGGGAAAAAAAATGCTGTGGCGGGGTTAGTTGTAAAAGTGTTTTACTAAATAAAACTAGACAAGTAGATGATGATGTTGTATGTTTTAACCATCCCAC
Organism: Anodontia alba; assembly: GCA_964016985.1. Classification (NCBI taxonomy): domain Eukaryota; kingdom Metazoa; phylum Mollusca; class Bivalvia; order Lucinida; family Lucinidae; genus Anodontia; species Anodontia alba. The sequence continues at coordinate 43,936,499 of OZ024838.1, read as the reverse complement.
CAATAGAATTTAGGTCATATCAGGACAATAAGGTGGCTAAATGGTAAATGCTCTGTGCAAGGAAATAATGGCAAGAATTCCTTCCTTAGCAGGACTCGAACTCACTGGCTCTAGAACTTTTATAACTTTGTGTTCGCTCCTCATTATATCAAACCTTTTCTGAAAAAGGGTCTACTCTTAAAGGAAAAAAAAATGTTCCTAAGAGGAGCGAATTATTTCCTATTAAAGTACAGTCCTTTTCGGAAGGGAAGAAAACCATTTTTGACAGAACTACCTTGACTTAAAAATATATACTTTTTTTTTTCGCAGGCTTCTCCGAAGGATGAGATGAAATGAAAGATAGAAAATGAAATAATGGCGTAATGATGATAATACATATTGCATTTATTTGTTTAACACATTTATTAATTGCTGATTTCTTTATTTATCTGTAAATACTTTCACCTTTGCTTGATTAGAACAGTGTTTTTATTTGGGGTAAATGCGATTTTATATTTTGTTTCATTTGATTTGTTTTCTTCAAATGACTTGTTAGACCTTTTCTTGGACATCCATTTCTTGGAAAACATACAACTAATTTCAGTCGGCGTCAGTGCTGCAAGGTCAAAGACTAGAATTTTTAAACTCTTGAAAAGCTGAAACACGCTTTAAATACTGAAAGTGGAATCAACGAGGATAAAGAAGCTATCGTTTTATTGCTTTCAGATGCTGGGGCTTGACGATTCATACAAATCATCTTATGATTTCTCCCGGACCGTAGGACCTGACGATCCATACAATTAGTCTCATGATTTCTCAGGAACCTTGGGGCATGGGGCATGCACTTCGTCTTGAATTCTTTCGGACCTTAGGGCATGACGATTCATGTAATTCGTTTTGCGCTTTCTACCGGACCTTAGGACATGACGATTCATGCAATTCGTCTTATGAATTCTCCTGGACCTTAGGGCATGGTGATTCATGCAATTTGTTTTGTGCTTTCTCCCGGACCTTAGACATGATGATTCATGTAATTCGTCGTATGAATTCTGTCAGACCTTAGGACATCTCAAGTAGGACATGACGATATATGCAGTTCGTCTCATGAATTCTCCCAAACCTTAGGGCTTGACGATTCATGCAATCTATTTTATGAATTCTCCCGAACCTTAGGGCATGCGTTTTACAAATTCTCCCAGACCTCCCGTCACAGAACCTGCCTTCCCTAGTAGACTGCCCATACCGATTAGCCTTATAGCGAGCTGTGCACGCGACGCGTCGCGAACAAAGTGAGCTGTACGGTAAAGAATATGATCAAAGTAAAGTAACATACAACGATATATACTTTCAGCAGAAATCGCTCTGACCAATTTTTTTCCCGTCTTCTTCCCGGAAGTTGTCACCGGAAGTTGACAGGACTGGAGTGAACTTGATACTAATAAGCGTCACGAAGTGACAAGAAACGATGGTCAATAAGTGTCACGAACATATATTGCTAATTATTTTTATTATTTATTATTATATATTTGTATATACTGATAGCCATTCTTTAATGATGCTTTGAAGGACTTTTGAAGAGACTACAGCTAGGCTCTGTGCTGTGCTCGCATTTAGGCTAAGCCTATTTTCATATTATTATCACGCTGAGGTTTCAAAAGTAGCACAAAGTTGTAAAAGCTCGATCTGCCAACTGCGCGTCATGGGAAAACCTGACTGCTGTCGTCTGCATGTGCACCATTAAGGTCCAGATTAGCCCGCTGGTTGAATGTTTTGTTCTTTACAGATAAATTATGTAATATTCTATATATTGTGAGAGCTACCATAATTAAACACATGATCAGACTACGCGGTTCCCGAATGCGGAAGCTGGTTTGGGGCTCGGCTGTTCGCAGCTTTTTTTTATTGTTGTGACAAATCATATGATACTTGACATAATTAACTTTTGGCATGCTGGCTAAAAAATTCAGCAGACGACATACTGAACTATTTTTGTTATTTTTCCAGAAAACAGGTTTGACATTTCATCATATTGTCTCCACAATGTGCATGAAATGTCAAATCCTGTTTTCTGGGAAAAAATCGAAAAACAAAACAAAAAAAAAAAAAAAAAAAAAAAAAAAAAAAAATAATTAAATCATCAATTTGTCGTCTGCTGAATTTACGCAGAGTGTGGTAAAGGATAAGAGACTGACAAAAGGTCATAAACATGAAAATATAACTACTTTATACCAAACGCTTATCTTGGTTTCCTCGTTGTGTCCGTTCGTTTGTTTGTGTGAGATAAAATTAATCAGTCCGAAAACAATAGGATGTTGTAACTAACGGACTACTTTCATTGTCAAACAGGATTTCGGGATACGTGAGTTTTAAGGCGGTAAGATCTTTTGTACATCATAAAAATAGGAAGGTATTGAAATACGACCACCTAACAAACACACAACGTCGTTTCGACGTTGTCGCAACGTTACGACGTCGTTGCTACGATGAAAGGAATGTGTTTCTTTCCGGCGAAAGAATGTGCACAAGTCTGGTTAACCGCTGAGAGGACTAAGCCCTCGGCACACCCCCACGCCCCCGAGACTTAGCCTACCTATGAAAAGTGTGGTTAGGTAAGCTGACAGACTCGACATGACTTAATAGTTTTGATCGGGCCGTTAAACTCCAAACCAACCAATCGACGGGGCGTGTTTGTATTAATTAAAGCGGTCCCCTGTGTCATGTGTGTGTTGTTCTAGAGGTCTACAATTCGGATCCTGCTCGGGACAGATGATGCTTTGGTGTTTTACGTCCCTTTCAACATTATTTAAGTCATATCGAGACAATGAAAGGCTCCGTGCAATAAAGCGCCCTACAGTTATGAGTTGAATTCCGTCTCCAGTGGGATTCGAATCCGGGTCCTCGTGATTCGAAATCGGAAGCGCTAACAACGGACAGAATTTTCCTCATGACTGCACAAAGTTATAAAACAAGTAACGTGGCGTCTGATCAGAGTCTACACAGATTGTCACTTATACAGCAGTTGTAGACACATCGACATTTAGTCTTCAGACAGGCAACGACCTTATTACATACGACAGCCTGCGTATACGATCTGTCTAATTAGAATCTACATTGTTTTGCAAATTTAGAACGTGCATGGTCCATACTTTATGTTTGCGACCAGTGCAGACTCAGACTAGACTGCGCGGATGCGCAGTCTAATCTGAGTCTACGCTGATCGCATATCATTCCTTCGTGTTCTTTTGAAGATTTCAATAATTAATCTTAAAGTGGTAGCACAGTACTAGGTGCCTTCTAAGTTAGCGCCTTGTATTCTAGGACCTCAAGTCCGAATCCCTAGAGTAGATTTTCCTCACGTGTATATGGAACTTTCATAAATATAATTGTCTGCCCAAAATGACTGAAATATTGTTAAAGAAACCGTAAAAGTCAACAACAGGACACCATGTCTTTAACTAATGGGACTGAATACAATTCCAAGGTAAATAACTCTGGCATGGAACTATCCGTGTGAGTGTGGGTGTGTGGGTATGTGTGGGATGGAGTGGGGGCGGCACTCTTATAGGAAAGAATCTATTCCTTCAGATCCATCATGTATAGTTTTATCAGCTTATCTTGAATTCTTCATTAGTTATCAAATATTAAACATAGTACCCATCCGTCTCGCGCCCCGATCCCCTTCCCTGTATGTTTTTTTTTTAATTCGCGATGTACGTCACTTTCAACAATCTTTCAGTCATATCGCGACGGCGTCTGGATATGGCAGGGCTAAATGCACACATTTAGAGCGCTGCCCCAGATAACATGATACAGTGTTCCATCCAGTCACATGATACAGTGTTCCATCCAGTCACATGATACAGTGTTCCATCCAGTCACATGATAGTGTTCCATCCAGTCACATGATACAGTGTTCCATCCAGTCACATGATAGTGTTCCATCCAGTCACATGATACAGTGTTCCATCCAGTCACATGATACAGTGTTCCATCCAGTCACATGATACAGTGTTCCATCCAGTCACATGATACAGTGTTCCATCCAGTCACATGATACAGTGTACCATCCAGTCACATGATACAGTGTTCCATTCAGTCACATGATACAGTGTTCCATCCAGTCACATTACACTGACACTGGGTCGATTAGTTCTAATTCCTACCTCTACTTTCTTAATGCTGAGCGCCAAGCAAAAGAGCATTAAAAAAAACACACACAAAAAAACAACAACAAACTTTGATATAACTCGAATCCACAACTTCCCGGTCACAAAGCAATTGCTCTACTTATTGTGTCGGTGCCCTCCCCTCCCCTCCTGTAAAACGCTTGCATATAGGAATTCGTATTTTTACGCAACAGCCATACTGTACATTTTGCAGACTGCCTTAAACTAGAAATTATAATTTCGGGAGTCGCTTATGTAAAATCACGACTCGGGCGTTTCTAGGACAGGATTAAAATCTTGAAACATAAATAATAACTAGAGCAAGTGTTCAATTACAGTCGAACCTCGTTATCTCGAACTCGCTAATTTCGAATTACCGCTTATCTCGAAGTGAAAATCTTGTCCCTGTTTTAACATAAAACTATGACAACAGGTAACAAAATAATGTGGAAAAGAGGAATTTCTCCTCTTTTCCACATTATTTTATATATATATTTCTAACTTTAGGAGTCAAATTACATATTCATTTGTTAAATGTGGTTGTTCAATTTATTGTTTTCCTCACTCTCTCAACTCTGATATGTCGAAGTACGGATATCTCGAAGTGTTTCGGTGAGTCCCTTGGAATTCGAGGTAACGGGAGTCGAATGTAGTTCCTTGTCAAAGTTTATTTCTGTGTCACGTTGTTTTAATTGCCGAAAGTTAGGGTAATTTTATAAGCATAAGATATTTTTCATATATCTTTTTTTTTTTTTTTTTTTTTTTTTTTTTAGACGACACAAAATGACCCACAAGGGTTGACGTGTCGTTAAACCTCAACACAAAAAAAATCATATATCTTTTTCAGATCAGAATGGGCCAAGGTGAAGGTCAAGGCGAAGGCAAAGGTCATGGTGGAGCGGGGATACTCTGGGGAATTCTCTGGTTTCTTGCGATCTGGTTCATTGGCTGGCCAATAGGATTCTTAATCGCTTGGATATATGTGTTTCTACTACCGTTTTCTGTGTGCATTGATCCACTGAAAGACGTGTGCCAAGTTTTATTAAGATGTGTTCAACTGCCTTTAACTTGTGCTGAAAACATGGTTGCTATGAAACCAATGTGTAAATAATAGAAATAAACTTTAATGAAATGTATATAGTCCTAAAATGTCTTCAGTCAGCGCTTGTACAGATGCTGATCAGGTTAATTATTGCATTCATAAGTACTTCGTGAAGTTGTGTTTGTTAAATATATCAATATAAAGGAGTAGAGCTCGAACTCTTTATTTCTGCTTCGATTTATGCAGCCATTATCTCACATTAAACCTGGTTTTGAAGTATCCGGAATGCGCTTGCGCAGTTTAGTATAGGCTTGTAAAAACACAGTGTCTAAAGATAATGTCCAACTGGGCTTGTTGATTGGATTTCATAGTTTGTTCTGCACGTGCAATATCAGATATTCTTTTTTTTACTGAACGTTTGTACATTTTCTAATGCAATTTTTGAGTTTGAGAGACAGAAAGAGTAAACAAAAATCGGGTGTCTGTACATTTAGGTGAACTGATGTAGGGTATGGAATCAAGTGCGAGACGACCATAACAGTTACAATTGACTCCCGTTATCTCGACCTCGCTTATTTCAAATAACCACTTATCTCGAAGTGAAAATCTTGTCCCTGCTTAAACATGAAAATCTAACAACAGGTAAAAAAAGACATTGTGGAAAAGAGGAGAAATTGCTTCTAAGGAGTGATTTCTCCTCTTTTCCACAAAATTTAAACATATCTCTAACTTCAAGAGTCCAATTACATATATATTTGTTAAAATAGGTTGTTCGAATTATTTTTCCCATTATTCTGCAAATCTGATATGTCGAGGTACGGATATCTCGAAGTATTTCAGAGAGTCCCTTGGAATTCAAGATAACGAGAGTCGACTGTATGTCAACAATCCAGAGCCCAGTCAGCAGGTAATTTAGTTCATGTTTTACCTGAATGTGTACTCAACTATTGAAATCTAATGGGTATCTTCACTGTATGTATATTCAGCAGTCACAGCTTACACCCTTGTGGGTGTCATGTCTTCCTTGTACGTCTATTCGGTAATCTAGTCGGTGTATTCCGTGTATGTATACCCAGTAACTGCAGCGCGATCTAACGCGCTGATAGGTCTACACTGTGTACCTTAAGAAAAGTTGCAGCCATTAGCACTTCATCAATGATTACTATATTTATCCCCGCGCTTTTCGATGAAAAAGCGGGGATATTGTTATATCCCCCGTCCGTCCGGCCGTCCGTCCGTCTGTAATGTCACACCATTGCTCCCAGATCATTTAAGCTAAAAACGTTCACAGGCGATAGCCCTATGGATGAGGACTGGAGGAACGCATTTGGAATTTTGATGTGCACGGAGATATGCGATGGCGCTGGCGCTGGCGCGGGGATATGCGATGGCGCGACATCGACTTGCTCTAGTTTCATTATGTCATTATCGTTTTCCACCGTGAGAGCAGGCCTCGTGCATTGTTATAAATGGTTGTAGCTTGACTATATAATGCCAAGTGGGTGTCTGTCCAATACTTGCAGCTGGCAATCTATTGGCTGTCTTCCCTGTATGTATACTCAATGCCAAGTGGGTGTCTTTCCCAGTATGTGTACTCAATAGTTGCACTCTGTCTATTAAGTATCTTCCCTATATGTCTACTCAGTATCAAGTGAGTGTCTTCCCCTGTATGTCTACTCAATAGCTGCACTCGGTCAATTGGGTGTCTTCAAATATCAAGTGAGTGTCTTTCCCTGTATGTATACGCAGTAGCTGCACTCAGTCAATTGGGTGTCTTGTATGTCTTCAAATATCAAGTGAGTGTCTTTCCCTGTATGTCTACTCAATAACTGCAGTCTTTCTCTGTATGTCTACTCAATAGCTGCACTCAGTCAATTGGGTGTCTTGTGTGTCTTCAAATATCAAGTGAGTGTCTTTCCCTGTATGTCTACTCAATAGTTGCACACAATCGACTAGGTGTCTTGTGTGTCTACAAATATCAACTAAAGATATCTAGGAGATGACATTCAAAAGCATTACTGCTTACAATCAGATGCTATTCAACATATCTGTTGTATGGCTGTTACTTTATATTTGCTTGAAAAATAAATTAATGTTTAAATCAATATCAGCTGAGTGTCTGCCCCTGTATGTCTACTCAGTAGTTGCACAAAATCTATAATCTATATAGTCTATCCTGTGTGTCTACAAATAGCACTGGGTGGTTTCCCCTGTATGTCTATTCAGTAGTTGCACATAGTCTATCAGGTATCTTGTGTGGCTACACATAGCAAGTGGGTGTCTTTCCCTGTATGTCTACTCAATAGTGTCTACAAATAGTAAGTGGGTGACCTCACGCGTTATAGTCTTTATAGTCATGATTTTATTATCTCCGCGCTTTTTGAAGAAAAAGCGGGGATATTGTTATACCCCCGTCCGTCCGGCCATCCGTCCGTCCGTACGTCCGTCTGTAATATCACACCATTGCTCCTAGACCATTTAAGTTAGATTCTCGAAACTTTCACAGGCGATAGCCCTATGAATGAGGACTGGAGGAACACATTCGGAATTTTGATGTGACCCCTGGGGGCAGGGCCAGGTGGGTATGGCCCAGAAGGGTCTAAAATTCATTTTGTACAAACATAGTCATGCTGCAATTCAAATCGAAGGTTATGAAGAATATACTGATGCAAAATTTTTGCTCCGGGGGCATGTCTGGGGGTCACTAGAGGTAAAAAAGTAGGATTTTTTTTTTATTGTCGCCCAACTCCACTTAGGCTTTTTTTTTATTTAGAACCTTGCAACCGTCACAGGTAATAGACCTACGGATGAGGACTGGAGGATAACATTCGGAATTTTGATGTGACCCCTAGGGGCAGGGCCGGGGGTGTGGCCCCAAGGGTCCAAAATTCATTTTGTACAAACAAGTCGTGTTACATATCAAATCGAAGGTAATGAAGGGTAGAATACAGTGGTGCAAAAATTTTGCCCTGGGGGCATGTCTGGGGGTCACTAGGGGTCAAAAAGTAGGATTTTGGGTCTTATTTTTTGATGCACCCAACTCCTCTTAGGCTTTTTTAGCTAGAAATTTGAAACTGTCACAGGTAATAGCCCTATGGATGAGCCCTGGAGGAACACATTTGGAATTTTGATGTGCACGGAGATATGCGATGGTGCTGACGCGGGGATATGCGATGGCGCACCATCGACTTGCTCTAGTTTTGTTTTTATTTTTGTGGATTATCAAACAGGATTATAAGAAAAATATATAATTACAGGAGACTGGGGACAATCTACCTCCACCACAGCAAGGCGATCAAAGTGCAAGACAGGATCCAATCAACACAACAGTAAGACACAAACAGGATAAACACACGTAAAACGGCCCGCGGCCAGCAGCCACAATGCCCCAGACTGATCAATATCATAGCCATAAAATATTCTCAAGATGGGAAAGTATATACCTTTCTACCTGGCAAGATTGTTTGCTGCTTTACACAGAGACTTGCAACTCTGGACAGATATCAGAAAAAAATAAAAACGAGTTTTGCGACGCCCAATACTACTCGCCGCCTTAGACCGATCCGTGGTAAAAAACTACCGCGACCGTTTAATCGATTTTGCTGGCATCAAATCGTCACCCTGGGCTCAAGTAGTCCACCACACATACAAACCAACAGATCAGTGTTATTGTAGGTGTGTTTAAACAAAAAAGAGAATAACGAAGCCAAAGCTGGTAGGTCTTTTTTGAAGCAGCTAAACAAAAGAGCAGCGACACGGAAATAGGGCCCCGTCCGGGGCCTGAGCGGACATCAGTCATTGGATAACAGATGGGCCGCACCATGCGAAAACGTGTCATCGGGCGTATGCGGACAGCGAAGGCCCGGATCAGACTGCGCTGATGCGCAGTCTGATCCAGGCATTCACTGTCCGCTAACAAAATCATTGAATGTGTGAAGGAGAGCAAGCGTACGGACGATCCTTTTCGCATGCACATGATGATCTAACTGCGCATTTTGTGCATCGTCGAAGGCACTTTTTTTCGCTTGACACGGTCCAGTTGTAGAATATGTTTATGTACAGCAAATATTCTTAGTAGACATTTCGGCCTCTGTGGCTAAGCCGGATCTTATCTGTTTGCATATGTCTCGAAGACCCCTTTTCTCATGAGGCGGGTCACAATGGCCACGCCAAGCGAAAAATGCCTTCGAATATGTTCAAAGTGCAACAGTCAGATCATCCTGCGCATGCGTAAACTATCATCCTGGGCCTTTGCTCTCCATTCATACATTCTGTAATATCCAATGATTCTGTTAGCGGACAGTGAAGGCCCTAATCACACTGCGTGGATGAAGATGAAATTTTGAGTCAAATGGGGTTCGAATAGGGGCTCGACTGAATCCTCCCACGATTCCTCGTTTGTTGTTATCTGTACAAAAAGCCAAACGTTTATATTGCGCAAATGAATGGGTGCACTTTTCAAATTTTCTACATGTTTTGATAAGGGAGACAATTTGTGACTGTTTGCTTACCTGTACACCAATTCCCTTCTGAAAAGGAACCTTCTTCTTTTAGTGTTGGCCGACTGGAGACCAGGAGGTCGCGGGTTCAACCCCCGCCGAGGTCGGCAACATTCTTTCGTGGAGATTGATCATGAAATATTTTCTACAGTCATTCTCTCCCTTCCGCTGATTCAAGAAGGGCAGTTGTCAGTTTCTGGCGATAGAATGTGCACAATACTGGTTAATCGCTTAGAGGATTAAGCCTGCCCAGTAAAAGTGTAGTTAGGTAAACTGACCGCGCTCGACATGACCTCATTGGGTTGACTGGGCCGTAAAACCTCAACACAAGCAAACACACTTTTAGTGTTGGTCCCATTTCAGAAGGAAGCAAAAGCAATTGACAGTTACCTCCCTTGAAAATGTTTCGCTTATTAAATAGATACCTTAGAACAAAACTCAGTATGCAACTCTTGTCGTCTGTTTGTGTTGAGGTTTTACGGCCCAATCAACACAATGGGGTCATGTCAACCTAACCACTGGTTGTTGGGCAGGCTTAGTCCTTTAAGAGGTTAAACAGTATTGTGCACATTCTTTCAGAAGCTGACAACTGCCCTTCTTGAATCAGCGGAAGGGAGAAAATGACCGTAGAAAATAAATATTTCATGATCAATCGAAAGAATGTCGCCGACCCGACTGGGTCGAACCCGCAACCTCCTGATCAGCATTCGGACGCGCATCCAACTGAGCCACCGAGGCCGGCAACTCTTGTCGTAGTATAAAGCAAACATACAAGGAAGAATTTTATTTTCACTGTATCCTTGGAAAAAAAAATAAAAGAAAGAAAAAGCTGGCAACACACATACAAGTAATACATGTATATGAGTGGGCCTTTAATTTGAGAATATGAAATGGTAGGATTCCTGCTTTTATAAATGCATGTCCGTTGCAAAGGTATTGTCAAAGTTACTCATCCCCATCCCTGCCCCGCACCCACACATCGCCACCCCTGCTCCCCGAGTTAAAACATGAAAACTTAAACGTAAAACAGTATTTTTTTTTAGAACAAGCATACATTATCAAATCGTGGCTGAATGGCTGAAATATTTATTTAGTTGCTATAAATACTAAAACAATCAAATGCCTTGAAAGACTATTACAATATGATTGCCTGAGAAGTACCAAATCGGCAAACTTCGTAAGATTCCGTAACCTATATCATTCAATGGCTTTCAATCGGAAAACCTATACAAGAATAATCTTACACAAAAAGCTTGGTCTACGCTTCGCATAACAATAAATGTTAATGGTGATTTTAATAGTAATTGGGTTCTACACAAGCAAATCTTAGCTAAATCGGCTAACTTTCAAAATGCTAAGGGTGAATTAGAGAGGTTTAAATGATATATCGTCTAAATGAGAATGACCCTAGCTCACAATAAAATGTGAAATTACAGCTTATTTCACATCTCTTTTAGGCTTACTGCATAAAAAATTAAAGAAGTAGTTATAAGAATATCAATTTTTGTCACGTTGTCCCGGGAATCTATAAATTGCGCTTAGCAGTACCAATGCATCCACTCAGTTTTAGTAGAATTGTCAAGATTAATGTATAATTTGCTAAAGTGTTGCCATGGTAACCTTTAGAGTATCAATGTAAGTGCATTGTGCCGAAAAAAGTGCAAGTGAATGGAGAGCACCTTGGTGTTCCAATACTTGAAATATTATTCTATCCTATTCAGTGTTATATCTAGCGCCGGGTTTAACTTGTAAACAACACGCCTAAGGTCAATAGTGCATTGTGGGCCAATAATCAAATCACTTCCGTGTCCGAAACTATACGCCAAAGGGCGTAGACAATCACACCATGGCTGTAAATCGGCAAACCTCGTATGATTCCGTAACCTACATCAGATAATAGAGGTAGCAATTCGCGAGGTGAGCTGAATGTATATATGTTCAAGGTCCCGGATATATTTAAGCGAGAACGGAAACTGTTGAAATAGACATACTTATTACCGTGTTTACCGTAAATATTCAGACACGTTTTTCAGCAAACTGTGTAGACCCAGATCAGACGCCGCGGCGTCTGATCAGGGTCTACACTATTTGCCACTCATCTTGCTTTTAAACACATCGACAGGCTGACAAATGGACTGATATGGTACGGAGTTGATGCGTCCGAAATTTTAAGATAAATACTCAAGATATGCACATATATGATGCATTATTTTTAATTAATGCAGATTTGTGTTTTCTCCTTCACATATAATAAATTTTTGGCTGCGTAACGTGAGAGAAGCTCTTATGCTACATGCGAACAGCAAAGACCCAGATCAGCCTGCGCATCTGCGATGTTTTATGAGGGCCTTTTTCTGTTGATCTGTGCATTCTATTGTGGTCATTGATTCCGTAAGCGGGCAGTGCATGTCTTCATCAGAATGCGCAGATGCGCAGACTAGTTTTGACGCCCAGGTTTCCGGATTTGCCGTAGGGCCTTGTTCCCGCTTAAGCATTAACTTTTATTGCCGCCCGAGGCTTTCAAACATACCGTATATACGCTAAATATTTGAATACCATACTTTTCTTTACTACTTGTTGATGTGTCTTAAAACTGCTAGATGGATTGCAAACAGTGTAGACACTGATCAGACGCCGCGTTCTGCGGCGTCTGATCTGTGTTTACACTGTTTGCTAAAGCATAGATACCCGAACTTTTATGGAAAAATACGGTCCCCCGAGGCTAGTTAATTTACAAGTATGATATATAATAACCTGCATTTTTGCACTCCGTCTTCTAACAATGAATTTCGTTAGACTGGGAGTTTACAAACAGATAGCACGACATCCCTGGATAGCTGTTGTCTGCCTGTTCGTCTGTCTGTACGCAATATTTAGGTAGGTGGTTCTATCTATCTATCTATCTATCTATCTATCTATCTATCTATCTATCTATCTATCTATCTATCTATCTATCTATCTATCTATCTATCTATCTACCTGCCTGCCTGCCTGCCTGCCTTTTTACCTACCAACCGACCCACCCTCCCAGCCACCCCCTTCTTCCCCCCCCTCCCTCCCACGCACCCACCCTCTCACCCAAATACACCCACCCACCTATCTATCTATCTATCTATCCATCTATCCATCTATCTATCTATCCCTACCTACGTATCTATCTACGAACTCCATGAATAGTGCTTCTTTTAAATACACACACGTACGCTTGTATGTCATTCTCTTACATGTATACATAGTTTCAGTTACATAGATCGAAATCATTACGGGATAATGAAACCCGGACTGTATTCAGAAATACAAAGTGATCGCGAATGTTTTGCCCTGGATACCTGTACCTAATGAAGAGCACCAACAGGAGCAGGGATCCAGGGCACAAGACTCATGCGTATCTTGCACTTTTGAACGCAACCTAAACCCAAAGGATACATATAAAACCATGCGTTACAGATAGTTTCCTAACACTACGGCTTCATTGTCGACTAGAAATCCTTCTGTTTGTCTCTTTCAGACCAGAGAGTATTAGAAACATAGGAAAATATCTCTTCACAGGTAAGTTCACTCGTTTAGAAAATATCATAATTAAAATGGAACAGCCCAAATCGAAATCGGGTTTCATGACATACACAAACAGCAACCTAAATCAGCCTGTGCATTCACGCCATCTGATCAGGTCCTATGGGGTTCAATACAGATTCCGCCGGGAATATCGAAGAATGATACTGTCCAGAAAAAGTTTGTATTGTCATAAAATTAGCTGATGGGGATACATGTAAGATATTTTTGTAAAAAGGCAGGCATAATTAAACATTTCATCAGCAGTGATAAAGAAAAGTTACACAACTATTTTAGAATGACCACGCAAATGCATGGGTGGCTAGGAGGAACGGGGTGTGTGTGTGTGGGTGGGGGGGGGGGGGGGCGTGGGGGATGGGGGGAGGGGATCCCATCTAAATTTTCACAGAAATACTTGCTATGAAAAACAAGAGTTGTATGTAACCATTATGCTGTTGTGACAAGGTAGTGTAATAAGAATGCAATTACACAATTGTTTTGGTGCCTTTGACCAGGATTCGATCACCAAATGAACCGCTTTTGGAAGCATACGCGAGAGTATTGGATATATTGCTTTGTATTGCTGTTGTATTGCTGTTGTCATCTAAAGTAGGCCATCTAGGCGTTAAAGATTACTAATTAACGTTTTAAATTTGACCTTTTTCGGTTTTGCATTGTCTGAGAGGATAATCTGATCATGAGCTGTAAGATAAATAGGTCCTTGTGACTTTTCTTCTGCTTAAGTCTGGCCGAGTGTTTCCCAAACGCCATGTCAAAAGACGTCTTGGTGCATTTGTACACAGCGAAGCACAGATCAGCATTCACATTCACAATCTTATCAGAGCATTCAATCTGCGCTAGTAGAATCATTTGACGCTGTACAATATATAGATCTACAGAAAATGTCAATGTCAGTTTGTGCAGTTTCCCTGGCTTACCTTGATCTTTATCCCCACGCTTTAGCGATGGGGATATTGTGAACGACTTGGTCCATCCGTTCGTTTCACCGTCCGTCCGTCTCTCCGTCCGTCATGATATCTCCTCCTAAATCACTGGACTGAATTTGATCAAATTTGCTACATGACTTCTCCTGTTGTGAGGGTGTGGGGGAGGGAGTCTGTCTGTCTGTCCGTCCGTCCGTCACGTGGGGATTGTGCAATGGCGTGCCATCGACTGCACGATCTAGTTACTGTTAAATGCCCGTTAAACGACTGTTTATTTTTCCAATGGCCCGACTTTTTAGGCCAAATAAAAATTATGTGTGTTTAGGACAACTTTAGAAAAAAAATAGGTAGGGTAGGTAGGGATTCTTTGTTTTACATTTTTATGAAGAATAATACCATAATTATCAAATATATTTGGACTTAGCACATAATTCACATAAACTTTTTCCAAGTCTGTTTGATTATCCTTAGAAGATTCTAAATGTACTCATAGAGTGGCAAATAGTGTAGACCCTGATCAAACAGCAGTCTGATCTGGGTCTACACTGTTTGCTCAGCCCCCCCCCCCCCCCCCCCCCCCTTGTCCGAATGCTTAGCATAAATGTTTTTGTTAAGAAAACATGAAAAAAATTGCTAGGTTTCACCAGGAAAATTAGGTAGGGTAGGGTTACCCTAAACACGCATATTTTTTTTATTTGGCCATATATATTTTTAGGTCAATATGAGAGCGACATTGGTTATATATCAGAATACCTGGACGTGTTTATTTATCCGCCGGATAACTTTGCTTTTGCCAAAAGCGGAAGTCAAGCCACTATTTACGTCAAGTTTGGCAATAAAGGCCAGAGACAAATACGTTATGGAAAATGGGCGCTTTTCTTTAATAGGTAAGTAATTTTGGACACTAAAATGCAAAACAGCCAATAGCAAATGTGACCTGTTCTTCTGCATTTTTCACTTTAACCATTCAATTTTTTTTTGTATAATGGTACTTTTTTCTTATACATTAACTTGGTCCTGCTGAGCCTGGATATGCACTGTTTGTCATTAAGTTTGTGAATTTGTATCAACAAGCTATATCGAGTAATCTGATTGGCTGACAATTAGACGTGGGCGTGGCATCTTAATTTATTCAGTATGACAATGCATGCTTCGTAATCTGTGGAGCTTTTTGTTAATTATATACGTATACTTGGTAACGTTTTTGTTTTAGTTTGATGCCCGTGCAGCTAGAAAACCTGAGCTGTGGAATGAGCAGTGGACATGTAAATGGTGGACTCTATTACGTGATGCCTCTGCGCTGGGAATTTCAGGAGATAAAGCCCGGTACCTCCCTTCTTTGTCAATTTCACCTTTTGTACGGCGCTATAGCCAGGTAAGATTAATTTCTGGTGTGCTTTTTTATCTCTGCGGAAAAATATAAAACAATAAAATAGATGAATGTAACTTAATGCCTATTGTTTTCAACAGGATGCATTTATCTGCATTAGTAGACTTTTTTGCAGGGACACAACTGATTAGAATATTATAAGGTAGACTAGATTGTACCCCTTAGAAAACCAAACAGGTATAAAATATAGAATCTGGAGACATACCGTACCAGAGTTTCTGTTCAAAGTTTGTTACATTGAAAAGATGGGCACTCGCTATTATACAATGAATAAGAAATACAAAAAAAGCTTGAAATCTCAAAAGGAAGTCGTGCAAGTTTCTAGAGGAGGCATACTGATGACAGATGGAACTCATTAGGGGTTTCGCTAAACACACTTTTCACATGCTCAAGATGGAAAAGAAGGAAAATAAGAAGAAGAAGACGAAGAAGAATAAGAAGAAACTAATCCCCTAACAAACCCAGGCATGAGGAAAAGGACAGGAAAAGTTTTCCAAAAGGAACTGACATTAATAAGACGTTGGTCGACGTTATTGTGACGTGGTATAAATGTCATGCGCCCGCTGAGTAATGTGTGATACAAACATCAAGTGACACTCCATGACTGGTTACCCGTGAAATGAATACAGACAACCCTTGTTTGTACATTGTTTTATTCTACAGTATGTGTTGTACTCGTATATAAACCATAGACTTTACTTTGCTTTAATCGAAGATTTACCATGTACAAAAATAAACAGCGACACCACAAACACAATCACCAGTACCACTATTACTACTACTACCACTATTACTATTACTGATGCTACTACTACTACTACTACTTCTATCACTACTACTACTACTGAGAAACATCAAGGACACCACACACCAATAATGATTATGATAATTATAATCATCAGTGCCACTATTACTTCTACTAAGAAACAACAGTGACACCACACTAACCAATAATAATAATAATAATAATAATAATAATAATAAGAAGAAGAAGAATTGTATGAACATATACATTCTAGACACAGATGAAAGGGATCTGAAGAAGTAGCCTGATCTGAACTGCATTCCTTGCCAATCAGTTTACAGTGTTCAGGCCCATCGCAAGGCAGTCAGGTGGAGGTATCAAAATTTAATAGCAGTGCCTATGTTAACACTTGCCATACAGATTACATTAAGATACCACACCCACGTCTAATTTTCATCCAGTCAGATTACTTGATCCAGGTTATTGATACAAATCCATACATAATATATAATACTTAATAACAAACAGTGCAGATCCAGATTCAGAAGCGAACTTATCTAGATCTACACTGTTTGCAAAGACAATAGCTTCCTCAGAAGCCAACTAGTCTGTATCTGCACTGTTTGCAAAGACAGGGCATATTCGGGCTCAGCAGGACCAGGTTTAAGGGTTATAACGTACCTCTTCGTGTATATTTCAGGTCCGATTTCATGCCAAATTGGTATGTGGCTTACACGGATGACCGACTCGGTTCTAGAGTTATTTCTAGCACAGCAGATGATGATCTAAAGTTTGTAGGAAACTTTGATTCACCTAGCAAATGGAAGAGCCACCCGGCTGACAACTTCAACCCATATACTCCAGGTATTACTCGAAATAAATACAAGTATATCAATCTGGTAGGGCTAAAGACACTTTGCTTCATTTATAATTATACACCCTGAAAATAACCCCATCTCTTCTCAAATGGAGCTAGTTGCGCTTAAAACGGGGTGGGAGTGCGGGATGGAAGACATTTTCCTTAAAAGGTAGCTTTTGTAAAGGCTAAGAGACCATTTACGCAAGGGCCACCTTTTAAGGAAAGTGTATAACACTCCAATAGAGAGGCCAACTTTGAAACGGGATCTTAGAGTGATCTCCATTTGAAGAGTATATTTTGTCGTTGTATTTATATCTACAAATGATTCATAATAAATAAAATGATAGCCAAAAATCAAAGTATTTCATACCAGCATCAATGCCGCATATTATCTTATTACAGAAGGGCGCTATCACTTGAACAAAATTCCAGACAACGCTCTATCCCGACTTGTCATACCTACACCAAAGACGCTGAGAAAGGTTCCCGGCAGGAGTGTGACGTTTGATACAAATTCGTGGAAAGTCCTGAAATCTGATGAGTTTCCGAACGAGGCTAAATATTTGGCTGGTATGTATAACATTATGCTATGGTGAAGGCAATGATAAAATCGACGGGAAATTCTCCATGTATAAGGTACCCTGTGTTTCCCCTATAACTATGTAGTGAAACCATGGCAACGACGGGTTCCTCTTGTGTGGGTACTAAAACCATCTAAGCAGATTCTATTTGTGTGGACTATGCACTTTTTAGTCAGGAATAGTTATGTATTTCTTAGAATAATAAAGTATTTTGGTCCTGTTTTGAATGATTTATAAACAAATACTTGCACAGAGTAATTGGGTATTAGACAAATATTAATGGCACAGAGCGGTTCTCATCATAATCTGTATAATTTGGTCTGCGAGCAGTCTTGTCAGTATCCTGCTGTTTCTTGGCGTTTTTTTCTGTATATAGAAGCAGCAGAAAAGCGGGGATGGAATGAATGTACACGGAACAAACATCCGAAAGCGAGTTATAACGTTTCTCTCCAAACACCTCTAAATGACCGGTCAACAGGACTAGTTTTCTTTGCGCAAATACAGTGACTGTCGTTATACGCAATGAATTTCCGGATCATAAGGATACGGAAATATGGAAATTTTAATAATTTAAGATTTAAATAAATGTCAACAGAGAACTCAATCTATTGCGAGAAACATTTCTGATACATATACTTCCGATACAAACCCAAAAGAGAAGAAATATCAAGAAAAACCATAGAGAGAAAGCCAGAGAGAAATAAACTGGTCAGAGCGAGGTTTTGGACAAGCGCTGGCTGTGACCACAACGCCTAATCGTTTAGAGACAGTCGTTATAACCAGTGGGTAGTGATTTGAACTAAATTTCTGTAAATGACCCTTCGGATCGGATTTCAATACCCCGCCCCCACCACAAAAAAAAAAAAAAAAAAAAAAAAAAAAAAAAAAAGAGAAAAGTCCAGGGAGTGCCACAATCACAGCCCTTCTCCGACACCAAGAGGAAGAAGAAACCAACAAAACCAAACAAGCACAAATCGAATAAACGTACGAAAAGCACTAAGGTTAGCTCTCTCTTCCCCAAGAGAGGTAATCGCAATGCTAAAAAGACTGAAAAACACAAGAACAAAATAACACAAGGTAAGACAGAAAACAAATCGCCTTGTAGAATAAACCACAAAGCAACAAAGAGTAAGACCAAAACCGGGACCACCGCCTTAGAACGGTCAGTAGAGTAAATCACCGGAGGTGGGGGTGGGGGTGATGGGGTGGGGTTAAAGCACATTTACAACTAGCCAACTTCACCCTGGGTGGCGATGCTGCTCTTATTACAGAAATACATAAAAATTCGGTTCGCATAAAGTCTCCCAACACAGTCAGTGCATCAAAGCGAAAACATAAAAATCAAATTAATCAATATAATAAACAAAGACGAGTTCTCATGGCGAACTCTACTATATGCCAGAGTAAATGTTGAACCACTGCGGGCCAAGCCAAAGACATATCATCAAGCCCCAACCCACTGGTTAAAGTTTTACGAAGAGGCCGTCATTGAGTCTGAGGCCCGAACCGCCGTCGTGCAATTCAAGAGTGAAGCATAGCCATCAACAATGATTGGGTTGACAACTAGGCATGCAGTCTGCCGCATAATATCCAGGCTATAGCCACTTCTTTTATAACGGTTAATAAGTTTTTCTGAATTGTTCCGAAAAGTTAGATTTTCCTACATTTTTTTCTAAATCTGTACACTAAGTCACCGTAAAATTCAAGTTGACCAATTATTCTGAGAATAATTAATTAGATTTCGAAACACTAATAATCAAAGGTTTAAAAAAAATATATGCTCTCAAGTTCCTTTCTGACACACGAATCTCAGCTAAGAAACACACACACACACACACACACACACACACACACACACACACACACACACACACACATATATATATATATATATATATATATACACACACAGCCGAAGGATGTTGTACAAGAATTTTAATTTCATCAGCGAGCTTTGACAGGAGCTCCTATGAAAATATTGTATTCATATCTGAATATTACATGTTTATACGATAATATTGTATAATAATCGTAATTTCCAGAAATAATTGTCTGTTTCCAGAAAAGCTCCTAATTTCTTCTACAAATCAAAAACCAGATAATAAATTTATTGAACTGAAGCAGTCAACGGAAATGGATGCGGAGGAATATCATCTTTTGGTGAATTCTGCGGCCCAGTCTGTGTATATCACAGCAAAAAGTAGTGCCGGTGCATTTTATGGTGTGCAGACATTGCTCAGTATTTTAGCTGCGGATGAATCTACTATACCCCCTGTGGAAATAAGGGACAAACCAAGGTAAAGTAATTGTTAGATATGTCTAGTTTGCTGCAGGTAACTCACTATCTCTCATAAGCAAAGAACAAACTTACACATATGCTGTTCGCGTTTTGTTGTGAAATGTGTGTCGGACCATATTCATCCAAAAATGTACAAGCACAGGGAAGAGAAAATCAAGTTACTTAGTAAAGATAACAATCATAAAGCTCAGACCTTGTAAAGAGTCGTAAGTTGATTCGTTTTGCTAGAGGATCTAGTCAAGTCACTGACTTTGATAATCAAACTAAAATTTTTATCACTAAACTTATTAAGCAGGGATATCGGTATCATAATCAACGTACAACATTTTTCTATGGTTTATCGCCGGCATTCTGAATTAATGTCCAAACATAACGTTCATTTGCAAAGAGCGTTCGTTGGCAAGAAGGTCTTTCGGAACCTGAATTTCATGGTGACTGTAGATTATTTTTTGTTTCCTTTGGGATCATCGAGCCCATTCTAGTTACTTTGAAAATCGAATACCGCTTAAGTCAATGCTAGAGACGTATGCATCCTTTCAGACTACATAGTTGCATAGGAAGACATCTTTGTCGTTGTTTTTATTTATTTTTTTTTTGTCTTTTTAATTTCCAAAAGGATTTTTTTTTAGATTTTTATTATTTTTGTTTATTTCTTAATTCTTACAGATTTCCTTACCGTGGAGTCATGATTGACGTCGCGAGAAATTTCCAATACAAAGAATCCATTATGAAGTTTATTGACGTCATAGCAACGTATAAACTGAATAAATTACATTTGCATCTTACTGATGACGAAGGTTGGAGATTGGAAATACCAGGACTACCAGAATTAGTGGAGGTTAGATATGGGCGGCGTCAAGCGAAAAAGTACCTTTGAACATGCGCAAAATGTGCGGATTTACATCATCCTGCGCATGCACAAAGTATCATACGCACCTTTGCTTTCCATTCATACATTCTGTAGTATCCACAGATTCTGTTAGTTGATAGTGAGCTAACAGAATCATTGAATACAACAGACCACCAATCTAAAATAACTCAAAATAGACAGCTTTAAATTTTCATTTCTTTATAACTTGCCTATAAAACGTGAGAAAAACATGTTTCTAAAAATAGAATTTTCCGTTTAGTCGACGATAAAAAATCATTCCGATCATTCACAAGAGGTAAAAGTGACCGACGATCGATTATAATCGATCATCAGTGGCAACACGAAGTGAAGACCCTGATCAGACTGGGCGAACAGCAGGCTAAGCTGGGTCTTCGCTGTCCGCATGTGCTCGAAAACGTTTTTGCTTGGCCCATATATACTAATTATTCTGTGTTAGGTACTCATGACCTTTAACCCTTGTCCTGCTGAACCCGGATATGCTCTGCCTTTGCAAAACAGTGTAGATTCAGATAAGTTAGCTTCTTAAAAGCCAACTGATCTAGACCTGCACTGTTTGTCATTAAATATGTGAATTTGTGTCAACAACCTGGATCAAGTAATCTGATTGGCTGAAAATTAGAAATTGGCGTGACATCTCAATTTATTCAGCATGGCAAAAGTCTGTTGGCTGGAAGTTAGAAGAGGGCAAGGCATAATTTATTCAGCATGGACAGGGTTAATCAATGAATAAATATAGATATACAAAAATTAACTTTGCCATAAAGCTGTTTTTCGTAATTGTGGCCATTTTCTGATTAGTCCAGATTTTTTTTTTTTTTTTTTTTTTTTTTTGCGCACGCTGGACAAAGCTACATATGTTATGTCCTCACTTTTTTAGATGGAAAATCGAGGTAGGTACTTGACAGGGGAAGCAAGCATCCTCACGCATGAGGTAGGAGGCACTTTCCTGGGTGTGTGTACGTCCTCTCGAGCCACCTTAACTGAAGATGTGTCATGCAGCATATTAGAAACAATTACATATATGCCTAGCGTCCGCTGGCAAACAGTCTAAACGCAGATCAGACGCCACAGAACGCGGCGTCTGATCAAGGTATACACTGTTTGCATTAAATACAGAAATTTCTATAAAACATGGTGATAAAATAAAATTAACCACACACCCTTCTATTGGAAATTCAGCGGTCCAAAGAGTTAACTCTAGTCCTGCAGAACCCGGATATACCCTTCCTTTGCAAACAGTGCAGATCCAGATCAGTTGGCTTCTGAAGAAGCCCACTGATCTGGATCTGCACTGTTTGCCATTAAGTACAGTCGAACCTCGTTATCTCGAACTCGCTTTCGAATTACCGCTTATCTCGAAGTGAAAATCTGGTCCCTGTTTTAACATGAAACTATGGCAACAGGTAACAAAATAATGTGAAAAAGAGGAGAAATTGCTCCTCAGGAGCAATTTATCCTCTTTTCCACATTATTTTATATATATATTTCTAACTTCAGGAGTCAAATTACATATTCATTCGTAAAATGTGGTTGTTCAATTTATTGTTTTCCTCACTCTCTCAACTCTGATATGTCGAAGTACGGATATCTAGAAGTGTTTCAGTGAGTCCCTTGGAATTCGAGATAACGGGAGTCGACTGTATATGAATTTTTATCGACAACCTGGATCAAGTAATGGCTGATAATAAGAAATGGGCAGGGCATCTTAATTTATTCAGGATAACGAGGGTTTATGCGCTTCTAATACAGTTGACACTCGTTATCTCGAAGTCCAAGGGGACTCTCTCTGAAATACTTCGAGGTATCCGTACCGCGACATGTCAGATTTGCAGATTTGAGTAAATATATAAATAAAACAAACACATTTAACAAATGAATATGTAAACTGACTCTTGAAGTTAGAGATACGAGTATATTGAAAATATTGTGAAAAAGAGGAGAAATTGCTCCTTAAGAGCAATTCCATCTCCCTTTCCACAATACCTTGTTACCTGTTGTTTGATTTCCGTGTTAAAACAGGGACTAGATTTTCACTTCGAGGTAAGTGGTCATTCGAGATAAGCGAAGTCGATATAACGAGAATCAACTGTAGTTGTAGGTGATTAGGGGTTAGCTACACATAACATTATCTTTAATCTAGATCGGATCTCGACGATGCCATCAACAAATACATAGTCAATGTCTCATACCTAGCCTAGGCTCTGGTCCAAATCCAACTAGCCCCGGTTCTGGATTTTATACTGTAGATGACTATAGGCAGATTCTCAAGTATGCAAATGAGAGGCACGTGCAGATTATACCAGAAATAGATATGCCAGGTCATGCTCGGTGAGTATACACATTTACATACGGTAAATGGCTTCTTTTTGTGCGTCCCAGTAGGTATACAACGTTAATACAACGTGGATTCAACGTTGATTCAACGTAAAGACGTTGAATCAACGTTTAATCGACGTTGATTAAGAAATAGTTCAGCTCCAGCAGTGATTTGTCGAATAATAAGTCACTGTTTGGAGGTCAGTTGGAAAGAAGATCAAATCACGAGCGCGGAGCGCGAGTGATTTATCTTCTTACAACTGACCGACAAACTGTGATTTATTACTCAACAAACACGCACAAGAGCTGATCTATTTTGATTCTAACACATAGAAAACGACGAAAAAGTAATTGTATCCTTCAGCTTCCAACTTTCCGCCATCAAATAAAGTGATCCCACCAATAGTTTTGACTGTAACGCTGGCGTTTACATGCATTTCTTACGTTGCTGACACGAGAAAAAAACGACGTTACGCCGTCTAACGTCGTGAAAACGAAGACCGACGGCAGCAAAGTGTAAAATGACGTCGAAACGGCGCCAGATTGGGTCGCGCGCTTCCGCCCAGTGATTTGTTGCAGAATAAATCACTGAATTTAACCATTTGCTATTTAGGCGAGGAGTGTTAGAATTCAACGTTATATGCCCGCTGGGGTGTTTATTGTATCTGTATTCGCGGAAAACTGGGTTAGCTTGATAGTGATGGTATTCTATGGTTTATGTTCCTTTCAAAATATTTAATTAAATAAGACGTATTCGGCGTTTTGTGTTTGTACATGCACAGATCAGGCACCACATGCATACAGTATTGACTTCATGGAATCTTTATGAACGCTTGGTGTCGCTGTTTATCATGTCCATCACAAAACGCCACCGTCTCCATTTGTTTGTGTTGACGTTTTACGACCCAGTCAACCCAATGGGATCATGTCGAGCGCGGTTAGTTTACCTAACCACACGTTCGCTGGGTAGGCTTAGTCCTCTAAGCGGTTAACCAGTATTGTGCACATTCTTTCACCAGAAACTGACAACTGCCCTTCTAGCTTATTTGCTCAACCGTGACATCTCAAGTAGATAAATGTGCTAATGATCTGAAATATCCGCACAGAGTATGAACTGCTTCTACACCTTTGTTTGTCAGACAGCTCATAGGCGTTTTATTTGACAGTCATATTGACTTATTGAAATATATGAAAAATAGATTTAGTAATGAGTTAATGTTTATTCTAATTCTATGTATCTTAAATAGCACGCCATGTTTTGTCTAATTAAGTCAGCAACTGTCTTTTAGCGCAGCTATTTATTCCATGGCGAAGAGAGAAGAAAATCACCGACACAGGGACAGTTCAATCAGTAGAACCTCATACTTACTCTCCGATGACTCCGTGTCTGCTCACTCTGTCCAAAACTGGTTAGGGAATGCTATTAATCCCTGTCTAAACTCTACCTATCAGTTTATAGAAAAGGTAATTTGAAATTTATCTGACGTTTTAGCGCTTATAAAATAGTTTGATGTTATAAGCGACATGTAAGCCCAGAAGACCTTAAAATCCTATTTCCGCACATGCGTTTCAGTAAACGAGAAAGTGACCCAGTGGGTCACGTATACCCCAGGCCGGGGGCCCCCGTAGCCTAGTGGAAAGGAGAGTTGACTCCTAATCCATTAGACTTCTCACCGCTGTGGTTCGAGTCTAGCTCTGGTCACATGTGGGAAAGCCAAGTTCTGCTTACGGATGGTCAGGTGGTTTTCCCCGGGTTCTCCGGTTCTCGCCAACCTTTGATGAACGATCGGCTCTATATAAGTGAAATATTCTTGAAAGGGCCGTAAAACCTAAATCAAATCATCCACATAGCAAAATAAACAACTTATGCATTTTGTGCTAAGGTAGCCAAACAAATAAACGATAAACAGAGGTAATAAAATGATAATGACATTAAATAAATAATAAATGAAGAAATAAATAAATGTATAAACAACAAACAACAAACAAATAAACTAATAGATAAATTAATAATAATAATAATAATAATCAGGAAGTGTTATCAATATTGTGCTTGGAAAAAAAAACGCTGTCCACTGATACTTCCAATAGTGTCAAATGATTCTGTCAGCAAACAGTGAAGGCCCTGATCAGAATGCGCGGATGCGCAGGCTGATCTGGGCCCTCGCTGTCCGCATTTGCCCGAAAACACGTTTTCGCATGACACAGCCCAAATAATGTCGTGATAAAAACGAGATAACTTTTTATATTTACTTTTCTGATCCTGGGATACTTTGATCTCACTTAGATTTGCTTTTCAGATCCTTGATACTTTGATCTCGCTCCATAAGGACATTCAGAAATTAAAAATATTTCATTTCGGCGGAGACGAGGTGATCCCGCATGCCTGGGATAATTCTGTGATATGTAAACAACTTTTCCGAAGAGATGGAGTTGTCAAGTAAGTGAATAGTCAATTAAGTAAGTCGCCAAGAAAGTGAGTTGTCAAGTAAGTTGGTTGTAAAGTAAGTGAGTTTTCAAGTAAGTGGGTTGTCAAGTAAGTGAGTCGTCAAGTGAGTTGTCAAGTAAGTGGGCTGTCAAGTAGGTTAGTTATCAAGTAAGTGAGTTATCAAGTACATGAGTTGTCAAGTAAGTGGGTTGTCAAGTAAGTGAGTAAGTAAGTGGGTTGCAATGTAAGTGAGTTGCCAAGTAAGTGGATTGTCAAGTAAGTGAGTTGTCAAGTAATTGAGTTGTAAAGTAAGTGAGTTTTCAAGTAAGTGGTTTGTAAAGTAAGGTGCTTGTCAAGTGACTTGTCAAGTTTTCAAGTAAGTGGTTATTAAGTAAGTGAGATTTCAAGTAAATGAGTTGTCAAGTAAGTGGGTTGTCAAGTAAGTGAGTAAGTAGTGGTTGTCATGTAAGTGAGTTGTCAAGTTAGTGGGTTGTCAAGTAAGGGAGTGTTTAGTAAGTGGGTTGTCAAGTAAATGAGTTGTCAAGTAAGTGGGTTGTAAAGTAAGTCGGATGTCAAGTGAGTTGTCAAGTTGTCAAGTGGGTTGTCAAGTAAGCGAGTTATCAAGGAAAAGCGTTGTCGTTAGTGAGTTGTCAAGGACGTGGATTGTCAAGTAAGTAAGTTGTCAAGTAAGTATGTTATAAAGTGAGTTGTCAAGTAAGCGAGTTGTTATCTCATTTAGTGAAAGCAGCATCGCCTTAACCCATTATGCTTTGCGTCCAATAAAGGGGACATTGGCGAACTGTATAGACCCAGATCAGACGCCACAGAACGCGACCTCTGATCAGGGTATACACTGTTTGCACTAACTTTAGCAATTTCCGTAAAACCTGGTAATAATAAATAAACCAGACACTCCTTCTGTTGGAAATGGACCAGTCTAAATAGCTGAGATAGAAGCGGTCACTCGGCATAAATGGGTAATGCAATTTGTGTTCGGCTGCTGTTGTATCCTTATTCCTCTTTGGTCCAGTTTCCTTTTATGAATGAAAAATACTCCATTGCTCAGCGCATGTTTGCACTTAGGCTGAAAATTTATACATTCAAAAATACAAGTAAAGCTACCCAGGAAGAGAAACAATCACGGATTACAGTCCTCTCAAGGCAAATGTTATAAAATAGGTTAAATAAAAGTCAAAAAGGATCGCCTTTGGTAACAAAGAACACACAAAATTACGAAAATCGGAGACTCTGTTTGATTGAGTCTCTTCCTATCAATACTGTAGTTTGCGAGGCTGCATACGTCCCGTAGCACGGCTTAAGCGGTATTCGATTTTCAAAATAACCAGGATGGGCTCAATGATACCAAAGGAAATAAAATATAACCTGCACTATGATGATGTACGGGGAGACTTTTTACAGCCGCTACATGGCACAACACCAGCTACAGTAGAGTAAAATAAAGTCAAAAAGGATTGCCTTTGGAAACAAAGAACACACAAAATCACAAAAATCGAAGACTAAAACCTTTTTAACGAGATAGAAGTTAATTATGTCATATATATTTGATTGACACGAGCATACTGTTTCATTTTTATACTTATTCTCTCGCCCCGTCGTTACTGCAAGAACAGCCGATTTCATCCGACTTTTAATGGAAAGTCCAGAATGTTTATGATCGTTTTTCGAATAAAAATTTCACTGATAAATCAATGTTTGAATAAATACAAAATGGGCGCGCCCCAGTATTTGAGAGAAATCGCGGAGGCGAAGTGTTTTTCAGCGATAATGATGTATAAAGGGTTGCAATTAAAGGAAATAACAATAGAAAAATGATGCAACCTGTCGGCAGTAGCTCAGTCTTGCTGAAGCTGAAGCGCCCGCCATGTTCATTATATTCCAAGATCAATTAAGTTATATGATGTAGCGCCACAGTGACTTGACTGACCATTGAATTACGGAAAAGTATAGAAGATGTATGGAGTTGGCTATTGCAAGTGGGAAAACCTACGTCATACATATTTTTGAAGCGTGTCATGTTGTTATTCAGGTCGGATACGTTGAAGAAGCTATTCGTACACACAGTTGCAGGACTAGCAGAAATGAAAGGACTCACTATTGCTGCCTGGGAAGATGGAATGTATGAAGCTGAGCGGGGACCTTTTCCTAAGAAAGACTTTGGAAACAAGTAAACCGTTAACTTTTACTGGCGGAATTAAAATGGAGTGAATGGTGTCTTAGAGATGATGTGTATACACACATTAGTGTATATACACATTATATAGTCATATGAATGCATAAAGCGCCACCTGTCACTTGGTCTGTAGATGAAATTTCGAAATAAGCAGTCATTATATAATTTCTAATCTTAAAAGTTACCGATTTGCTTTTAGAGAGGTAACAACATGATTGTGTTCTTCTTTCTTTCTTTCTTTCTTTTAGATAAAAGTGTAGTATCTTTAACAATAAAATGTGGTTTGGAGTTTATTATGAAATACACTGTTTTCTCGGAAATTGACTTGTTTCTTTGACATGAAAAACACAGGCATAAACAAGTGTAATTATGAAATTGTAAATGACGTAGTTATTGTTTGATCGGGCAGAATATTTAGAGTTAATACGGTAATAAGGTAAAAGGCGGTATAACCGTTTCATTAAAACATTTCAGAGACGTGTTTGTGATTCCTTGGTCTAATGTGTGGGAGGCTGGTACCGGCGGTAGGGCTATAGAGTTTGCTGACGAAGGGTATAAGGTAAGTTTTCAAATTGTGGAAAAAATGTTTGAAGACACCCAGGAAAAACCACAATTACGAAGCACCCCCGTTAGATACCAAATGAAGGCGAGACTAGGAAGAAATAATAGCAAAACAAACACCACATATGAAATCACCGATGCACGAACAAAGAAGACCTGAACAGAGGAACCTGAGGAACAGAGGAATAATCAGTAAAAAAAAAAACAAACACACACACACACACACACACACACACACACACACACACACACACACACACACTACTGGAAGTCATGCACAGTTTACTTACTCAAAATGAACAAGTAGTGCAAATTATATTTCATTTCTTTTGGGATCATTGGGCCCATTGTGGTATATTTGAAAGAGTTTTTAGAGTTTAGAGTTTATTTATTCACAGTCCGTTTATATAGCCTACCAGGATACAACATTTACATACAGTCGGACCTCAATAGCTCGAACACGGATGGCTCGTTTACCATGGCTAATTCGAACTCGTTTTTGAGTCACTACGAAATTCTTCTGATAGCTCGAGAAAACAAACATTAAGGGGAACTTTCTTATTTTTACATGAAATTGTATGTTGTGTGCACTCATTAGAATCGCCTCATCGAGGCGATTCTAATGAGAACACTCAACATACAATTATTGTGTAGCAGATCGAAAAGATTTCCCTAAATTATCTCTATTTACTTCCTGACCTGGGGCCATGATTAACCCTCAGTGGCTCGAACTACCCATATCTCGAACAAATTTCCATGGTCCCAAAAATGTTCGAGCCATTGAAGTTCGACTGTATATTGATGGCATAAGGACAGTGTTACATGAATTTGCTAAGTTCATATCATAGTATTTAGAATAATATGACATATCAATAAAAAGATAATGATAATAATAGATGACATGTCAACTGCGCACTCGTGGAAAAGGTTTGTCAAACTGATACTAAGCAAATAAGTAATGTAAGATTCAAACAAAGAAGGCATCATTATAAATCATTCACCTCTCAAGTGCTCTTCACAGTAACAATTAAGCCGCTGTAAAGAACACATCAGAAGTGTACATAAAAATGGAGTTGCTCATGTATACGCTAGAGGGCGTAAGCAGTGTTGCAAACTTCATTACTGCTTATGAAGAGTCTCAATAAAACCGAGCCCCTCATTTTCTAATACGTTGTGTGTTCTTTGTTTCCAAAGGCAATCTTTTTGTCCTTTATTCCAAGCATGTCATAAAGGAACTAATTGACGTATACTGATCATTTATGCATAGTCATTATCTGCAATTCTTTAACCCTTGTCATGCTGAATAAATTAAGATGCCACACCCACTTCTAATTTTCAGCCAATCAGATTGCTTGGTCAGGATCTACACTGTTTACAAAAGAAGGGTTATCTGTATTCAGCAGGACTAGGGTCAACAGAACTATTGTTGACTGATCTAAACCACTAAATCTGTTTGCGATTCGTTTTCGTTTGCTATTTCTGTTTTCGAGGCGGAGTTATTTTGTACTGTCTGTTTGTCTCAAATCCTTCTCTTTCTCCTATCTCCGATGCCTTGGAAGAGGTGTGCTTCTTAATTGTATTCTTGGATAGGTATCTCTATTCTGTTATTACAGTTTACATATTTCTTTCTTTAGTTTAAACATAATTTATTTGCATAAATACAACACATAGCACCATGAACATATTTCAAATGAGATCAGAAAAAAGTCAATGACTTATATGAATCTGTCTACCAAAAACATTGGACGAATTTAAATTAGATTTTTTTTTACGTAGCTAGGCACGTGAGGAACATAGAAGCTACGCCAGATTTAACAACGTTTATGTATTAAAACAATATAGCGTGTAGTCTTTTAGTTGTGTGTGTGTGTGTGTGTGTGTGTGTGTGTGTGAGAGAGAGAGAGAGAGAGAGAGAGAGAGAGAGAGAGAGAGAGAGAGAGAGAGAGAGAGAGTTTTAGGTTCTTTGTCTCGGCGATAGAAAAAATGTTTGCTGTCTGCAACAAATTTTTGTACTTCATGAAATATTGTTTCATTTAGATAATAATCAAGCTGACACCATAAAATATATTTGTTTAGACTCGGGTGACATATTGCCGAAATATTATTAGCATCGAACTAGTATTTCATCATAGTATGAACAGTCAAACAGGACATTCCTTTATTTGTTTCTCTTAGGTGATATTATCATTGGCTACCCACCTATATTTTGACCACCCCTACGAGCCCGATCCCGAGGAGCGAGGTCTTCATTGGGCCACGAGATACATAGACACTCGGAAGACATTTGGGTTTATGCCTGACGATATATTTGCCAACGCCGATGTGAATAAATTTGGAATACCTTACAACTTATTAGACTTGTGTAAGAATAAAGTTTGTCCGAAAACGAGGCTCCCAGAAAATGTTGTAGGTAAGTGCTTCTGATACCATAACCCTGTACCCTTACACCCATGAACTTCTAAAATTGACTTTTCCATCTCTGAATGTGAATTCATAGTTGCAAATAGTGGTTTCAGTCAGAAATCAATAACATATTGGCAAACAGTGTAGATCCTGATGAGACGGCTCGTTACGAGCCGTCTCATCTGGATCTGCACTGGTTGCAAAGGTTCTGGTCTGCAGGGTGAAAGGGTGAATACGTAATGGACTGTTCTATTGTTTTCTTTGGACAAGTCAATGTCTAATGGAAAGTGTATCTGGTTTACTTTTATTATTATCATTTATTATAGCAATTCCTGCACTAAATGCAAACAGTGTACACCCTGATCAAACATCGTTTTCTGCGGCGTCTGATTGGGCCTACACTATTTGCCAATGTCCTGTTAGTAACTGAAAATATCGGTATTTATCTTTAATAATTTACCGTAGATATCCCAACGATTTGATCAGTCTGATAGGATCTTAACCCTGGCTGTGCTAAACCAGGATATACCCTGTCTTTGCAAACAGGGTAGCTCAATATCAGTGTGCTTCTGATCTGGATCTGCACTGTTTGTCATTCAGTATGTGAATTCATATCACAAGTCTGGATCAAGTAATCTGATTGGCTGACAATTAGAAGTGGGAGTGTTATCTTAATATATTTAGTATGACAAAGGTTAAAAGTACTGATCAAATGGGAAATTGTACTGGCCCTCACCGTGTGGTTCCGGGTCTGCTTCCGGGTCGGCAATTTTATGTTTTTTGCTCAAGCATACCTGTCCGAGTAGATATGGCAGTTGCTATTATCTCGAAAGCTGTGAGATTTATTTAAAGTCAGAGAAAAAAAATGCAAGCGAAATATCACAATGTTATATGTAGTCATTTTCTCAGACGTCACAGAAAACGCTTAGTGATTTCATTACACTTTACACAGATGTAAAATATAGATAACGCGGAGTCTGACCACTCACCCAGAATTTTTTACTCATTCACAGGTAGGAAAATGGACTTGCTGAACTGAAAACGAAATTTTGAGTCAAAGGGCTGGGGAGTTGGGGGGGGGGGGGGGGTCGACTGAACCCTTCGCGCCCACTCCCCCCCCCCCCCCCATACCGTTTCTGCCCTGCAGTAGTTCCTACCGATTATCATGTTTTTCGCTTTATATTTCTACAGGCATCCAAGGTTGCATTTGGGGTGAGACAGTACGATCCGCTAAACATCTCCATTACATGGCATTCCCGAGAGTTCTCGCGCTGGCCGAGAGAGCATGGCACAAAGCACCCTGGGAATATATAGAGAACCCGGATGAAAGGAAGTTGCGACAA
The DNA here is from genome assembly GCA_964016985.1 of Anodontia alba. Lineage (NCBI taxonomy): Eukaryota > Metazoa > Mollusca > Bivalvia > Lucinida > Lucinidae > Anodontia > Anodontia alba. The sequence continues at coordinate 43,904,309 of OZ024838.1, read as the reverse complement.
CAACATGACTGGCAAAGTTTTGTTAAAACACTGGGTGATAAAGAGCTGCCTCGGTTGGAAAAGTTGAGCATACGTTACAGGGTTCCTATCCCGGGAGCAGTGTAATATTTCTATTTAACTTTTAAGACGCTCTAGGCTAATTCAACAGACGACAAATTTATGATGTTTTTTGTCATTTTCCCCAGAAAACAGGTTTTGACATTTCATGCAAGTTGTCTCCAAGGAGACAACTTGCATGAAATGTCAAAACCTGTTTTCTGGGGGAAAAAAAGAGAAAACAAATATGATTTTATCATTTCTAAAAGGGATAACTTATATGATATCTGCCAGTTTACAAGAGAGAAAAACTATGTGATATCTGCTATCTTTAAAGGGAGATAACTAAGTACTAAGCGTTAAGGGAACTGGCTACATTTAATAAATCTTCTGTCATTTTTATAAGGGAGATAACTTTTTGTCATTTTCTGCCATTTTTATAAGGGAAATAACTTATGGTGAGTTCTGCCATTTTAACAAGAGAAACAACTTTTTGTGATTTCCTGTCATTTTTTACAAAGGAGATAAATTATGTGATAGCTGCAATTTTTACAAGGGAGATAACTTATGTGATATCTGCTACTTTCACTAGGAGATAACTTCTGTTTTTTTTTTATTTTTTATCATTTTACTAGGGGATAACTTAAGTGGTATCTGCCATTTTTACAATGGAGAAAACATGTGATATCTATCATTTTACAAGGAGATAACTTCTGTGACTTTATCTCTTTTACAAGAGAGATAACTGCTAATTAAACAAGGTAGATATCTTATGTGATATCTGCCATTTTTAAAAGGGAGACAACTCCTATAATTTTTTATAGTTTTTACAAGGGATAACTTATGTTACATCATTTTGTCATTTTTACAAGAGAGATGACCTGTATTTTTTATCATTTTTACAAGGGAGATATATTGTGTCATATCTGCCATTTTTACAAAGGAGATTAATTCTGTGACTTTTTATCATTTCTACAAAGGATATTACTTCTGTGATATCTGCTATTTGTACAAGGGAGATAACATGTGATATCTGCCATTTTTACAAGGAGGTAACTTCTTTGATTTTTTTTTTTATAATTTCTAGATAATTTCTAGAAAAGAGATAACCTATGTGCTATCTGCCTTTTGTTTTTTGGAGATAACGTTATATCTGCCATTTTTACAAGAGAGATAACTAATGTAATATCTGCCATTTTTACAAGGGAGATAACTTTTATAATTTCTTCAATTTAAACAAGGGAGATAACTTAAGTGATATCTGCCATTCTTACAAGGGAGAGAACTTGTTATATCAGCCATTAGTACAAGGGAGATAACAATTTTATGCCATTTTACAAGGGAGATAACTTAGGTGATATCTGTCATTTTTAAAAGGGAGATAACTTTGTTTAAGGTGATATCTGTCATTTTTAAAAGGGAGATAACCTTTGTTTACCTGTCAGTTTTACAGTGGAGAGAACGTCCGTGATTTTTGTTATTTTTACAAGGGAGATAACATGTGATATCTGCCATTTTAAAAGGGAGAAAACTTTTGTGTTTTTTATCTATATTTTTACAAGGTAGATAACCTCTGTGATATCTGCCACTTTTGCAAAGGGAAAACTTCTGTGATTTTTAACATATTTACAATGGCGATTACTTATATGATAACTGCCATTTTTACAAGGAGATAACTTTTATAATTTTCTGCCATGTTTATCAAGGGATTTTCTGTCATTTTACAAGGAAAATTACTTTGATGACTTTCTGTTAACTCATGTACACAAAACCTCTTCTTGAAACAAACCAGTTTTGACAGATTACCTTCTTTCTAACGGTATATAAATTTCCCTTAACTCGAAATCAACCCTTTCACGCCATTTCAGCAACGCAGATGCTTATGCAAACACCGACTCATCAGAATCTACATTGTTTGCCTTTCTGTTTTTTCACTTTAGTCTGAATATTTTCAACAGTGACTGTCCAAATTCAAAGAGGGCAGAGACTACTTCAGAGACTCAGGAGTGAAAAGTTAAAATGAGCAATTAAAAAATACGTGTCTTCGAAACACGTACAAACAATTCAAAATCAGCTGCACCGTCTGTTAAGCGCTGAGACAGCCTTTCACCTCTGAGTTTATGACAGGAACTCTTAAATCTCCGAATTTGGTCACAACCATTGTTGCCACTAGAGGGTTTCAGTCAAAAATCAATAACAGAATGGCAAACAGTGTAGATCCAGATGAGACGGCTCGTTACGAGCCGTCTCATCTGAATCTGCACTGTTTGCAAAGGTCTGCCGGGATGAAAACGTAAATTATACATTGACGCGTTGATATACTCTGCGGTTTACCCATGATTTTGTAAGCATACAGCGAAGGACCTAAACAGACTGCACTGACAGCTATGCTGTCCACATATGCTCCGAAAGCACATTTTACCTAAACCAAGGCTCCAATATTTGATGAGATAATTTCAAAACGTTTTCAAAGAGAGCGAGACAGATCATTTTAAGCGCCTCCTAAGTTATGGAAAAATCGAAAAAATTTCTTTCAAATTTTCCTGATCAATATTTTAAATGTTGTCGAATTTTCTTTATTCAGTAAATCAAAGTTTAAGCATGCAATACTTTCAATTTCGGTACCTCTTTAATGTGCCTACGAGTATTATATAAATAAACTCTCAAGTCTGTTTACATCCAGGCTAGACGGTGATGTTCTACACGTTAACACCCTCTATCCCAACCATGATATCGAGGCTAGTACAGACGGATGGACATGGAATGTGATAGAAGGAGAAACAGTTAGGATGCCAGGCAGAAATATATCACTTCGTTCAAAGTAAGCACACTCAGCGGGCACGTAACGTTGATGCGATGTGATATAAACGCCATGACGTTATAGCGACGTTGATGTGACGTTGTATAAACGTTGACGTTGATGCGACATTGTGCTAACGTAATGACGTTGTATCGACGTTTATGTGACATTGTATAAACGTCATCACGTTGCATCGACGTTGATGCGATGTTATATAAACGATATGTGCCTGCTGGAATACTTTCGCCGTCAACATTTCTAGAAATACAGTCTGTTCATATTTCAAAGGTAAAAAAAAAAAAAAATATCGATGCATTTCACAATAGTTTTGCTTTGCTTGTCAATAAACGAGAATAAACCATGCCCACAGTGGCATCATTGCTGACAGTTACATAACCGCTATTTCTTCTGGGATTGTAAGCGTCACACTGTACAATGCAAATTTCTTACCAATGTATTTCACACAGCAGATGAATCTAATGACAGTTATGAATCGCGTTCTGTGGCGTCTGATCTGGGTCTGCACTGTTTGCCAATGTCCCGAAATGCCCCAGTCCAAGTTTTACAGATGATCATTTATCAACAGCAGTCTGACGTCACAGCGACAAGAATATCACGACAATAAATAACCGTTACCTGGATGTCGTCTATCGCGCGGTTTTCTTACATTGGTCAATGATAATCGCGTGGAAAACTACCTTAAGGAAATTTTGGCGTTTGTATAATATGGATCGGTTGTAAACAATCGACCTAAAAATGGTGAAGAGGAGGTTGCCCCTCGAAAAGTTCAAGGATCCTCTCTCTGTATGGTGGGCGATGACATTTGACGTAATCGGTGATATTTAAACTAATTTTGAAGCATCCTTGCAGGCTTTCCTGGATAGTTCCATATTTATTGTGCCAAGACAATAAGACCTGTGTGACCAGACTCAGATCAGCATGTATATCCGCCCAGTATGGCAAGGTTTATCCATCCCTCTTTAAATAGATTTGAGCCTGTAGAAGGCACATGCGATCAGCGAAGACTCTGATCAGACTGCGCATCCGCGCAGTCTGATCTGAGTCTTCGCTGGTCGCACAAGTCTTACTGTAGGATTTGTCGTGCGCTGGCTTAATTGTTAAAAACACATATATTCCCTAGACGTAATTGTTTGCAGATTGTAATTTTATAGATTTGTATGTTTATTTCAGAACCAAGAACCTACACAGACCAAGTCGTATAATACACGTCATTAATGATGACAGCAGCCCTGCATCGAATGAAATCAAAATGCATTCATTTCTTTATGTAAACATGATACATTTGTTATATATTTTCGTAATAAAATGATTTTGTTTTATTACAACTTCTTATTTCTTCTTGTACGAGATTGGAATTTTATGAATCAAGTAAGTTCGTCATCGCATACACAATTATTACATATTTTGACGATAATTATATTTCTTAATGCATACATATGAGTATATCCTAAATATGTGAAAACTGAACATTTTCTTAGAATTTACCGAACTGTTCAAACAAACGAATGCACTTCTTATCACATATACCTTAATGATCTGCAAACTGGGTAAAATTTCAGCACTGCAGACGACATTTTGAAATATTTTTTTCTTTCACTTTTCTCAGAAAATAGACTTTAAAAAAGCTCCGAAAGATAACAGAAGAGAAACATAATCATTCAAAATCTCCGAAAGACACGAGAAAGGGAAACACAACCCTTCAAAGTTCCGAAATAAAGATGATGAGATTTTTTTCGTCGTTTTCCGTTTACGAAGGCATGTCAACTTAAACTAGCAACGCTTAAAAAAACATTCTCTGTAACTATTGTGAATCCTTCATTTCTCTTTTGATCGATGTTATGTATTTTCTTAATACAGAATCTAATTATACACACATCGATCGATGGTAATAATATTAAAACTTTTCGCAAATAGTATTCTTCTAGTTTAATTTTGTATCTTAGCGACCATCAGTCCATCCAGCCAATTTAACTCTTTCAACCCTTTAGACCTTTGCAAATAGTGTAGATCCAGATGAGACGGCTCGCATCACGAAAATATGCCTATATAATTTTGACCCCCTTAAACCCCACTTTTATATAGTAAAACTGGGGTTTACAGGGGTATACATTATTTTTCTTATTTCTGCTCAAAAGATAGATTGTGGGTTCTAACGAGTACCCACAATCCATGTTTTGAGCAAAAATATGAAAAATATTAGATTTTTTTTATCTGAAAATTTTCCTTTTTTAGGTCGTAAATTTTTCAATACATTTAAATAGGAGTGTTTTCGTAATGGTATCGAGCCGTCTCATCAGGATCTACACTGGTTGGCATTTTTTTTTTTTTAAATTTGGACTGAAACCCCTATTTGCATCAATGGACATCTCTAAATTTAAGGACGGAAAATTGATTGATTGAATTTTACGGCCGGATCAACCAATTAGGGTTATGTCGAAAAAGACGCAGTCTAAACTTTAAATAAGTCGAGCTACAACATTCCTACAAGATCGCATGTGCGCACAGCGAAGACGCTTTGAACACTTGGCTACCCACAGACTGCCTTGCGAAGACTCTGTTCAGTTTCCGCGGATGCGCAGACTGATCTGAGTCTTCAGTGGACGCACTTTCAACTCGATACTTTCAATCTTGTAGAAAATGCTGTGCCCTGGCTATTTATCAATAAAGAAAAAAGAACTATAGAAGATGTTTAGCAAGCGCCACAATATCAGATCATAGCCTACCAATGACACCAAGATGACAAGTAAACAAACCATGAAAGACAATTTTGTTTGTGTTGAGGTTTTACGGCCCATTCAACCGATTAGGATCATGTCGAACGCGGTCATTTCACCTAACCACACGTTTACTGGGCAGGCTTAGTCTCTAAGCGGTTAACCAGTATTGTGCACATTCTTTCACCTGAAACTGATTCTTGAATCAGCGGAAGGGAGAGAACGACCGTAGAAAATATTTCATGATCAATCTCCGAGAAAGAATGTTGCCGACCCGGCGGGTGTCGAAACTGCAACCTCCTGATTACCAGTCGGTCACGCATCCAACTCAGCCACTGAGCCGACCTGGTGGTGGTGGTGGTGGTGCGGGGCGGGGGGGGGAGGGGGGGGTTGGGCTGGGGCGTGTTAAACCAGTTTTACTTGCGCGAAACCTCCTCTTTATCTCCAAATAGTGAAAAAAATAAACACAGAAAGCAAAAGAAAGCAAAACTGCGAACTATAAGGAACCCTTAGAACACTGAATGTGAAGTTCCAGGTTGCTACCCTATTACTTTTCAGCTGCCGATGTTTCCAAGGTAATTATACGAAGCACGTGGCAGCTTGTATCACAATGCTCCCAAATAATGGAACATTTAATACTTATTTCAAATAATTGAACCTGTATACACCCTCCCTTAAGTGCAAAGACAAAATAAATTCTAATTAGCTCAGCGTGCCTAGCATTAAACATCATACATTTGTACACTATTAACGCTGTTTTAAAACTAATTGTCCTCACGAGCAATCCTTAGGCGCGTATTTACTTAGACGTTGCAGGGAACCATAAAAATGTACCTTCAAGCGGTGTAAAAACCAACATAAAATAGGCGAAAAAAGCCTTTCGAGCATGCGCAAAAAGCGCAGATTCAAATCATCCTGCGCATGCGTAAAGTATCATCCGGGCCTTTGCTCTCCATTCAGACATCCTATAGTATCTAATAATTCTGTTAGTGGACAGCGAAGGCCCTGATCAGACTGCGCGGATGCGCAGGCTGATCTGGGCCTTTGCTGTCCGCATATCACGCGGCACGAAGACACGTTTTCACGTGGCACTGCCCAATAATAAGGGTCGATCCGCGAGTTAAAAGGGCTCTTCAGACTTCCGATTCAATCTTTCAGTGAGCATTCCCGACCCCTTAGCAAGGCCACATGTTTAGTTCTTTGGATGAAATTTTCCCTGCCCTTCTGCGTACGTGCGCGAACAACATATGTTCTGGCGACACTGCACGGATGCGCAGTCTCGCCTGAACCTTTGCTGTTCGAATCTCGAGGCTCGAATATGCTGTAAAGGTTCCTTTTCCATTACGCCGCTCATAAAGTCTTGTAATTTTAGTTTTATCCGAACTGACCATGCTCTGAACAGATTATACAATTGCGAAGTCCTGTTCGAGCATGCGCATTCCGCGAATTACCCTAGAGTATGCTTTGTAATGAGGTGATTCATTTTATAGAAGGTAAATATGCTCTGGAGTCCGGATCACTAAATGGATTAAGGGTGTGTGGGATGAGAAAAGCCTGACATCCAATCACGTGTTGCCATTTAGACAAATTTGAACCCCAACGTGAGAAAAAATATTTTCTCACAGGTGCGTCCAAAGAAGACTCAAATCAGCCTGCGCATCCGCACAGTCTGATCAGAGTCTTCGTTGTCCGTTTGAAGAAACTTTGCGTCATTGGCTATCCAAAATGCGCTCAGTGAATATTCTGGTCAGACTGCACGAATGCGCAGGCTGATCTGAATCTTCGCTGGGCGCACGCATCCGAAGGTATGTTTTCGGATATGGCGACTGATATATTATTTGTCGATGTATTTTATTTAAACCGGATTATTTACAGAGGGACCGGCTGTCGAAACTCATATTCGCTCTTTAACGTTTAGCACTCTGGCTAAAATTTTCAGCAGACGACATTTTGAAATATTTATTATTATTATTATTATTATTATTATTATTATTATTATTATTCTCAGGAAACAGGATATGACATTTCGTGCAAATTATCTCCAATGAAAAATATCATCAATTTGTCGTCTGCTAAATGTTACTGTATTTGTCTTAATTATTGGGACTCCTTAACTCTTACCATACTTGCTCTAAGTATTGGTTATAGTTTATCTGGAGACATTACACAATATAATATTAAGCGGCCGAAGAGAGCGCAAAATTAAACTATTTAATTTCTCCAGGTAAACTTTAACGTGCTTACAGCTAAAAGAAGCGTACAATTATATTGTTTAATCTCTTCAGGCAAACTTTAACTGGCTAAAAACTAAGTGGGGCGCAAAATTATATTGTTTAATTTCGGCAAGTAAAATTTATCTCTAAAGAAGGCGCAAAATTATATTTTAAATTTCACCTGTAAACTTTAATCTGCCTACAGCTAAAGAGAGCACAAAATTATATTGCTTGTTTTCTTCAGGTAAACTTTATCTCTAAAGGGAGCGCAAAATTATATTGTTTAATTTCACCTGGTAAACTTTAACTTGCTTACAACTAAAGAGATCACAAAATTATATATAATTAGCTTAATTTCTCCAGGTAACTTGCTTACAGCTAATGGGAGCACAAAATTATATAGCTTAATTTCTCCAGGTAACTTGCTTACAGCTAAAGAGAGCACAAAATTATATAGCTTAATTTCTCCAGGTAACTTGCTTACAGCTAAAGAGAGCACAAAATTATATTGTTTAATTTCTCCAGGTTAACTGCAGTCTTACTCTTTGTTGCTTTGTGGTTTATTCTACGAGGCGATTTGTTTTAAGTCTTGCCTTGTGTTATTTTATTCTTGTGTTTTCAGTCCTTTTAGCACTGCGATTACCTGGCTTGGGGGAGAGAGAGTTAATTTTAGTTTTTTTTTCGTACGTTTGTTCGATTTGAGCATGTTTACTTTTGTCTGTTTCCTCTTCCTCTTGGTGTCTTGGAGGGGCTGCGGCTTGTGATTTTGGCACTCCCTGGACTTTTCTGTCACCTTTTTTTTAAAACGTGCTTACAGCAAAATTATATTGCTTGATTTCTCAAGGTAAACTTAATCTCTGAAGGGAGCGCAAAATTATACTGTTTAATTTCTCTAGGTAAACTTTAACTTGCTTACAGCTAAAGAGAGCACAAAATTATATTGTTTGATTTCTTCAGGAAAACTTTAACTTGCTTACAGCTAAAGGGAGCGCAAAATTACATTGCTTAATTTCTCCAGGAAACCTTTGACCTGCTTACAGCTAAAGGGAGTGCAAAAATGTTATAATTTAATTTCTCCTGGTAAACTTTACCTTGCTCATAGCTAAAGAGAGCGCAAAATTATATTAATTTTTCCAGGTAAACTTTTACTTGCTTACAGCTAAAGGGAGTGCAAAATTATATTGTTTAATTCCTCCTGGTAATTTTTAACTTGCTTACAGCTAAAGTGAGCGCAAAATTATATTGTTTAATTTCTCCAGGTAAACTTTAACTTGCCCACAGCTAAAGGGAACGCCAAATTATATTATTCGATTTTTTCAGGTAAACTTAAACCTGCTTACAGCTAAAGGGAGCGCAAACTTATATTGTTTAATTTCTTCCGGTAACTTTTAACTTGCTCACAGCTGAAGAGAGCATAAAATGATATTGTTTAATTTTTCCAGGTAAACTTTAGCTTGCTTACAGCTAAATGGAGCGCAAATTACATTATTTAATTTCTCCAGGTAAACTGTAACAGGGAACGCAAAAATTATATTGTTTAATTTCTGCAGGTAACTTTTAACTTGTTCACAGCTAAAGGGAGCACAAAATTATATTGCTTGATTTTTCCAGGTAAACTTTTTATCTAAAAGGAGCGCAATATTATATTGTTTAATTTCTTCAGGTAACGTTTAACTTGCTTACAGCTAAAGTGAGCGCCAAATTATATTGCTTAATTTCTCCAGGTAAACTTTACCTTTCTTACAGCTTAATGAAGTACAAAATTGTATTGTTTGATTTCTTCTGGTAAGCTTTTACTTCTTTTTTTAGCTAAAGCGCGCGCAAAATTATATTGTTTAATTTCTCCAGGTAAACTTCGACTTACTTGTAGCTAAAGTGAGTGCAAAATTATATTGTTTAATTTCTTCAGGTAAACTTCGACTTACTTGTAGCTAAAGTGGGTGCAAAATTATATTTTTTAATTTCTCCAGGTAAACTTTAACTTACAGCGAAGCCGATTTAATCAATAAATTACTGAAATTAATCAGAAATTGCACAATACTTCCTGTTGGTTGCATCGTATATTTAGGCAAGGGTATTTTTTTTTTCCCTAAACTATGTGGCAGAGTTAGTATGACTGAAATTTTAAGCAATTAAATTTATGAGTTTGAAGTGAAAAGCAGACATCTGATTGGTGGACAAAGTAGGTTGAGCTGTAAGACTGAATACGTTCATTTTACTACCCTTTGATGTGTCTAAAACCGCCGAATGAGTGGCAGTGTAGACAAAGATGTGACGTGGGGTTCTAAAGTGTCTGGTATGGGTCTACATTGTATTATGCTCAGCCTATCTGTCCCAATATTTAGGTGAAAGTATAGCAAAAACGCTCTGTGAAGGTAAACCACGACCCACAGATACATTACGTAAGCATGGGACAATCCCTTCCCCTTCTCCCGCCCTCACACACAACATAAACCTCATCGAAGCTGGCATATACGTGGGACTGTCGTTATACTGTAATAAAAATTAAAGGGCCTTGTAATATACTGTACACTAAAGTGTTACTTTAAATTAATTGATATAAAATAAGAAAATATCAAATTATCCCTTAATAAATACAATGTAAGTAGAAATCTCATCTCCCTAAAACCCCTATGCTAGTTGTGGGCTGGGTGGCCTAGTGGTTATTGCTCTCCAGTTGAAAGCGGAAGGTCATGGGCTTACATCCCGCTCCAATCGAGAAAATTTTCAGACCATTAGTACACCTAGCTCATACTCAACGTGTCCCGGGTTAAATATAAAGTGGTCAGGGAGGCACTTAGTGGCACCAAGTCTGCATGGGTAATCCATGAAAGCAACCCAGCTAGCATTCTACGTAAATCTACATCGGGCCGTCATCGGCCCGTCAGCTACCCTGACGGGCCGATGACGGCCCGATATAGATTTACGTAGAATGCTGACTGGGAAGGCTGTACAACCACATGCACGTAATACTCCCACTCCTGCCTCCGTGCGCTTCGGGTGCTTGGTACATGTTGGTACAACAACAACTCTATGCCACCTTCGTTATCGCCCGAATCAGCTGAGACACAAGAGTTAAATGATTCCAACAAATGTAATCAAGTTAAATAGAAACAATCGACATCATCAGCAGGAGAAGTAAAGTTTGATGATTTAATTAAATCGGCAAAAATGCGTTTATTTGCACAATGCGAGGGTCCTGCAAAAAGTTCTGTCACTAATAGGCTTCCTAAGTTTTATCCCAGGTATATTTTTAAAATGCCTCACTGCACTTGAATGGTATGTTGAATAGCTAACGATACCCGTTTATTTCGTGCAAATTGCTTTCCAACTGACCGAGTTATTTCAAATTGAAATAGATGCAGTCATATACACTGACCAATTTACTTGTTACAATAAGAAACGACCAAGCAAAGGATGGTCAGGAGTCCACCTTTTACATGACAACGCCTCCTCTCATAAGTGTGAGGTTGTTAAGTCTTTTTGGGCTTCTGAAAAGGTGAAATTTTTAAACCATCCACCTTATTCACCTGACCTGAGTCCCTGTGACTTCTTTTTATTTCCAAGGCTTAAGAAAATGCTTTCTGGCAGTGTTATTTATCAGTGTCTCCAACAGATACCAAAAGAAGACTATTTATCTGCTTTTCGCGACTGGGTAAAAAAGGTTGCAAAAATGTGTTTCAGTAAAGGGGGAATACTTTGAAGGTTTGTAATAGAAATATGTTTGGTAAAACGTAGCACTGAAGTAATCATAACCCAGTGACAAAACTTTTTGCAGGACCCTCGTATAAAGACAATTTGTGCACTTCCTGTACAAATACCATCAATAACACTTGTGAATAAATTAACTCTTAAATTGCTAAGTAAAACAGTAGCAGACGACATCCTAATGTGTTTATTTCCATTTTTTCCAGAGAAAATAAGACTCGGCAGTTCATGTGAATCGTCTGCTAGGTAGACGATTCACATGAAATACCAAGCCTTATTTTCTCTGAAAAAAAAATGTACAGAAAAAAAATCAAAATGTCTGCTGCAGTTGTGATTAGCACTTTAAGGGTTTGGATTAGTTTTGAGTTAAGAGCACACACGATAGCGTTCTAGCCCGGGCAAGGTACTGCAGATTACACTGCAGATTATTCACGCGAACTGTCGATATGTCACTCAGCAAAACCAGCATGCGACACCTCTACACTGGATCAACCTACGCATACCATGAGCCTAAACATTACCGCGGAAAAGGCGTCTTCGGGCATATGCGGACATCGAAGGCCCAGATCAGATAGCGATATCCACTTATAGAGTCGTTAGATCCTGTAAAAATAACGATGTATACAAAAAAGCCCTCATCAGATTTTGCGGTTTCGCTGGCTGATCTGAATCTTCATGAAGACCCAACGGCCAATACCCTTCAGTACCTAGCAGGGTATTCCCTGGTCCAGACAGACGGGCGTATATGTTTGCTGACTCTCCACTGTTTATTTAAATCTTATTATTTAAATCTCATGATCTTGTTTACATTGAATGTAGTTTATGAGTTGTAAAAATGCAATATTGAATGCAGTATTGACATATGAAATTAAACGACAATAAATTTATCACTTTTTATCATTTTGTAAAGTCCCGGGCTAATCCCGAGTTTTGCGAGTGGTTTTCATTTGCTCTGACTTCCAGATTATCTTTATTTCATCATTGTACTTTGAGACCCTCCCAGAGGTGTTTGTGTTGGGGTGGGGGTGGGGGGATGGAGGGTGGGTGGGTAGGGGTATCTGTTCCTTTGTTCCCCTGAAAAAAAATTCAGTATTTTCTCACCCTAAATCAAAATCTTGATTTTCTATGTTCCCTGTTCCCCAAAATTGCCTATGTTCCCTTTTCCCTTCAGTTTTAAACTTTTCTTCCCTTGTTCCCCTGAAATAAATGGCCTTATTCCCCTGTTCTCTAAAATCCTGGGAGGGCCTCTATTTTTAAATCCTTTCATCCCTGAGCTTCTGAAGTGGACTCTTCGATCTTTGAATTTGTACATGTCCACTGAAGCAAATAGGGGGTTCAGACTAAATTAAAAACTAGAGCCTTCTCATCTGCATCTGAAAGGTTAAAGTTAGATTTATATGGTTTCTTTTTCAGATCCATTGAATAGTTAGGGAACGCCCACTTGTCCATTGATACAAATAGGGGTTTCAGTCTAAAATTAAAAAACAGAATGGCAAACAGTGTAGATCCTAATGAGACTCGATACGAGCCGTCTCATCTGGATCTACACTGTTTGCATAGGTATAGGTGCTGGTCTGCCGGGCTGACAGGGTTAAAGATGATTTCTATGTTGTTGTTTTTCTCATCCATTGACTAGTTAGGGAACGCCCACTTGGGCCTAGCCTGAGTTCCAGTCTGATCATTTTTTTTCCTATTTTATATTTCTGATAGTTTCTATGTCAAAAATGTCAATATCAATGGAAGTGATTAACGGTACTCCATAAGTGATATACATTAGAGAAATTTAAGACCAATTTATTGACTCAGAACATATATTGAAGCATGGGTCCATGTTAACATGGACCGAACCGTTACGTGTAGCTGAAACTGTATCAGAATTAATATGGATGGTGGGGGTGGTGGTGAGGGGTTGGCACCAGTAAAACCAGGTTAGTGATATTTCTAATGCAATTTCTACTCGTGTGTTCTTTCTATTTCCGATGTAGTGCAGTTTTTGTGATGTCGTTAAAATATGGCATTTAACAAACTCAAAAGTTGCCTTTGGGAACAAAGAACGAAAATCGGAGACTCGGTTTTATTGCCTTCATACACAGCTATGTAGTTCGCCGTATATACTTGTAACAGATGAAACAATTCTAATCACCAATGCCACGACTGGGGAAAGAACCCGGGCCGCCTTCGTGACAGGCCAACACTCTACCACGTCGCTATAAAGACCGGCTTGTACCGCAAGGCAGTACAAGTGTATCATATTCCTATCACTACTACCCCTCCCAAACACCAGCTTAAGGCTCCATATACAAAAAAAGACATTTTTTCAAGTTTTATCTAACAAAGGTTTGATAAATTGATATATGTTATTAATACGATCCAAAAATGTGGCATCTGGCAGCCTGTAAAATTTCAGTTATTCAATTTTTGAACTGGATCAAAATGAAATGATATTTTATCGTATCTCTGAATTAATGTTGCCAACATTAATTCAGAGATACGATAAAAATCATTTCATTTCAAGAACATTAACTGAAATTTTACAGGCTGTCGATTGCCACATTTTATTATCGTATTAATGCCATATATCAATTTATTAAACCATTTCTGGATTAAAAAAAAAGTGTATTTTTGAGGAATATGGAGACTTTAAGGAACGTTCGATTTTCAAAGTAACCAAAATGGGCTAAATGACCCAAAAGGAAATAAAATATAATGTGCGCTATGGTGAGGCACGGGTGACGTTTTACCCTTATAGAAGGCCTGTGTTCCGTGACACTGGTCTGTCCTGTGCGTCTCCGTATTTACTTTTTCTAGATATACCCAATTTTTTTATTTGGGTTTTACGGCCCCTTTCAAGACTATTTCACTTATATCGAGCCGATCGTTCATCAAAGGTGGGCGAAAAACGGCAAACCCGGGAAAAAACCACCTGACCATCCATAAGAAATACTTGGCTTTCCCACATGTGATCCGAGCGAGGCTCGAACCACAGCGGTAAGAAACCTAATGGATTAAGAGTCAGCTCTCCTATCCACTAGGCTACGGGAGCCCGCCTACATATACACATATGTCTACCTTGGCAATGTTTTTTTCTTCTGTCTAATGTCTACACCAATACATACTCGATGTTATGGTATTCATTACAATTGTCTTATCGATGTAATTTTAATGAATATCACAACAAATGTTTTATCAGCAACATGTATCTGATCTCGAGAGCTGGAAATGTATTTTAATATGCACTCCTTGCTTGCGAGTTGATTTCAATAATTAACCGTGCAAAACCGAGCAGCGGCATGGGGGCAGGTACTTCACTGTGAAAGTTAAGAAACCAAATAAGTCCAACTAAATGAAAACGAAAAGGAGAAAAACAGACAACAGAATTTCACTGCAGTCGTAATTTAATTTTCGCTGGCATCAGTTACCGTATTCGACCTAATTACGTCCGTGCGAAAGACTTATGTGATGTTGCTTATGAGATTTTCCCCGATTTTTTTTATAAAAGCATATATTGTGGATACTCATTTGAATTGCATCGACAAGTCGATGCAATTCAAATGGATACCCACAACATATGCCTTTATAGAGAAGTAAACAAAATACACTGGCTGTAACGCGAAGACTACTGAATTTATCGACTGTGCGCTTTAAGGGATATGTGCGGAAATTAGGTCGGATACGGTATATCCTTCGGTAAACGTACCTTCGGACATTTGCGCCCAGTGAAGATTCTGATCAGACTGCCAGTATGCCCTGAAAACACCATCGCCTATCATTCTGCTCATTTATAATTGGCCGCGCCAAGCGAAACATGTCTTCGGGCACATGCAGAAACCGCGCCAAGCGAAACATGTCTTCGGGCACATGCGGAAACCGCGCCAAGCGAAACATGTCTCCGGGCACATGCGGAAACCGCGCCATGCGAAACATGTCTCTGGGCACATGCGGAAACCGCGCCATGCGAAACATGTCTCCGGGCACATGCGGAAACCGAAAGCCCAGATCAGCCTGTGAATCTGTTCAGTCTGATCAGGACCTTCGCTGTCAGCTCACAGAATCATTGACTACTTCAGAATATACAAATGGAGAGCAAATGCCCGGATGATACTTTGCGCATGAGTAGGATAATCTGAATCTGCGAATTTAGCGCATATTCAAAGGCTCTTTTTCGCTTGAAGCGGCCCAATTAACGTGGGCAGTTAACTCCTAAATTGGAAAGTCTACACGTATCACTTTTTGGCAACAGATTATAGCACTCCAACGTGCTAGCATGAAACCACCCCCCCCCCCCCCCCCCAAAAAAAAAAAAAAAAACAACAACAACAAAAAACAAAAGCAAAAACAAAAAAAAACAACAACAACAAAAAAAAAAAGACAAAAAAAAAAACAAAAAAAAAAAAACAAAAAAAAAAAAAAAAAAAAACAACAACAACAACAAACCTTCAATATTAATAATGTGTCAACCAATTTTCCAATTCCCAATGCTCAGTTTTATCAAAGGTTTTCTGTCCACATATAATAACAGTATTTTGACTTACCATTCCTACTAAGGGTGCACCAGAACATTTTTGTTAGTTAACCTCTTGAATAAATTCAGTATTCAAGAAGTCTTCTATCGGGATCGGGTTAAAGGGCCACGTAAAGGTGTCTCCGGACATGCGTAAAATGCACAGATTCAGATTCATCCCGCGCATGCGCAAAGAATCATCCAGGCCTTGGCTTTTCAAATATACATTTTGTAGTATCCAATGATTCTATTAGAGGATGTGCAGGCTGATTTAGGTCTTCGCTGTCCCAATATATCCAAAGACACATTTCGCATGGCACTGCCCACATGACAAATGTTTCACAAGTTCCTATTGCCATAAAAGGTGATTTGATATTATTTATGTGTATCTTGTTAAAAGTGCATCAAATTTTAAAACTAAGTGCCATTTTGATGTGCTTGTTTGTGTTGAGGTTTTACGGCCCAGTCAACCCAATGGGGTCATGGCGAGCGCGGTCAGTTTACCTAACCTCACATTTACTGGGCAGGCTTAGTCCTCTAAGCGGTTTACCAGTATTGTGCACATTCTTTCGCCAGAAACTGACAACTGCCCTTCTTGAATCAGCGGAAGGGAGAGAATGACCATAGAAAATATTTCATGATCAATTTCAAAGAAAGAATGTTGCCGACCTCGGTGGAGGTTGAGAGAGGGATTGGGGTAATGTTGGTCCTGGTTTAACAAACACTCATCCATAGCATTACTCCGCGAAATGAGTAGTAACTAAATGTAATAAGATATTCTAAATTTATTCAGAAATTCTAAATTTTCGTTCTTAAAAGGACCATGAGAAGTATTTTTTGCAATACTGATTTGTTAACATAGACACTTTGTTGTAGACACAGAATATCAACAGCAAAGACACAGGTACGGTCAAACTTGTGCAGAAACATGCAAGTTTACGGCGCTCGTTTATATCATCATCACGAAAACATACCTATATTATCTTGACCCCCCCTTTAACCCCACTTTTTTATATAGTAAAACTGGGGTTTACAGGGGTGTACATTATTTTTCTTTTTTCTGCATAAAACATAGATTGTTGGTACTCGTTAGAACCGCCTCGGCGAGGCGGTTCTAAAGAATATCCACAGTCTATGTTTTGAGCAGAAATAGACGTGTTTTCGTAATGATAGCGTACTTGGATGCACAGTCACGTACAGAAAAATATGACCGCTAAATCCTGGGCCGGCCTTGACCTTCGCTGCTCCCATTCAGGGTAGTTGTTTGCGTGGCGCGCTTCTTTTAATAGAAGTCATTCTGGCAAAACTCTTCAGTCATAAATCATAAATGTGTACAGTGCAATGTTATTGATATCAAAGTCAGGCAGTCCATTCTGCGACAGTTCCGTGCTCTACCTCAGTGAGTTTATACAGCATTAAAAGAAATTAAAAACTGAGCCAGCGCACTACAAAACCTACAATAAGACTAGTGGCCAGACAAAACTCAGATCAGCCTGTACATCCACCCACTATGACACGGTTATCGTTTAGCCCTCTTTGGATAGCCGGGAGGCTGCAGATGGCATATGCGATCAGCCAAGACTCTGATCAGACTGCGCGGATGCGCAGGCTGATCTGAGTCTTCGCTGGTCTCACAAGTCTTGTTGTAGGTCTTACCGTGCGCTGGCTAAATTATTGCTATGCCGCAAAGAAATTTCTAGGTATTTGATTGGATAACAAGCCGTAGACATATTCTATGCACACACTTCGGTGGTTACCGCTTTTATTTTTCACCGCATCAATAATAACCAAAACAAAAGCTTATGTTTTCGTCCTTTATTCCGATCTATTTTCAATTTAAAAGCATTATCTGTCCATTTGTGCTCCATAAGAAAACTTGAATTGCTTCCAAGTCTCTCTCCTAAAAGAGGATTTAATTCTAGTGTTTAGCCAGTGTCTTCCGGGTCAGCTGCCGAACAAGCCTTAGAATTGTGACATAAGTACATTGTTGATATTTCGCCTTCAAAACGTGACGTAAATTGTTGTTGTGTCGCCTTAGAAACGTGACGTAAAAATGTTGTTGTTTCGCCTTTAAAAACGTGATGTAAAGCCTTGATAAAGTGACGTAAATCGTTATGGTTTCGTTAACCCATTTATGCCTTACGCCCAAGTAAAGGGCCCTTCGCAAACAGTGTAGACCAAGGCGTCTGATCAATGTCTACATTTTGCCTTAGAACAGGAATTTCTGCAAAAATGATACTAATTACAAGTTAGACACCACTAAAGTTTGATGTGGACCAGTCCAGTAAGAGAGATGGAAGAATCGACGGGCATCACTACGAAAACACGCATACTCAAATATATTGAATTTTTTACCACCAAAGAATGAAAATTTACAGATAAAAAAGTTTGATATTTTTCTGCTGAAAACATAGATTGTGAGTACTCGTAAGAGCCGCCTCGACAAGGCGGTTGTTAAGAGTACCCGCAATCTATATTTTGAGCAGAAATAAAAAAATAATGTATACCCCTGTAAATCTTGTTTTAGTTTATAAAACTGAGGTTTAATGCGGTTAAAATTATACAGGCATACTATCTTATGAATAGATGAAATGTTTTTATGTTAGATTTAGTAAAAGAATCTTTTGATTTTTATTCATTCTATTAATCTGCAAAGGGCGGCGAATCAATCACCAACTTAACATAAAGCCCTTTTGCCGGCGAATTACTCACAAACTGACTTTATTTTAAGTTTGTGAGTGATTCGTGCCGTTGACACTTCGATTAAGTTCACCAAATCAAATTCATTTCCTACAAATCGGTCATCTTTGTTTTCAAAACATGAGTTTAATAGCTTATTTTAGAATCATACGCAAAGAAAGTAGTTCCAAGATTCCTTATCAGATGATTTATTGAAATGTTTAATTCTGTTCTGAATTTGCTCCCAACCAATCAGACTGAGCTAAATTAGTATAAGTCTGTTGCGTTGGAATTATTAAAGTTACAAACAAGTGTATGCCATTAGGTAAAACTGTTTCATGCAGTTGAAAGGGTGACATTCTTGTGAATGTTCTCACATTTTCTGAGGTCCCAATTTTATTTTACATTTTACTATAGCAAGTGTGTATTGCGGAATTTGCCTCAGTTTTGAAACATTAATATGTCTTTGCATGGTACTGTTTAAAGCCTCAGAAATATTGAATTTAGGAAACCCCATCCTACTCAGCTCTCCGTTTCGGTTGATTTCCATCACAGTTACTGATTCGGATTACTTGATGTGATAAACCATGTTGCGCTGTTTTAACTGACTATCTTGTTAATAGTGTATACGGCTGCAACTAACAACAAACCAGGGGCAGAACCAGGTGGGGTATGAAAGGTTCAGTCGAAACCTTTTTGACTCAGATTTCATTTTTGGGTAAACCTGATAAATTTTGGATACCGTATTAACTTTTAAGTATTGGCACGTATTAACTATTTGTCAAATACTTCTAAAATGATGAAAAAGTCAGTATTTCTACCTGTGAATGTGTTTAAAACTGCTGGGCCCAGTTGTTGGTTTAAAATAATATTTTATTTCAAGTTAGTATACATTTACAACATATAAATAAGATCTGGCGTAAGGATCTAACAGTAGCCACTTGGCTTATAAACGCCATCGCATGAAACAATGTTGTGTACGACCTTAATAAGTAGCATGACTCAAAATATTGAGATGAATTGAATATGAGAAAACAGAGAGAGAGAGAGAGAGAGAGAGAGAGAGAGAGAGAGATTTGACTGACCCCCTACACATGATTTATACAGACAAATAATTAGCGAGTAGATATGTATCGAGTAATTTCCATTATATGCTAGGTAATCTTAACAAATCTTTCCGATTTGATAATGAAGTCTTGAACTTGTAAGGTGAGTATTTCATTCTCATGCAATGAAAGGTTGTTTTTCCCATGCAACAGGTCATTAATTGTATAACTGTGTAGATCGTGTGTTAGGTATCTTTCCCTGGCAACTGAGTAGTTAACACACTAGAAAGGAAATGTTTGGCATTTTCAAATTCTCCACAGCTACAAGAAGGGCTTTGGACGATATTTTTACGATAAAGGTCGGAATTAAGTCCTCTGTCTAGCATGGAGAATTTGACCCATGCGTGTACCACCGTTAAAGTATTAAGGAAGTATTTTTATGTTTCTGATTAAAACGTGTTTAAAGGCTGCTACAGATGGTGCTTCCTTATTTCGTTTGGTAGACTATTCCATGCGCGTATAGTCGAGGGAAAGAAAGAGTCAAGGAACAGATTTGTGCTAGGTCTGTAGTTCTCAATGTGTTCAGAATTTCGAAGATTATACCTAGCTGTTTCTCTAACAGTAGGGGGTGAGGGAGGGGGGTCGGGGACAATGCCAAAGAGGTAGTCTGGTGTAAGACCGTGTAGAATTTTGTAGAAGATTACCAGTTTGTGTTTATTTCGACGACTTTGAAGAGACTCCCATCCAAGATCAACAAAGAACTTTTCAAAACCCAGTCAGCATTCTACGTAAATCTATATCGGGCCGTTATCGGCCCGTCAGGGTAGCTGACGGGCCGATGACGGGCCGATGACGGCCCGATGTAGATTTACGTAGAATGCTAGCTGGGTACTGCATAATTTGGTTGCCCCAGTTATAATTCGCGCAGCTTCGACGTGAATTGTATCGAGCTGTTTTTTAGTTTCAAGTGAACAGTTGTCCCAGACGACATCGCTATATTCTAAAAGGGGTCTTACAAAGGCCATATACATTTTCTCTAAGGCTGTTCTACTCATTCTAAATTTGTGGGCTCTAAGAAGGTTGAGACGTGTCTAAGCTTTTTCAGAGATATTTTTCACGTGTGCTTTCCAGTCGCATGAATCGAAAAATGTGAGGCCCAGGTGCCTGTGGTAGGATGTTTCCTGAATCATTGTGTTATTCACAAACAAAGGTGGGTGTTGAACGGGGTTTAATTTCCTAGTAAGTGTCATAGCCATCGTTTTCCTTGCGTGGAATTCTACTTGCCATAAGTCAACCCAGTCAAAAATAGTTTGTAGACCGCCGTTTAGCAACCTTGCAGCAAGGTCAGGGCGTTCAGCAATGATGCACAGTCTAGTGTCATCAGCAAAGAGACGAATGGAGCAGCCGATTTTCTAACAATATCATTTATATATACAAGAAATAGAAGTGGATCCAATAGGAGCCCTAGGACACACCGGCTTCAATTGAGGCCCAGTTGTAACATTTGCCATTGATGACGACGCGTTGTCTACGCCCAGATAAGTAAAGTAGCCAGTAAACCATTTCAAAACTTGGTCGGAAACACCTAAGCGTCGAAGTTTGTGGAGCAAGCCCTTGTGCCAGACTCTGTCAAAGGCCTTGGTTGTGTCACAGAAAACTGCTAATACCTCTTTGCCGCTGTCTATGGCCTCACAAGAGGTGTGATACATGTAAGTGTGAAGATGGATGGATATTTTGTTTATAGACGCTCAACCCTAAAAGGGCATATAGCGTCTAATAAGATGAATATTATATGATGATTTTATTTAATGAGAAATTAAAAATATCTAGGATTGATGAGTTCATTTTAAGAAAGATAAAGTATCAATGATTTTATGTTATTAAAATATAGATCATATTTTATTAAAAAGTCCGATCTCTTTCAGAAAATCGAGTATTTTTTGAGTTGGCATATTAAAAAGTTCCTTTATATTTTTTACATTAAAATACTTTGTGCGAATATAATTAAATTCAGCACAAGTGACAAGAAAATGTTTGACCGTAAAAGGTTTGTTACAAGGAATGCAGAATGGAGCTTGTTCATTGTTTAAAATATAAGAATGAGTAATTCTAGTGTGTCCAAGTCTACATCTCGTGATTTTTGTTTGTTCTTTTCTGCTGAGATTAGAGAATGTGCATTTGCTGTTAAAATTTGGTTTGATTTCATTTAATTTATTATAAGTTTGTGTTTCCCAAACAGACTGACATTTGTTGTTGATGTATTGACAGACGTTTGATTTAAAGTCGGAGTGAGGAATTTTGAAATTGGTTATTACTAAGGATAATGCAGATTTGGCTTCTGAATCTGCTAATTCATTTCCACGAATATTAACGTGGCTGGGAAGCCAACAAAATACAATTTCTTTTGAAGCGGAAAGATAATAATATTTTTTAAGAATTTGCTGAATTAATGGGTTTCTATGGTGTAAATCTTTAAGAGATTTTAATACAGAAAGAGAATCTGAATAAATGATAAACTGTTTTTCAGACTGATCTCTGATATGGTAAAGTGCAATATCAATTGCCTTGGCTTCGGCGGTAAAAATGGAGCTATTATCAGGTAATCTGATACTGTCAGTAAAATTTGGACTAATAACAGAACAAGCAACTTTCTCATCTTGTTTCGAACCATCTGTATAAATTGACAGATAATGTTTATAATTTGATTTGATTTCTAAAAATTCATTCTTAAAAATATGCGACTCGACTTCTGTTTTTTTATTTTTATGAAGGTCTAAAATAATCTTTGGAGGGTTTAACGTCCATGGCTCTTTTGATGGAAAAGAAAAATGCTGAACATTTTTAATATTGATATTGGCCTCTTCAAGTAACGGTTGTATTCTCAGGCCAAGGGGTTTAATAGCTGTTGGTTTATTATTGTAAAATCTTTCATACTTAGGGTTAAAAACACAATCATGAGCTGAATTACGTGGATTGGCGGCTAATTTAGTAACATATTGAAGAGACAATTTCTCTCTTCTTATATACAATGATGGTTCATTTGATTCAGCGTATAAACTTTCGACGGGGGAAGTACGAAAAGCCCCTAGAGCCAGACGTAAACCTTGGTGATGAATAGTATCCAAAGATTTCAAATAAGATTTTCTTGCGGATCCATAAACTATGGATCCATAATCCAATTTAGATCTAATTAAAGATCTATAGAGATTTAAAAGGACAGTACGATCTCCTCCCCAGTCGGAACTGGAGAGAACTTTAAGAATATCAAGAGCTTTTAAACATTTAGCTTTTAAAGCTTTGATGTGTGGTATAAAAGATAATTTGTTATCGAACAAAAGACCCAGGAATTTTGCTTCACTGACGACTGGAATTGGACTACCGTATATGGTGAGATGAGGATCTAAATGTAGCTGACGTATCTGACAAAAATGAACGCATTGAGTTTTTGTTTTTGAAAATTTGAAACCATTTTCTGTTGCCCAATCTTCTATATTGTTTAAACATCGTTGTAGTTTGAATTCAATGGTTTCCATATTTTTCGATCTAATAAATATTCCAAAATCGTCAACAAAAAGTGAACAATCAAGGTCTTTCACACATTTAACAATATCGTTAATTTTAATGCCAAACAAGGTAGGTGATAAAATGCTTCCCTGTGGTACACCTTGTTCTTGTTTAAATATGTCCGATAACGTATTACCTATTCGAACATTAAATGTTCGATCTGATAAAAAATTTTGAATAAAAAGTGGTAATCGGCCTTTAAGGCCTAATTTATGTAAATCGTTCATGATGCCATGTTTCCATGTAGTATCGTAAGCTTTTTCAAGATCAAAAAATACAGCTACGACATGTTCTTTTTTAATAAAGGCATCACGAATAAAGGATTCCAAACGAATCAAATGATCGTTTGTACAGTTATTTTTTCTGAATCCAGCTTGATATTTTGTTATTAGCTGGTTTGATTCCAAGAACCAAACCAGTCTATCATTAATCATTCTCTCCATTGTTTTACATAAACAACTTGTCAAAGCAATAGGTCTGTAGTTAGTAGCTTCAGTATGATCTTTATTTGGTTTTGGTATAGGTATAATCGTTGCTTTACTCCAGTCTTTTGGAAATTTTCCAGTGATCCAAATATCATTTAAAATATTTAATAAAGTTTTTAAAGCGTTATCGGGTAAATGTTTAAGAATTTGATAATGAATGTCATCAGGACCAGCAGCTGTATCGTGAGATTTATGAAGAGCATCTAATAATTCTGAAGCTGTGAATGGTACATTATATTTTTCATGATTTAGTGACGTAAAATTTAGATGCTCTTTCTCCCGTTCCTGTTTTATGTTTTGAAAGGTTTCGGAATAGTTTGCACTAGAAGAGTTTTTCTGAAAATTCTCTCCTAGTGCATTGGAAATATCTTTAGTCGTTGAGCATATATTTCCATTTGATTTAATATGGACATGTTTGTTATTTTTATTTTTGCCAGTAATTTTTCGAATCATGTCCCATATTTTCTTTGCTGGAGTTCTAGAATTAAGTTTGGAGACGTATTGCTGCCAAGATGTTCTTTTAGCCGTTTTTATTGTCTTGCGAGCTTTAGCTCGCATTTGTTTGGCATGGATTAGATTTTCTTTTGTTGGCTGCCTATTGAACTTTCGTAAGGCAGATTTTCTTTTATTTATTGAATTTTTAACATCTTTATTAAACCAAGGTCTATTTCTTTTTGAACGTGTCGAGGACTTTGGAATACATTTTTCGGCTACATGAATTAATGTATCAGTAAAAGCTTGTACATCATCTGTTTTAAACATTTCAGGATTTAATTTTTCATTACATAGCTCCATAAAATTCTCCCAGTTTGCTTTATTCAAATTCCATCGGGAATGATGGTCTTCATTTGTCGATTCAATTTCTTCAATTTTAATTGGAAAATGATCGCTCCCATGAAGGTCATCTAAAACTGACCAATCAAAATCTAAGTAAATATTTGGAGAGCATATAGACAAATCTAAAGCAAAATAATTTCTTGTAGGAGAATGAAGATAAGTTGGTTGTTTATCGTTAAATAAACATAGATCATTTTCTGCAATAAAATTTTCTATTATTTCTCCTTTGTCATTTGTATCCAGACAACCCCATAGTTTGCTGTGACTATTAAAGTCACCTAATAATAAATAAGGACGAGGTAACTGGTTTATAAGATTTTCTAAATCGTGTTTAGAAAATTTACAGTGTGGAGGGAGATATAGAGAACAAATTGTTATGGATTTAGACAGAGTGACATTTACAGCAACAGCTTGTAAATTACTATTTATATCTATCTGTCTATGAGGAACATTTGATTTTACAAGGATAGATGAGCCTCCTGAGGCTTTCTGATTTTCAGTTGCGATATGATTATATAAACTATAATTTTTAAAATTAATATTATCTGTATTCTTTAAAAAGGTTTCCTGGAGACAAAAGACAGTCGGAGAAAGTAGTGTTGTTAAAATTAAAATTTCGTTATAATTTGCTTTTAGTCCTCGACAGTTCCACTGAATAATTGATTTTTTATCCATGATGAATGGAGAGATGATTTGAAAATAAGGAACTTAATCCTTTTGTTTTCTCTGAGACTGCAAGAACATGGAGGAGTCAGTCTCTAACTCCATGTTCTCAAGGGAATCGAACCGATTGACCAACTTGATCGGATCGGCCGACGCCCCTTTACTATATGGATTTGGTGCTTTATCTTTATCTTTTTCTTTTCCATTTTTTTCTTTCTGGTCAGCTGTCCTGGACCTGGATCTCTGTTGTGATCCACTTGTTTTAGTCGGCTGTGTTTGTGAACTGTTTTGAGATTTTGTTGGTGGTCTAGACTGATGAGTAGATGTGGGTTTAGGTTTAGGTTTTACAGTAGGAGTAATAACTTTTGAATTTGCTTTGATGACAGAATCTTTTTCGTTAAACTGGGTAGAACTTTCTTTGGTTTCAGGTTTAGTGTTTAGGGATTGAACAACTTTTGCAAAGGTGATTTCAGGTTGATTTTCTTGAATCTTTTTGGCTTCCAAATAAGTGATTTTTTGTGTAACTTTAATTTTCATGATTTCTTTCTCTTTTTTCCAAATTTCACACTGATTTGATTTTGATTGATGGTTTTTGTGACAGTTCACACACTTGGCTTCATTTTTACAAGCATTTGTAGGGTGATCAAATTCACCCATACCACATTTTTCACATACTGATCCAGGTGCTTCCGGACAGCCGTTTTCATGATGTCCAAACCTCTGACAGTTGAAACACCGCAGAGGATTTGGAATGTAGACTTCAACCGGTATAATTCGGTAAAAGATTTTTAGTGATTTCGGTAAAGTTGTGGTGTTGAAAGTTAGTAAAAGTGTATTTGTTTCTATAAAGTTTCCGTCTTTTTTAATTTTAAAACGTTTGCAAGCTGTTACTCCTTGTGTGTTAAGATATTCTGTGATATTTTCTTCAGTTTCATGTTTTAGCATTCTGTCACGGATAATACCTTTGCAACTGTTTAGAGTTTTATGTTCCGTGACAGAGACATTAATGTTAAAGAATTTTGTAATTTTCAAGAGATTATCAGTTTGAGATTTTCTGTTAGTTTCGACCAAAAGAGTTCCATTTTTTAATTTTTTTACATTTTTTGGAGTGCCTATTAAAGATTCTATTTGCTTTTCTATGATGAAAGGAGACAGTGAAGTAATTGGTTTGTCTTCCTTACTCGAAATCACTAAAAATTTAGCGAAGTTCTCATTAGCTTTGAATGTAAATGTAGTCGGTTGCGTGTCGTCCTCCGAAGAGTCGAACGCCAGAAATCGTTTTCGAGAGGCCATGGTGATGAAATTTTTGATTCGATAGCTATGCGCCCCACCCTCCATGGAGCCCTACAAGGGGACGTTTAACAGAAATGGATCTCCTATTTCTAACGTCAAGGCTACATTGCTATTATACTCGGTGTAAAGATCAGAGTCTTCAGCTCGGCCTCATGCTTAGATGATTTCCCACCTATTCATCTAAATTCCCATAGAAAAATTTATGAACAGTTGAGTTCATCCCCCTATCCACAGCCTCCACTCACAGAGGTTTCCGCCAAAGCCCCAATACAAGCCCACCAATTGACCCTTCAGCCGCCGCCCATTGAAACTCACTTAAAGTTAGATGAACAAGAGAAAAATAAGCCCGGTTTGGTACCATAAAGATACGTATGAAAGAGAGAAAGAAGCTAAGAACAAGTTGTGCGCTTCTAGAGCTTGGCACGACTGAGCCGATTGATCCAGGCCGGATCTAACCCAGACCGCTCTTCTATCTGAAATAAGGGCCAAAATGATGTGTTGAAAAGCTGGAGATCCCTGGGCTTTCCTCAATCATCAGGTTCCCCTCTCCCAGCATACGAGACGCCACCCACGGCAAACAGGTGGTTCCTGTTTTAATAGGGGATTACACCCTATCCACTACAGAAGGAAAGTGATCTGTAGATTTTATTCCCTACAGACAAGGGAGGCCGAAAACGTCTGGAAAATTGAAAGGTTATTTTTAATATAAATTAGGAGGTCCATATTTAAAATAAACAGTTTATTAAAGAAAGAAGGATTCATTTTGGATTCATTTTTTAAGAGATCAAACAAACAAGTTGTGTTAGATGATATGTAGCTTTCAAATGATATGTAGCTTTCATACCTTGAAAAACGTTTAGTTTTTTATCTAACAATATTAAATGCATCTTATCTTTTAATGTGGAGAATGCTAGAGTTCGGAAAAATGACACAAACACAAGACAAACACATATGTTAAATACAGATGAGGTTATAATCTTCGTCCCATGTGCGACCCACGGGCACATAATGATACACAAACAAATGAAGCATGTTAGTAACATGAGATAGGAAAGGTTTAAAAGGATAGATCTCGCGAAATTTGTTTTTTCCAATTTAAGATGCATTTCAATAAATGAATTTTATATTCTGGAATTATACCGGTTGAACGGACGGTTGCTCTGTTATGTTAGGGGTTTTACCCAACTGCCACAGAAGCGGAAGGCAGCCACCTATTTCGAGGGCCCGGGTGGTCACGGGCGGCCTCTTTTAGCCGGCTCGTACGTCACGCAGAGGGTACGTCTGGCCTATTCTAAGCCCGGGACCAGCACGGGACGTAAGTGTGAAGAAGTTGATAGGTTGTAGAGCCATCTTGTACAAAGCCCGACTGGAACGGAGTGCCCAGTTTTTCAAAACTAATGATCCCAGTAAGCATTCTACATAAATCTACAGCGCGCCGTTAGCGGCCCGTCAGGGTAGCTGACGGGCCGCTAACGGCCCGCTGTAGATTTATGTAGAATGCTAGCAGGGATGTTGTTAGTTAACGTATCCTTAAAACTTTGATCATTAAATGTGGCATATATGCTAATATTTTTTGCTGAAAAATGTGAGTAGCTACTCACATTTTTTTCAGCGAAAATACCTGTGAATTAGATATTGTGCTTACTAGAACAGTTAACATTTTGACCACTAACGAGACCGTTCAGCTAACATTTATTTTTTTATCTAACAATATTAAATGCATCTTACTTTTTAATATGGAGAATGCTAGAGTTCGGAAAAATGACACAACTGGGCCCTGGATGAGTTGCGAACCGTGCCGATCCTGATCAGACGTTACGTTCTGCGGCGCCTGATCTGGCTCTGTTTGCGCAGGTCTGTCTGTCAGAATAAACGCCTTGTACTTTTTGGATAGCCCTCTTATCTGGAGCTATGCACCATTGCCATGTACTGTCATGGTCATCCTGCCAGTCATGAAATGTTATACCATATTCATCACTTTCCAGATTATAGAAGCCAAGAAATCAATATGGCATTTAGTTTTAACCCCTAACCTTTACCACTCTCTGGACTAATTCAGCAGACAACAATTGGTGATTTTTATCCTAATTTTTCGCAGGAGACAATTTGCATGAAATGTCAAATCCTGTTCTCTCGTAAAAAATGTTTAAAAAAAATCGTCTGCCGAAAATTTTACCCAGAGTGCTAAGCGTTAAAGCACTATTCAAAATTGCTTCAGTTACTTCCCAGGCTGAAATGTCAAGCCCTATTTTTTAGGCTAAACACGGAAATCTGATCAAATCGAACCCGTTCGCAAACTGATCAAAGTGTTTACTTTCAGCTTACAGACATAAAACTGGGCTTAAGGGGGATGGATATATAAGGGAGATAACTTTTGTAACTTCCTGTTTGCTTTCCTGTACATAAACCCCCTTCTGAAAAAGGGTCTTTTCAAAACGGAAGTATTTTTCTCCTCTTGGGATCGAATTGTATCCTTGTAAATTAGGCCCTTTTTCGGAAAGGGGGTAAAATGATTTTGAAAGCGTTGCCTCTCCTTAAAGTGTGTCAGTACCCCTTAAATTGACCATACCTGGTATGCTAGAGATCTTTTAGCTTGACACGCCCCATATTTGTACTATGAATAATTAGTGGAAAACAGTGAATGCCTTGACCAATCATGAACACGCTATACCGGAACTTCGCCGCTCGCATCTGAGGAAATGTCCTTTGCCTAACATAGATTTCACTGTGTGCAGTCTGCGAATCGACAAAATAATTGTTGCAATTCTTCCGAATTTTCAGATAATTAAATCTTAGACAGCGGTCATTGATTTTATGTTAACAATTCTATGCAATAAGTTCCTCAATGTTCTCCATAATATATAGTAAAACCTCGATGGCTCGAACATCTTTGGGACCATGGAAATTTCTTCGAGACATAGGTAATTCGAGTCACTGAGGGTTAATCATGGCGCCATGTCAGGAAGCAAATAATGACAATCTAGGGGAGTATTTTTGGTCTTCTATACAATAACGGTATGTTGAGTGTACTCGTTAGAATCGCCTCGATGAGGCGATTCTAATGAGTACACACAAGATACAATTTCACGATAAAATAAGAAAAATTCCCCAAATATTTGTTTTCTTGAGCTATCGGAAGACTTTCTTAGGGACTCAAAAACGAATTCGAATCATCCAGTTTTTAGACAAGATTGAGGCCCTCCCAGGGGTTGGGAACAGGGGAAAAAGACCATTTATGTTAAGGAAAAAGGGAACAAAATTCTAAAAATAAAGGGAACAAGGGCACAAAGGCAATTTCGGGAAACAGGGAACATAGAAAATCAATAATTCGATTTTAGGGAACAAGGAAAATGCCAATTTCTTTTCATGGGAAAAAAGAAACAGATACCCCTCCCCCAACACGCACGCACGCACACACACATGGAAGAGCCTTTAGGTTTTAAAATGTGTTTGTGTTGAGGTTTTACGGCCCAGTCAACCCAATGGGGTCATGTCGAGCGCGGTCAGTTTACCTAACCACACATTTACTGGGCAGGCTTAGTCCTCTAAGCGATTAACCAGTATTGTGCACATTCTTTCGCCAGAAACTGACAACTGCCCTTCTTGAATCAGCGGAAGGGAGAGAATGACCGTAGAAAATATTTCATGATCAGTCTTCACGAAAGAATGTTGCCGACCTCGGCGGGGGTTGAACCCGCGACCTCCTGGTCTCCAGTCGGACGGCGCATCCGATTGGGCCACCAAGGCCGGCTTTAGAATTTGTTTATTACTTCCTGCGGTAGTTACTGAACAAATCAGTATCAATGTGTATTAATAACCAAACTTTCTCATTTCTTATATTATATGGTGAAAATGCCGGGGTTTCCATAGCTGTAGCTGAGGGTATTTTTGTTATTTCTACACAAAAGCATATTTGATAAACATAAGAAGAGCAGCTGACAAAATATGTTTACAATATTAGATTATTTAGAGCTATGGAAAAGGGGGTTGGGGGGTGGGGGGGGGGGTGGGGGTGGGGTTGGGGTGGAAGGGGGATGTTTTTATTTCTTCTGTTTCTTCACTTTCATTCCTGTCCCTTTTTCTGCTCTGTTCCTCTCTTCATCTCTTCTATCTCTTTTGTATCTTTTTTCAGTTTCTCTGAGGGACGACACAAAATGGCCTACAAGGGTTGATGTGCCGTTAAACACCAGCACAATCAATATCGCCATTTGCTTCCTGACCTGGTGCCATGATTAATCCTCAGTGACTCGAGCTACCCATATCTCAAACAAATCCCTATGGTCTCAAAGATGTTGAAGCACTGAAGTTCGACTGAATATTTTACATAGACATGATAACATAATGCGTGCAGAAAATATTGCGTTCAGTAGCAACAATGTCGGCACCCATAAAATCTCAGTAAGTCTAACTTCAATGGCTCGAACATCTTTCGGACCATGGAAATTTCTTCTAGATATGGGTAGTTCGAGCCACTGAGAGTTAATCATAGCGCCATCTCAGGAAGCAAGTGGTGATAATTTAGGGATGTCTTTTCAATCTTCTATAAAATAATGGTATGTTGAGTATACTCATTAGAATCGCCTCTACGAGGCGATTCTAATGAGTATACACGACATACATTTTCATGATAAAAACAAGAAATTTCCCTAAAGTATACCTGAATATTTGTTTTCTTGAGCTATCGGAATTTCCTAGGGTCTCAAAAACCAGTTCAAAATTAGCCACGGTAAACGAGCTATCAATGTTCGAGGCATTGAAATTCTGTTGTGCTTGCAGCAACATACATAACAAATATTCTACCGATACGCATTGTAGTTCCAATAGGGATTTGTATCAATTTTTAATGCTGCTCATGATATAATGTTCTACGTGACATCTTCGAGAGTATGGTCTCTTAAAGTGATTTCGCAATATTAAGAGACATTTAACAATCCTGTTTGGTAGTGCACGTGACTCAAGCACGATTTAAAATAAAACTAAAACGAAGCTTTGCAGTTTGACTTTCAGTCTGCCAACTTTCACTGTCTCTTTCTGTCCAGCGACAGTGTTGTGAAGAAGTGCATTTTAATACAACGATTTAAATATTTCCAGCGACGAAATCATTTAAGCGTTGGTTTAAGTTGTAATATCGCAAAAGAAGTCAGCGCCGTGTAAAACGTATATATCAGTAGTTATGCTGCTTATATTTATACAAAACTGATAGTAAAAACTGAAATAAATATTTCGCAATTTTCGCCGCATTTTCTCCTGATTAAAGCGGTTTTCTTAGTTTATTTTAAGGAGCGACAGTGTGATGGGCAGACGACAGTGGTTGGCTGATAAAAGACGGATCATGGATTGAGTAGGTGACTTGCTACGTAATCAGCGTGATTCAATATTTATTCAAAAAATCTAGAACTTAAAGAAGTGAACAGGTATTGCATGAGACTAAGGAATCAGTAATAACTAATTATTCAAATAAAGAAGAGTAAAGCTATTAACAAACACGCCCGTATTAGGAAAGGTTTTAAATACAAAGAAAAAATACACGAGTCAGCGGACCGATGGAAATATATTAGCAAAGGCCGCTGTCTATAAAATGACACGAGAGATAATTTTCACCCTTCATATACTATATACGAAAAAGTGAGAAACAATTTAATCGGACAAGTTTAGCAGAGGAGGCGTTTAATTCGGATCAGATATTTACTTAGGTCATTGATTTTTAGAAGGTAACGTCAACAGTAGATAAACCAAGGACTGCAAAGAAAAAGAGGTCTACTTTGTTATAGTTTACAAGATTTAAGTTGTTGATAAACAAAAATCTGTATGAACATTCAGTGATAAAAGTTAAAGTTCGTAAGTGAAGAAAGTAGGAACAGACCTTGTTAAAAACTTTACATTAAAATTAACGGACAACGAATAAGAACAAAATGCCCAGAAGTCTCTGTGTTTTGGTGACGTTTGTAGTGTGCTTAAGCGTTGTGTCTAGTTTTTCAGTCCTGGACAAATTAAAAGGTATGTGGCTTTCTCCAGTTATCTATGTTTAATTGTTTAGTTACAATAACCCATTACAGCCTTGTTGACTCTTTTTTCTTACTATTTACACAGGTCCATTTTTAATCAGGACAGCCTAGTTTAGTTAATATATTTTTCTTTCTTTTTTAAATGCAAGCAGTGCAGATCCTGATGAGACGCCATGTTCTGCGATGTCTGATCTTGGTCTACACTATTTGCCCACGCTTTCGTTTGGAATATTAGACATTAATGTTAAATTTCTAAACAAAAATCTTCGACTCCGACAGCTTTGGTCTTTTTTGTGCATTTCAGCCAAATATACGCCCTCCAAAAATAACCTTTCGTATTTAGGTAATTTATTGGGATAAAAAGGGGGTTTAAATCCATATGTGACTGGCTATGCGCAAATTCAGACAGCGAATGATCAGATAAGCCTGTGCAACCGTTAAAAATTATCAGATATTGCGTAGCAGACGTCCTGTGTGGATGCCAAGATGATCAGAGCTCAGTTGTTTGAGACTAACGATGTCGTTAGTTAACGTGTCGTTAAAACTTTGATCATTAAATATAACATATACGCTAATATTTTTGCTGAAAAATGTGAGCAGCATTTGCATTTGCAAAAGCTACTCACATTTTTTTTTTTTCAGCAAAAATACCTCTGACTTAGATATTGTACTTACTAGCACAGTTAATATTTTTGACAACTAATCAGCTCGTTAAGCTAACGATGCTTTGAGCAACTGGGCCCTGAATTATTGCATTTAGTACAATAAAGCTCCGCTAGTAAGACCATTTTTGGGACTGGCTAAAAGTGGTCTTTTTTGTGGGATGGTCTTAATACTAATATAGAATATGGTAAATGTCCTTAAATTTCGAACATTTTATTCCATACCTTTCTAGGCCAAACGTTTGCTTTCATACAGTCGCTTCTTAAAATAGTTAGTGGGATGGAAACAGTGTAGCCCATGATCAGACTGCTCCTAAGGAGCAGTCTGATCTGGGTCTACACTGTTTGCATATGTCATTTTGTCAGAAGCCTTGGTGCACAAAATTTGAGGATATTTACCGTAATAAGGAAGAAAGCGTTTGGGAGGCTGTCAAAAGTTGGTCTTAATAGTGGGTGGTCTTAATTTCGAGTGGTTTTAATTTCGAATGGTCTTAATTTCGAGTGGTCTCAATTTCGAGTGGTTTTAATAGCGGATTTTCACTATCTACATGTATGCTTAAAGATAAACCCTCTTTACCTTAATTTTTGGACACATTAATTTCTTAGCATTCATATTACTGTTAATTATGCATTCAAAATATACAATGAAAGCTTATTTACAAAATTAACATTTGACAGGAAAAAAAAAAAAAAAAAAAAAAAAAAAAAAAATGACGCAAACACAAAATGTTGTGTCTAAAATTGTTATCAATTGTTAAATTTCGCATAGTTATGCGTAAAATCTCTTAGATCCAAATATTGCATAATTAAAACTATAACTAAGCTCCGATTATCCGAAACTGGAGTACAATTTAACATGTCTGACCGTAATTTGCAAATTTAATCAAATCTTGCAATTTTCTAGTAAATTTTTCTTCAGATCTACTTAAATTTGTAATTTTGATTCCTCTATAGTCTTAACTAACTGACCACCTGTCTCCTGATATATATCTCTCTCTCTGTCTGTCTCTCTCTGTCTCTGCCTCTCTGACTCTGTCTGTCTGTCTGTCTGTCTCTCTCTCTCTAAACAAAATCTTAAATTAAGTTACACCCTATCTACTCATCATCGCAACAAAGGATTTTTAATGTGACTGTTTATCCAAATTACCGTACTAACCCTAAGTATTGGAACAAACATACATTTGCAAACAGTGTAGACCCAGATCTGACGCCGCAAAACGCGGCGTCTGATCAGGGTCTACACTGTTAACCATACATACAGCAATATTTTAGAAATTCAGGACAAGTATGGTTGCTAGATAAGGTGTTCCAATATTTAGGGTAAATCGTGTACACTAACACATTTACTTTTCACGCTTAGCTCTAGATGATCCCGTTTTTTAAAATAATAAAAAAAAAAAACAACAAAAAACAAAACAAAAAACAAAAAAAAAAACTGTCGACATTTCTCATTTTTCTACAAAACAACAACAACAACAACAACAAAACAACAAAAACATATGTTGTAGAGACTTATTAGAAGAAAGATATGACATATTTGAACTAGCGCATGACAAAACCTACAATAAGACTAAAACGACCAGCGGAGACTCAGATCAGCCTGCGCATCCGCGCAGTCTGATCAGAGTCTTCGCTGATCACATGTACCTTCTACAACCTCCAGGCTAGCCAAAGAGGGATAAATGAGAACCTTGCCTACTGGGTGGATGGACTGTGTCTCTGGTGGTTGTCTTGGTAAAAGATAGATTTGTTAGCCATGCTGATGCCCGACAGGGTTTATGTTTAAACAACATCTGAGCTGACCATTCAACGTGTAACGTTAGTGATGCGCATTTATTGAAATATAACGCTTGCGATATTTTGATAAAATTGCACGACCGCAGAAACGGTGACCCATCGAATGCTATTATAAATAAGGCATTTAGCCCTTATAGCACTAATCACATACACACACACACACGCACGCACACAAAAGTCGTCTGCTACAATTTTACATCGCAAAAAGTGATATATTATTTATTTATTTATTGAACTATAATAGGCAGAAATCCATCTGCTTAGCCACTTTCGAAGAATTCCCTATAATTAACCTGGACAGACCGCCCGTTTGTCCGCCAGGGCTACGAGCAAAACTGGTAATAAGTCTTGAACCGTCTGGAATAGTTTGATAATTTTGGCATACTCATTGATACCGACAATATCTAACCAATGGATTTGTGAAATGCCCTTTTCACAAGCAAGAATGAGCACCTTAGCGACAGTTGATTATTATTATTATTATTATTATTATTATTATTTTGTTTGTGTTGAGGTTTTACAGCCCAGTCAACCCAATGGGGTCATGTCGAGCGCGGTCAGTTTACCTAATCACGCGTTTACTGGGCAGGCTTAGTCCTCTAAGCGGTTAACCAGTATTGTGCACATTATTTCGCCAGAAACTGACAAATGTCCTTCTTGAATCAGCGAAACGGAGAGAATGGCCGTAGAAAATATTTCATGATAAATCTCCACGAAAGAATGGTGCCGACCTCGGCGGGAGTCGAACCCGCGACCTCCTGGTCTCCAGTCGGACGCGCATCCAACTGAGCCACCGAGGCCGGCTATTATTATTATTATTATTATTATTACTGTTACTACTACTCCTACTTTTATTATTATTACTACTACTAGTACTGATACTACTATTATTATTATTATCATTACTACTACTATTAGTACTTTGATTATCACAGTCGACTCTCCTTATCTCGAAGTCCAAGGGACTCTCTGAAATACTTCGAGATATCTGTATCTCGACACTTCAGATTTGCAGAATTGAGAAAAAAAACTAGAAATATGTCCACAGTACACGGATGTCCCTGCTGTGGGGTACCTTACTTTAAAATTGCAAAATTCTACCTGGTACAAATGCCTTAACCTGAGTCTAACAGGATCACGTACGTACGTAACATTCATACAGACGGACGTACATTCGTACGCACGTACGCACGTACCCACGTAGGCACGTACGGAAAACTTAAAAACTAAATGCCCCCGGCATCATCGGATGCGGGGGCATAAAAATAAATCCAACAGTCTTATTTCACATATGAATATGTAATTTGACTCCTGAAGTTAGAGATATATTGAAAATATTGTTGGAGCAATTTCTCCTCTTTTCCACAATATTTTGTTACGCGAAGTTAGATTTCCAAGTTAAAACAGGGACCGGAGTTTCACTTCGAGATAAGTGGTTATTCCAGATAAGCGAAGTCGAGATAACAAGAGTCGAATGTATTACTACTACTAGTACTGATAATACTACTTTGATTATTGATATTATTATCATTATTATTATTATTATTATTATTATTATTTTATTATTATTGTCATTATCATTATTATTATTATTACTACTACTACTATCACAAATTGTATTATTGGGGGCGGTTGGTACAACCGCCGCCAAATTTAACATACTGCATTTCTACAACTCGTATTTCAAAAATACCTTCCTAAGAACTCCCTACTACCAAACAAGTAGTTCCCTACTGACGTCTCCCCTGTTCAGGTTTGTAATTTTCATTTGTTGTGTCTGTATAGATGGGACTGAAAAGAACATGATTAAAACTGGACTAGTTCGCTTTGTTACTTCCGAAATGTAAACAGATTATGACAATTCATGGGACTACGTCAGACTGGTAATCACACAAGACACACGATGGTCTCAATTATCACATGCTTGGTGGCAGACATCAGCACTAGATTTCGTCATGAGACCATATTGTAGCGACAATATGGTAACTGTCTCCCAGTCCCATAGCAAAAATACAGTAGCTGTGACGCGGAAAAAAGGCTCTTAGAACTTTCCGTCGATTTTTTTTTTCATTTCAGTGCGCATACGCGCTCTCCTTGGCCTGCTGCTCTCGAGAGCAAACAGCATGCATAACGGAAACACGCCTATTCATATATATATACAAAACATTTCACCTCCAAAATGGAAATTTTCAGAAAAAAAAAACTCTGATTTTTCATATTTCTGCTCCAAACATAGATTGTGGGTACTCGTTAGAACCGCCTTGCGGAGGCGGTTCTAACGAGAACCACACTCTGTGTTTACGAGCAAAAATAAGAAAAAATAACTGTTAACTCCAGTTTACTTTATTAAAGTGGGGTTTAAGGGGTTTAATATTATAAGGACATGTTTTCGTGAATGGTTTCATTTGCTGTCCGTCTGAAGAAACGCAGCCGGGAATCATGGATATCCAAAGACTACCTCTGAACCTTCGCTATATCTATAGAAGATGACACAAGACCAAATATTTAGACGTAAACGTCTAAGTAGACTGACTCCAGTCGTTTTTGTTTTATATCTATTTCTCACTTTCTCTACATTATTTTTTTTTATCATGATCCTCTTTAATCCAACTTCAAGTTACCTATGGCTGAACAAAAACTAGCCAAGGGACTGAAGTAAACAAAAATTCTACAAACTATACAAGTGTTGTGTCCCCTCAAAAAAAAGAAGAAAAAGAAAGAAAAGAAAAATAAAGAAAGGGTCTGGGGCCAGACTAACGTCTAAGTGCCGGCGCAAACTTTGTTCACGTTTGCATAGAGATAAGGGACAAGGGTATATTAACGTTTAATAATTTTCAATGTAACAGGTAAAAAAAAAAAAAAAAAAAAAAGAACAATAATGTGATTCCTTAATGTTTGCTTTTATTAAGCTTTATGAAATTTCTTGATTGAAATGAATATAAAATAGACATTAATCTGCTTATAACAAAGTTTACTTCAAGGTTTTATTTTATATTTGCCGGGATCGTCACAAACCGACGTCCCGGCAAACATAAAACGACCTTAGTGAGGTGATCGAATAGTCTACCATATGTAAAAAACCAAGGCTGTATTAAGAGACCGGCGCGCGAATCGCGCCGTGATATGGCCGTCTTTGACTAGGCGCGTGGAATACTCGTATGGAGACTTTTCTCATGCCGCGGTAATTTCTGCTATGATTGCTAACGTTGAAAGGCGCGGCGTTGCTTTACTGACCGTATCAGTCTGCATTTTCCCGTTGTCTAATCCGCGGTTGTCCGCTCACAGGAGCAGCATCTACTGTAAAATATATTAAACCATAAAAGGGACATTGGCAAACAGGGTAGACCCAGATCAGACGCCACAGAACGCGGCGTCTGATCAGGGTCTACACTGTTTGCTTTTAGTTCAGAAAATCCTTCGAAACAGGGTTATAATATAAAATCTAACGAGACACCCGCTGAATAGAAAATAGATCTGTTCAAAGAGTTGTGGCAGAGGAGTCCATTCGACATATGGGTCAATGTAGACCTTCTCTGAGCGAAATGCACCAGTTAAGTTGGGTCTTTGCTGGTCCTGTTTTGTGTAGTCCCTGGACCACACGGTGGATAGTGTACATTTTGTTAAGTTTTGACTCATATATTTATTCTCATATCGCCTCACCACGCGTCTCAATTGAGATACATCGTGACAAATCCGTCTGATAACGCGAGAATTGAATCACTACGCAGTCTGAATCACTGTGCAGATTGGTTTGAGCAATTATTTATTTATTTATCAACCTATGATAGCTTAGGCAATAGCGAAGCGCATGCGCAAATTCTAGCCAGGGTATGCACTCTATTCATATATATTCTACAATGCCCAATGATTCGGATGCGCAAGCTGATCTGAGCCTTCTCTCTAAGCATATCATATAAGATCCCATTTACCATGTTGCAGCTCGGTTGTGGGGTGACAGGAAAATAGAACGCACGTATATCCTCTTCGACACGCAAGCACGGTTTAATAATAATTATGAGCCATGCCGTAACAAAACGTGCCTGCCGACGTATAAAAGATCTCGGTGGAGCCGAGACTCCGTTTTCCGCCTTTTATGCGTTCTTTGTTTCCAAAGCGATCTTTATATACTTTATCAGGCTATGCTTTGTGATGGTGCAAATTGTCTGTGGCTTCATTATCGACAGTTTCATAGCGCTTCCGTAATTCTCCGTAAATCCGATTGGAAATATGTCACGTGGTCTTCGACTTCAATCATCTGTTGGCAAAAAAGATTGACACGTGCTAGATCTTTTTTCGTCCTCCCAGCTTGAATCAGCCTTTGCTTTCATTTTTTTTTCATGGTAGACATTTCGTCCATCATCAGCGCCATTTGTATACGATTTGCAGCCCTTAAAAATGGAGTTGGATGGCACTTTATAGTACGGGTTCAAATACAAAAAAATAGCGAAACCTACTATCGCGAAGATAATCAATTTATTTTGATATAGGAAGACAATTTGGACATGCCTGTATATAAAACAACTTTATAGCAGATATTTATACATTCCATTTCGCGAATCTTGGGATGTTTCTACTGAGGCCCAGTTGATACTTGACAAATTCCAAGTATACAAAATCTTGCGCATTCAGATTAACGTCATAGAAAAAAAAGAAAATTATGTTCACAACAGAAACCAGAACGTTTATTTTCTAATGTTCATATGCA
The DNA here is from genome assembly GCA_964016985.1 of Anodontia alba. NCBI lineage: Eukaryota > Metazoa > Mollusca > Bivalvia > Lucinida > Lucinidae > Anodontia > Anodontia alba. The sequence goes on along the minus strand of OZ024838.1, from coordinate 43,864,580 downwards.
ATTATGAAGCAAAATATGATACTTAGGTGGTTTTCTGCATTCAAGGGAGCGTCCCTGGTTTACATCTTCTACCTTTTTCGATGTTATGTATTAAAAGGCTCATAGAAATGGATTGGCACCAAAAATGTTCGACTTCTGATCCAATATAGCCGCTACGATAAATTTGTAAGAGAACGCTTGTTTTGGAAAGTTTACAATATACTGATCAGAGTCTTCTCTGTCCGCCTGAGTACGTTTATGGGCCTTGTCTAACCAACAGAGTGCCCTGCAAAGACTTAAAACTAATAAGTTTGCGCTGGGCGCACCTGCAATCTTTTAGGAAATGCAGTGCACCAGATCAAATATTAAGTCATCTGACTTGGATTTTAAGAGCTGTGTGTCCCACAATGCATTAGTAGTAAACTTATTTTTTTCTCTCTCTAGAATATTTCTCTCCTCATTACTACAATGTTTTCATCTTTGTTGCATTACTGAGAAGCTGACACGAGTGTCAAAAATGATATAAAAGTCCCCTGACGTCATTTACGAACAACAATCTAAGATTATTCTGTCCGTTACATACAGCCTGATCTCAATATATTCATCAGTCTTCAGCAACTGAGCATTGAGCGGCCAATGAAAGCCCTGATTAGACAGCGCGCCTGCTAATCTCAGCTTTCCTTGGCCCTGTGTGAGATGAGGACCTTTTTGCCATGTAGGCATGAAATATTGTCATATTCTCACTAATTTATGTCATATATCTTGCACTTTAGAACAGCTCATCCTGCAATTCTTGACATATTTATTGGAACAATTTAGATCTTACAAATGAGCCACCCCAGACGAAAACGTGGTTTCGTGCATATGCGGACAGTGAATGTCCGGACCAGACTGCGCGGACGCGCAGTCTGGTCCGGGCCTTCGCTGTCCGCTAACAGAATTATTTGGCACAATAAAATGTATCAGTGTAGAGCAAATGCACGGTTAAGACTTTGCGCATGCGCAGTATCATGTGAATCCGCACATTTTGCTCATATTCGAGGGCACGTTATCGCTTGAGTGAAATTATTTGTAACATATGAAAAAGGCTATTACGTCAGATGCGATCAGCGATGGTCCAGATGAGATTGAGTATTGGTGCAAGCTGATAAAACCCTTTGCTGTTCGCCATTTTATGTCACAATATATGCTTCACGTGTGGTCATGATGAAAGGGAAACGCCCACTAAATGCAAGGCATATCTTCAAATATTCAGCTTTGACAAACAGACATACTGGCACAGGTTTGATCAAAATCGGTTCAGAAATAAGAAAGCCATTGTAGTTTTTATAACTGTGAACAAGGAAGATACCATTTTGAATGTGCAAATAGATGTACAATTTGATAAGAAACAAATAAAGCTGCGACAAGAACAGGTCTATATAAGCTAGATGAAAACTTAAATGCAAATGAACACATTGCTAGTATATAGGAATAAAATATTGCTTCATACAATACGCCTGCAAAGTTTCAAAACGATCGAAGTACACACTGCCTATAGTTTAACAAAGCTTTTCAAGATAAAAAACGACCAGGTACAAAAAGTCCAAATATGGAGATAAAAATATGCAATAAAAACAAACAAAAAAGAAACAACAAACAAACAAACAAACAAAAAACAAAACAAAACAAAAAAAAAAAAAAAAAACAACAACAAAAAAAAAAAAAAAAAAAAACACAAAAAACAAAACAAAACAAAAAACAAAAAAAACAAAACAAAGAAAAACCCAACAACAACAACAAAAACAACAACAAACAAACAAAAAACAACAACATCAAAACAACAGAAACACATGCGCGTCTTCATTTAATATATAAAACATCTGCAAAGTTTCAAAATGATTGATGCAAATGTGTAACTAAAAGGAGCTGATTATATGAGGAGCTCACGGAATGACAGAATGACAGACGAAGCAAATCCAACGGGTTATATAACAAATGAAGAGCCCAGCATACACTTAACGTCGAACAATTATCATTTCGATGTCGCCGCGACGTCATGACGTCGCGGCGACGTCGAAATGACGTGAGGACTGGGAAAAACTGACGAGGACGTCAATACGACGTGATGACTGGGCGAAACTGGCGGCGACATCGAAACGACGTGATGAATAAGAAAACTGTAGCAGAAATACCATCGCGAAAACGTACTTATATAATGTTGACCCCCTAAACCCCACTGGGGTTTATAAGATTTTATACATTATTTTCTCTATGTTTTGAGCAGAAATTTGAAAAATATCAGATTTTTTTATCTGAAAATATTCAGGTTTTGGAGGTGAAATTTTCTATATCTTTGAATAGGCATGTTTTCGTAATGCGGTCTTGGAACGGTCAATGAACCCAGAAAAATATACTTACTACAGCTTATATTTATAGGCTTTACTGACTTTTGCTGAGTGGAATGTAAAAAATGTTTTAATGATGTCAAAGAACAATCATTTATGCACATGGTACACATTTGTTGAGCCCTTCTGTCAAACAGACAATCAAAAAGGTCGCTCTCAAAACAGAAGCGGTCAAATCAAAAGTTGAGATATTAATTCACTTTTGGAAGGTCAGTGTACCTTAAATACGGGTTTATTTCAGGCAAAAATGCTTTATTCGCTTAGACATATATTGTAAACCGTTCTTAAATTAACAAAAAGTCTACATCATCTATTGCGCAACTTAGAACGCGTCGCTTTTTATCGAGAATACCATTTGATCACTCGAGAATGCCATTTGATCAAACATATCAATGTTTGTTATGGAAATCCTGCAAGAAAAGTTTGCTTTTGAAGTTTTTAGATTTTTTTTTCATCTTGTTCTGGTCATACACTCTCCGGAGAGGCCCAGAGAAATCGCCGTTTAAAACTTCCAAAAAATATCGGAGATATGGCTTTTAGGAACGACGAACGTTTACTATTGTTTTATTGCGAGGAGATTATTTCAACGTGAGCAACTTTGTGTAATTGTCATTAATTAGCTAGGTGGAACAGAAAAAAAAATTGTTTCGCATGGGATTTTGTCTTTCAGATTTTGTGTTGAAAATCATGTTCTGGTTTTGAAGGTTTTAGAATTTGTGAAAATACTGTTTTCGATGAAAATGCAAATAACTCGAGACTGGAATCACTTACACGATTAATCTCTCTTGAATTCTGTTGAGACTAACCATGGAAAACAATTGAACTAATTCGAAGTAGAAATAAAATTATTCGTTAATAAAAAGTGTCAAGTTACTTTTGCTTTTGAGTATATATTTGAATTCTATGACTTTATCTGGCCGTGACTAAGACTGAAGATAAACATTCCCATATTTAGTTCTAAATCATAATGTTTGATTAGTAGTAAAACTGCTGTTTAATTGATAACCACAACTATAAAATAGGCCGCGACATGGAAAACGAGTACCTGATCGTATATGGCCAAACATAGACCCAGATCAGCATGTGTCTGCATGTTTACCTCCACGGTTTGTCTGTTGCCCGTGCTAAATATCTACAGCTTTCAGAAATACACCCAGATCGGCCTGGAGTTTCCACTCGAGATAGGATACATGTGCCTGCTCGATTGTCTCTGAATAAGGTCGTACTCGGATCGTCATCCACTAAGCCGGAAACATGGCCGGCGCTTAAGAATTTTCAAGTTTTGTCTAAACAATTTTTTATCAATGATTTATTCTTTAGGCTCTTATCAGAAGTATTTTCCCATACATGTGGATTGAAACTACTTAATCAAAAGTACTTTACAAATGTAGAGTCAAAATGTTATCATGAGTGCAATAATGACAAAAGATAAATTTATATTTATTTCTTCCTATCCACAAGGCATACAACGTTGAATCAACGTCGTTTCAACGTTATTTTGACGTCAAGAACATTGAATCAGTATTAAAACGATGCTTTTTCAACATTTTCAACATTATGTGCCTACTCCTAAAGCAACGCCATTTCAACGTCGAAACACGTCAGATCAACGTAAGACCGACGTTGTTTCAATGTTGTGTGCCTGCATGTAAGTAATAGCTCTGCATACGGAAAGACACAACAAAATTTAAAGTAGGTAGGTTACAGTAGAATGGACGTGTAGTTCATAGATGCAAATCCTTTTGCTTTAAATCATTTTTTATAGTTTTATATGTTATAGGCTACTGCCAGAATAAAGTCTACCTGAATCATCCACGTTCAGGCTAACTAAGATTGGCACAATTAATTGGATAATCGATTAATCGATCGATAAATTCCACAAAAGCGATTATCATCTCTGATTTGCTAATAATCGTTTCTTTTTTTGTATCTGTTACATTACGTATTTATCCTAAGGATTCGGACACCTCATTTTACCGTTCTAAAATTTGTACAAATACGATTTACTACTCACTATAGTGTCTAAAAGTAAACGGATGAGTGGCAAACAGTGTAGACCAGATGAGACGCCGCATTCTGCGGCGTCTCATCTGGTCTACCCTGCTTGCTCAGGCCTGTCGGTCTGAAAACATACGGTAAAGTATAACATACGGTAAGAGTCATGCTCAGACAGTAATCAGGAAATGTAAGATTATGACCAAATCTTCACTGATTACAAATCGATTATCGATTAAAATTGCAAGACTGATAATCGATTATCTTTTTAGCCCTGATTAGCCAGCCCTAAAACCAACACTTAATATCCTACTAGGAACCATTTTATGACCAGTTATATATGACCACAGAGTCTGTTCTTGAGTTTGGAACCCATTCTGGGTCACTGATGTGGCCTTATTGGCCTACACTAGCTAGTGTGGCCCAATATAACTTGACTACTTTAATTTTTACTGTTTTTCCGTTTTGCAAGTGCGTTCAATGCTCTCGCTTGAAAATGTCTTCGCGCTTGGTAAGAAAGACAGTTGTGATCTTCGCTGATTTGCGGTAGGCAAAAATATGAGTGAAGATATTCAGGAAACACCACACTCACGAAGCATAGGCGTCCAGAGAAAGTCAAAAGAAAGAGAGATGAGGAACACATACATGTAAGGACGACACAAATGTCACATAAGGACGACACAGATGTCACATATGAAACCACCAACCAACAAAAAAGAACAACTGCAAAAGAAGACAATACGAAAATATGCCTTCAATTATACTGAAATTTTTACCACCAAAAACTGGAAACTTTTCAGATAAAAAAATTCTGATATTTTTTTATATTTCTGTTTAAAACATAGATTGTGGGTACTCGTTAGAACCGCCTCAGCAAGGCGGTTCTAACGAGTACCCACAATCTATGTTTTTGGGCAGAAATATGAAAAATAATGTATACCGCTGTAAACACCAATTTTACCATGTAAAAGTGGGGTTTAAGGGGGTCAAAAATTATATAGGCATGTTTTCGTGATGGACGCCTTGGAACGGCCAGTAAGAAAACTAGAGGGCGCGTGGGGGGGGGGGGGGGTAGGGGAGGGGGGTTTGGGGAGTGGTGTTTAAGAGGGCATTTCAATCAGTTTTATTAACGCGGAACCTCATTCTTAATTTTGAAGCAACTCCGAATTACAAATATATATTCTGTCCACATAGGGGTCATCTGTGAAACATCTCAGTGAACACATTTATTTAAAACCACTGTTTTGGAATAAAGTACAGGACTCAGTTGCGTTCTGAAGCCAGAAATCAAGAATTCCACAAACCGGACCATGATGAGCCCAACTACAGACAATGACAGTCAGGCACCGACCATATGAAACAGATTGAAGAGGGAGTCATCATTTGGTCTGAGGACCAACCCATCGGTTCTTTAGTTCCCATCTGTTTGCATGCCAGACACTTTAAAAACAGCATATTTGGTAATACAGCACTCATTCACCTCGGGAACCTTTTATTTAATTACAAAGGTGGGGAACCCATGTGACATTTTCGATAACATGCGTTTCAAAATTCGCCTTAGCAACGGCTTAACTTCCATAATTAATATCTATCAATTTCTCAATCAATTTCTGACATTACCTCAGGTCTTAATAATGGGCGTATTTTGTTCAAATAAAGCGCAGACTATACCCATTTCAAAAAGATCTTTTTGTTGAATTTTATCTTTACCACTCTCTGGGCAAATTCAGCAGACGACAAATTGATGACAGGATTCTTATTTTTTCCAGAAAACAGGATTTGACATTTCATGCAAATTGTCTCATTTGCATAGAATGTCAAATTTGTTTTATGGAAAAAAAAAATAAGAAAAATATTTCAATATGTCGTCTGCTGAAAATTTTAACCAGATTGCTAAGCGTTAAACTGCTTCCCTTATCCGTTATACTTTTCGGTATGTTTGAATGGAGAACGTTTGCGATAACGTGCACGTCACGGTATTGGCATTTTGAGCGATGTATTTGCTAAAACTACAAACCATCGGTGAAAGCGATTTAGAAAAACGCTGATCACCGTTTCATCCCAGTCGGAAATCGAGTTCGTCCCGTTGGACTCAAAGTCCTACACTGCCGCGTCGCATTACAGGGGATGTTTAGGAAGAGATGTTGGTTGGTTTGAAGTTGAACAACTATTAAGTCGACTGTGGAGCCGGACAATTTACCTAACTACCATTTTTCTTGGCAGGCTTAGATCCAGGGCTGAGTTCAGTTGATCAAACGTTCGAAAAATTACCCGAAAAAACAAAAGCAAACTTTCCGTTCAGCTGTGACAGTTTTTTCGGAGGAGGGTAGCGAACATCCCAAAACTATTCTCAAGCTGTCGTCTGACACAACCAATATGGCGGCCTATGCGAATAAAATTTATGTATGCTTGTTTGTAGCTAAAAATATAAGAATGTCTGCTGCGTTGATATTATTTATTTGATTCGCTATTAAATTAAAACTTACTGATATAATCAATTCGATCTAACATCAAGTCCTGTATACGAGAATAACGGCTACTCCTTAATTGGCGGTCACATGAGACGGCTTTTCAATAATCGTCCAGACGATGCAAAATAGTTTTTGAAAAAAAAAAAAAAAAAATCTCGCCATTGTTTCGGTTTACTGAACGTAGCCCATTCTTTCGCGAGGAGTAGCTACGTTATCTTTTGGCGCCGTTAAAAACAAGCACATTACGAAAACACGCCTATTCAAATATATAGAAAATTTCACCTCCAAAAACTGAAAATTTTCAGATAAAAAACTCTGATATTTTTCATATTTCTACTCAAAACATAGATTGAGGGTACTCGTTAGAACCGCCTCGGCGAGGTGGCTCTAACGAGTACCCACAATCTATGTTTTCAGCAGAAATAAGAAAAAATAATTTATACCCCTGTAAACCCCGGTTTTACCATATAAAAGGGGTTTAAGGGGGTCAACATTATATAGGTATGTTTTCGTAATGAGTGGTATATTATGAGATTTCAAAGAGCTAATCACAAAGGAATACCTTTTGTTATCAATCTGTATTTAATGCGAATAATCGGAATGATCATAACGAAAACATGCCAATATTATTTTGACCCCCTTAAACCCCACTTTTATATAGTAAAACTAGGATTTACAGGGGTAAACATTATGTTTTCTTATTTCTGATCAAAAGCATAGATTGTTGGTACTCGTTAGAACCGCCTCGTTGAGGCGGTTCTAACGAGTACCCACCATCTATTTTTTTGAGCAGAAATATGAAAGATATTAGAATTTTTTATCTGAAAATTTTCATTTTTTGGTGATAAAATTTTTTTTTCAGTATATTGAGTAGGCATGTTTTCGTAATGTATCGGTGGCATTGTAGGTTTTCAAGTGGGATCTTTTGGTGTGTTTAGACCCTAGTGGGCTGGGTGTAGGGTTTACAGGGGTAAACATTATGTTTTCTCTATTTTTTTGAGCAGAATTATGAAAAATATTTGAATTTTTTATCTGAAATTTTCATTTTTTGGTGTGTACTCTGAACTTTTCCTGCTACATGGGCTAGGACTATTTTTGGGGTTTAGAAGTTTGAATGTTTCTATTTTTTGGGGTTTGGGGAAAAGATTGCTATTTCGGGGGTATTTTTTTGGTCACTTTCAAAACTGACTATTTTTTTTTTTTTTTTTTTTTTTGGGGGGGGGGGGGGGGGGGGGGGGGGTGGGGGGGGGGGGCGGTGAGGGGGCTATCAAAGTTCTTGGGTTTTTTTATCGGGTATTATAAGAATCGGGGTTAGAACCATCTGTTGAACTGATAATTATTTTTATTTAGTTTAAACACTCTATTTCGGATGTGCATCAATTCAATTCCATTAGAGTAAAAACGGAGCTACTGTTGGAAACTGTCTACAGCACATATATTACTAATACATTCATTTTGCAGGAAAAATAAATGAAAACCACACTTTTAGAAAAAGAAAGCAAGCGGAATATTTTTGGGGTATGCTAGTATCTACATTTTTTTTTTTTTTTTTTTTTTTTGTTATTGTTGATCCACCAGATTTTTTTTTTTTTTTTGGTGGGGGGGGGGGGGGGGGGGTGGGTGGGGGCGGTGGGGGGTATGGCTTATATACCGTATATTTTTTTTGGGGGTAAACAATAGATGCTGGGGCCCAGCCTATGTAGCATACGAAATTCGGAGTACCCTACACGTCCATCACCCGCCCCCCACCTCCCCCCCCCCCCCCACCACACCGGGGTTTAGACGCACCACAGTATGGGCATTTTTACATCATCTAAGTCACACAGGCGGAAAAGCTCCGCTCTGAATCGTACATGCGCCCAGTAAAAATATTATCGTAATATAGTCATCGTTGAGAAAATGACTAAATACAGCCAGATTACGCATACTAGAAACATTGAATCCTCAGACCTGTTTCTACAGCACTGCTAGAGGATGCGACAAACGCACTCCACTGTCGTTAGATACCGAGTTCGTTTTATTCAAAATAATTTAGATAACAAATTTCGCGCCACATAAAAACGAGTCTTTGCGAATATTTATTGGGTTTAACGCTTAGCACTCTGGGTAAAAAATATGTTTTTCTTATTTTTCTCCAGAAAACAGGTTTTGATATTTCATGCAAATTGTCTCCACCAATTTGCATGAAAGGTCAAAACCTATTTTCTGAGAAAAATAAGAAAAACATTCGTTAATTTGTCATCTGCTGAGTTAGCCCAGAGAGTGGTTAAGGTTAAAGATTACAGAGGCTGACCCACACTAAAACGAATCTTTGCGAATATAAGAGTTGCGAAGTCGCAGATCAGTCTTCTGCGTATGCGCACCGTCTACTCCTATCATTCGGTATTTGTGTGTTTGATGACTACTTACTTTGTAAGTTGTAGGCAGAACACACACACACACACACACACACACACACACACACACACACACACACACACACACACACACACACACACAGCGCAGAAATACATTAATGAGAATTGGATAATTCAAATTAGCGAACAAGTCCACGTAGTGTGATCATAAATTCCGCGGTCCCCCTTTCAGAATGAACCCGTTATTTTGAAATCTTCTTGACGGCAGCAGTGGTCCTGATCAGATCAGATCTGTTTGATACAGCCTCAAACGACTACTGATTATTCCGCTTGTCATTCATCATACAAGATGTATAATCTCCATGCGCGGACCATGCAGTTTTCGATAGAAATTCTCAAGGGGATTATAATGTGCTTAACAGCGTGACTAGATTAATAATGTAGGAAGAAGCTTTTAGAAAGTTTTTATTTTGTATAAAATTGAAACAAACTTCAAAATTAAACCAAATATTACCAGCTTTACCGTAAGTACATGCACCTGTTGAAATGGCTTGGATTTTTGATAAGACAACACTTCCATAATATATGCGCAAATTGCAATGTGACTGAAAAAATTATCTAACCTTCACCACAATCTGGGCAAATTCAGCAGACGACACATTGATGATATTTTTTCTTATTTTTCTCAGAGAACAGGATTTGAAATTCCATGCAAATTGTATCCAGTGGGGAGATAATTTGCATGAATGTCAAAATCTGTTTCGTGGGAAAGAGAAGAAAAAATATTTCAAAATGTCGCCTGCTGCAAATTTTACCCAAAGTGGATATCCCTTGTCCTGCTGAACCCGGATATACTCTGCCTTTGCAAACAATGTAGATCCAGATCAGTTGGCTTCTGAAGAAGAAGCCAACTGATCTGGATCTGCACTGTTTGCCATTAAGTATGTGAATCTATATCAACAAACTTGGTCAAGTAATCTGATTGGCTGAAAATTAAAAATGGGTGTGGCTTCTTAATTTATTCAGCAAGTATGTAGCCTGTCCAGAACTGACATTTACAAGTACAGTTTTTTTTTTTACCAGGCACCATTAGGAATAGGAATGCACTCCCTGCATCTATAATATCCTCTGCTGAAAATTCCGAGGACTCTGTTGCTAGATTCACATCACTTGTGAGATCTAGAATCTAGGCTTCGCAGTCGTTGGCCCTGGTGAATGAATGTCTTTTGATGTGTCACCAATAGACTGTCGCTAGATTCACATCACTAATGACATCTAGAGACTACTCATACAATCGTTGGCCTTGGTGAATGAATGTCTTTTTGATGTGTCACCATATACTCTGTCGCTAGATTCACATCACTTGTTAGATCTAGAGATTAGTCTTCGCAATCGTTGGCCATGGTGAATGAATGTCTTTTGATGTGTCACCATAGACTCTGTCGCTAGATTCACATCACATGTGAGATCTAGAGATTAGTTTTTGCAATCGTTAGTCCTGGTGAATGAATGTCTTTTTTGATGTGTCACCAGTAAAATTATTCTGATTCTGGTGTCAAACTGGAACAAAGATATTGATATTTGAATTCGAATAAAAGCGCCTTATTTGAGGTTTGCATATAACCAGACTTGGTGGGGCTTGAGTGCCGAAAGGTTTACGGAATTGTAGTTACATGTAATGGACCTCACCATGTAAAATGTAAAAAAATGTAAAAATGTAAAATGTAAAAATGTGCCTTTAGGCATATGCAGAAATCGAAGGCCTATCAGATCGCCCAGACGCCTTCGCTATTGACAAAAATAATCATTACATACTATAGAATATTTCAGTGTCGAACAAATGCCCGGATGAGACTTCACATTTGCAGAATGGTCACCTTTAAAGGAACAGGATACTACGTGGTAGGTTTTCTGCCATTCATTACCAGGAAGACATTTTTTGTTGTGACTCCATGTTTGGTTTGCTGACCATCACGCCCCTTCTGAAAAGGGGTCTACTTTAAAAGGAAAGGATTTGCGCCCGATGTAAACATTTTTGTCCTTATAGAGCAAACACTTTTTCAGAAGTGAGGCAAAAGAATTTTTAAGAGTTAATTCTCCTCAAAGTTCATCTGTTTACCCAGCTAGCATTCTTTATAAATCTACAGCGGACCGTTATCGGCCCGTCAGCTACCCTGACGGGCCGATAACGGACCGCTATAGATTTACGTAGAATGCTTACTGGGTACATCAAAATTCGAGATTCGGCTTTTGTAGCAGTAATACATAATCGGCTTTTTTCTTGATGTATCAGAAAAAATGCACTACCATTAAAAGGTTAATAATATTTTGTTTCTGTTTCCTTGGACGTGTATAAACAGAACAAGTATGGGCTTTCACAAAAAGGTTAGTCCATTACGAAAACACGCCTATTCAACTATATTGGAAATTTTACCACCAAAAAATGAAAATTTTCAGATAAAAATTTGATATTTTTCATATTTCTGCACAAAACATAGATTGTGGGTACTCGTTAGAACCGCCTTGACGAGGCGGTTCTTACGAGTTCCCACAATCTATGTTTTGAGCAGAAATAAGAAAAATAATGTATACCCCTGTAAACCCCAGTTTTACTATATAAAAGTGGGGTTTAAGGGGGTCAAAATTATATAGGCGTGTTTTCGTGATGCTACACTAAGTACACAATAAATGTGATTTTAAAACAGAATAGCCTTGGGTTCTTTACATGCAGATCTTGACTAAATCGGTCAAATTCCGTAATACAAAATGTGAACTCAAGGTAAATTCGAGAGATCTAAATGAGAGCTCGTACGGTTTGCATCTACAAGAATGACATTCACATTAAAAATAACGACAGCAAATTTCTCACCGCTTTTAAGACTTATCTCATCAAAACGAAAATAAGAAACTAAGAATATAAAATGTTTGATAAGTTGTCCTGGGAATGCTATAAATTGCGCTTAACAGTACCAATGCATCCACTTACTTTAAAAGTGAAATTGTCAAATTAATGTATATCCCATAACCTTTGATAAAGTGCTATGTACAATGGTAACCTATTAGAATATCTACATGCGTGGTGTGCCGATATATTGCATGTGAATGGAGAACACCTTCTGTATATGTAGGTTTCCAATAAATATTATTCTATTATATTCAGAGCTTCAGCTAGTCCCGGGTTTTAGTTGTAGACAACAAGCATAAGGTCAATGATGCATTGTGGATCAAAAATAGATTCTCTTCCGTGTCTCTCCCCATAACTATATAGTCTACGCACACGGGCGAAGACAAAAACATATGAATGTTAGACAAGATTGTCATTAACCTCAGATCTTCATAAACTGCTGTTTTTAGGGGATCCATTTCCTTTCTATCTAATAACGCGTATGTTGTTAGGCAGTGAGCTTTGATTAATTTGATCGGTTATTGAAAACATATGACTTTGATGTTGACTGTCACTGTGAGCATGATATTCATTGCTTGAAACGCTGTTAATTTCAAATTAGTTGTAGTAGGAAATATGCAAGACGCAACACTGGATGGAAATGAAAAGTGATTGCCAATATGACACAACAGACGATATTTGGGCTTGACAGTTCATGCGAATCGTCAGTCTAGTAGACGGTTCACATGAAATACCTAATCTTGTTTTCTCTGAAAAAAAAGAAGAAAAAAAATATTACTGGCATTGAACAGCATTTCTATTTTACCCGTCCGGAATGTGTGTACATGTGCGCGCGCGTGTGTGTGTGCATGTGCATGTGCGTGCGTGTGTATATGTGCGTGTGTGTGCGTGTGTGTGCATGTGCGTGCGTGTGTGCATGTGCGTGTGTGTGTGCATGTGCGTGTGAGTGCATGTGCGTGCGTGTGTGTGCATGTATGCGCGCGTATGTGTGCATGTGCGTGTGTGTGCATATGCGAGTGTGTGCATGCGTGTGTATGCGCATGTGTATGTGTGTGTGTGCGTGCGTGCGTGCGTGCGTGCGTGTGTGTGTTACACACTTAAAGTATAATTAAGAAACAATTGTGTATGGGATGGAATGATTAAAGAATTTTGGCAGGATTCCACTTTCGACATCAGCTGATGTTAGAAATGCATTATCCATGATAGCGCCTTTAACGTCAGGCTTATTCCATATGTTAACTCTTCTAAAAGCATTGCATTCAAAGAATGGCGTTTGCCCTGATTGAGTACCTTCAAAAATAAACGCCATGCTGAAGCAGCAAGTTTGTTTCCTTTTAAATGCATGGATTTTGCCTAATTGACGCACAGCTTCCAACAGTTTTGTATGTGTATTGACGTAATAATACTGTTTTGACGTCGCTGGTAGGCTATGACATCACAACGACGTTGCTGTGACATGGTGTGTTTACCGGGCAAAGACATTTGGACAATGTAATTAAGGAGACTTGATAAACTTGACGGACTTGTCAGCCATTTTTTACAAGGAAGACAAAATTCGTGACTTCCTGTTTGCTGTCCTGTAGACCAATCTCTTTCTAAAAAGGGATCTACTCTCCCCTTGTGATCCAATTCTTTCATTTTAGAGTAGACCCCTTTTCAGATGGGATGCAAAACAATTTAGACAGTTATCGCCCCTGAAATTGCTTTAGATTTGTTTGTGTTGAGGTTTTACGGCCCAGTCAACCCAATGGGGTCATGTCGAGCGCGGTCAGTTTACCTAACCACACCTTTACTGGGCAGGCTTAGTCCTCTAAGCGGTTAACCAGTATTGTGCACATTCTTTCGCCAGAAACTTGCATTAGTTTCCGAAAGGTTAAATATTGAAGGACAAATAAAAACAGGAAAAATCCCAAAGTACATTTTACAAAAATATACTCTTCCCTATGATATTCATGCATACAGGTAACTTCGTGGATACACCTTTAAAGACCTCTGTTTATAAACAAATGTATTTAATCTCATTCCATGTCCATTTACTTATTAGTGATTTATCAATTTTGCTGCAAATCCGTTCTATTCTGTTAGCATGCTTATCCACCTTAGCTTTAATACTAAAGTATCAATCAGATATGTATCCTCCTAAGGGATTTCAAGTAATTCTCTTATGGGATTTCAAGTAATTTGAGTAATCGCTGTTAGAAAAACAAAACCTTACTGTTAGCTGCGGACCCGCACATCACGAACAGAGATGAATTCAAATGTGCAAAACACTTGCCAACGTTCTGTCCTGGTTACCTGCAGTTAGCACGTCGCTACCAGACGCAGGAAACCAGGACAAAACGTTCGCAGCCCTTTGGTTTTGACCCTTCCAGCTCTGCAGACCAACACAGTTGATTATGCAAACACTGTAAATCCAGATGAGACGGCTCGTCAAGATCTACACTTTTGCCATTCTGTTTTTCAGTTTAGACTAGATCTTCTATTTTCAACAATGAGTCTATCTAAATTCATAGATGAAATAGTCTAATTCAGAAAATAAGGAGTGAAATGGTTAACCCATGAGTACAACTAGACAGGGTTTTTCAAGTGCTCTAGATTGAGTATAAAGTGAACAGGATGCTGCCCTTAGCGATACGAACTCTGCATTAGGCAAATGCACATCAAAACAAACACTCCCCGGAAATAGACACAACATACGAATTAGCGAAACATTTAGTACTGTTTATATTTTAGCCAATCAAGCTTCTTTGGATCTTAGTTAAATATTAGTGATAATTTATTGTACATGTAAACAAACGAGCGCTGATGAGATTCAAGGGGGGCTTGGTTTCTTGGAAAGTTTTTAGCCATTTTTTAGAAGGGCGATAACTTTTACGACTTTCTAATTGCTTTCCTGAATACCAAATCCCTCCTGAATGTTTGTTTTATTCTGAAAAGCAATGGTAACTAGCCCATATTGACACGGCAACCCGAGAAAACTTTTCTGAATTTGTTTTGAATGGTTATCAATATAACATTTTAACATTAACTTTGATCTCACTTAACCCTTCTCTAGCTGAACACGACATGCCCTGTCTTAGCAAACAGTTTAGATCCAGATCAGTTGGCTTCTGGAGAAGCCAACTGATCTGGATCTTCACTGTTTGTCATTAAACATGTGAGTTTCTATCAAAATCCCGGATCAAGTAATCTGATTGGCTGAAAATTAGAAGTGGGCGTTGCGTCTTAATTTAATCAGCAAGGCAAGGGTTAAACACGTTTTACATATTCTTTTTCTTATTCTGCCTGTAACATGATGCGAGTGCAACGTCACTCTGCCTACTATATTACATGTCTAAAACTATTTTTGTAATTTTTGCAGGAAATATAGCTAATACTTCCTTAAAAGGAATCAGTGTGTTAAGGAACTATTTCCTCTATTTCCTCTCGCCGGGTAACAAGTGTATATGACGTAACGTCGCAAGTCGTGCTGACGTCATCCGAAATCGTCGAAAGAGTAAAAACAGAATCTAAAGGAAACTCATTTTCTATATAATATATGTTATTATTCATTGAGTTTAAAATACAGAAAAATATTTCCATCCAGACTTGCGATTCTCTTATAAAAACTCGTTCTATCGCACTCGTTTTTCTATCTGATTTGCAATACTCCCAGGAAAAGTTTCCTAAATTTTAAATTCAAGTTCCACTAGCCCCTTTATATTGTCTTTAAAAATGTTTTCAAAGTAACATGTACTGTTTTAGTCTAAAGCCCAAGTAGCCAGAGTGATAACACGTTTTATTTGACAGAGAAACAAAATGGGCTTAAAATGTATCTGAAATGGTCCCTTGAGTGCGAGGATGCCCTTATCTCACCTATAATGGCCTAAATAGTGTATTTATCGTAACCGATTCTGCTGCAAAACGGTAAAGGATTGCAATAATTAATGAATGAGTCGGTATCTACTGAAAAAAAAAAAAATCAAAACAATTCACTACAAAACAAGTAACACGCACGCACGCACGCACGCACGCACACACACACACACACACACACACACACTGTGGGAGGACATTTTTTCTCTTCATCACGATAACATGCCTATATAATTTTGAACCCTTTAAACCCCATTTTTATACAGTAAAACTGGGGTTTCCAGGGGAATGCATTATTTTTCTTATTTCTGCTCAAAACATAGATTGTGGGTACTCGTTAGAACCGCCTCGGTTCAAAACATAGAATTAGGTACTCGTTAGAACCGCCTCGCCGAGGCGGTTCTAATGAGTACCCACAATCTATGTTTTGAGAAGAAATATGAAAAATATCAGAGTCCGAGGCGGTTCGAACGAGTACCAACAATCTATGTTTTGAGAAGAAACGTGAAAAATATCAGTTTTATATATGAAAATTTTCAGTTTTTGAATGCGTGTTTTCGTAATGTTAGTTTTCATTTCATGCGTACGGCATAACCATTTCAACTATGTAGACCGGTAAAGATACCTGTGCAAACAGTGTAGATCCAGATGAGAGCTTATCATCTTGTAATTGATCATTGAATGCACCCCCTATTTACAAAGAATGAACTCGACCAAATTCAAAGATGAATGAATCTATTTCAGAAATTCAAGGATGAAAAGGTTAACGACTGAAAATAGCCCAGAGGACACATGACGTTTATACAACGTCGCATTAACGTCGACACAACGTCATGGCGTTTGTAAGACGTCGAATTAACGTCGACGCAAAGTCAAGGCTTTAAAAACGTCGAATAACGTCAACGTAACGTCATTTTGTTAATGCACATCGAATTAACGTCGACGCAATATCAAAACTTTATACAACGTCGCATAAACGTCGGCGCAAAGTCATGACTTTTATAAAACGTCACATTAACACCGAGGCAACGACATGACGTTTACATTAACGTAGTCGCAGTCATGACTTTTATAAAAGGTCATATTAACGTCGAGGCAACGTTATGACGTTTTACAACGTCACAATAACCTCCACGCAACGTTATGACGTTCACACAGCATCGCATTCAGGTCGACGCAGTCATGACTTTTATTAAACGTTACATAAACATACACGCAACGTCATGACGTTGCATCGACGTTTGTGCGACGTTGTATAGACGTCATATGCCCGCTAGGAGGCATCTACTGTTTTCGTCCACATAACGGGATAAGGCTCAATTTCTCTAGACTGGTTCCCAATAAATATCTATAACATATGTTTGTCTGCTGGAAGTCCGAAGGCCATGAATCAGTACGGACAGTACCACAAATTCCTACCAAATTACCCTAAATAATCGGACACTAAAATCTGAATAACCCAGTCAGCATTCTACGTAAATCTATATCGGGCCGTCATCGGCCCGTCAGGGTAGCTGACGGGCCGATGACGGCCCGATGTAGATTTACGTAGAATGCTAGCTGGGAAGTGCATGTCAATACCTATTGATGTGTCAAAAAACTGCCGAATGCTGAGTGGCAAACAGTATATACCCTGATCAGAATTTCTGTCTGTTCGAATACTTAGAGCAAATGTGGTACTTTATATCAATTTTACAACATAAGTCGCCTCACATGAAACTGTTTCTTTTTTTTGTGTGCGGTATTCCAGTGCAATCTGGTCAGTGCCTTCGCTGTCCGCCTCAGGAAACCTTCGAATATTGGCTGTCTACAGAGCGCCCCAAGAGATCAGAATGCGCAGATTTCTGCTTGTGCTTAACAGCAATAATACATGATCACCAAGAACCGGCTTATCCCGCTCGGAGTGATACCAACACATTATTTATGCATAGTTTAACTTCTTGTAAAATAGGCTTATATTTCATGTCGAATAAGTGTACATGTATTTTCTTGATCAGACTGTGCAGACGCGCAGATCGATCTGGAAATTTGTAAGGTCTATGTCGTGGGCGTACGGGATATGTTACTTTATTCCGCGTCGCGACATAGTCCGCCTTGACTTGTCCATTTATTATGTATGTTTGATTGGAATTAATACCAAATAATGACCTATCCTCACGGAATATAATAACTTCTGACTCGGTGAATTATAGATGCCACAGTCCAAATTCTATGTTTAGTCTCTAATTACGGTAAATGTCCTAAAAAGTTCGAATACTTTATTCGATATCTTTTTGGTCCAAATTTTGCGTTCTGTGCAGATAAATAGTGGCATAGCAAATAGTGTAGACCCTGAGGAGCAGTTTGATCCGGATCTGCTTGATCAGACACTGTGGTGTACGAAAGCTTAGAAAATTTACACTATTGGTGGTGTCATATTTGTTTGTAGCGCAGCTACAAATTCCTAATTCGTTACTGTAATGATATATATTCCAGCCCTAAAGTGCATCTTCCGATAAAAAAAAGAAGTCCCGAACTTGTTTTTTTTTTTTTTTTTATTTTTATTTTATTTTTTTCCAGCTGTCCAATGAAACAACACACTAAACACATAATTCCCTACATTTTTTAAATAATCACTCGACTTGTAAATGTGTAAGTACAGACAACCATCTTTATACCGACACTCGATACAACGATAAATAAGTTATAATGACAACTAGTCACAAATTATGCCAGCATACTTTAAAGAAATACGTTTTAGATATTTGTTAGAATCGCCTCAGTCAGTCGTGGCTGTATAGAGATGAGACAACAATTGCAACTGAATGAGTTGTTCAGATCTACTGTAGACATGAATTTAGCTAGTATTATTCCATATGAATTCAAAAAAAGCAACCAGGATAACCTTGCTAGCAGATGTTCTTGGGAGGCGGGGAACCAGCTCGTTTTCACTGCTTTGACTGAGCTTTTCCCAGTGGACACACAACGTTTAAATGACGTCATATCAACGTCGATGCGACGTGATCACGTCGCATCGACGTTGATACGACGTCATTTTGATCTTATGTGCCTGCTGGGTGTGTTTCAGGTTCAGCATAATAGACCAATTTTTCATGCGCAGTGGCAATGAGTTCAGAAACTTAAAACGACAAAATATTCTGTTGATATAGTTAACCTGGATGCCTTTTGGTCTTCTATCAGAAGTTTGAGGCACCCACCTAGCACTTAACTTGCTCACACCAGTTTTGTTCGTGTTAAATCTGATGTGCTGACGCATTACCGATGCTAAACTGATTACCTCGGCCTACTCCCTGCAATATCACTCTACGATCTTTGTTGACAAAAACTTCAACATTCGCCACCACTGTAGTGGTCACTGCCTCAGCGGACCTCTCAGGTCTAGGCTTGTTCCACACTTTTGTTCTCACTTCCCTAAAACTGTAACGGATATGCTGGCTTTAGAAAAAATTTTCACTTTCTGCAGCCTTTGAAAAATCTGGTAAGGTTTTTCACCCTCTAAAGCAGGAATTTAACAGATTTTACAGATCTTTGTTCCTTCAGTCTAGAGTCCATGGTAGCCCTGACACTTGCTCAAAAAATTGTGTACACTTTTCTCACTGAACATAAAATGACCGATTATTAAACAGACGATAAAATGTAGGAGTCTACTTTTCGCTCACTAGATTCTAGATCTGTTTGCTCAGACTAGATCTATTTGTAGACTTTGTAGGTAGATCTAGATCTAGTTCCCGTGGAAAGACGGGAACATGAAATGTCCGGATATTTTCCGACCGCTCCTCGTAGATCTATTGTTTTTGTTTACTTAATGTTCAAATACACTACGTGAAAAAAAAAAATAATAAAATAAAAAAATATAAAATAAAACTCTCACTAAGTTAACGCAGTGTCTGGTTATAAAAACAAATAATAATAATAATAGTAATAATAATAATAATAATAATAATAATAATAATAATAATAATAATAATAATAAATAAAAAATAATAAAAAACAAAAAAAAAAAAAAAAAAAAAACAACAACAACAAAAAAAAAAAAAAAAAAAAAAACAACAACAGAAAATAAGGTGTTTTTCTGCAAAAATAGGGACCACAGAACAGAGATCTATTGTTGATCTACTGATACATGCGCTGCTTACATATTATCTTTTCTGAACACATATTCCAGTCATGCTTGTAATTAGATTTTAATCATTAATGTTGTGATCGCAACTGCAGGAGACTACATTTCGATTTTTTTTCAGAGAAACAAAATGCTTGGCATTTCATGTGAACCACCATGTAGACAGACGATTCATATGGAATGTCAATCATTATTTTCACTAAAAGCGTAAAATATCAAAAGGTCTCTTTTGTATTTTGTTTCAGAGAAAATAAAAGTTGACATTTCATGGGTATTGTGTCGAGTATTTGTAAAGAAAGTAAGATATAGTATTTCACGTGAATCATCTGCTAAACAGACGATTCACATCAAATGCCAAGTCTAATTTTCTCTGAAAAATGCAAAATGCAAAAACAAAATAATCAAGATGTCATCTGCTGCAGTTGTGGTTAGCGTTTTAAGGGATAATGCGTTTGTCTCTTTGATGGAAACAGCATTATGAGATATCATATAATAATATTTCCATTGATTAATCATAAAACCAGAGGTGGTAATCCACGGTAAAACATTTATAAATAATATTTATCTGCTAAATTCGCTATTTTATTGTCAAATGCAAACGTGTCAATATAATGGGTCATATCCTTTTAAGCGACAAACGAAGCCCCCAAAAACCTTCACATCAGTGCAGGCTGGTCAAGGGCGTCCATGTCTTAAAAATGTGAACAAGCAGAGAAGATCTACTGTGAATATAAAATGTACATTCTATAAGAAATGAGTAAAACGATCATCGTCCTATTCATTGCTTATAAAATGCACATTTTTCTATATTCAGCACAAATTTTAACCCTTAAACTCAAAAAAAAAAAAAAAAAATCTGCATCTGAAAATGTCGTCTGTTTATGTCGTCTGCTGAATAGTCTTGCAAACTTTTCAAACCTATTTTTGCATACAGGCAAACAGTGTGGACCCAGATCAGACTGCAGTCTGATCTGGGTCCACACTGTTTGCAGAAATGACTTTTAAACTCACAAGCAGATGAGAAAGCAGACGACAATTGTTGTGATTGGCGGTTTAAGGGTTAAAATAATGAAGACTTCAGAAACATGTTTATTGTGACTAAAATGATGCTTCACGTGGATTAGGGCACACTGGCCTCGTTTTCGAATAATGCACTGTTGTGTTGTAAATGGTACAAACATCCGGAAATACTGGATAAAACGGTAATATATCTTATCTCGTGTCCTAGGAGGTAATAAAAAAAATCTAACTGACATTTTCACTTCAGTTTCAAACGTGCATCTCGTATGAAAATGAGCAGAGCGATTTCCATGTTAAACTGGCCTGATTAGAGTTCTTTTATTTGTTTATTTTTTGTTTGTTTTTTCTTTCTTTCTTTCTTTGAGACGGGCGGGGCATGAGGCCATTTTCTTCACTAAGGCCAAAATATCTTTCTGGTTTCGCCGACCGACTGTGATTTTCATCCGGCGACAATGAACTTTAAATTTTATTTTATTTTATTTTATTTTGTGTCATTTCAGATTCGGCAATGCTTTTTTTTCCGCATCGTCTCGGTTTGGCTGTTTAGATTTGGTTCGGCCGTTTCGGTGCGTTTCCGAAACTAAAATGACGACTTCCTCTTGGCCATCGTGTGTGGTCATTCTTTTATTCAACTAATGCGAGCCTCTAAAGTGAACAAAAAGTTTATTGTATCAATAAGAAATGTTTGATGGCAAATATATAAAAAAAAAAAAAAAAAATCATAGGAGCTGCGTATTTTGTTCCAAACTGATTTTCTCAGACTGTAGTTATGATACAGTCGACCGTCGTTATCTCGACCTCGCTTATCTCGAATAACCGCTTATATCGAAGTGAAATTCTGATCCCTGTTTTAACATGGAAATCTAAGAATAGGTAACAAAATATTGTGGAAAAGAGGAGAAATTGCTCCTAACTTTTCCACATTATTTTATATATATTTCTAACTTCAGGAGTCAAATTACATATTCATTTGTTAAATACGGTTGTTCGATTTATTATTTTCCTCACTTCCGCAACTCTGATATGTCGAGGTACGGATATCTCGAAATGTTTCAGAGAGTCCCTTGGAATTCGAGATAATGAGAGTCGACTGTAATAACATTTTTTGTAAAATTCATTAACGTTAGAATAAGTTTTCTGATACTCAAAGCTTTAAGAAAATAATTTATGCTTTCAGTAAGATTCTAAGAATCTGCACACTTTTTTTGAAGGAAATATACATGCGTATCATAGGAAATATAATAAGATAAAATATACCACAAAAGGTTTAACTAGCAACATAATTGTCTCACTTTAACTAACTTGACAACGTAGCCTAGTAAGCCAGCTATCTATTTAAATGACATCTTCTCCACATTACTTTATTTATATTCAGTCTTCAGTAGCGTTCTATAATAACTAGGGAATGTTGAATAGTATGTGAAAATTGTATTTTCGGATAACAAAAAGTAAGGTTATACAAAAGTAGCCGAGGTGTTACCTTTACAAATCTGTTTCTTTCCTTCGACAGAGCAAGACTTTAACTTATACCACTCTCTGGGCCAATTCAGCAGATGACAAATTGATCATCTTTTTTTTTCTTATTTTTCTAAGAAAACAGGTTTAACATTTCATGTAAATTGTCTCCAGGAGACATTTACATGAAATATCAAAACCTATTTTCTGGGGAAAAAATCAATATGACGTCTGCTGAAAATTTTACCCAGAATGTAATAGTTTTACAGCATAATTATAAAACCTTAATAACATTACGAAAACACGCCTATTCAAATATATAGAAAGTTTCACCTCTAAAAACTGAAATTTTTCAGGTACAAAAACTCCGATATTTTTCATATTTCTGCTCAAAACATCGATTGTAGGTACTCGTTAGAACCGCCTCGGCGAGGCGGATCTAACGAATACCCACAATCTATGTTTTTGAACAGAAATATGAAAAATAATGTATACCCCTGTAAACCCCAGTTTTACTGTATAAACGGCCCCGGTGGCTCAGTTGGATGCGCCGTCCGACTGGAGACCAGGAGGTCGCGGGTTCAACCCCCGCCGAGGTCGGCAACATTCTTTCGTGGAGATTGATCGTGAAATATTTTCTACGGTCATTCTCTCCCTTCCGCTGATTCAAGAAGGGCAGTTGTCAGTTTCTGGCGAAAGAATGTGCACATTACTGGTTAACCGCTTAGAGGACTAAGCCTGCCCAGTAAACGTGTGGTTAAGTAAACTGATCGCGCTCGACATGACCCCATTGGGTTGACTGGGCCGTAAAACCTCAACACAAACAAATTTACTGTATAAAAGTGGGGTTTAAGGGGGTCAATTTTATATAGGCATGTTTTCGTGATGAGTTATAAATTGCTATTGCCTGCTTTATAACGACCAGCATGAGGCTCATTGAGTGCTGCAATTTCATTGGTTTAACCTTTACCACTCTCTGGACTAATTCAGCAGACGACAAAGCAATTATATTTTTCTTTTTTCTTTGTACCAGGAAATGGGTTTTGACATTTCAAGCAAATTGTGTCAAATGGAGACAATTTGCATAAAATGTCTAAACCTGTTTTCTGGAAAAATGAAAAAAAAAGAAAAAAAAAAAAAAAAAAATGTCGTTTGCTGAATTTTTTTACCAAGAGTGCTAAGCGTTGAATGAATGAGGTTGACACTAAGACAAGACCAATATACAAATTAGCAAATATGAAGAAACAACCGGGTGTATAGTCCGACCAAGGTGTTCCCTGTCTGCACACAGTCTAAAATTGTTACGTAATCAGTGAGACTTCACAGACCGTGCCAATGCGCATGGTAGTCAATCTCTTTGCAATTCAGGGAAAGCATATTACAATTGTCCTAGCATGTCATTGATTTTGCTAATTCACATTTGCCCGCAATAGGCGGAAAGGGTGCTAAACCAACGTCACAACGAAGGTGAGGATCCTTATTTTCGCAAGTAACTAGTATTCGGAATCCTCTTAAAATAATTATTATTATAATTTATTTTTTAATTGTTTATTTATATTTATTTATGTATTTATTTATTGAAATTAAGGATATTCATTTAGGGCACAACCTTCAGTAACACATAGACTGTATTTTGAAAAAATCGGGCTTCTGAAACTCACAGAATAGTCCGACACTTTGACAATATATGCTTATATTTAGTTACACATACAGTTTGAGAGTAGTCGGTCGAAGTACCGACGGTAATGAGACTGTGTATGGAGACTGTGTTTTGACAGTGCTAAAATGGGCATAATTTGTGCTAACAGTGATTTTTTCAATGCATCGTACACACTTCGAGATGTTGGCATAAATCCGAGCAAATGTTACAGTCGGAGCTATGTGCATATCACCATATTGTTAACGTAGGTTGTTGATCCTGTAAACGCTTTCACAAGCACAAGAGTAACCGAGACTGTATCAATACGCAGTCTGTTCCGGATCTTTGCTGTTCTTTTTAGATTTTGAATATTGCTGAGTTTACAGGCGAAAACTGGAAGTTTTTATATAGTTTGTGTGTGTACAGTATAATTAAGGTATGAGGACAGTTCTTCGAATACGTAATAATAACCTTTTTTTGTGACACGGCCCAGTCATCACCATTGATGCGCTCAATAAGAAAAGATACCCTGATGACATATACGAACAGCGAAGGCCAGATCAGACGGCGCCGCGCAGTCTGATCAGGGCATTCTCTGTTCGTCGATAAAAAATACTGAACACATTAATTCTGTCAGCGGACAACTACATCTTGAGTAAACAGCGCGCATGCGCAGGCTGATCTGCGTAATTTTGCCTGTATATGGAATAAGGATCATTCTCTCACGATTCGCATGAAACGTCATCAACAGAGAATTACCTTAATAGTAGAGTTAGGCTATATTATTAAAATACCGTATCAGTCCTGAAAATTCAGATAAACATGTCTGCCTGAACAAAGCTGGTAGACCCAAAATTTTTAAAATATATTTGTCTTCACTAAACCTTGTGCTAGTGCCGTGTGGCGGCCGTTAAACATCTCCCCGTGCTTCACTTTAGTGTAGAATATATTTCCTGGTCCTTTCTGATCACTGAAGCGATTCCGGGATTTTAAAAGCTAGTATGAGGGTAACTAATGATTCCTAATTGCCCAAAACTAGCTGATATGGCCCAGAAAACTTGAAACTTCGGCTTTTATCAGCTTTGTGAGTTTGTTCAGGGTTCTCAAAGGGCATTTCTTATAGAATCTAGTTATCTGAGTCCGCACTATTTGTCAATCAGGAAGCATTTTCATACGAAATATCACGTAGACATATGAAGTTGTTCTAATATATCCCCAGAATGATTCCGGCGGATTATTTTGTTCGGCTCTCTTTTTAGATCCTTCCACCGTGTCAGTTTCTCACTTCTTCATTTTCTATAAATCACAATATGATGATATGTCAGTAATTAATGAATTATTATTACACAGTGTTGGAACCGTTTTTATAGACTTCATCACCTATTATTGCGTTTACATTGACACACTCTGCCCACAACCAGGCATGTTTCCGTTACGTCATGAATATGACGTCGACGTTCCTAAAGAGCAGACTAAACGACGTCTTCTCGCATTGTCTAGTGATCATACGGGTTACATGGAATAGTTTTATGATAATTTCTATAAAACGGCACATATACACTGTCAAAAAATATATTATTCAAGAGCGTAGAAAATTCTGTAAAAAAAGACCAAACACTTTCTTTATCGAATTACCACGCTCCTTCGTGACAGGGTCTTCATGTCAATTACTTTTGATTATTCTCTGTGTACTACTTAAGTATCTTGTTTTAATAAATCCCATATTGTTAAAGGAAAATGCAGTATGGAAATAAAGTATGTCTGTTGGGATTGAATTTTCCAAGCCGAAATTTTTGATACAAGTTTTAACAAAATCGATCAAGAATTAGAAGTTATTAGAGTTTAAATATTTGATATTGATGGATATTTTGTTCTACTGTTTCTGACAGTGTTTCCTACAGTCGCAGCCAACTTATTTTCTAAAAACAAATGCTTCGGTTATAAAAATAATGCAAAATGTCAAAGTTTAAAAATTCTTGAAATTTCATTAAATTTCATTAAATATACAAAATGGCGGCGCCAATGTCGGCCATGTTAAATCCTTCCAAACACTAATAGCTTTGTAATTTCTTGACCGATTTTAATCAAACTTGTATCAATTTTTACAGTTTGTAAAGCTCTACATTGTGAAATGCATTTTATATCAGGGTTGTGTTACCATTTATTTGGTATATTGTGTTATTTATAATTTCAGAAAAACACCTTACAGATCTAGACACAAGAATAATATATCTAACAAATATTTTACGACAAATAAAGAAACTGAGACTAGAACAGAACAGAATATCGGACGGAGGTAAGCCCAAATACTGAAGTCCACTTAAGCCGGGGCACAGCATTTCCTACAAGAATGCATGTACGCCCATCGAAGATTCGGATCAGCCTGCGCTTTCGCGCAGTCTGATCAGAGTCTTCGCAGGGCACTCTGTGAGCATCTTCAGGCCAACAATGTAGACTTGATCAGCCTGCGTTGACGTTCATGCTTATCCGAATTTTAGCGGGCGCGCATGCGCTATTGTAGGAAATGCTGTTGCCAGGCTCATACTGCTTTTTTTTACTCCCAAGGATTTATGAAGAAGAGATATTTGGTAGCAATTCTTAATTTTTTCCCATTTTCTCCATTTTATACCATATAATCATTTTGATGCTCGTAAAGAGCCCATTGGCGTCACAACGTATGTTTAAATTTTGAACTCAGTTGAGAAATTTTAAATCACATCATCTCCTTTTACAACTATTCTGATAATGCAAAATGAACTTATTCAGTTCAGAATTTTATGCAAAATGTAACATGTTTATACCTTAATCATAGTTAGGGGCGAGGCGCTTTCATTACGAAAACATGCCTATTCAAATATACTGAAAATTTTGCCACCAAAAAATGAAAGTTTTCAGATAAAAATTCTGAATATTTTTCACATTTCCGCGCAAAACATAGGTTAGGGTACTCGTTAGAACCGCCTCGACGAGGCGGTTCTAGCGAGTACCCAAAATCTATGTTTTTGAGCAGAAATAAGAAAAATAATGTAAACCCCTGTAAAACCCAGTTTTTTTATATATAAAAGTGGGGTTTAAGGGGTCAAAATTATATAAGCATGTTTTCGTGCTGTTATGGCTCAAAAAGCCAAGAATATTAACATTTAAATTAGCTAATAATCCGATAATAAGAGTCTGGTCACTTTTTTTATGGCAAGTCTATTTGGTAGAATCTCCAATACACATACTGGCTAAGTTTTATCATGCGTTAAATTTGAGAAAGGATACTAGACTTGCTAAAATATTATACTCTTCACTTTATTGCAAATAGATGTTTTTGGTGCCCTATTATTCATTTTAACGCTAAGTGGCTGGACTAGGTATTCATAACACAGATTCATCTGGGAAAGTGTAATTGTAAGCCATCATGACTGTATGGCCATGACCTAATTTTACATGCTTTGTTAAATTTATGTAAATTGTGTGCAAGTAACCAATTTTATTCGTAACCCTCAATGGATCATTGGCAAACCGTGCAGACACCCTGCTTTTGGAAATAGACCGGTCCAAACAGTTGTGGTAGAACGGTCCACTCAGCGTAAACGGTTAAATCAGTTACGCACAGGTTAGAAGCAAGCAATTTTAACCTCTGTTGCGGCTGTGGGAAAACAATTGAAGCTTGCTATCTCTAAATGACCATGACATACATTCCATGCTTCATTGATTTTGTTAATATTTTCTCGCCATGTAATTATGGGTAATTGCAACAAAAGTCTTTGTGATAATATGTGTTTCAGTGTGATGTTTCATAGGTGTGGTATAGATGTTTGTAATTTGAAGCTGCCTCAGAACTGAGGACGAGTATTTGCGCGAGTAAGACTGGTTTAAGCCCACAATACAGACAACCCTCTTTATACCGACACTCGATACAACGACGAAATTCGTTATAATGACAATTTGACTGTCACGAAACCTTAACTTAAGCGGTAACAATTAGTCACAAATTATGCAAGAATATTATATTTAATATTTTAGAGAAACAAATATCCAAACTTTGTTCTATGAGGAAATAAGAACAAAACAAGACCTTTCTTACATACCAATTTGCTGATTAAATGTTCTGTATCTATCTATCTATCTATCTATCTATCTATCTATCTATCTATCTATCTATCTATCTATCTATCTATCTATCTATCTATCTCTGCCTGCCTGCCTGCCTGCCTGCCTGCCTGCCTGCCTGCCTGCCTGCCTGCCTGCCTGCCTGCCTGCCTGACTGACTGACTGACTGACTGACTGACTGACTGACTGACTGACTGACTGACTGACTGCCTATCTATCTATCTATCTATCTATCTATGGCTGTTACGCCAGCAATTCTGCTTCCCCAAGTTACAGTCAGTTGTGATTTGGGTCACTAAAATGAATTCCAATATTTTTTTTGAATGTGTCCTGGTTTTTATTATACAGTTTATTATAAATATTATTATGGAATTATGGTAACCGTCTTAATTGCAACTTTGTATCTTATATTTCCTCTGATGTCATGCTTGACTGAGAGAATAAAGTACTTTGAACTTGAACTTGAGCAAATTCATTTTAATGGCAACGTCTTTGGGAACAAATGTTGTTGTTGTAACGAGGGTTCACTTTAGTTTACGGACCTGCTGACTGTTTCAAAGCGGTCCGTCTGTTGCAGTTTCTTTTCATTTATACGTCTATGTTTTCATATGTTGCGTTTGTTTTGCAATAATTTGTTCCTCATCTCTCATTCGTTTGGCGCCGCCTCAGGTAGGCTGCTTCGTGATTGTGGCATTTTCTGATGTCTTCACTGGATATGTTCACTATTTTTTATTTTGGTTTTTCAGGTGGCGGCGGAAGTGAAAGCCAGAAAGCTGTTCAAGATGTGATTGATTTACAAAAGAAAGATTTTGCCATTTTACCTCCTAGTAGTGAATGGTGCAGAATGATGGGATTTAGGACTTGCCGAAATCACAGCTAGCGCGCCACCAAATATGTAGCCTCGTGCGATAACCGTCTTCCGGAAGTTGAATGTCGCGTGACAGAATAGTCAGCTGATGTCATGGACAACAGATGAACCTTTTGCAAAATGAACACGCCTGCTTAAGTTCGCTTGGGTCAACTGTGGATTGTGAAAATTTGAATGTATATGGCGTCATTTGTTTTGTAAAAAATAGCAAACGTCTCAGTAGTGGCATCTGCTTTTGTTTCTTTGTTCCGTAGTTGTTTGTTCTGGCATCAGCATGTCACGTGACGTATTCTCTTGTTTTTTTTTTTTTTTTTTTTTTTTTTTTTTTTTTGTTTTTTTTTTTTTTTTTTGACGATGCCGGAGAGATTACACATTCCTAGATGAGAATTGTGGAGATTAACGTTTAGCATGCTGGGCAGACGGCATTTTGAAATATTTTCCCCCAGAAAATAGACTTTGCCATTTTCATGCAAATTGTCTCCAGTGGAGACAATTTGCACGAAATATCAAATCCTGTTTTCTGAAAAACAGTAAGAAAGACTATCGTCTGGTTGTTATCTGCTGAATTTGCCCAGAGAGTGGTAAACGTCAAATGATCCGAAGTATAACATGTCGTGATCTTGATTTCATTACGAAAACAGGCCTATCCAAATATATTGAAAATTTCACCTCTAAAAACTGAAAATTTTCAGATAAAAAACTCTGATATTTTTCATATTTCTGCTGAAAACATAGATTGTGGGTACTCGTTTGAACCGCCTCGGCGAGGCGGTTCTAACGAGTACCCACAATCTATGTTTTTGAGTAGAAATAAGAAAAATAATGTATACCCCTGTAAACCCCAGTTTTACTATATAAAAATGAGTTTAAGGGGGTCAAAATTATATAGGTATGTTTTCGTGATGATAAGAGAAAATTTGGTTGAGATGAGATATTTTGTTCCTTTTCTAGAAGACGGCAATCGCACAAGGAATATAAGCGTTGTGATGTAGTACATATCGACTCTCTAGAACCTTTCTAGAACATTGCCTACACAAAACAACTACTACTAATGCTCGGAGCAGAAGTCATATTTAATCTAAATGTTCAGATATTTTTCCGTTTGGTGTTTAACGGCCCAGTCAACACTATTAAGATCATGTCGAGCCTGTCAGTTTACCTTACCACACTTTTCCTGGGCAGGCTTAGTCCTCTGAGCGGTAAACCAGTACTTGTGTACATTATTTTCCCAGAACCTGAGTTCTGCCCTTCTTGAATCAGCGAAGGGAGAGTGACCATAGAAAATATCACATAAGAATTTTGCTGGACCCGACTGGGATCGAACCCATGACTCCCTGATCACCAGTCGGACGCGCATCCGACTGGGCCACCGGTGCCGGCTTAAATGTTCATACAATCATGCCCTGTATGTAGATCAAGATTAAACTGCTCTTTCCACATGACAGACAAAACAAACATAAGTAGACCAAGATTTCACCGCTCTGCTTTACTCTAAATAGTCTGATACCAAGGCTAGCACAATTAATCGAATAATCGATTAATTGATCAATAAATTCCACAAAAACGATTATCATAACTAATTTGCTACTGATCGATCATTTGATTTCTGTGTTTGTTACTTTACCGTATTTACCCTTAGTATTCAGACACCTCAGCTCTTTACCATACTTAATCTAAAATTTGAACAAGTACAGTTTACTACCCACTGTTGTGTCTAAAAATAGCTGGATGAGTGGCAAACAGTGTTGATCCTGATGAGACGCCGCGTTTGCGGCGTCTCATCAGGGTCCACACTGTTTGCTCAGGCCTGTCTGACCAAATACATACAATCAAGACTAACAAATGGTAAAAGTCATGCTCAGACAGGGAAAATTATGACCAAATCCTCAGTGATTACTAATCGATTATTGATCACAATGGCAGGACTGATAATCGATTATCTTTTCAGCTCCGATTAGCCAGCCTTATCTGATACCTACATATACCCTGACGGGCACTTGACGTTTATACAATATCGCATTACATTGCATGGATGTAATTGCGACGTTGTATAAACGTCACGATATTGCATCGACGTTAATCCGACGTTATATAAACGTCATGTGCTGGGAATTATATCTACTGTCCTTTCGACATCTCTCAGAAAGACGTTTTTTGTTTAGCGCTTTACTTTAAATGAAAATATTTTGTTCTGATTGACCATATCTTATCAGAAACCCTTTATCTTTTCTATTTCTGTGTTGTCTTCTCAAATTTTCACAGTAAAATTAAATTTGCGGCCAACAATTGGTCTGACCTATGCGATTTCTATAGTAAAGTGATTTTGTTTTTATTTTTTGTCTAAGAAAATATTCTTTATTTTTCTTTGCTGAATTTTAATTGTTCACAACAACATTGTGAAAATTTCAGAAAAAAAATGTACAAGCGGAACTTGTTGAAAATCTGCCTCCAAGTTACCTACCCTACAGATTTCTGCATAATTTGCATTCATTTTTACCATGGGAAAATATTTATTTGTTTAAAAGACAAATCACTAGAATAAAACTTTTTGTGCATAGGAAGTTACGATAAATGGCTTTGCATTAAATCATTACAAATGTTTGCAAATTTACCTCTTCTATGTAAAACGCCAAGCAAAAAACGACTTTCTGAAAGATGTTGAAAGCACAGTAGATCAAACACTATTGATAATTTGATCAGGGTCTATACAGCTGGCCATTACACCAAAAAGGTTTAAACACATCATTGTATATAATGCATTTGTACAAATTTAAAAGAGCAAGACAAAAATTGTAGCCGACGACATTCCTTTTTTTATCATTTTTTTTCACGCAAAAATGACTTGGCATTTCATGTGTGACGATTCAAATGAAATGTCAAGCCTTAGTTTCTCTGGAAAAAAAAAATACAACGGAAAAAAGATAAAAATAACGTCTGCTGGAGTTGTGATAAGCTCTTTTGGGTTAACGCTTAGCAGTCTTGGCAAAATTTTCAGTAGACGACAGTTTGATATTTTTCTTATTTTTCCCAGGAAATAGAATTTAACATTTCATGCAAACTGTCTCCATTGGAGACAGTTTGCACGAAATGCCAAATCCTGTTTTCTAGGAAAAACAAGAAATATATTTCAATTTGTCGTCTGCAGAAAATTTGACCCAGACTACTAAACGTTAAGGGTTTACAGTATTTCTGTAAGGAAAAGATGGCTAAATGATTATGATTTGTTTAACATTAGCATGTTGGGTAAAGATTTCAGCAGACGATATTTTTAAATACTTTTCTTATTTTTTCCTATCAAATAGGATGTGAAATTTCATGCATATTGTACCAGTCAGAGTTATTTCCCTTGAAGGTGTACCATTGAAGTTTTGCTTCGTCAGACGAAGTAGACGTATAGTTAGTGGCGTTTACGAACAGTGATGACCAATGTCAGGTTGTGCATCGGCACAGCACATCTTCACAGCCTGATCTGGCTTTCAATTTCATTTTACCCTGAATTTGCTTCAAACACTGTATCTACCCCAAATATTGGGATACCTTACTATTAAATAGAAGCGTCCGCACTGTAAAAAGTTCTCTTACATTTTACGGTAAATACTGGCAACTGGCTACCAGTACATATACCGTAAATTTTACGGCCGCCTGTAGATTATTTACAGTAATAATTACGCATGGTAGGACAGTGTAGGGCAAGGTGATGTAAATGACACAGATGGAATGTAAGCTAACGCACCATATCTTTTTAGACTTACACATCCTTACCCCATCCTACGAGGTAACTCCTGCAAAAGTTCTACGGGACCCCGTAAAAAATTACGGTAAGGCGCTGGCAGCCAGTTGTCAGTTTTTACCGTAAAATCTACGGGAATTTTTTACTGTGCGAGTGGCGAGCCGAGCGGCCGAGTGGTTAGCACTCCCAACTTTTGGATCACGAGGTCCTAATGGAGACAGAATTTTGCCCATGACTGTCGCATAGAGGCTTTCATTGTCACCCTTCCATCATTTCGATGTTGAAAGGTACGTAAAACACCTAATTATCATCATTGGAGTACCTTAATCAACAACGATACTTGTCTTAACATTTCAAATTGTTTTTTTGCTTTGTCTAAAATTCATAAATAAGCGGCAAACAGTGTAGATCCTGATCAGACGCCGCGTTCTGCGGCGTCTGATCTGGGTCGACACTGTTTGCTGAGGCCTGTCTGTCCCAATACTGTGGGTATTACAGTGCTTTTAAATGCACGACTTTCTCGTTTCACATGGTGTATTGCTTGTTTCGGCTTACATTAATTAACCTAGATAATTAACCTAAATATCGGACACTATGACTCCTTACCATGTTAACTGGAACAAATACGCGGTAATTGGACTAAAGTTTGAGTCAAACTGTAGGTGCTGTATAGTAACTATCTTTAAAAATAATTGTTTTCTAATTAAGAAACAGATCACTTCTAGCAGTGATTTGCTGAGTTATAAATCACTGTTTGGAGGTCAGTTGTAAAGTAGATCAAATCACGAGCGCAGAGACCGAGTGATTTATCTCGACAAACTGCACAAGAACTGATCAATTTCGATTCTTTTAAATAGAAAACGACGAAAAAGTAATTGTATCCTTCAGATTCTTCCAACTTTCAGGCATCGCATAAAGAAATCCCGCCAACAGTTTGGACTGTAACGCTGATGCATTTCTTACGCTGTTGACGCGAGTAAAACAACGTTAGACCGTCAAACGTAATTGCAACGAAGGCGGACATCAGCAAAGTGTCAAAATGATGTCGGAACGGAGCCAAATGGCATTGCGCGCAGTAATTTTTGTAGAATAAATCACTGGTTTTCTTCATTGCCTATATAGGATATAGGCGCGCTGTGTTAGAACGGTTTACCATAATCAACTGTTTGCAAATTGAATAACGCCACTATTCATTTGTTACGTCATTAGCATTAGGATTATATGACGTCACTAAAAGCAAAATGTCGTCCTACAAAAACTATATATATATATATATATATATATATATATATATATATATATATATATATATATATATATATATATATATATATATATATATATATATAAAATGCCATTCAGATATAATTCGGCTATGTTCTGGCTATTATCATGAAAATTTGAAGAAATTGTGATAAATAAAAATATTTTTTTCTTTTGTTATTAAAAGATAAATTTATTATTAAGAACCACATACAGTTTGGACAAAAAAAACTGATATGCATTCCCACAAAAACGTGTACTAGACCAAAAACGGGATACAAAAAAAGACAGCTCTGATCAAAGCATCACGAAAACACGCCTATATAATTTTGACCCCCTTGAACCCCACTTTTATATAGTAAAACTGGGGTTTACAGGGGTATGCATTATTTTCCTTATTTCTGCTTAAAACATAGATTGTGGGTACTCGTTAGAACCGCCTCGCTGAGGCGGTTCTAACGAGTACCCACAATCTATGTTTTGAGCAGAAATATGAAAAATAATGTGTACCCCTGTAAACCCCAGTTTTATTATATAAAAGTGGGGTTTAAGGGGGTCAAAATTATATAGGTATGTTTTCGTGTTGAATTGTAGGGTGGATGCATCCTAATTGATATTAAATGTAAATGTCAAAGCTACAAGGCAATTTGGTCAGTCAGTACAGGTGAGCGAATAGCTTTCTCACGTGGAATGCAGGACTTTCTGACTGCCATGCATAAATTGTATAGTCGGTGTAGCATTATAGTCGGTGTAGCATTATAGTCGGTGTAGCATTATAGTCGGTGTAGCATTATGAATGTAAATGTCAAGCGGCATGTCAATTTGGTCGGCCTGTGACATTATAGGTATAAATATAACTTATCCAGTGACCCGTGACTTCTGATTTCAGTTTGCTGTTTGATGTAATACAGCTGAGAACCAGATGCCTTAGGTGACTGGAAAAGGTTATATTAATACCTTTAGCTAAGTTGTGTTCTGTGAGAAAGTTAATAACAATATTATATCGAGTATAGGACGAGCAAACTGACCTGTGGCCTTGACCTTTCCATTTAGTATTCAACAGAGCGCATCCACTGTACAATTTACTTCAGTCAGTCAAAAAATAAAAATAATAAAAAAAATAAATAAATAAAAACCAGCGTTCCACGCGAGACAGCTATTTGTTCACCTTTACAGGTAAAAAATGTAAAAAATATAACCTTGTCCGGTGACCTAAGGTTTCTGGTTCCCAGCTGTTCCACCTTAAATAGAAAATTGAAGCCAGAAGTCACAGGTCATCGGACAAGATTATATTTATACCTATAAATAAATATAAGGTCTTTTGCATTAAACATATACTTATAAATATCATAATCAAAGGTCAAAGCGACAGGTTAATTTAGTCGACCTATATGAACAATGAACAAAAAAAAAAAAAAAAAAAAAAAAAAAAAAAAAAAAAATAACCGTATCTTGTCTAAATATTCGAGCAAGTAAATTTCTTGCGTTATCTGACCAATATTTGAACAAATACATTTGACCACCTGGTTATGAATATAAAACGGCTGGTTGAGTGATAGATAGTGTAGACCCTAATACGACGCTGCGTTCTTAGTCGTCTGAACTGGGTCTCCACTGTCTGATAAATTTATCTATTACCCAACCCACTATATATAGCTCAATGAAATAGTTAAGTATATTTAATT
Organism: Anodontia alba; assembly: GCA_964016985.1. Lineage (NCBI taxonomy): Eukaryota > Metazoa > Mollusca > Bivalvia > Lucinida > Lucinidae > Anodontia > Anodontia alba. Next base: position 43,828,753 of record OZ024838.1, on the reverse strand, counting down.
AGCGCGCGCCGGAGCTACATCAACGAAATCAAGCAATGCTGGCGTCACCAGCCGGCCAATAGTTTAAACTATACCACAACTGATGACGTCACCAATTTAACCCCAATGCAAAGCGCTGGGCAATAGTTCTGACTACATCGCGTTGGTAACGTCAACTTTCACGGGAATGACGTAAACGTGCCGACATCGCGTGCCAATTAAAACAGCGCTCATTGGCTAAATAAAAAATGTTTTAGTATTGCTTGGGTAATAAAACAGTTATTTCATGGCTGTTTTGGTGGAATAGTCAAAATTACTGCCCTCGGTACTTTGGACAGTTCGATTAGTATTGCCCTCGGCCTCCGGCCTCGAGCAATAATGCATCGAGCTGTCCACGGAACCTCGGGCATTAGTTTTGACTATACCACAAGCCGGCATGAAATAATTGTGTACTCTGACGAATATGTGGCGTAAATGCCGTATATCAAAAACTTATCATAACTTACTGTTACTCGGGAAATCACCAAAGAACAACTTGAGAAAACGTACCTTCTGACATGTGTCCAACAGAGACTCAAAGCAGCCTGCGCACCCGCGCAGTCCGACCAGTCCTCGTTGTCTACATGAAGAATATTTGCATCCTTTGCTTATCCAAAACGAGCCCAGTGAAGATTCTAATAAGACTGCGCGAATCAAAATCTTCTTTGGGCAGAATTTTTGCTAATCGAGTACGAGGTACTTTTTCTGACGTTGAGGCTCGTGTGACGTAATAACAAGATTAGCTTTGTAAAAAGCTTGAAAGTCATACTCTGACAATTTATATAATGCACTGTATGTGTTCTACCTATCTTTATGTCTTTTGTGTATTTTTGTTCTAATTTTAATTCGAATACTTTTATAGCATGTCCTCAGTCTCCTTTCACCATTTTTTTCCGAAAACAAAATGAAGAATAAAATCAGTTGTGATTAACTGAACATAATTAGAAAGCATTTGTATTTTCTATTTCTGTGTATCGTTTTCAAATTTTGACCTTAAAAGAAACAGTACGCATTCCAGGACTTCCAAAAATTCAAATATCTAGACCCCCCTCCTCCCTTCCATTCCCCTCTCCCCACCTCGTCCGGTCCGATAAAAATTCATGATTTATTAGAATCAATCTGAGGTTTGACTGAAGGTTGAATGGAATGGTAAAAAAAAAGCTGTATCATGGGTCATAGCGACATAAAAGATGAATTATAGTCATCTCGGGGTTTTCAGGACAAAAGATTAAGTAATATTTTGAAACAATTTGACAAACACAAGATCATATGTCGCCTGCAACACCCGGTTCTATCTTGATGGTCAAGATCTTACTTGACTTTGTACAAATTGTCTCTATTACTTTGACAATACAGTCGATTCTTGTTATCTGGTCATCGCTTATTTCGAATAACCGCTTATCTCGAAGTGAAAATCTGGTCCCTGTTTAAGCTTGGAAATCTAACATAAGGTAAACAAATATTGTGGAAAAGAGGAGAAATTGCTCTTTAGGAGCAATTTCTCCTCTTTTCCACAATATTTTAATTATATCTCTAACTCGAAGTATTTCAGAGAGCCCCTTGGACTTCGAGATAACGAGAGTCGACTGTAAGTCTTGTCCAGCTCATGGTCCCTGTATGAAGGGATTTTTAAACAGTTTGGTACAAATGTAGCCCACAGCAATATAATCGGTTACATTAACCCTTTTCTTCCTTGCAGACCAAAACGGCCACCTCAGCGAACGATGTTGATCCAAATGAGACGGCTCGTAACGACCCCTCTCCTCAGGATTTACACTGTTTGCCATGTTATTATTAATGTTTGACTAAATCTTTGTTTACAACATTAGATACGTCGAAATTCAGAAACGGGTGAGTGCTTTTCAGAAAATCAGGTGTGAAAAGATTAAATCGCTTCTCTGCTCTAAAGGTCAAGGACACATTTAAACTTTGTACAGAATGACTCAGTCATTAGTCTATGAAATTAGTTCGTCCTGTTTATAGCTGTATGATGCCTACTGAAGACTGAGAGTTGCACGTTGCACAGATTTTGTAATATTTTACATTTCGCTGTGATTCTATATAAATACTGTAAAGCACTTATATTTGGCGGGCACTTTATTTCAACATTATTGCAATCTTGGCAAACACCGCTACAATCTTCTCCGCCAATATTCAATTTTCAATAAGTGTATTTAGTGTGCTATTGGCGATTTAGACAAAAAATACCAAACTAAAACTCCGCCAATATTCAGTTACATCACAAAAATATGCCTATATAATTTTTACCCCCTTAAACCCCACTTTTATATAGTATAACTGGGGTTTACAGGGGTATACATTATTTTTCTTATTTCCGCTCAAAAACATAGATTGTGGGTACTCGTTAGAACCGCCTCATCGAGGCGGTTCTAACAAGTACCCACAATCTGTGTTTTGAACAGAAATGTGACAAATATCAGAATTTTTTGTCTGAAAATTTTCATTTTTTGGTGGTAAATTTTTCAGTATATTTGAATAGGCGTGTTTTCGTAATGAGTAAAATATACATAATGTGGCAGACATGTCAAAGCGTGAATGCGCAAAAATGAAAAAAAAAAATGGAAACAAGCCCTTCTGGTCAAACCTCCAAATTATAACGCCGCAGATGTAAATTGTTTCGCCAAATTTTGTTGCTACAGATATTAAGCGTTTTACAGCATGTTAACATAAGACCAGCTGTGTTTCTAACAAAACTTGTTGCCATCACGAAAACATGCCTATATAGTTTTAACCCCCTTAAACCCCACTTTATACAGTAAAACTTGGGTTTACAGGGTATATATATTTTTTCTTATTTTGCTCGAAAACATAGATTATGGGTACTCGTTAGAACCGCCTCAGCGAGGCGGTTCTTACGACTACCCACAGTCTATGTTTTGATCAGAAATATAAAAAATATCAGAGTTTTTTATCTGAAATTTTTCAGATTTTGGAGGTGAAATTTTTATATACTTGAATAGGCGTGTTTTCGTAATGATGTACCAAAGAGATTGTGACTGTCAGCTTTGCATAGACATGTTCTGCTAATGAGACATAAAGAATCTATTTTATTACTTCATAGTTCCGTGTATTCTTTCCGTCCTTATTGATAACACAATAAAATCAACCCCAACAGGAGAAACGGTCCCAATCGCTATACGGATAACGAGGGCCAGGATCAGGCTGCGCAAATTGCCCAGATCAGACTGCGCAAACCTGGGGTATACAATTGTAAATTTGAATAGTAAACCAGCAATGTATACGTTAGTTTGATTGTAAACATTCGGCCCATAAATAACTGAAACAGAGGAACTGTCTTGGAACGCTCACCAAAAACACCAAAGGAAAGAATGACGCACTTAAAGCAACGACATCACAATCAAACCACCTGATTTGCGCATTTTTTTGTGCAGTCTGATTTGGACCTTTGTTATCCGTTTACAGAAGCACTGGATTCCGTAAAAATCATTTCTGATTCAAGAAAGGCTTCGAGTCCTCGTTGGATTCACATGCGGTAGGTTATATATATTATATCCACCCTTTACACTTTTTAAAAGAGCATTCTTAATAAGTGTAAAAAAAAAAAAAAAAAAAAAAAAGGACACGTCGCTCAGCGATTTTCTCTTAAAGGCTCTATATTTCTCAAAAAAATACATTTTTATCCAAGAAAAGTTTAATAAATTGATATATGGTATTAATACATCACGATAACCTGCCTATATCATTTTGACCCCCTTAAACCTCACTTTTATATAGCAAAACTGTGGTTAACAGGGGTATACAGTTTTTTCTTATTTCTGCTCTAAAACATAGATTGTGGGTACTCGTTAGAACCGCCTCGTCAAGGCGGTTCTAACGAGTACCCACAATCTATGTTTGAGCAGAAATATGAAAAATATCAGAAGTTTTCATCTGAAAATTCTCATTTGTGGTGTTACAATTTTCAGTAGATTTGAATAGGCGTGTTTTCGTAATGCGATCATAAAATGTAGCATCTGACAGCCTGTAAAATTTCAGTTCGTCTCTCGGTTTTGAACTGGATCAAAAAATGGAACGATTTTTTATCCTATCTCTGAATTAATGCTGGCAATTCTGTCAAACATTAACGAAATTTGCCCATTGCCAAGTCCAAACAAGATCTCTACAATATCAATACACACACCAAGTTTGATGAAAATCTATCGATGCTTGCTCGTTATCATCCGGAAACAAATATGGACGGACGGACGTTAGACGGACATTCTAACAAATGGATACTTATGTGGTTATCAGGGTAATTTGATATTTATGTGACCATTTTATAGCACCACAAGTCGATTGTTATCTACACAATTCAAGATTTTTATGTGTCTACGGAATGAATTCCAATTAAATACATTGAAACTGTTCTTCAAATATAAACACCAAAGTTCTCATTTGTGTGTACGGACGGACGGGCGGGCGGACGGATGGACCAGCATTCAGGCATTTATTAGGTATTTTCTTAAAAAAAACAACAACAACCCAACAGTACATTAAAAGTACCCACTAGTAGTCTACGGAATATATATATATATGCCCATTCGTGTGCCCGGATAAACGGGCAGACACAAAGACGTCCAACGTGAAACCATAATACCCCACCACTATCCTGTGGCGGGGCATAAAAAGAGCTGAATCGTCGTGAAAAAGGATGAATCGTCAAAGAAATCGTCAACACGAAAAGGCTACTACCCAGCAGGCACATGACGTTAATACAACGTCGCCTCAACGTCGATGCAACGTCATGACGTTGCATCGACGTTGTGCCGACGTTGTATAAATGTCATGTGATCGCTGGGTAGAGGTTGGTGAGTAGCTATATAGTTTTATTCGATCGAAATTTCACGCTTAACCCTTGGATCGCTGAATAAAGTAAGATACCACGCCCGCTTCTAATTTCCAGCCAATCAGATTACTTGATCCGGGTTTTGGATAGAAATTCACATATTTAATGAGAAACAGTGTAGCTCCAGATCAGTTGGCTTCTGAGAAAGCCAATTGATCTGGATCTACAATGTTTTACTAAGGCAGGGCATTGCATGTTCAGCAAGAGAAGGGTCAATTCTGATGCAGCTTAAAATTATAAATGCGTAATCGGTCCACGTCGGATCCTGTACCTTACCCGTAAGATAACACAATAAATCAAAGAAACACAAAACTGCAATTAAAAAGAGGGTTCAATAGCAATTTGATGCCAGAGGGAAAGAAAAAGGTTCACAAGGCATTACTTAAAATTAAATAAAATACAAATAGAAATAATAACGTCAAATTAATGCTTTTTAAGTGAGCATTCTTTTAGATTCAACTCCATGATTCACGACGGATTTCAATACTTTGGCATGCGACCATGTGTTGTTTCCTGAAATATCAAAATACGGATTTCAATACTTTGGCATGCGACCATGTGTTGTTTCCTGAAATATCAAAATACGGATTTCAATACTTTGGCATGCGACCATGTATTGTTTCCTGAAATATCAAAATGCATCGCATTCAACTCAACGTAATACCGTTCTCTATGCGTTAAAACTGGTGTTATTTCCGCAAAATCCTACGTAAAGAACATTTATTTCGACGTCTATTTTTCATGTGCATTGTAAATCAAAGTTTATATATATATCCTACTTTGTCCTTCAACATAAATGAAAAATTCAAATTTTCAGTATATTTGAATAGGCATGTTTTTGTAATGTTAACACAAGTGCAATGACAGCTGAGTAAGCGCATGACAATCCAACAAAATGGCATGTGCGCTCAGCGAAAACAGATAAGCCTGGGCATCCGCCTAGTCTGATCAGAGTCTTTGCTGTGCGCATGAAGAAAGCTTGGGTCCTTATCTATTCATTGCGCACACAGCGAAGTCTCTGACCAGACAGGACGGATGCCTAGGCTGACCTGAGTTTTCGCTGGACGCACATGTCATTTTGTAGGATTTGCCATGCGCTGACTCATATCACATACCATCACTTCACATCACACCCCACCACACCCATCCCACCCCATCCCATCCCATCCCATCCCATCACATCACATCACATCATATATCGATTAGGTGTGGGAAAACTACAGGGAGACTAATCAGAGTTGCAGGCAAGTCAAAGAAGATATCAAGATTAGTCAGCCGCCAAACTTCATAAATCGGCATCAGCGGGCAAACAACTATGAGTAACATCAGCAGGCCCTTGTTAACCACAAGGAACCAGTCTAGTGGCAAGCAGTTCAAGTCCCGTGAGGTCACGAGGTCAAAGTCCCAGTCTGATGATGGTTCTCGATGAGACTGATTGTGGTGGAGTTTAACGACACGTCAACCCTTTTGGATCATTTTGTGTCGTCTCCCAGAGAAAGGGAGAAAAGAGATATTAGAGATAGTAGAGATGAAAGAAAGGGACAGGGGAGAAAGAGAAAATGAATGAAAGTGAAGAAACAAGAGAAATAAAAAAAAACATTCCCCCTCTACCCTTACCTGCTGCAAGGATAGCAAGCCTTGCCCAACTGTAAATCAATATCAGCTGGACGCCCCAGTGACATAAGATACACGAAACCCTAGGTGCCTCATTCTACCACCCCAGGTTCTCAGTGAGAACCGAAACTGTCACAGTACATGAAAATTTTTAATTTTTTTAAATTTTGAAAATGTTTAATGAATATTTGGTATAAAGTGTCTGCTGCTCTCCATGGCACTAATATGACATCATTATACTAGGACCTTTCTAAAATGGATCGCATCAGGGGAAAAAGTTCCTTTGAACATGCGCAAAATGCATAGATTAAGATCATCGTGCGCATGTGCATAACATCATCCGGGCCCTTGCTCTCCATTCCTGCAATCTGCAGTATCCAATGATTCTTTCGACGGACAGTGAAGGCCCTGACCAGACTGCGCAGATGCGCAGTCTGACCAGGGCCATCGCTGTCCGTAAATACCCAGAGACACGTTTTCGAATGGGGCGATCGAAGTACGCACGCTTCTTTGATTTATTAAATATATGTGGTAACATCTAGTACGGTGAACAGTTAGGCCGATCCACTCATTTGATCAGTACATATACGTGCTGGTGGTTACAAATTAATAGTCACATATATACTCAACAAAATAAATTAAAGGGTCACCAGTTTCAGTTTCCCTTTGATTAACATTCAATGCGACCCGCAAGTTGTTAAAATTATTGTTGGCAATACTACTATTTGCAAGCTTATTTCAATAAGTTCAACATGTCAGCAATATGTTCAGCTACCAAAGTGTCAATGGCGCAAACATTGTCAGCTTAGAAGATTCTAAGAAAAATGGAAATTTCTAAAAATGATTTTTTACCGCAAAATGATGTGTTTTTATTTCACAATATCTGAATAATTCTATTTTTAGTCAAAACAATGATTTACCCCAAACGCAGTCTTGCAAATTTCACATTTGTAGGGGTAAAAGACACACAGATTTGGCCAGAAAAAGAAGTCAACCCTTTAAGAGGCTAAAATTATCCTGATGATTCCCCATAGACCGTGAATAATCTAAAGAGGGTACCTGTTGGGAAATATGAGTTTCTTGACTGAAATTAAAGCTTTCTCTATGATTTCTGTATGTTTGAAGTCAAGGCAAAACTGAATATGTTCAAATGTCAATTTGCCATTTTGGGTAAAAAGTAGCATTTTGTTTAGGAATTTTAAAATGAAAATTTTCATTTCAAAATTTGTTGTTGAAAACACGACTTTTCAGATTCCACATTAAGAAACAATCAATTAATCAATCAAACTTCTAGGCTGCACCCCCCCCCTTCCCCCCCCCCCCCCCCATTAATAAATCTACTAATGGACAGTTGCCCCCCAGTTGAAAATGCAACCCGGATATTTGCCCCCCAGAGCTTATTTTTGGTGCGGACATTTGCCCCCCAGTGCTTATTTTCCAAATGGAGGTTTGTCCCCCACTGATTATTTCCGAAAGGGACATTTGCCCCCAAGATAAACCCAGGGCTAACACAAAGGAGGAAAAAGAATCTACTCACTGGTGTATTATCATCAGAAGAACAAAATTTTAAGCAATGAATAACTCCATCTATATATATTATAACCTGCTGTTAAAGACAACCCTACCTTTGAAAGCAGTGTAGATCCAGATCAGATGGCTTCTGAAGCCATCTGATGAGGATCTACACTGTTTGTCATGCGGTTTGTGAACTGAACAAAAACATATCAAGAATTTGATTGGTTGAGAGTCAGCAGTTGGAGATGCTAAATAAATTTATTCAGCAGGTTAAGGGCTGAGCAAATCAGCTACAGAACCATGTATTGAGTTTTTGCCTCACCAATGGTCCTATGTCAGTCGCCAATTTCTGCAATGGAAGCTCATGTGGTTTTTCTCCGGATACTCCAGTTTTCGCCCACCTGATGGATAATATTCTTGAAGTAAGCAAAATAATCTTGAAAGGGCCGTAAGACCATAACCAAAATGTTATAATTTAAATGATGTAGTTATATACGAGTCTGTATAATGAATATCCTTGTAAGGAGGGGTGTGTGTGTGTGTGTGTGCAAACATCCATACCAAAAATGAGTATGGGGGGGGGGGGGGGGGGGGGGCAATGTCCACCTGCAAAATATCCGGGTCAAATTGTCAACTGGAGGGCGGGCAAATGTCCATTTATATTTTTTTTTCATTTGGGGGCAAATGTCCTGGGGGGGCAAACGTCCGGAGACCTTCAATTCCGTGGTTTTGCCCATTGACTCGGTCGAAGTTTGCATATATGGAAAATTGCCTTAAGTGACCTTTAGATTATTTTGTGGAGTATATAATCTCAACCATGTACATGAGAAACTAAATACAGTGAACCCTCGTTACAATGACAGCATTTGTTCAAAAGACTTTGCCGTTAAAATGATTTTAATGTTGTAAAGAACAGATTGATATGTAAGAAAGGTCTTGTTTGTTCTTAATACCTCATAGAACTTATGTTTTGGATATTTGTTAGAATCGTCTCACAGAGGCGATTCTAACAAATATCAAAACATATGTTTCTTTAAAGTATTAAATGCAATATCCTGGCATAATTTGTGACTAATTGTTACCTCTTAAGCGAACATTTCGTGACAGTCAAATTGTTACTATAGCGATATTGACATTGTATCGAGTGCCGATATAAAGAGGGTTGTCTGTATGGCGACATACAGGAAGGATATATGTGAACTTAGCCAGATAATGTTACATCACAAAGCACAACCTTCCAGACATACCGAAATGAAAAGGCCACAGTCATAGAACTCAGTCCTTTCAAGGTAGATGACAATGTTTGAATGACATGAAAGGATTATTCAGAACAACCTTTAACAGAACAAACGAATGAAAAAGGAACTGCATATAAAATCGAACAGTAATTAGCAATACTGTTGGGTTTTATGGACACCCAAGCTCTTAATTCTGGTACAAATCCAGCAAGACGTAGTTGCACGGTCCGTGTGGGGACATGCACATAAGTTCAACAACACAGAAAAAAAACAAAACAAAAAAAAACTAACACCTCAATACTATAGGGCTATAGCACTGATATAGGTGAATGCGTGTTATTGTAGAGATCGTTAATAATGTTTGGTTATAACTAAAATCAAAACAAAAACAAAATGCATTTGATATTGTTTGAAACAAATATGCAATGTTGTTCGATATCATATTTAACTCCATGCAGAAAGCAAACAAGAAAGAAAGAAAGAAAAAAAAAAAAAAAAAAAAAAAAAAATGACAGAAAGTAATTTAGTGCATTAAGTTTGTGAACTCGAACGTTATTAAATTTGATTCACACGTTTTTTTTTTTTTTTTTTTTTGTTGTTGTTGTTTTTCTGTGATGTTCCGCTGATTGAGTTATGAAGCCTCTAAGCGAGCCGCACAATCGTTATGTATTTTTACAACATTTGAAACTATGGTGAAGCTTTGGTACTAGTTAAATCGATTTAAAATAGGAAGGAATATGATCAGGAATCGATACAACTACTCAACACCTTCCGTCCTAGACACTAAAAGTAAAGAAAGACGCACTTAAAGCAAAGGCACAATAATCAAACCACTACAAGCAGAAGCCAAAATAACATACATGGCTCGTTTACCTTGGAGTTTTCTTTTTTAATTTCTTATTTTCTAATTTATCATGAAATTGTGTGTTGTGTGTACTAACTGAACGTACCATTATTGTATAGAAAAGCTAAAAGATTTTCTAAATTATTAGAATTTGTTTCCTGACCTGGAGCCATGATTAACTCTGAGCTGGAACTACCATCACGAAAACATGCCTATAAAATTTTGACCCCCTTTAACCCCACTTTTATATAGTAAAACTGGAGTTTACAGGGGTATGCATTATTTTTCTTATTTCTGCTCAAAACATAGATTGTGGGTACTCGTTAGAACCGCCTCGATGAGGCGGTTCTAACGAGTACCCACAATCTATGTTTTGCGGAGAAGTATGAAAAATATCACGATTTTTTGTCTGAAAATTTTCATTTTTTGGTGGTAAAATTTTCAGTATATTTGAATAGGCGTGTTTTCGTAATGACATGTCTAAAATACGTTTCCACGGTCCCAAAGATGGTCGAGCCATAGATTTAACTGCACCAATAATCATCTATGCAAGAGGAGATTTTCACTACTGACCTTTTTTTAAGGGTGATTTTTGGTGTTATTTATTCTTTGTGTGACCTTGTGACTGCTTGCTTTGTTCTTTTTTTTTCGTTTGTGTTGAAGTTTTACGGCCCAGTCAACCCGTTGGGTCATGTCGAGCCATGGCGGTTCTAACGAGTACCCATAATCTATGTTTTGACCAGAAATATATATAAAAAAAATATCAAAACATTTGTATCCGTTTTGGTGGTGAAATTTTTAATATATTTGAATAGGCATGTTTTCGAAATGTGCTCAAAATTATTGTCCAAATATTTAGGGTAAGTACGGCAATTTGATTAAGCTGAAACCACTCAGAAATTGGAACTCCTGGTAAATAACCCTGGATCCACCCCTATTATTTTTATTACTCAAACTAAATTGGCACGTGGCTGAAGGAATGTGACAGGAAAGTCTAACATGTGTTATGTGTTATGTTTGGAGCACCGCCGGCACGGTTCGTGATAAAAGAAAATTAACATTTGGGAATAACAGTGTCTCAAATGTCTGGAAGCCATTTAAAACGCGTCAAGAGAAAACGCGACTCCGAGCATGCGCAATATTCCCAGATTCAAATTCATCCCGCGCATGCGCAAAGCCTCAATAGGGCATTTGCTATCCATTGACTCATTCTGTATTAGTCAATGAATTTATTTGCGGACAGTGAATGCCCTAATCAGACTGTATGAATGCGCAGGCTGATCTGGGCCTTCGCTCTACGCAAACGCCCGAAGACACGTTTTCGCATGGCAATGCCCATTTCACCAATTAAAATCAGTAACTGTCTCACATCTACATACAGAGAAAACAGCATTAAGTAGCGAATAAACGCAACTGGTGTTTGGTGCATCTGACAAACGAAGGGTGCATTTTCTTTACCCGAAACTGAAGCAGGTTTCGGAACCCTGTTTATGATCTTACGTTTTATTTAACTCTGTCACCCCTTAGCATCTAATGTGGACTCTTCCATCTTTTGATTTGGACATGTCCATTTTACAAGTAGGGAGTGCAGGAAAAATAACTTAAAAAAAAGGCAAACAGTGTAGATCCCAATGAGACGGCTCGTAACGAGCCGTCTCATCTGGATCTACACTGTTTTAACAAACATCTGTTTTAGTTTACAGAGCTGAATGGGTTAACAGGATTAGAAACATGAGTCTGTATAAAAAGTGAAAAGATGACCTATGATTCAGTGAGTTTTTAGTTGAGATTTTACAACCCATCCAACCCATTAAGGTTATGTCGAGCCCATCGGTTTACCTAGCCCCACTTTTCATGTGTAGGCTTAGTCCTCTATGCGGTGAACCAGTACTTGTGCACGGTCATTCGCCAGAAACTGACAACTGCTCTTCTTGAATCAGCCAAAGGGAGAGAATGACCGTAGAAAATATTTCATGATCAATATCCACGGAAGAATGTTGCCGGACCAGGCGGGGATCGAACCCGCGACGTCCTGATCAACTGTCGGAACGCGAATCCGACTCAGCAACCGAGGCAGGCTGATTCAAAGTGAATCTGACAGATCCAAAGTAGCTACATTTTACCAAAATCATTTAGACATCTTAAATTAAGTGCATGTATGCTCAGGAGAGAGAGAGAGAAAAAAAAAATGAGCCAAAACATGATAACAAATGCATGAAACTGTCTGACACTGCAATACCTCCAATATAGTTTTATAGAAGCAGTGCAGTAAAACGATCTGAAGTATCATTGATCATTGTAACTACGAAAAGGTCTTAGTCGGCGCGAGGGGAGGGGTGGGTGTGGAGCCTCGCGAACTATATAGCTGTATATGAAGAGACTTCATAAAACCGAGTCTTGGATTTTCGTTGTTTCGTCTGTTCTTTGTTTTTAAAGGAAACCTTTAAGATTTATATTAATAATAGTCAATTCACTACGAAAATTCCCGAGTCGCTATGGAAATTGACGACCAGATTCCGGAGCTAATTGTGTTATAAAAATATCAACCAATCAAATGCTGACGGTAAACAAAACGGCGGCGGCCATGAAAAGGGCTGAGCGAAGGAAATTCAAGCTTATTTGATAGTTTCTTTTGAAGCAAAATATGCAAGGATTGTGTATGTGACATTTTTTTTTTTTTTTTTTTTGCTGTTTCCTTGGTTGAAATGCGTGTCTTTTAAACAAAATCCATTTTTAATGAAAAAAAATCAGCGGTGAAATGTTTACTGTAACACCGGTTTTTACATGAACGTGTCCCGCTTTAAACAATTCGAAACTTTCTTCACGGATGGCTTTGAAATCCGCTTTGGTTTGTTAGTTTGTGTTGATGTTTTACGGCCCAGTCAACCCAGTGGGGTCATGTCGAGCGCGGTCAGTTTACTTAACCACACGTTTATTGGGCAGGCTTAGTCCTCTAAGCGGTTAACCAGTATTGTGCACATTCTTTCGCCAGAAACTGACAACTGCCCTTCTTGAATCAGCGGAAGGGAGAGAATGACCGTTGATAATATTTCATGATCAATCTCCACGAAAGAATGTTGCCGACCTCGACGGGGGTTGAACCCGCGACCTCCTGGTCTCCAGTCGGACGGCGCATCCAACTGAGCCACTGAGGCCGGCCCGCTTTGGTTTGAACAAAATAGGTTAGAATAGTTGTTATGTTGGACTTCTTCATAACTGTGGGCAAATGAGCTTTGGAATATGATTCCTTCAACTCTAAATGACCCGCAGAATTTGTCAGTTTGCTGACTGAAGCGATCGTCATTTTTACGCCAGAAATCTATTGGTTGACCGAGTCATGTGACATAGCGCCATGTGACTTGAATGAGGAGTGGTTTACGGAAAAATACGGAAACGATATGAAAACGACTGGTAAAAGATTCTTATCAGGTTGCACACATGCAAAAATAGTATTTAATGAACTACAATTTCAAATTGGACCTTTGATTTATAATGCTTTCAGGAAAAAAACACTTTTCTGACTTCTAGAATGATGATTCATTAACAAAACCTAACAATGTTAAGGTCACGTGAGCCTAACTACAGACAAGTTTAAGTTAGGGTGAGGGTTAGGATTAGGCTGATCTGGGTCTGCACTGTTTGAGAATGTCCCAGTCCAGATTTATAGATAACCCTCTTTACACGGGCCTCTGACGTCACAGCGACAAGAGTAGCGCGGCTATAAATAACCGTTACCTAAATTTTGTAAAAACGCGCGGTTTGATTTCATTCGTCCATGATCATCACTTGGACTACATCCTTAAGGAAATTTTGGTGAATTTAAACTATGGCTCGATTGCAAACAATCGATCCAAAAAAGTTGAAGATTCAGCCGTTATTGAGTCTGCTGTCTCGACCTACCATCGACCTGCAAATGCACACTCATGTGGGCATTTGCTCATCGTATCCAAAGATTTGTTATCGGACATCGAAGGCATTGATCAGACTGCGCGGATGCGCAGGCTGATCTGGGCTGTCGCTGTCCGCATATGCCAGAACACACGTTTTCTCATTGCACGGCCTATTTCATATAGATTAATAATCTTCTAGAATTGTTCGGAAAATTCGGGTAATTTGCAAAAAATCAGGCTAATTGCATTTTCACACAAGTACAGAATTAAAGCACGAAACCTGACAATTTAGACAACAACTGGTGCAATAAATGGTGATTACATCATGAATGCAAAGTTAGACAACTCATGTGCATTATTATTATTATTATTATTATTATTTCTTTTTTGTCTTGTCGATTTTTATTTACACTGTATCCTTTCGCCCATTTAAACTTAGCGTCCTAAAAGACATTTGCAAACAGTGTATATCCAGATCAGACGCCACAGAACGCGGCGTCTGATCAGGATCTACACTTTTGTTTTGCATTAAATTCAGATATTTCAATAAAATATGGTAATAATACAAACTAAGGCGAGGCGGTTCTAACGAGTACCCACAATCTATGTTTTGATCAGAAATATGAAAAATATCTGAATTTTTTATCGGAAAATTTTCATTTTTTGGTGGTAAAATTTTCAATATATTTGAATAGGCATGTTTTCGTAATGTTATTTTACTAAGAACGTGTTAACTTTGATTTTCCATAAAAAAATATACAGAATCATAAAGACATTGAGATACAAAGAAAAGGTACAAACAAGGAATTCCAAGGGAACTGGAAATGGAATTTAGTGATCAAACAATACTAGGCCCCTATTTTATAAAACTTTTTTTCATGATTAGCTCAGCTGATGAAATTTTCTTGCAAAACATAGCTGAAAATGAAATGAAAATGTCTGACTTAATAGTTAGACATTTTCATTTCATTTTCAGCTATGTGTTGCAAAAAAATAAAAATAAAGATGCAATTATTAGTAATTTGAGATTTATTAGCAGGACAAATTTCATGCTCAGCTGAGATGGATATGAAAAAAAGTTTTATAACCTCGGGTCACACCTAAAACCGAACGGAAAGTACGACAGAAGTACATGTACCGTCTATGATTGGTCAACAAGACCTAAGATAGGACGGATGGGGGATTTCACTTTATTTACAGTCGAACTTCAATGGCTCGAACATCTTTGGAACCATGGAAATTTGTTCGCGATATGGTTAAACATTGTGATTTCCGGTTTGTTTCCCTATAAATGAAGCTTATTTATTTATTTTTTTATTTTTTTCTTTTTCTTTTTTTTTGAAAACGGAGTAACCCTAAAAGGAATGGTGAAAACAACAACAACAACAGCAACAACAACAATAATAATAATAATAATAATAATAAAAATAATAATCACAGTAATAATAATAATAATAATAATAATAATAATAATAATAATAATAATAATAATAAACTACTTATTGTGGGAGCAAAATATTTTTCTATTAGAGAAGTCCCTAGAAGCCTTTTCATTACAAAAACACACCTATATAATATTGCCCCCCTTAAACCCCACTTTTATATAGTAAAACTGGGGTTTACAGGGGTATACATTATTTTTCTTATTTTTGCTAAAAACATAGATTGTGGGTACTCGTTAGAACCGCCTCGCCGAGGCGGACAGCAAAGACTCTGATCAGACTGCGCAGATGTGCAGGCCGATCTAAGTCTTCGCTGGAAGCACATGAAATCTTGTAAGAAATTCCTGTGCCCCGATTAATGTAAAATGCAAGAAAATTGCCTCTATGCCATATGCAACCACACTGTAAAAATTCTCGTAGATTTTTTACGGTAAATACTAGCAACTAGTTGCCAGCGCTTTTACCCTATTTTTTTTTTACGGGGGCCCGTAGAACTTTCGCAGGAATATCCTCGTAGGAGGGGTAAAGATGTAAGATACGGTGCGTTAGCCCATATCCCTTCTATGTCCTATACGTTACCAACCTTGCCTTACACTGTTCTACCATGCGTAATTATTAAATCTATATACTCTGTAAATAATCTACAGGCGCCCGTACAATTTACGGTGCATGTAATGACAGCCAGTTGCCAGTATTTACAGTAAAAATCTACGGGATCTTTTTACAGTGTGAGCCCACTGTTTGATGATATATTCTTCAATATCATTTGGATAACATAGTTTGCAATGAAGGCTATGATCAGACGGTTCAAATATGCAGGTTGGCATGGGCCTTACTGGAACTGGATCAACTTGATAGATTCCTCGCCATTTTCTTACAAGGGAGACATCTATTGAGAAATCCCTTATATGGTTTTTCTACATTCCAATTCCCTTATAAAAGGGGTCTACATTACTATAGAGACAGCTGTCCTTCTTGAATCAGTGAAAGAAAGAGAGTGACCGTAGAAAATATTTTATGATATATCTCCACAACAGAAGGTTACCGGGACCGGCGGGGATCGAACCCGCGACCTCCTGACAACAAATCGGACCGCATCCGACTGAACTACCGAGGCCGGGTTTCTCCAAAGAAGAAAACTGTCTTGGAAGGCTTAAGGACGACAACTTTTGAGACACCCTTTAAGGCTTTTCTACACCCTTTCTTAAAACTGGTCTACTCTAACATGAAAGAATTGTTCCCTCAGACAGAAAATTGTTACATTTTAGATAGTCCCCTCTTTCAGAGGGGAGAAAAAACAATTTGATAGTTACCTCGCGTGAAAGTGTATGTTTGTATTTGCATATATTATTTTCAATTAACTATTATTAAACCAAAGTGCACTATGAAAACATGCTTATTCAAATATATACTGAAAATTTTACCACCAAAAAATGAAATTTTTCAGATTAAAAATTCTGATATTTTTCATGTTTCTGCTCAAAACGTAGATTGTGGGTACTCGTTAGAACCGCCACAACGAGGTGGTTCTAACGAGTATCAACAATTTGTGTTTTGAGCAGAAATACGAAAAATAATGTATATCCCCGTAAACCCAAGTTTCTCTATATAAAGTGGGCTTTAAGGGGGTTAAAATTATATAGGCATGTTTTCGTGATTGTATACATGTATATTCACTTTAATTGTAAAAATCAAGCGTTTAGGTCCTTTCACAGCGTACCGTATTACATGATTATGCGCCATTTGCCTATGCGATAATGAGATTTTAGAGTAACTTGTTGAGTTTTGAAACTCGAGATTTTAAGTTCTGAACTTATGTCTACAATTCTTGAAAAGAGATACTTTCAAACGCTAGGAGTCCTGTTTGTATATTTTGCTGTCACGACATTTTTTATTTTATGACTGTACGACGACCGTGTGTGAAACGCATTTTACAGATGCGGAAATACGTACAAACGAGGGTCCTGCAAAAAGTTCTGTCACTAATAGGGTTCCTTAGTTTTATCCCAGGTATATTTTAAAATGCTTCACCTTGAATGGTGTGTTGAATAGCTAACGATACCCGTTTATTTTGTGCAAATTGCTTTCCAACTGACCGATTTATTTCAAATTGAAATAGATGCAGTCATATACATTGACCAATTTTTTTAGTTTAAACATATTTTATTCAGAACAGTTCACATATACAAACAGTACAGAGAAACATAACATGTAAGCACTGAAAGGATTAGAACGAAAGCTGAAGCTTATAGAGTTCTTCTCCTTAAACATTCATCTGTATACATTGCAGCGGTTTACAAGTATTGGACTATACTGGATAAATACAGAGATAAAGCAAAGCACAGTGAAAACATAAATATCAAAGATATGCAATGAGATTAGAGGTGGGGTGCGGGGGGGGGGGGGGGGGGGAGGGGTAGGTACAGGAATACAGGACCCCAAGTTCATGGAAGGTATAATGAGTGGAAGCATGAAATAATTTATCAAAAGCGCTTCGTTTCTAAGATATACTTATGTACTTGCTCAAATATAAAATTATTTGTTTCTTGGGATAATGCTGAGTCACCATACAAAAGTAGATTGAGTGAAGGGGGTTGATGGATTTCAATAGCGTTCAAAAGAATCGTTCGTGGAACCTCGTAAAATCTGCAGTGAAAAAAGTAATGCTGAGAATTTTCTATGCTGCCACAACGACAAAGTGGAGAATCAGTGATGTTTTTCAAAAATAGATCTAAATTTAATGAGCTACATCCAGTGCGTAAACGCATATGCAATATCTGGGCTTTACGCGTTCCATAATAATAATGTTTGGGTACTTTTTGCTTGTCTTGGCTCAGAGAATATTTAAAAGAGTTGAGAGTTGGTAGTTGTCTAATTTCTGTAGGCAGTTTGTTCCATTCTCTAAGTGTTGACGGTAAAAAAGAGTTATAATAAAGGCTTGTATTCGTTCGGATAGTTTGGAGATCATTTGAGTTTCTTAAGTTGTATCGCGAAACAGTGCTAACCTGCTGGGGAAGAAGAGATGAAAGATAAGTAGGCGCTAAGTTATTGACCATTTTGTAAAATAATATGAGTTTATGATTATGTCGCCTTTGCTGCAGTGTTTCCCAACATATTTCTTTGTATAAGTTACTTAAGGATATTAGTTTAGTCGCGCCTGTTGCAATTCTTGCTGCTTCTGTTTGGATTTTCTCCAATTCGTCTTTTTCATATTGTGAACAATTGTCCCAAATAACGTCAGCGTACTCCAAAATAGGTCGTATAAAAGCAATATAAATAGTTTCCAGAGATTTGCGATCAAGTTTAAATTTCAGTTTTCTCATTACATTTATTCTGAACCAAGCCTTTTCCTTGATATAATCGATTTGTTTATGCCAGGTACAATCTTGAGAAAGGTGAAGACCTAGGTGTTTATGTGAATTTTTTTGTTACATTGGAACATGGACCAAGCAAAGGATGTTCAAGAGTCCACCTTTTAGACGACAACGCCTCCTCTCATAAGTGTGAGGTTGTTAAATCTTTTTTCGCTTCTGAAAAGGGGAAAGTTTTAAACCATCCACCTTATTCACCTGACCTGAGTCCCTGTGACCAAAGCTTAAGAAAATCCTTTCTGGAAATAAGTATATGTCTAGAAGTTCTCTTGGCAGCGCTTTTTATCAGCGTCTCCAACAGATACCAAAAGAAGACTATTTAATCTGCTTTTCGCGACTGGGTAGAAAGGTTACAAAAATGTGTTTCACTAAAGGGGGAATACTTAAAAGGTTTGTAATAAAAATATGTTTGATAAAACGTAGCACTGAAGTAATCCGAAACCAGTGACAAAACTTTTGGCAGGACCCTCATATTCAAATATGCCACAGTGTGACGTAGGTATCACACGCTGTATAGCGCCGTAAAACATCTTTTCGTCCTTCAGTTTAGTGCATTTAAACGTTGAGGTCTATCTGGATCACTGTGCCTATGTTTAGAAGTTCTAAAAATAGAATTAAGCTGCGCTTGAGGACGTGAGTAGCTTTGCACGTTACAGTGTATTACGAAAACAAATTTTACAACCCCCCCCCCCCCCCCCCCCCCCCCCCAAAAAAAAAAAAAAAAAAAAAAAAAATTAGGTAAAAAATCTGACATTTTTCATATTCCTGCTCAAAATATAGATTGCGTGTACTCGTTGGAACTGCCTCGGCAAGGCATTTCTAACGAGTACCCACAATCATATTTTTAGCAAAGATGAGAAAAATAATGTATACTCCTGTAAACCCCAGTTTAACTATATAAAGAGGGGTTTAAGGGAGCCAAAATTATAAAAGCGTGTTTTCGTGATGGTGGGTCATGATTGCAGACTAAATAAAACAAGGTTTGTTTTTTTTAATTTTTTTCTTTTTTTTTTTTTTTTTTTTTTCGTAAAATCCGAGTTTGTTATAAAATAAAATTGGGGTTTACAGGGATATACATTATTTTTCTTATTTCTGCTACAAAACATAGATTGTGGGCACTCGTTAGAACTGTCTTGACGAGACGGTACTAACGTGTATCCACAATCTATGTTTTGAGCAGAAATATGAAAAATATGAGTGTTTTTTAATCTGAAATTTTTCCAATTTTTGGAGGTGAAATTTTCTATATAATTGAATAGGCTCGTTTTCATGTTGGAATACCATGAAAGTTCATGACGTCATCCATAACAATAACTAATAATCACATAATTATAGGGTACACCCAGATCGACCTGCCAGTAAAATATAAAGTGCCCTAAATGATCTCTATCACGTTGAATAGCCTGCTCAGAGTGACCTATTTAAAGCAGAAGGCTATTCCGCAGCTCAATTAAGAACAATAATGAAGCCAGCACATAAGAAAAGGGTACTTATCGCATAGGCATCCAGAAAAGGTTCAGACGAGTCTGCGCATAAGCGCAGTCTCGCTTGAGCCTTTGCTGTTAGTAGACATATAGTGGAAACCTTGCGGAAGCTTCTGGCGAAAAACTACATGTCTGTAACCAATTAAGGGGACTACGCATGCGTATTTGAAGAACCACAAACCGGAAAAATAATAAGATTCCTTTTACCTCTTGTCGGCTCAATAAATCCAGCAAGATACATGCGCTAATTGTATGCTAGGAATGTTGCTTTTAAATATTCTGTAACAACACAAACCACAATAGGTTCTCTCAGCAGAGGTCACGTCTTGAATTAAAATAGCTAGGTTGGTAGGTGGGTGGGTAGGTGGGAGGGTGGGTGGGTTGGAAGGAGGGAGGTTGGTTGGGTGGGTGGGTAAGTTGGTGGGTAGGAGGGAGGGTAGGTAGGTAGGTATATAGGTATGTAAGTAGGTGTGCAGGTAGGTGGGTAGGTGCATGCATGCGCGGGCGCGAGTTGACATTTTGGAACATGATAACGTAAATCTATTTGACAATGACCTACGACTTTGAACCAACTGTAACAAGCATGTGATACATACACACTTTAGTCAACTAATGAGCTGGGCAACACATTTCCCACAATATTACATTTGCGCCCAGTGACACTCAGCTCAGTCTGTGCATCCGCATAGGCTGAACAGAGTCTTCGCTGTCCGCATGAAGACAGCTTGGATCATTGACTACCCATGAAGTGTTCTGCAAGGACTCAGATCAGACTGCGCGGATGCGCAGTCTGATCTGAGTCTTTGCTGGGAGCACACGCAGTCTTGTAGAAAACGCTGTGCCAGGCTCAAATTTAATACATCGTTGCCAAAAGCAGAATTCTGTATTTGATATATGGATGTAACACGTCTTTATTTGGATACTACTTCTTATAAAATAGAGTTTAAATATTCACTCACCGAAAATGTGCTTAGACCAGTCTACTATCATCAAAACTGTGCAGTAGACCAGTCCACTTTCATTTAATATGGAGATAACTTCATCCGGTGGACGCCAACACTATGCCGCCATCTTCAGTGTAATAGCAGGAACTGAAAATCCAAAGAACACAAGTGAGTTCAAATGACATATATTAGTAATTTTTGTAATTGTAGATAAACCGAATTTACAACTAATGACCACTGAAATAACAGAAATAATTGAAATTTTGAATAAAATCATATAGGAATACATGATTTCGTAGGCTGAAAGAGCAGAAATGGTCTTTGAAAAATTCTGAATTTAGACTTCACAGAAATGACTAGGAAACAACAAAAAATCTGGCAAAAACATGAGAAAAAATGTTATCTATTGCTATCAAAATCAATTCTCAGTGGGCACATGACATTAATGCATCGTTACATTACTTTGCATCGACGTTACTACGACGTTGTATAAAAGTCACGCGCCCGCTGAATTATGGCCACAAATGTGTAGAAAATACTTACAATTTCAAACAATGGATAAATCTGCAGAAATTCAAGAATAATTTTAGAAATTCGTCGTGCACAAATATTGATCTTTCTCACACCAATATCAAACAAATATTGACTTTATTACTGTTATGTTTTGTTACCTGTTTTGATACTCACCAATGAGAATGTAGGATTAACTCAACACATGATAACTCAGTGGTCAAATTTCCTTGGCCATCTGAGTTGTTTTAACTATTTCAATTGCAAAAGATTACGCATGCGCGCATTCACGCACTGAGAAATAAAGAGAGAGAGAGAGAGAGAGAGAGAGAGAGAGAGAGAGAGAGAGAGAGAGAGAGAGAGAGAGAGAGAGAGAGAGAGCTATTATATCATGAACAAGTTTATATTAAAGCAAAATAATACGAGACGGAGAATCGAAAAATAAACAAAATAAAACATTTATGGCTGAAACGGTTACTTATCATGGCGTTTGGGGACGCCATATTAAAAATTAAATCCGTTCCATTTAACATCTATTACGTTATTACGTTAACAAGTCTATGTAATCTGGACACTAATGTTGCTTATAATGTATAGGGAAAATCGGGGTACACGCAGGTGCATTATTTGGCAGGTCTCCCAACTTCCAACCTACATTTCTAATTTTTCTTAGTTTGGAGCCCTACTTTTGTTCCCGTCTCTCACAGGTAAGCTAAAATCAAGCGACATGATTCAATGAATCCGCCCCTGTATATGGATGTATTAAGAACAAAAATATGTTATATAATCTGACCTTTTAGAGGACTAGATTCGTTTGAAAGATTCTCCGGCATTTTCTGAAAAAGAGACAATCAGTGTGACTTCTTGTTAGCTTCCCTGTACGAGTTATCGCCATTTTCTACAAAGAATATAGGTTACACACCCCTATTACTTTTTACATAGGCTACAAAGCCAATAGTCCTGCTACAGTTCCAGGGTCCCAAATCAGATCCAGGTTTTGGCGGGATTTGACAACCACTTGAGTCAGCAACAGATCCTCGGATTTCCATGTCCTCTTCAACACTTCGAAAACACATGACATTTCCCGCCATATGACATCCCAAAAACTCCTCCTATTTAGGATGACCGAGCAACTCATTGTAGCACTCCCCCCAACCAAATAGTTCCCTACAGAATTTTTTACAATCTGGAAATTTTATCCTCCAGAAACCTCCTGTGGCCTGAAATAAAGGGAACAATGCAGTCTGTTTTACCTTACACGACAACATCTACTCCGTACTTTCTTTTTTTTTAGATAGAACTACTTTTCAGGGTACCAAAACAGTATGACGTCAATAGTAGTCTGGTTCCAGGAGACAATTACTGTAACTTCCTGTTGGCAACTTCGTTTGCTTTTCTGCACACCAAACCCCTTCTAAAAGGGATCTATTCTAAAAGCTACCGCGCTGTCTGATCAGTCTTCACTGCGCGACTGAAGACTCCTTGACTTCTTAGCTATACACGATGTGCAGGATTCGCAAGCTGGTCTTAGTCTTTGCTAGGCGCACATGCAAGAATATATGTTTTCTCACGAAACAGTTTATACTGAAGAACACAGTTTGGTTGATTGCATTGCTGATCCAAGTCTTTATAGCTCCTGTATACAATAAGACGCGTTTTCTCGCGTTGTGGATAGTTTTCTTTTTTTGTTGAGGTTTTACGGCTCAGTAAACCCAATGGGGGCATGTCGAGCGCGGTCAGTTTACCTAACCAAACTTTTACTGGGGAGGCTTAGTCTTCTAAGTGATAAACCAGTATTGTGCGCGTTCTGACGCCAGGAACTGACAACTGCCTGTCTTGAATCAGCGGACATAAATGACCGTAAAAAATATTGCATGATCAATCTCCACGAAAGAATGTCGCCGACTCGGCGGGAGTCGAACCCGCTACCTCCTGATCTCCAGTCGGACGCGCATCCAACTGAGCTACCAAGGCCGGCCATATTGGGAATAATTGTGTAATCTAACATATTTATATGTTGTTAGGACTACGAATAACACATGGGAAGTATGGACAGTACTATGCAAAAACGGTCTTTGGGCATATGCGGACAGCGAAAGCCCAGATCAGCCTGCGCATCTGCGCAGTCTGATCAGGGCCTTCACTGTCCGCTAACAGAATCATTGGATACTACAGAATGCATGAATGGAGAGCAAGGGACCGGATGGTACTTTGCGCATGCGCAGGATGATCTGAGTGCGCATTTTGCGCATGTTTGAAGGCCTTTTTTCGCTAGACGCGGCGCATTTGCTTTTGCGGAGAAATGATAAAACTATCATTATTTTTTAATAAAAAGGTTGGCTAATCTAATGATATGGCTAAAGAAACAGACAATTAACAGAGGTTTGTTATGATAATAGAATCCCCACTTTAAGTCATTCCCTCAGAAAAAAAATTGCATTTTACTCTCTTTTTTTTCTGGGAAAATTGACTATTCAGATATATTGGCCAGAAGCGGATTCAGAGGGGGGTCAGGGATTCAGATGAACGCCCCCCCCCCCCAACCCCGCGTCCTCTTTGGAATTAAAATTTCATACTCATGGGAAATTTTGGATAAATTAGGGGCCCCTTATTTATCCTAAATTTAAACTGATGCCGGCTTCATTTACATGTGTACAATATTTATCTCTAACCCTTAAAACGCCAAGAAAACCTGCAGCTAAAAAATGTCGTCTTTATGTCGTCTGCTGAGTTTTCTTGCCAAATTTTCAAACCTATTTTTGCATACAAGCAAACAGTGTGGACCCAGATCAGACTGCTCCTAGAGGAGCAGTCTGATCTGGGTCCAAACTGTTTGCAAAAATGACTTTAAAAATCACAAGCAGATGACAAAGCAGACGACAATTGTTGTGATTGGCAGTTTAAGGGTTAAATTATAACCAAACTTATCCTAAAAGTTGAATAAATCTATTTTACTGCGCTCAGTGTCTAAGAACTGTTTGATGAGTATCAAACAGTCTAGATCCGATCAGACGCTGCTTTCTGGCGTCTTCTTTGGATCCATTACGAAAAGACGCCTATTCATTTTTTTCTTTTTTTTTGAGAATTTTACCACCAAAAAAAAAAATATGAAAAATTGAAAAATTTCAGATGAAAAATTCTGCTTGTTTTCATATTTCTGCTCAAGAAACAGATTGTAGGTACTTGTTAGATCCACCTCGGCGAGGCGGTTATAACGAGTACCTTCAAATTATGTTTTGAGCAGAAATAAGAAAATTAATGTTAACCCCTGTTAACCCCAGTTTTACTGTATAAAAAAGGGGTTTAAGGGTCAAAACTATATAGGCGTGTTTTCGTGATATTTCTTCATAGCGCAATGATTATTTTTATGTTTCTTAGGATCATAGAACCATTTGGGTATTTTGGAAAAACCTCCGTTTAAGTCGAAGCTAAGTGGCATTTGCATCCATGCAAATTACAATAGCCGTCCAATGAAGAGTCCTAATAAAACCGAGACGACTATTTTGTTCTTTTATGTGATCATTCAGTTTCTGAGGTCAGCCTATATAGTATAGAGTATAGATTTTACAAGAAGCACATCACACGCGTGTTGCGCTTTTGATCATTACGAAAACATGCCTATTTAAATATATAGAAAGTTTCACCTCCAAAAACTGAATTTTTTCAGATTAAAAACTCTCATATTTTTTCATATTTCTGCTCAAAATATAGATTGTGGGTACTCGTTAGAACTGCCTCAGTGAGGCAGTTCTAACGAGTGCCCACAATCTATGTTTTTAGCAGAAATAAGAAAAATAATGTATACCCCTATACTATACTATATAAAAGTGGGGTTTAAGGGGGTCAAAATTATATAAGCGTGTTTTGTGATGTTTATTACACCGTTTCTGTTCGAATACTTTTCGCTGATGCTAATATTCGTGATTTCAGACTTACTGTGCTGTCAAAATCTTTCAGAAAGTCGTTTTTAGCTTGGTGCTTTACACAGCAGAAGTAAATTTGCATTTTTTGTCATGATTTAATGAAAACCGTTTGTCGTAAGTATGTATGTACAAAAAGTTTTATTCTGGTGATATGTTTTTAAAAATAAAGTATTTTAAAAATTTACTTTTCCCCATAGTAACAAACGAATGCAAATTGTGCAGAAATCAGTAGAGAAGATAACCTGGAGGATGATTTTTAACAAGTTCCGCTTGTTCAATTTTACTGAAATTTTCACAATATTATTGTGAATCGCCAATAACTCAAATTCATCAAAGGAAAGCAAACAAACATTTTCTTAGACAAAAATTCCAAAAAGTCACTTTACCATAGAAAGTGCACAGGTCAGACAATTTTAGGCCGTGATTTAAATTTTAGGGTAAATACATGTATTTAAGAACAGAACACAGAAACAGAGAAGATGGTTTCTGATAAGAAATGGTCAATCAGAACAAAATATTTTCATTATACCCCCGGAATATGAAGTATGCCGAGTGGGTATATAGTTTTCGTCTATTCCGTTAGTCCGTTAGTCCGTCCGTCTGTCCGGGTGTGATTCCGTCCGTTAACCCTTTCTATAACCAAGTTTTACTTCAAAGTTTTTTGATTACTTATAACTCTGCAGCCACTGATCAAAAACTTTTCATATTTGGTATGGGGGTACCTGGGAGGGTTTTCTTCCATTCTACATCTATGGACCCCTGGGTCATGCCCTAGAGCGGGGCTAGAGGTCAAAATCTAGGACACCCCAATAAATTAGTATATTGCAGTTTGTTTATATAAACAACCTCTTATTAAAGAAGGATGGACATCAGACATGTTTATCACATCAACATTCAGTGTAATAAGATCAAGGTTAGTGTGACCTTATTTTCATGCCTCAGTGATTTTGACTTGAAGCCTATTTCATGGATTAATGCCTGAATAAAGTAGTATGTTGCAGTTTGTTTATATAAACAACTTCTTAAAGAAGGATGGGCATTAGACATGTTTATCACATCAACATTCAGTGTAATAAAGTCAAGGTCATTGTGATCATATTTTCATGCTCCAGCGATTTTGCCTTTTATCTTGAAGACTATTTCATGAATTATGTGATACTTGCAGTGTGACACCACGATTGACAGCATAACAAATGTAGGTCACCTTGACCTATATTTCATTGTTCAGTAATTTTGCTGCATATCTTGAATGTTAATTTATATATGAACATCATTATTTGGGATTATGAATTAGTATGTTCCAACAGTTGACCTAAAAGTAAATGTAGGTTACTGTGACCTATATTTCATAGTCCAGTGATTTTATGTTACATCTTGAAGACAATTTGGTGTATTACTATCATATTTCGGGATTATGTGACCTATATTTCATAGCCCTGTGATGTTGTCTTATATCTCCTACTATTTGATACCTAAATGTCATATTTACATATAATGACACAGTGTGACCCTAACTTTCACCTCAAAGTAAATATAAATCAGTATGACCTATATTTAATGGTCTAGTGATTTTGCTTAATATATTTTAGATTATTTAAGGGATTAACATCATAGTTGGTATAATGCATCAGCGTGACCATCAGATTAATTTTTCAAGTATATGTATGTCAGTGACCTATATTTTATGGCCCAGCTAATTTGCTTCATGTCTTGAAGACTAGGCCTATTTACTCCAGGAAAGTTGTACTTGGGATCAGTGTCACTCAGAGACTGACATTGTAAACTATATCTTGCCTTATATCATTGTCATTAACTTTAAAATATTTTATAATTAAGAAATGGCGCCGGGCGGGGCTATTCGTGACCCTCTGGACACTTGCTCTAGTTTAAAATAAATAGCCACACACACACAAAAAATGAAGTCTTTCCGAATGATGTCGGACAGAGGGACATTCACTCATACGTCATAGCTACGTTTTCGGATGACGCGGCTAATATGTGTGCTGACGTAATATCCACACTGTATCACGTGATTCTGTATTCTGTCAGCAAATAGTATGCGGGTAGATCTAGTAAAAAAATTTGATCAGATTGCGCTGATGCAAAGACTAACCATATAATTTGCTGTATCGCCCTATTGTTCGTTTTGACGGGGGTGACCTTAATCGGACGATTTATACGTATTGACCTTTTACCACTCTCTGAGCTAATTCAGCAGACGATAAATTGATAATTTTTTTTCTTATTTGTCTCAGAAAACAGGATTCGACATTTCATGAAAATTATCTCTATTAGAGACAAGTTGCATGGAATTACAAAATCTGACTTCTGGGTAAAATACGAAAAATATTTTAAAATGTCGTCTGCTGACTTTTTTGCCCAGAATGCTAAGCGTTAATTTACTATTAAAGCTATTAATCCGTGAAAAGCTGTTTAAAAGCCGCTTCAACATATGAATCAAAACATGGCAAATTGTACCTTATGGCATTTGCGCCCAGCAATGACCCAGATCAGAATGCGCATGCGCGCATTCTGATCTGCGTCTTCGCTGTTCGCCTAAATTGTCTATCCGTAAAGTGCCGAGTGGAGTATCTGAGCAGAATGCCCGGATTCGCAGGCTGATCTGAGTCTTCGCTTGACGCACTAGGCATAAGGTACTCTTCTCACGTTAGGACGCTAATTGGCAATTATAACCCCGAACAAAAAGTACATATACATGCACACCCAGGGAAACCCGAATCGGGATATCGGAGGTTGCGAGATTTCGGAGGTAAACAAATGACGTCATGCAGCGACAGGGTATGTACTTATCCATTTTTGATAGCTTACATCTTAATCATTTGATAAAAAAGCTAAGTTGCTCGTTCTAGAGACATAATAATGAATATGTTAAAGCAAATATTTCCTTTCTCAGCTACTTTGTGGAGGTGAAAACGGCATTTGAACCAAGATGATCTATTTTTCATCTCATTTTTTGCTTTTTCGACGGCTATCAGCCCGATCATGGTAAATGACATGTTGGTTTATTATTGCCCAAGGATGGACTTATCTTTTCTTCGACTGTCTTCATAGTTGTTACAGTTTATCAACAAAAAATAACGCCTCCGGATGAAATGTAAAGCAAGTACTAGCGAAATTTTGGATAACGGAATATTCGGAGGTACATTGACACATGATGCTGTGGATCTCGGAGGGACTGTTGCTGGATTTCGGAGGCACTGAAAATTGACGGAGTGAGTTCTGTCTAAAAAAGCAATGTAAATTAAAACCTGCTCGCACAATATGGTGCTAAGCCTGTGTGCAAATACTAGTGTCTCTTTCTGTAGCAATTTTAAGATGGTTTGATTGGTTTGAAGGAGAGTTTAATGTAATAATATTACTAGAACCAATGCCATTACGTTTAAGAATTTATATGCAATAAAACAGCTTTTCGCTGCAAAAATGATGTTCTGTATGTGAAACGTGATATTTTCCTACCTAAGTTTCGACTGAAATGTTGATTTTGGAAACTCGTAAGAACCGCAGCGCCGATGTGGTGCCAACGAGTGCCATCAGATCAGAAATAATAAACGTAACGTTACCACTGTAAATCTATGATATATCAATTGTTTATAGCAATATCCCAACTCGGCACAATATTCACCAATATCAGTGCAAAAACTCTATAATAAAGTTAACAATAGGTGCTTATACGTCCATCGGGCTGACATTTGTATATCTAATTACAAGAATCTATCTATTTTCTTATACTGAGTCGTTCATATTTGACCATTACCTGTATTAGGTGGGTTAGAATTTAGCAACAACAACAACTACAACAACAACAACAACAACAATAATAATAATAATCACACGATGAGCTCTTTAAAAATGTTTACAATCTGTTAAAAAGCATACATCTGAGTCTCAGTCTATACCATACAGGCTTTCAACTCCTCTGTTGTCTACAAATCTTTACGGACAGTCCGCTAATCTAGGTTTTGAAGCAGCAGCCAGAAAAATAACACATTCCCCTGTAATCCCTTTTTCCTAATATAAGTGAGATTTGCAAGGGGTCTTCACCGTATAAATTTGCTAGCGTGATATAATAATTATATGAGTTGTATCGAGTTGTATCGAGGAGACCTTTGTCATTTTCATTTGCTATCAATAGAAAGCATTGCAGATTTTGTAACGTGTTCTTCCATACGCACTCTGTATGCGCGCGCGCCTGTGTGCGTGCGTGTGTCTGTGTTTGTGTGTGGTGGTTGGGGATGGGGGTAGACAAATTTATTCAAAATCGATGGTGGGAGGGGGGGGGGGAGTTGGCGAACGTAGCCCCCATTGTGGACAAATTATTTAAAAATCAAGCAGATTTTAATCGAAAACACAGGTTACACCCCTACATTTCGCCTCTAAATCGACATTTTCTGAGCATTTGCACGCCCCCATACGGTCACACCATCCCCATCTTAAAACCAACGGGCCTGGGTTTTTAAGCCTAAATTAAATGTAAGTGAAAAAATCCATGGAGTGTATGACCGACCAAACGATGAAACGAGACCTGTACCCCTTTCGGGCCAAATATTTTAAAAATCATGCAGGTTTGGCCATAAAATTTTGCATCCCCCATCAGCATTTTGTTGGCATCTGTGTCCCCTTTAAGAATAGCCAAGACTTCACACACCCGTCCCTTCCATTTCAAATATATGTATATATATATATATATATATATATATATATATATATATATATATATATATATATATATATATATATATATATATATATATATATATATATATATATATATATATATATATATATATATATATATATATGTGTGTGTGTGTGTGTGTATAGGCCTGGGAACTAACCAAAGGCACAAAACGTTGTGATGAACAAATATGAAAACACGCAGAATGAAATTTTCATGTCTTAAAAAATACAAACTTTTCAGAAAGAAAACTGTTAATTTTCGTATTATTATTATTTTTTTTTCATCGAGGCAGTTCTAACGATAACCCGCAACCTATGTTTCAGAGCAGAAACGACGTGGTTCTTAAGAGTATCTCAATACATATTTTAGAGCAGGAACAAGAAAAAAAAAAAAAAAAAAAAAAAAAAAAGGATTTATAGCCCTGCAATCCCTACTTTTTCTATGTGAAGTCGTGTTTGTTACTGGGGTTTTTATCATGAAGGCTGGTTATCTTGATGTTTTATCTTGATAAGTCTATGGCACATTATTTCATTTGTTCGCTTGCTACTCCTGACGATTCAGGTAATCGTCTTCAGCATATGAAACCAGGCAAGATCACGTTTCAGAAAAGATGTAGCCGTTTTAAGAAGAATACAACATTTCCTTTCCTCCGATATCCCGTTAACCAATATAAATCTGTCCTCCGACATCCCTGCATCATACCTCCGACATCCTGTTACCAATAAAAAAGACAACAACCCTAAATAAATCTAAAAAATCTGCCACTTTAGCAATTTTTTCACATCTGCTATTTCTTGTATAATTTATAGAAAGGTTCTAGATTATACATACATACATACTCAATGAAAAGGCTTTACAGGATAAAAGCTATAAACAATTGAAAATGGAATTTGGGTGAAAAACAATGAAATTTCCTTTTCAAACGTGATTTTGAATAAATAGGAGGATACTTTATATTGAAATGCCATTTTCATATATTAAACTATTCAACTGAGAAAATATAGGTTACGTTGCTTATCCTCCAGAAGCACTTTTTTGATCATTTAAAGAGGATAAGTACATACACTGTCGCTGGATGACATCATTTGTTTACCTCCGAAATCTCGCAACCTCCGATATCCCGATATCGGGTTTCCCTGGGTGATGCAGGAGGGTATTGTTAGTCAATAAAAAACGGACCTTTATGCGGTAGTCGGTAAATTGGACTTTTGCAAATAAAAGATACTAAATTACAAAATTTGGTCCTTACTCGTTTAATTTTAACTCAAAAGAGTCACTATTTATCATTATCGTTCCGAAAAAAAAATCCCACTAATTATTATATAGAATGTGGTCATTAATCATCGCCGGGAAAGAAAGAAAGAAAGAAAGAAAGAAAGAAAGAAAGAAAGAAAGAAAGAAAGAAGAAAGAAAGAAAGAAAGAAAATACATTAGATTATAAAATTAAAGCGTTTATGTTAATTTTTATGTAAATAATCACTATTCATTATCATTGGGAAAAAATCCAGCCAGTCAAAATAGAGTATAGCCACTGGTCTTTAATCAGTAAACCTTTTCTACACTCCATCCGCCAGCACCTGCATAGTACGATCAGAGTCTACATTTACTACTGTGGAACCTCTATGCAACAGCTACATTTGGAATAATTTGAAATTGACCGTTATGTATAAGTGTGGAGAGGTTATTGAATAGAGGCTATTGAAGAGAGGTTAACCCTCAGAGCGCATATGAAGTTTGAGGCACACGACATTCTGAAATAGATTACGCTATCTTTTAAGAGAAAATAAGCTTAGACATGAAATGTAAAGCTTTTTTTTCTGAAAAAATAAAATAAAACACTTTAAGTTTAAGGATTATATATACATAGTACAATAGCTGTTTTGGGCCGTTACAGAGGGTGTGTGTGGAGAGGGGAAAGGGCGTGGGGAGGGGGCGGGGTGGGAAAATGGAAGTTCCGCAGTAAAACCGTAGGTTAAAATGCAAACACTGATCAAATTGCGCATGCGTGATCTGATCCTACGCATTCTGTATATGCGAAAAAGACCCTTTTCCTTAGGTGAGACATTTCTACATTACTGGGCTGATCATTTAATCTATATACCAAGTTAAAACGGACCACTTAAATGATTTTAACCATGACTGACTGAAACATCCGATCATAATGTTACAGGGCGTTAAATCGCACAATCTCGTACTCAAGACCAAAGGCACGAACACGAATATATGTATTTTTTTTCATAAGACAAGAAATCGAGGAAGATTTCAGTCTGAAGTGTTCAGTCTTAATTTGTTTAAGATAACTTGATATCTCTGGTCGATTGGACACCACTTATAGCAAGGGGTACAACTTTTATGACTTCTCCTTTGCTTCCCATTCTACAAAGGGGTTCTACCCAAAAAAGGAAAGCATTTGCTCCCCTCGGAGGGGAGCAAATGCTTTCCTTTTTTGAGTAGAACCCCTTTCAAGAGGGCCAGTAAAACATTCTTAACAGAGTTGTCTCCCTTGAATGTGTAGCAACTTCATCTTAAGAGCTTAAAATAAGAAAAAAGGCAGCACCATGCAAAAATGTGTCTTTGGGCAAAAGCGACCAGCAAAGGCCCGGATGAGCGTGCACGCACAGTCTGCTCAGGGCCTTCGCTGTCCGCTAATAGAATCACTGGATACTTCTGAATGTTTGAATCAAGTTAGTAGTAAAGGCCCGGATGATATTTTAAACATGCACAGAGTTATCTGAATCTGTACCATATTATTTTTTTTGCATGCTGGAAGGCCCGTTTTCGCTTGGCGTGGTCCAAATAATCGTTTTACACTGTTAAACCCCATATCACTATAATCAGTTTTATATAGCATAAATGATCATTTTGTTGTTATTTTAAACTTGATTCTTATTCTTAAATTTATTTAACTTTACCATCTTATATGCTTGACAAAAATATTTAAAACATGATTTTAAAGTTAAGCTAACTTCTCACGGGTCCCAGGACTGCTTTATAAAAAGGTGAGTAAATAATTTCGTGTATATGATTACTTACTTGTCAGTGCTGTCGATTTTCGTTGTCAAATCAAATCAGGCTAGCCTCGGTGGCTTATTTAGATGCACGTCCGACGTGATCAGGAGGCTGCGGGTTCGAACCCGCCGGATCGGCAACATTCTATCGTGGAGATTGTGTTCATGAAATATTTCCTACGCACATTTCCTCCCTTCTGTTGATTCAAGAAGGGCAGTTGTAACCCAGTGGACACACAACGTTAAAATGACGTCGTATCAACGTCGATGCGACGTGATTACGTCGCATCGACGTTGATACGACGTCATTTTGATGTTTTGTGCCTGCTGGGAAGTTTCTGGCGAAAGAATGTGCACAATATTAATGTTAACCGCTCAGAGGACTAAGCCTGTCCAGTAAAAGTGTCGTTATGTAAACTGACTGGGTCGTAAAACCTCAACACAAATAAAAAACAAATCAAATCAAAGTTTATTAAGCCTAAAAAATATAGAATACACAGCTCATTACCAGTACAAATGTGTAAATACAAAATGCAACTTGTTCAAATTGTAGAATACGGCTAACATGACGTAAACTTGATTAGTACAAATTTTAGTTCTCATGGTGTTAACTCTTCACTTGTTCAAATTTTCAGTTTGGTTAAACATTGTGTTATTTGATTTGTTCACATTTTTGAACAACACAGTGTTGAGTTGTTCAAAGTGTAATACAAGTATAACGTAATGTTAACTTGTTTTGTTCAAATTTTAGTACTGGTATAAAATGGTGTAAACTTGACTTGTTCAACGTTTAGTGCAGATATAATATGATGTTAGCTTGATTTGTTCTAAGTTTAGTACAAGTATAAGTATTGTTATTTTGACTTGTTCATGGCATGGTTTTAATTTGACGTCTTCAAAGTTTAGTACAAGACGAAAATGGTATGAACCTGACTTGTTCAAATTTTAATGCATGAAGTACTAGTGTTAACTTACTGTTAAAATGTCTGAATAAAGCGTAAATAGAATGTTAGATACTTTAGACACGAACTGTGAAGAGCGTATAAAAACTAAGGCTGGCACGATTAATCGGATAATCGATTAATTGATCGATAAATTCCACAAAAATGAATATCATTACTGACTTACTAATAATCGATCTGTCTTTGTTACTTTACCGTATTTACCCTTAGTATTCAGACACCTAAACTCCTTACTTAATCTAAACTTTGAACACGTACAATTTACTACCCATTGTTGTATCTAAAAATAACTTGATGGGTGGCAAACAGTGTACACTGTTTGCTCAGACCTGGCTGACCAAATATATGCAATAAAGTATAACATTTGGTAAGAGTCATGCTCAGACAGATAAAATTATGACCAAATCTTCAGTGATTACTAATCGATTATTGATCACAATGGCAGGACTGATAATCGATTATCTTTTCATTTCCGATTAGCCAGCCTTAATGCAGACCAAAATTTGAAGTTTTGTGACTTTGTAACAATTTCTTAGTTTTATCTGGCTAAATATGTCCAGAAAAGTGACGATTGATGTCATAGTGCAGTTTTTATTTTTCTTTTCTTTGGAGTCATTAAGACCATGCCGGTATCTAGGAAAATCGGGTTTGCTTAAACCAGTGCTGAGGGACGTAAGTAGCCAAGCAGACTACATTGCAACCAGTGAAACTACATTGCTATCAGTGCAGACCCAGATCAGACGGCTCCTGAAGGAGCAGTCTGATCAGGGTATACACTGGTTGCATATGCCCTTTTGTCAGGAATTTTGGTGTGTGAAATTTTAGGACATTTACGAGGGTCGCGCAAAAAGTTCTGTCACTAATAGGCTACCTTGGTTTTATCCCAGGTATATTTTAAAATGCTTCACTGCACTTGAATGGTGTGTTGAATAGGTAACAATACCCGTTTATTTCGTGCAAATTGCCTTCCAACTGACCGAGTTATTTCAAATTGAAATAGATGCAGTCATATACACTAACCAATTTACTTGTTAAATTGGAACATGGACCAGAAGACTGAAATTCGTAGCTATATTAAATGCCGCATTAGGCTTAATATAGATTCAAAGCAGATATTTAATGAATTGTGTGGTATATATGAAATGCAGACCATTTCAATGCACATTTTTAGGTGGGTTAAAGCTTTTAAAGCTGGGAAATTTTCTGTTGAAGATGATACCCGTCCTGGAAGGCCTAAAACCTCTGTTACGAAGGCTAACATCGCTGCTATAAAGATTGTGGTCGAACAGGATGCGCGATTGTCTGTCAAAGATATAGCTAGTTGTACTGGTATATCAGAAGGCAGTGTGCAAACAATTCTGAAAAAGCGTGTGAATTGTTTGCCAAGTAAAAGTCGATTTCTACAGCAAGAACTTATCTGAATACCTTATCCGTTACATTTGTCTCTTTCATCTTTTGACTTTGCCCTGAAGCCACTAATACTGCCCGCCCAGTAGGCCCGAGGAATGAGCCTATTCAACGCTGCCAGAGACGCCTATCCCTGCTACCGTGGTCCGGAGATGCTTGTTTTGTCATCTCCCATCCCACCGTTGACACCGAAATGTAGGCGTTACTGGGTGTCCCATAACGTTAAGCATTGGGGTCACCCATTCAGGTACGAAAGTCAATGCATTGTTTGACTTTGTGAAGAACCCAACCACTCTAGACGCTGTTTTTTGTTGGGGGTGGGTGGGGGTGGGGTGGGAGTTGGGAGGGGGCTGTCCAACGCAAAAGATTTCGGCCTTATTTAATTCGCGCCAATACACTTTTTAATACTGGAAATTTTACTGACACAAAAGGATAGTATAATCACTGATTTAATCGTATCTGATACAATATAAAATATTGTACAGTCGACTCCCGTTATCTCGAATTCCAAGGGACTCTCTGAAATATATCGAGATATCCGTACTTCGACATATCAGGTTTGCAGAATTGAGGAAAAACTCATTCGATTAACCACATCTAACAAATATATGTGTAATTGGACTCTTGAAGTTAGAGATATATTGAAAATATTGTGGAAAAGAGGAGAAATTGCTGCTTAGGAGCAATTTCTCCTCTTTTCCACAATATTTTTTACATGTTGTTAGATTTTAGATGTTTAGGCAGGTACCAGATTTTTACTTCGAGATAAGCGGTTATTCGAGATAAGCGAGTTCGAGATAGCGAGAGTCAACTGTATTATAATGCATGTGTTTGTAAGTTTGTAACTATTTCTACACATACTTACGCATATTCAATTACTAAAAGTATACGTGCGTCGAAATTAGAATGATTACTCGAAATAAAAATGGTACGTTATAGATAAACCATGGTTATTGTCGAGGTTTTGGGTATACTGTAAATTATACCATAGTTTGGTGACCTTTCACTGTCTGACCCCAAACGAGGCGGAGCCGAGTTTGGGTCAGACAGTGAAAGGTCACCAAATTATGATATAATTTACAGTATTCCCAAAACCGAGACAATAACATGGTTTATCTGTTTTAACCAATGTATGGGACTGTTTTTGTTTTTGTTTTTTTTTTTCTTACAAAAACTATACTTTTATTTATTTAGTATATCTTTTTCTACTTTTATACTTTTATTTCTCTTTTTTATATTTTTATGGTAAAGTGGTAACAGGCAGTCTGATGAAATGCTGTACCAATTGACCTTGTGTACTAAAAGGATGAAACACCCCACCTTTTTTGAATTAAATTAACTGAGGCACTACTGCTAAAATCTGATTGGTTGCAATCTTGTCAATCACAAGAAATTACATCAGCATCTTAATTTGGTCAAACTTTGTTGCAATCTGGTTGGTCAGCTGTAGCTTTGGTCATTATAATATACTCCAGACAGACTGTCTAGTTTCATGTGTTTTATTCAACAAAAAATGTCATTTTTAAATAGAAAGTTGTTCAGTGCATAAGTAAATTTGAAGTTCCTCTAACCATTACCACTCTCTGGAAAAAATCAGCAGACAATATATTTGATGATACTTTCTTAGTTTTTCCAGCCAACAGAATTTGACATTTCATGCAAACTGTCTCTAGTTGAGACAATGTACATGAAATGTCAAATCCAGTTACCTGAGAAAAAAATAAGAAAACTATTTAAAAAATGTCATCTGCTGAAAATTGATGGTTAGCACTCTGGACATTTTCAGCAGACAACATATTGGTGATAGTTTATTTTTTCCAATAAACATTTGACATTTGGAGACAATTTGCATGAAATATCAAATTCTGTTTTTTAGGAAAAAATACGAAAATGTTCAAATTGTCTGCTGAAACAAAATTCAACATACAACATTTTGAAATATTTTTCTTATTTTTCCCAGTAAACAAAAACCTGTATTTTTGGGGACAATATCAACTTGTCATTGCCTGCAGAATTAGCCCAGAGAGTGAAAAAGGTTAAAGTGCACTGATTAGTTGACAGTCATTCTAAAGTACACTTGTGAGATCTATAAATAAAACCATGGGTTAATTTTCAAATTTGAAAATTATTCCATGGTCCAGCTATGGTATAATTTTCGGTTACTGAGATTTAACCTTAGTTTTATTTACATAGAGCCAATGGAACATCCATTGGTTAATAATCAGTTAGCTGGTGTGTTGTTGATAGTGTTGGCGTGAAGGTTAAAAAATGTTATTTCGGGTAGTAAATTTATAAGAAAGTGTCCACTTCTATTTTGTCCTTTCCAACCGTAAAATTAAGGAGTCTCCTATTTTCATAAATAAAAAAATAAATAAATAATAAATCAATAAATCAATAAATCAATAAATACATCAATTAATAAATCAATATATACTCAAAGGCAATAATAAGTATACAGTTTCGAGTTTTGAGTACCGGCTCGTGTTATATATTTTCCGTTAAAATGTTTTCATGGTCATTTTTGTCAAACGAATGTCTTTGAAAATCACAAAGTAATTCTTTCGCAGTCATACATTATGGAGTTATGAGCCCTGAATTAAAACAACATTTCCAGTCATAACTCGCTTTGTATAAAACAAAAGCCATTTTGCTTTTCATAAATGTCTTGCACAAATGTCTGTGAGTAAAACCACAACGTAATTTAATTCGAAATTCCCATCAAATGACGTCAAGCTGAATTTAATTTCATCCCGGCTCAAATTATCTCCGTTTGAATGATAAATATAGGGAATTTAAACAGTCTATATCTGAAGTGGCGTTGGCCGTTTTCACTTGATTTTTCGAATAAAATGTTGCTTGGCTTAGCCTTCTTGTACCACATACAGGTGAATCTCCTAAAACCGTTTATTTAACAGAGCAACGTCAATTATTGTCTCACAGAAATTCAGTGTATTCCGTCAGAAGAGGAACGAAAATGTCAAAAACGTCATGTCCTTGGTATAGAAATTTGACAGTGTACTCTGTTATGCATTTGAAGTTGAAACATGTCCTTACAGCATATTTATCGTTCTGTTAACTGAATGCATTATAAATGCATAAATCTAAGTTTCTTTGTCCAAACTGCACTTCTAAAGGGAAACCACTCATATGCAAATGTTGATTTAGACCCCTTATTTCGTGTCCGTTAATATCATTACCTTGCTCTTAGATAGAATTTCCTGAAAATTGTTGCACATTATGCGTAAATGGTTGTTCTTAATTATAATATCAACGATTAATGTACACATGTAAAACTCCGGTGACAGATAAAAAAAAAAAAAAAAAAAAAAAAAAAAAAGAAAAGAAATAGTTACCAGCAGACTTATTTTTGCCTCTCAGTATTTAAATCAATTATAGTATACGCACAATAAAGAGCTACATCAGTGGCTTATACAGTCGGACCTCGATGGCTCGAACACTTTTGGGACCATGAAAATTTCTTCTAGATATGGGTAGTTCGAGCCACTGAGAGTTAATCATAGCGCCATCTCAGGAAGCAAGTGGTGATAATTTAGGGATGTCTTTTCAATCTTCTATAAAATAATGGTATGTTGAGTGTACTCATTAGAATCGCCTCGAAGAGGCGATTCTTATGAGTACACACAACATACATTTTCTGATAAAATAGGATTAAATCCTAAAATATCCCTAAATAGTGTTTTTTTTTTTTTGTTTTTTTTTTTTGAGCTGTCGGAAGAATTTCCTAGGGATTCAAAAAATCGTATTCAAATTAGCCACGGTAAACGAGTCATCGGTGTTCGAGTCATTTTGGTTTTATTGTATATCTTCTTGCCTACATTTGCTTGTTATTTCAGTTACA
Organism: Anodontia alba; assembly: GCA_964016985.1. Taxonomy (NCBI): domain Eukaryota; kingdom Metazoa; phylum Mollusca; class Bivalvia; order Lucinida; family Lucinidae; genus Anodontia; species Anodontia alba. The sequence continues at coordinate 43,789,158 of OZ024838.1, read as the reverse complement.
TATACCTAATGATATGAAACGTGACCGTTGTCTCTGTAATTGAAAACAATAGAAACTATAATAGAAAAGATAAAAACAAATTATTAGTAACTTAACATGTATTCATTTTATGTCGTTTTAGAAACATAGAAACACAGAAACGACCTCATGGCGACTAGTGGGTCTAGAAGATCTCCAACAAGGAAGAAAGACATCGCTACGAACAACCTCTGTGATGCATGCAAACTGGATGGTAGAACTATGGAGGGAACATTTTACTGTCGTGACTGCAAAGATTATATGTGTTCCCAGTGTGAAATGCATCATAGAAAAGTAAAGGCAACACGGTATCATAAAGTAATAATTATCAAGCAGAGCCCAACACAAACATCGGGGGCGTCAAACAAGCCAAACAAAATTAAACAATCTAACGCAGAAAATAAGTTACAGAATGGATTAGAACATAACCGTCAGAGTAAGAACGAAGCAACATCGGCAGAGGAATTTACCTCAAGTAAGAATATGTCAACTCCAGCGGAAGATTTTTTTCCTGTTAAGATCACACAACCATCCGTTTCTCGGAAGCCGAAACCGAAAATTGGAAAAGCGTTTTTACAAGCCATAGTAACACCATTTACAACGGTTAATATTAAGCACTCTTCCGATGAAAATGAGCCGTTTGTCAAAGGTTTAGCGTTTCTTGAAAGAGGAGAACTTCTTATTGCTGATTACAATAATAAAAAACTGAAACTTCTTGAAAGTACATTGAAAACAAAATCAACACTAGTCTGCCCAGGATCTCCATACGATGTAGCTTTAATCAATGACAACGAAGCCGTGGTTACCTTAACAGATAAACAAAAACTTCTGTTTGTGAAAATTATCTTTCCATTCATGAAGTGTGAAAGAAGTGTGAAACTTAACAACGATTGTAAGGGAGTAGATGTAGCAGACGATCATATTTACGTTGCATGTTCTGTTGCTGAAGATAAACCAGAAGTTATTATATTAGATCTAACTGGACATGTACAGCGAGTAATCGATATTCAGAAAATTGCCGGTAACGTTTCTACCCTCAGTCATATTACATTGAATCCAGAAGGCACGAAACTCTATCTAACAGGTCTTAACCAACTGTTGTGTTTATCAATCGATGGTGATGTTGTATTTCAGTGTTCTGATCCGGAGAGCGGAATTGTTGTTGATGGAGAGGACAGTACATTAGTGTGTAGCTGTTGCACATGTAGGATTCTGGTTGTAAGGCCAGATGGCACAAAGGAGCAGACTTTACTGTCTGCCAGAGATGGTCTGTACAACCCATATGCAATAACCTACAGACCCCGGGATAGTGTACTAGTTGTAGGAGGATACGTGAACGAATTGATTGTTTTTAAGATAAAAAAAGAAGTAATGGCTAAAAAACCCATATAAGACATATTCACCATCACTAAGAACCCTTTATAAGACATACTGGCTATCACTGAGAACCCCTTATGAGAAATATTGACTATGAATGAGAACCCATTAAAAGACATATTGGCCATCACTGAGAACACTTATAAGACATATTGATCATTACTGAGAACCCCTTATAAGACATATTGACCATCACTGAGAACCCCTAATAAAACACATTGACCATTACTGACAACACCTAATGAGACATATTGTCAATCACTGAATACCCCTACAAGACATATTGACCATCACTGAGAACCCCTAATAAAACACATTGACCATTACTGACAACACCTAATGAGACATATTGTCAATCACTGAATACCCCTACAAGATATATTGACCATCACTGAGAACCCCTAATAAAACACATTGACCATTACTGACAACACCTAATGAGACATATTGTCAATCACTGAATACCCCTACAAGATATATTGACCATCACTGAGAATACCTTATAAGGCATATTGAACATCACTGAGAACTCCTGAAAAGACGTATTGACCATCACTGAGATTCCTTGAAAGACATATTGACCATCACTAAGAACCCTTTATAAGACATATGGCCAATCACATAGAAGTCCTTATAAGACATTTTTACCATCACTCAGAACCCCTTATAACACATATTGATCATCCCTGAGAATCCCTTAAAAGACATATTGACCATCACTAAGAACACCTTATAAGACATATTGACCATCACTAAGAACCCCTTACAAGACATATTGGCCATTCCTGAGAATCCCTTAAAAGACATATTGACCATCACTAAGAACACCTTATAAGGCATATTGACAATCACTGAGGGCCCCTTATAAGACATTATTGACCGTCACTGAGAACCCTTTATAAGACATATTTACCATACCTGAGAACCTCTAAGACACATTGAACGCCTTATAAGACACATTGACCATCACTGAGAACACCTAATAAGACATATTGACCATCACTGAGAACACATTATAAGACATATTGACCATCACTGAGAACGCCTCATAAGACATATTGACCATCACTGAGAACACCTCATAAGACATACTGACCATCACTGAGAACACATTATAAGACATATTGACCATCTCTGAGAACACCTGATAAGACATATTGACCATCACTGAGAACACCTGATAAGACATACTTACCATCACTGAGAACACCGGCCGGCCTCGGTGGCTCAGTTGGATGCGCCGTCCGACTGGAGACCAGGAGGTCGCGGGTTCAACCCCCGCCGAGGTCGGCAACATTCTTTCGTGGAGATTGATCATGAAATATTTTCTACGGTCATTCTCTCCCTTCCGCTGATTCAAGAAGGGCAGTTGTCAGTTTCTGGCGAAAGAATGTGCACAATACTGGTTAACCACTTAGAGGACTAAGCCTGCCCAGTAAATGTGTGGTTAGGTAAACTGACCGCGCTCGACATGACCCCATTGGGTTGACTGGGCCGTAAAACCTCAACACAAACAAACTGAGAACACCTGATAAGACATTTTGACCATAACTGAGGACCCCTTATAAAATATTAATGACCATCACTGAGAACCCTTTGACTATCCCTAAGAACCTCTTATAAGAGATATTGACCATCACAGAAAACCTTATAAGACATAAACTATCACTGAGAACCCCTTATAGGACGTATTAACCGTCACTGAGAACCCCTTATAAGACATATCGATCAGAAATTTGATGGTGACGCGTCTTTATCTTATTGCTCTTTATTATTACGAAAACATATCTGTTCAAATATACTGGAAACTTTACCACCAAAAAATGACAATTTTCAGATATAAAAAAATCTGATATTTTTCAAATTTCTGTTCAAAACATAGATTGTGGGTACTCGTTAGAACCGCCTCAATAAGGCGGTTCTAACGAGTACCCACAATCTATGTTTTTGAACAGAAATAAGAAAAATAATGCTTACCCCTGTAAACCCCAGTTTTACTATATAAAAGTGGGGTTTAGGGGGTCAAAATTATATAGGCATGTTTTCGTGATGTAGCCTATTTATAACGAGTTTACTCCTCTAACTTATCTCTTTCGACGGGTCCATTTCGAAGTCAAGGGATGTCTAATTAGTTTTATTATTAGCAGCTTTTATAGAAATTCATGTACTTAATGCAAACAGTATAAACCCTGATCAGACGCTGTGTTCTGTGGCGTCTGATCTGGGTCTGCACTTTTTGCCATTACCCTTTTGCGGTGTCCAGATTAAAATGTTTTAATTCTATTTGTCTTCATTAAAATTGCTGTAAAACAGGCTAGCTAGCCTAACAGAATTCTTTCAGTTGTTGCTTTTATGTGCACTTTACTGCATGCAAATCAGCTTGGTAACAGGCTAGATTTGTACAAATGTCTTACCATATAAATTGTGAAACAGTATCTTCTGACATGTGCGCGCATCCGTGCAGTCTGATCAGTCTCTGTTGGCCTTATGGACAAACGTTACATCCTTGATTATCCATATGCTTCCAGTGACGATCCTGACCAGACGGCGCGAATGCGCAGGCTGATTGGTATCACTGCTGGGTATAATTGTCCGATGGTGCATTTTCAAACGTCGTGGCTTATAGTGTGAACCCTATCACAGAATCAATCTGGTTAGCCATCAGGAAAAATTTCCTTCCGCAAGGCAAATCTCCACAGTAAAACTTTTATAGCAAAGTGATCCATTCACACAAGCTGATCAGAGTCTCTTCTGCATGCTCTTGGTATAGCCAAGGACTCAGTATTTCTTCAAACGGACAGCGAAGACTATGATGTACCCAGCTAGCATTCTACGTAAATCTACATCGGGCCGTCATCGGCCCATCAGCTACCCTGACGGGCCGATGACGGCCCGATATAGATTTACGTAGAATGCTGACTGGGTAGATGACAAGTACTCATTTGTCTCACGTGACGTCCCGTGTACTCCCATGATATCGTTCACGACACATGTCGAGATGAAAAAGACCGCGACACTTGCGGACAACAAAAAGAAGGGCCCAGATCAGCCTGCACATCCACACAGTCTGATCAGGACCTTCCCTGTCCGCTTACAGAATAATTGACCGCTACAGAATGTGTGAATGGACAGCAAAGGCACGGATTATACTTTGCGCATGCGCAGGATGATCTGAATCTACCATTTTTAGCATGTTCTAATGCGCCTTTTTCTCTTGCCTAAACCCACATATTTTCTAGGAAAAGTAAGAAAAATTATTGTCAAAATGTTGCCTACTGAAATTTTTACCCAGAATGCAGAGCGTTAACATACCAAGTTCTAAAATAGCTGAGTGTTACCGTATTTACCATAAATGTTGGACACCTTAACTCTTTAACATATTTGTCCTTAAATTTATACAAATCCATTTTTACTACTTGTTATTTTTTTCTAGAGGCTACTTTTCTTAAAGCAAACACGAAGTGTTTGTATTACTGTAGAGGCTCACTTACATACTTTGGCACACAAATCTCGTGTGGAATATCGTGCAAACTTATAGCAAACACACGAAGTGTTTGCATTACTGCGGAGAGGCTGACTTACATACTTTGGCACACAAAATTCGTGTGGAATATCGTGCAAACTTATAGCAAACACACCAAGTGTTTGTATTACTGTGGAGAGGCTGACTTACATACTCTGGCATACAAATCTCGTGTGGAATATCGTGCAAACTTATTGCAAACACACGAAGTGTTTGTATTACTGTGGAGAGGCTGACTTACATACTTTGGCATACAAATCTCGTGTGGAATATCGTGCAAACTTATAGCAAACATACGAAGTGTTTGCATTACTGCGGAGAGGCTGACTTACATACTTTGGCATACAAATCTCGTGTGGAATAACGTGCAAACTTATTGCAAACACACGAAGTGTTTGTATTACTGTGGAGAGGCTGACTTACATACTTTGGCACACAAAATTCGTGTGGAATATCGTGCAAACTTATAGCAAACACACCAAGTGTTTGTATTACTGTGGAGAGGCTGACTTACATACTCTGGCATACAAATCTCGTGTGGAATATCGTGCAAACTTATTGCAAACACACGAAGTGTTTGTATTACTGTGGAGAGGCTGACTTACATACTTTGGCATACAAATCTCGTGTGGAATATCGTGCAAACTTATAGCAAACATACGAAGTGTTTGCATTACTGCGGAGAGGCTGACTTACATACTTTGGCATACAAATCTCGTGTGGAATAACGTGCAAACTTATTGCAAACACACGAAGTGTTTGTATTACTGTGGAGAGGCTGACTTACATACTTTGGCATACAAATCTCGTGTGGAATATCGTGCAAACATAGCAAACATACGAAGTGTTTGTATTACTGTGGAGAGGCTGACTTACATACTCTGGCATACAAATCTCGTGTGGAATATCGTGCAAACTTATTGCAAACACACGAAGTGTTTGTATTACTGTGGAGAGGCTGACTTACATACTCTGGCACACAAAATTCGTGTAGAATATCGTGCAAACTTATTGCAAACACACGAAGTGTTTGTATTACTGTGGAGAGGCTCACTTACATACTCTGGCACACAAATCTCGTGTGGAATATCGTGCAAACTTCGTTTTTTTTTTTTTTTTTTTTTTTTGGGGGGGGGGCTTTTTTGTTGTTGTTGTTTTTTTCCTCGTTCGACATTTCTTAGTTAGACGGAGCTGTAAAGATGTGCATTCGGATTCGAGACTGCTTTACAACAAAAGAATTTAGTTCCAGTTTCTTATTGTAAACATCACCGAAAGCTAACCAATAAATCATTAATGAACTCGACATATGAAATAATTCTTGATAAAAGTCTTTAAAGTTTACTTCCTATGAATATAATCTTCATAAATTTAATAACTAGTAAAACTGCAAACAGAAACAAAAAAAAAAAAAACAAAAAAAAAAAAAAAAAAAAAAAAAAACAACAAAAAACAACAAAAAACAAACAAACAAACTAACAACAAACTAACAGATATACCGTGATCTTATTTGACTCCGGCGAGTGAAGCCGTGGGCTGGGTGGCCTAGTGGTTAGCGCACTCGACTTTCAAGCGGGATATCGTGGGTTCGAATCCCGCTCCAGTCGAGACAATTTTCAGACCATTAGTACGCCTAGCTCATACTCGACGTGCCCTGGGTTGAGTATAGACAGGGCGGCGCTTGGTGACAGACAGCGGCACCAAGTGTGCATGGGTGATCCATGAAAGCAAGGCTGTACAAATACATGTACATCAAAGCAATCGCCGCTGCCTCTATGTGCCTCGGGTGCCTGGTAGCGTTAAAAATCCGCACAACAACAACCAACTTTACACATATTGGCTCTGAGTGTGTTTGCATCAAAGGCTGAACTTTTATTTCATTTTATATTTTTTACACATTTTTGCAAATGTTCTACGGCCAGTCACAACTATTGTCGTCTGCTTTGTCATCTGCTTGTGATTTTAAAAGTCATCTTTGCAAACTGTGTGGACCCAGATCAGACTGCTCCTTTAGGAGCAGTCTGATCAGGGTCCACACTATTTGCCTGTATGCAAAACAGGTTTGAAAAGTCTGCAAGAATATTCAGCAGACGACATAAACAGACGACATTTTCAGATGCAGGTTTTCTTGGCGCTTTAAGGGTTAAAGAATAATAGGTCAGTACATGGTACTTGCCAGATAGGAGTCTCTCTAAAAATTCCAAAGCAAGAAACGAAATGGTAGGTTGTGTGTCTTTTTTTGTGTTTACGGCCCAGCCAACCATAAAGGGTCATGTCGAGCGCGGTCAGTTTACCTAACCACAGTTTTACTGGACAGACTTAGTCCTCTAAGCGGTTATCCAGCATTGTGCACATTCTTTAGCCAGAAACTGACATCTGCCCTTCTTGAAGGTTGTATCATATAATCAGCTTCCGCTGACAGATCTTCTAAGAGACGACGGTAGTTGTAAGGGTAATTTGTACGCCAAATGACTTCTTACTGTCAAATTCAAAGCAACCAACAGAAATATACAATTTAGCTAACATATACTGCTGAATTATACATTTTGACCAACTTTGACATTAAAGCAGGAAAAGACACTTTAGGGACAGGCAAACGATTTGAAACCGTGTGACGGAATTTGAAAGCCCCAGCGCATCTGTATTAGGTAATGCTGATCTGTGTCAAGAAACGCACTTCCGAGTCATTGCGCATGTATGTCTGGACACGCACATTATAATCTTGCGCATCTGCCAGGTCACGCGTATCCGAGTCACTAAGCAACTGTGTTAAGAAACGCATTTCCAAATGGATGCACAATTTTTTAAAAAAAAAGAAAAAAAAAAAAAAAAAAAAAAAAGCATTTCCAAGTGACTGCACATCTGTGTCAAGAAACGCATATCCGAGTGAATGCACATTTGTGTCAAGAAACGCACTTCCGATCCACTGTGCATCTGCGTCATTAAAAGCATTACCGAGTCTCTGCGAATGTTCCAGGGCACGCATATCTAAGTCTTCGTGCATGCGTGTCAGCCTATGTACAGCGGATGTGTATAAGCGTGTTCACTGAAAAATGTACTTGGATGACTTGAGAGCATCGGCAGATATCGAGATTAGCCTACATTTTCGAATACTCTCCTTCCTCATCATATGTATCCTAAATTCTAAACAAGTCCTTCTACTCACAGCCGATATGTCTAAATACTTAGATAAGAGAAACAGTGTAGACCCTGATCAGACGCCGCAGAGCGCGGCGTCTGATCAGGGTCTACACTGTTCGCTCCGCTCTGTCTGTCCTAATAATTAGAGAAAATGCGGTACCATCGACCCTGTCTCACCTTTCGCCTTTAAAGTTTAGCTCGCTAGGTAAAATTTTCAGCAGACGACATATTGAAATCTCTTTTTTTTTATTTGTCCCAGAAAACGGGCTTTAATATTGGATGCAAATTGACTCCTTCGGAGACCATTTGCATAAAACGTCTATTCCTGTTTTCTTGGGAAAATAAGAATCATATCATTAGTATATCGTCTGCCGAATTAGCCCAGATAGTGGTGTATGTAAATGTAAAGATAAGATGAAAGAGGAAGTCAAAGTTCCTTATCTTGGTGGAAAGAAGTTCGAACACAACAGTTCTATTTAACATGGCTACCATTTGTAGGTATTTGTATTTATATAATTTCATTGTTAGAAACCCTTGTATATTTAACCTTAAATCCATTCATCCCTGCAAACCAAACAGGTATCTTAACAAACAGTGTAGATCATGGTAAAATGACTCATTTGAGTCACGACATTGTGCTGGGACTTCCAAATGATGAAGCTTTGGAAGTCAGGACCTTTTTTAAAACATGTATAGACGATCTTACATGAGTGGTTATTTGATATGAAATTTATGAAACGATTTTTCATATGCGGAAATGACCATGACTTTTAAACTGTATTTATGGCCGTAGAAGTTGAACCGTTTTTCAGTAGTCAACATAACATTGTCAGGGACGGCGTAATGACGTTACGCGCCAGTAACCAAGTGGTGTGTAACGTTGGGTTATATCATTTTTAGATCGCCTGTACGGAAGTACATAAATCGCTATTGTACTACCCCCGGCGTCGACGTTGGCGTTGGTGTCGGCGTCGGTGTTAACAAACACATTTAAGTTTTATGCCAAAGTTTTGAGACCTTGTATTTTCTAAATCCTCATTTGGATTTTGTTGATATATTGTATAATTATAGATGTTGGTCAAAACATTTATCGAGCATATCCACACCCCTGCTTGTGACCTAGAGGTCAAGGTCACGGACTTAGGAAATTTATGTTGATTTTGCGTCAAAGTTTTTAAGATCTGACAGACAGATGCAAGCTCAGGCGAGCTGTCCTATGTAGCAACAGACCTTGTTATGATGCGTCGTTATTCACTGAATAATAGCGGCGTCATTTGATAAATTGATTTGCAAAACAGATTTAGCCTAATCTTTTATTTTATTTAGCATTTTTTTTTGTATTTTAATCCCTTTAAAGAGAAAAAAAATATACACTGCAATCTTTTTAAAACACGGTTCGTCATAATTCGGTTTGGGATATAATACGGTTCAATGATGGAAACCATAAATGGTCATTTTTCAATAAAATCCATACATTTTGTTTCGCTTTCACTGGTTGTTTAACTAACATGGTTTATGCTATGGACCCCAAAATAGTGTTACAAAGAGGTTGTGGTGTATTGATAGAAATTGTTGTAAAATGTGACATTCAGCTGCAATAAAATGCTAGGAATTCTGGGGCTTCATGGCTTGAATGTTAGTGCCAGCGCTGCTTAAAACCCTAATCACAACTGTTCAAGACGACTTTTTTTGTTCCATAGAAAAATAGGGCTTGGCAGACGATTCACATGAAATGCTCTGTCTTATTTTCTCTGGAAAACAATAAGAAAAAATCCGTCTACAACAATTTTGCTTACCGCTTTAGAGGTTAAACAAAAACGACATAAGCACTTCCCTTCCACTTGTCGGCAATCAACCCACAGGGTTGTAATCAAAGGGCCGAACAAGTTCAAATTAGCCCGTTAAATTAGACTTTTTATTTATTCTTTATAATAAATGACAATGCGATAAGTGTCAAAGTTATAGATAAACTAACAAAAATTGTCTAAATAAGGAAAATTATAGGAATTAATTTTATTTTTGTGGATTTTATCAAGTGTAAACTCCGACGAATCAGTCACAAACAAACCCGAATGGTTTTATGTTAAGTTTGACAATGATTCGTCAGAGTTTACACATCTATAAAATCCATAACATTACGAAAACATGCCTATTCAAATATATAGAAAATTTCACCTCCAAAAACTTAAAATTTTCAGAAAAAAAATCTGATATTTTTTCATATTTCTGCTCGAAACATAGTTTGTGGGTACTCGTTAGAACCACCCCGGTGAGGCGGTTCTAACGAGTACCCACAATCTTTGTTTTTGAGCCGAGGCGGTTCTAACGAGTAGCCACAATCTATTTTTTTGAGCAGAAATAAGAAAAATAATGTATACCCCTGTAAACCCCAGTTTTACTATACAAAAGTGGGAGTTTAAGGGGGTCAAAATTATATAGGCGTGTTTTCGTGATGATAAATAATAATTAATTCCTTCTAATTCCAGCTCCGTCATGTTAGAAATGTTGCCAAAATATTAATATTTTGAGACGGTGGGAGGAAACTAGATCCGACAGATTCCTGCTCTGGACTTTATTAAAGTGTTAAACTTCTCTTTTAACCAATCAAATTGCGTGAAATGTATATTAAGACAAGGAATTGGAATTATTTGTTGTTATCTACCTGTCAAAGTTTGAATCACATGTACCGAATTGCAAGTTTCCAGCACCAAACATCACGAAAACATACCTATATAATTTTGACCCCCTTAAACCCCACTTTTATATAGTAAAACTGGGGTTTACAGCGGTATACATTATTTTTCTTATTTCTGTTCAAAACATAGATTGTGTGTACTCGTTAGAACCGCCTCGGCGAGGCGGTTCTAACGAGTACCCACAATCTATGTTTTGAGCAGAAATATGAAAAATATCGGAGTTTTTTATCTGAAAATTTTCAGTTTTTGGAGATGAAATTTTCTATATATTGGAATAGGCGTGTTTTCGTAATGATACATGCACCAGATCAAAAGATTAATGATGGTAGACCACTTTTTACTTCACAGCATCCAGCGGCGGATCAAGAATGGGGGTAGGGGTCGGGGTTGGGAGATTCAGTCAACCAGTACTTGTACACTTTCGTCAGAAACTGAAAACTGCCGTTCTTGAATCAGCGGAAGGGAGTGAATGACCGTAGAAAATATTGCATGATCCCTCTCAACGGAAGAATGTTGCCGGACCCTGCGTGGGTCGAACCCGCGGCTTTCTGATCACAAATCGGACGTGTATCCGAATATGCGCTGGATGAATCTGAATCTTTGCAAAGATTCAGATTCATCCAGCGCATACACAATGTCTCATCCGGACATTCGCAAAGATTCAGATTCATCCAGCGCATACACAATGTCTCATCCGGACATTCGCAAAGATTCAGATTCATCCAGCGCATACACAATGTCTCATCCGGGCATTAGCAAAGATTCAGATTCATCCAGCGCATACACAATGTCTCATCCGGGCATTTGCAAAGATTCAGATTCATCCAGCGCATACACAATGTCTCATCCGGGCATTTGCAAAGATTTAGATTCATTCAGCGCATACCCAATGTCTCATACGGGCATTTGCAAAGATTCAGATTCATTCAGTGCATACCCAATGTCTCATCCGGGCATTTGCAAAGATTCAGATTCATCCAGCGCATACCCAATGTCTCATCCAGACATTCGCAAACATTCAGATTCATCTAGCGCATACACAATGTCTCATCCGGGCATTTGCAAAGATTTAGATTCATTCAGCGCATACACAATGTCTCATCCGGACATTTGCAAAGATTCAGATTCATCCAGCGCATACACAATGTCTCATCCAGACATTTGCAAAGATTCAGATTCATCCAGCGCATACACAATGTCTCATCCAGACATTTGCAAAGATTCAGATTCATCCAGCGCATACACAATGTCTCATCCGGACATTCGCAAAAAATCAGATTCATCTAGCGCATACACAATGTCTCATCCGGGCATTCGCAAAGATTCAGATTCATCCAGCGTATACACAATGTCTCATCCGGGCATTCGCAAAGATTCAGATTCATCCAGCGCATACCCAATGTCTCATCCGAGCATTCGCAAAGATTCAGATTCATTCAGCGCATACCCATTGTCTCATCCGGGCATTTGTAAAGTTTCAGATTCATCCAGCGCATACCCAGTGTCTCATCCGGGCATTTGCAAAGATTCAGATTCATCCAGCGCATACCCAGTGTCTCATCCGGGCATTTGCAAAGATTCAGATTCATCCAGCGCATACACAATGTCTCATCCGGGCATTTGCAAAGATTCAGATTCATCCAGCGCACACACAATGTCTCATCCGGGCATTTGCAAAGATTCAGATTCATCCAGCGCATACACAATGTCTCATCCGGGCATTTGCAAAGATTCAGATTCATTCAGCGCATACACAATGTCTCATCTGGGCATTTGCAAAGATTCAGATTCATCCAGCACATACACAATGTCTCATCCGGGCATTTGCTAAGATTCAGATTCATCCAGCGCATACCCAATGTCTCATCCTGGCATTTGCAAAGATTCAGATTCATCCAGCGCATACCCAGTGTCTCATCCGGGCATTTGCAAAGATTCAGATTCATCCAGCGCATACCCAGTGTCTCATCCGGGCATTTGCAAAGATTCAGATTCATCCAGCGCATACACAATGTCTCATCCGGGCATTTGCAAAGATTCAGATTCATCCAGCGCATACCCAGTGTCTCATCTGGGCATTTGCAAAGATTCAGAGTCATCCAGCACATACACAATGTCTCATCCGGGCATTTGCTAAGATTCAGATTCATCCAGCGCATACCCAATGTCTCATCCGGGCATTTGCAAAGATTCAGATTCATCCAGCGCATACCATGTGTCTCATCCGGGCATTTGCAAAGATTCAGATTCATCCAGCGCATACCCAGTGTCTCATCCGGGCATTTGCAAAGATTCAGATTCATCCAGCGCATACACAATATCTCATTCGGGCATTTGCAAAGATTCAGATTCATTCAGCGAACACACAATGTCTCATCCGGGCATTTGCAAAGATTCAGATTCATCCAGCGCATACACAATGTCTCATCCGGGCATTTGCAAAGATTCAGATTCATCCAGCGCATACCCAGTGTCTCATCTGGGCATTTGCAAAGATTCAGAGTCATCCAGCACTTACACAATGTCTCATCCGGGCATTTGCTAAGATTCAACATACACAATGTATACACAATGTCTCATCCGGGCATTTGCAAAGATTCAGATTCATCCAGCGCACACACAATGTCTCATCCGGGCATTTGCAAAGATTCAGATTCATCCAGCACATACACAATGTCTCATCCGGGCATTTGCAAAGATTCATCTAGCGCATACCCAGTGTCTCATCCGGGCATTTGCAAAGATTCATTCATCCAGCGCATACCCAGTCTCATCTGGACATTTGCAAAGATTCAGATTCATTCAGCGCATACACAATGTCTCATCCGGGCATTTGCAAAGATTCAGATTCATCTAGCGCATACACAATGTCTCATCCGGGCATTTGCAAAGATTCAGATTCATCCAGCGCATAGCCAATGTCTCATCCAGATATTTGTAAATTTTCAGATTCATCGAGCGCATACACAATGTCTCATCCGGGCATTTGCAAAGATTTAGATTTATTCAGCGCATACACAATGTCTCATCCGGGCATTTGCAGATTCATCCAGCGCATACCCAGTGTCTCATCCGGGCATTTGCAAAGATTCAGATTCATCCAGCGCATACCCAGTGTCTCATCTGGGCATTTGCAAAGATTCAGATTCATCCAGCACATACACAATGTCTCATCCGGGCATTTGCTAAGATTCAGATTCATCCAGCGCATACCCAATGTCTCATCCTGGCATTTGCAAAGATTCAGATTCATCCAGCGCATACCCAGTGTCTCATCCGGGCATTTGCAAAGATTCAGATTCATCCAGCGCATACCCAGTGTCTCATCCGGGCATTTGCAAAGATTCAGATTCATCCAGCGCATACACAATGTCTCATCCGGGCATTTGCAAAGATTCAGATTCATCCAGCGCATACCCAGTGTCTCATCTGGGCATTTGCATAGATTCAGAGTCATCCAGCACATACACAATGTCTCATCCGGGCATTTGCTAAGATTCAGATTCATCCAGCGCATACCCAATGTCTCATCCGGGCATTTGCAAAGATTCAGATTCATCCAGCGCATACCATGTGTCTCATCCGGGCATTTGCAAAGATTCAGATTCATCCAGCGCATACCCAGTGTCTCATCCGGGCATTTGCAAAGATTCAGATTCATCCAGCGCATACACAATATCTCATTCGGGCATTTGCAAAGATTCAGATTCATTCAGCGAACACACAATGTCTCATCCGGGCATTTGCAAAGATTCAGATTCATCCAGCGCATACACAATGTCTCATCCGGGCATTTGCAAAGATTCAGATTCATCCAGCGCATACCCAGTGTCTCATCTGGGCATTTGCAAAGATTCAGAGTCATCCAGCACTTACACAATGTCTCATCCGGGCATTTGCTAAGATTCAGCATTCATCCAGCGCATACCCAATGTCTCATCCGGGCATTTGCAAAGATTCAGATTCATCCAGCGCATACCCAGTGTCTCATCCGGGCATTTGCAAAGATTCAGATTCATCCAGCGCATACCCAGTGTCTCATCCGGGCATTTGCAAAGATTCAGATTCATCCAGCGCATACACAATATCTCATTCGGGCATTTGCAAAGATTCAGATTCATTCAGCGCACACACAATGTCTCATCCGGGCATTTGCAAAGATTCAGATTCATCCAGCGCATACACAATATCTCATCCGGGCATTCGCAAAGATTCAAATTCATTCAGCGCATACACAATGTCTCATCCGGGCATTTGCAAAGATTCAGATTCATTCAGCGCATACCCAATGTCTCATCCGAGCATTTGCAAAGATTCAGATTCATCCAGCGCATACACGTCTCATCCGTGCATTTGCAAAGATTCAGATTCATCCAGCGCATACACAATGTCTCATCCGGGCATTTGCAAAGTTTCAGATTCATTCAGCGCATACCCAATGTCTCATCCGGGCATTCGCAAAGATTCAGATTCATCCAGCGCATACACAATGTCTCATCCGGGCATTAGCAAAGATTCAGATTCATTTAGCGCATACACAATGTCTCATCCGGGCATTCGCAAAGATTCAGATTCATTCAGCGCATACACAATGTATCATCCGGGCATTTGCAAAGATTCAGATTCATTCAGCGCATACCCAATGTCTCATCCGGGCATTTGCAAAGATTCAGATTCATTCAGCGCATACCCAATGTCTCATCCGTGCATTTGCAAAGATTCAGATTCATCCAGCGCATACACGTCTCATCCGTGCATTTGCAAAGATTCAGATTCATCCAGCGCATACACAATGTCTCATACGGGCATTTGCAAAGATTGAGATTCATCCAGCGCACACACAATGTCTCATCCGGGCATTTGCAAAGATTAAGATTCATCCAGCGCATACACACTGTCTCATCCGGGCATTTGCAAAGATTCAGATTCATCCAGCACATACCCAATGTCTCATCCGGGCATTTGCACTCCATGTGCGAAGATATCTATTCACTTGGCGCGACCCAAATGCCATGATCCGAAATGCAAAGTCACCACATGGATCAAACAAGAGATGCTTCTCGAGGTGAGAAAACAAGTAGTCCCTACCGAATCACATTAACTCATTAACGCCGAGTGGTCTCTTCTTACATGACTCTTTGGACCGGATCATTTCCAATAGCAGGGGTGTGTGGTTAGTTTTTGCTATCATTATTTTATAGAAAGTCCTGTAATTAATGCAAACAGTGTAGACCCTGATCAGACGCCGCATTCTGATCTGAGTTTACAATGTTTGCCAATGTCCCTTTTATAGGACACTCATCACGAAAACACGCCTATATAATTTTGACCCCCTTAAACCCCACTTTTATGTAGTAAAACTGGGGATTACAGGAGTATACATTATTTTTCTTATTTCTGTTCAATACATAGATTGTGGGTACTCGTTAGAACCGCCTCACATAGATTGTGGGTACTCGTTAGAACCGCCTCACTTTATTTTTTTGGAGGCAAAATTTTCAATATATTTGAATAGGCGTGTTTTCGTAATGAGTCATAAATTGGTTAATTGCCCCGACACGAAGCAAGACAGAGGCAGGCAAGCTTTAAGTAGGAGCTGTTCACTTCAGCGAATATCCATGACATTACGAAAACACGCCTATTCAAATATATTGAAAATTTAACCGCCCAAAACTGAAAATTTTCAGATAAAAAATTCTAATATTTTTCATATATCTGCTCAAAAACATAGATTGTAGGTACTCGTTAGAAGCGCCTCACCGAGGCGGTTCTAACGAGTACCACAATCCATGTTTTTGAGCAGAAATAAAGAAAATAATGTATACCCCTGTATACCCAGTTTTTCTATGTAAAAGTGGGGTTTAAGGGGGTCAAAATTATATAGGTATGTTTTCGTGATAGTTAAAACCAAAATCACTAAAAGATAGGATGTCAGAATCTGCCTGATTCCTATATATATACTTGATGGTAGTCGTAACGCAGCGAAAAAGAGACAATCCGGGTAGGACTGTGTTGATCGTCTTTTTAGCAGTTGCAATACATGTTTACATATTCTTCATTCTCATTAGCTTCTTGTTCGTTTTGTTTTGTGCAAAATTGTTAAATTTTTTTTCAGGGGTCACTGCATTTTTAGTGCTTGGTTCTGCCTTGATCAAGGTTGGAGGTGAGAGATTCAATTATTATTTTGAGCCTAGTCAAGCAAAAAGTGTCTTCGAGTATGCGCACAATGCACAGATTCAGATCATCTAGCGCATGCGCAACGTATCGTCCAGGTCTTCGCTCTACATTCATACATCCAGTAGTATCCAGTGATATCTGTTAGCGGATATTGAAGAAACTAATCAGACTGTGCGGATTCAGAGGCTGCCTTCCCTGTCCGCATATGTTCGAAGACACGTTTCCGCATGGCACAGTCCGTGTCATTATTTTAACTTATCCTTGAGGCCCTTCTAATGAGTTCCTACAACATATATTCATGGAAAATGAGAAAAATATTGAGCCGGATACTGAGTACATAAAAAGAGAAGACTCCTCTAATTTCAGAATATTTCAAATTCGTTGTGACGAAAATAATTTTGTAAACCGCATTTAAGAATTCCTGCTGGTTCAAAAAGACATGCATTCAAAGTTATAGTAACTTGTGTTGCTATATATAGTTTAGTAAAGTCCTATCCCACAATGCACTATTCTATGATATCATTGGTTCTTTTTAAATTTTACTTTGAAATGTAAATTTTAGTTAAGTCCCAATAATTTTATTCCAGACTGATAATTTTGATAAAAAAGTAAATATTCTATTATTACTGAATATTTAGACTTGTTATTTTAAGCTAGCATTTTTAAAAGGATGAAAAAAAAAAAAAAAAAAAAAAAAAAAAAATAATAATAATAAGAAGAAGAATAACTTAAGTATTGAAAATTACATTCCGAAAGATAATTGTATTTAATTTCAATAAAACAACTTCAGAAAATTGTATTTAAAACACTTTTGATTGAAGTTAAGTTATTCTTTTAAGTAAAATTTCATTTAAAAATCAAACTGGTTATAAAAGTGTTTAAGCACTGCAACTCTGCGTATAAATACCTGTTTCCCTCTGCATACATTCCCTGAATATTTTCAAATTAAAGTTTATAAAACATTTTTAAAATTATTCACAAGAGCCAATGACGTCATTGGTTCCGCATAAATAATAATGAGATGTGATTGAGCAAACAAACAATAAAATCTCAATAACTCTGTAATTATTTGGAATATTTCGATGGGGTTTTCACCGCCGGATTTGCTACGAGCCACATGTCTTTCTTTTTACTATATATACAAATAAAAGACATATTTGCGCAGTAAAAAGATGAAAGAACAAATTGAAATCAGTTTTAAAACACTGAAAAAAAGAAGAAAAAAAGAAGAAAAAATAAATAAATAAATAAATAAAATAAATAAATAAAATAAAATAAAAAATAAATGTTTATTTTCATCGTTTTATGGGGTACATTTAATTGTTAACGCAATGTATTAAGCGTTTGTGTGTAGTTGTTTCTAAAGGGAACCTTTTAGGTTTTCAGTTTTCCTTATGGCATGTAAACGTTCAGATAAGTCTGCAGTTCCGCAAAAACATCGAATCTGTGTTCTCTTTGTAAATCCAAGACTGCTACACAGGACAGTAAAGACTGATCAGACTGCACAGATATAGACAATTCTCTGTTAAAGGTTGACATCTTAGCTATTTGGACTTTACAAAAAAAAAAAAAAAAAAAAAAAAAAAAAAAAAAAAATCAAAGCACTGAGAGTACTGACTGGGGGCTAATAAGATTATCATGACTGTTATTGAGTTTTTTGTCCTACCGCTGGTCAAAGTTACTAAATAATTTTGGCCTTTAGCAGTCGATGACGTTTCAGTTGTCTGCATCCCCCATTATTGGCTGTCAATGCATTATGATAAGAAGACCAAAAAAGGGCAGCCAGAGGTCAGTCATTGCCAACTTGGATAAAATGTCAAGCGGGGGTCATCTTTATGTACTAAGTCTTTCAGTACTCATAGGATAGAAAACAAGAGACGGCAAAGCTAATGATACGGCTATCGGCATCACGAAAACATGCCTATATAATTTTGACCCCCTTAAACCCCACTTTTATATAGTAAACTGGGGTTTACAGGGGTATACATTATTTTTTTATTTCTGCTCAAAACATAGATTGTGGGTACTCGTTAGAACCGCCTCGTCGAGGCGGTTCTAACGAGTACCCACAATCTATGTTTTGAGCAGAAATATGAAAAATATTCGGATTTTTTAACTGAAAATTTTCATTTTCTGGTGGTAAGATTTTCAGTATATTTGAATAGGCATGTTTTCGTGATGGAAACCAGCTGCCAATACTAAAGCTGATTCAAACATAGCGAGAGGCCGGAACAGAAAAAAAAAAAAAAAAAAAAAAAAAAAAAAAAGACTACAGAGTTATATCATATGAGATTGAGCAGCATTATTTTTTTTATATTTTTAGTCTAATTTGGCCTTAACTTAAATAGAACTAAATAAAAATGATTTAGGCGTTGGCTGCGCCTAAATACAGTAACAGTTTTGCACCCTCCCTTGACAAGGCCCTGACAGTTTTTGACACTAATGGTGGTCTTAAGGAAACATGTATCAACCCATCTGGTTTTCATTCCAACCATCTTTGGGATCAATGAGAGTTCTCATCCTCACTTCATTGGACCTATTACCTAAGCAAACCCGATCATGCTCCAAAACATCACTCCAAAAGCCACTCCACTCCAAGGCTCCAGAGCAGGACGCCACTCCATGTTTTAGCATATGCCATCTCTCTTATGAGTCGTAACAAAGGAATGAAGCATAGTTGAAAAAAAAAATTCGCGCCTGTCGTGGGATTCGAAACCGGCCAGTGAGTCGACTCCCTGACGCAGTTGTCAGATATTGAATATATACCTACAAACTATGCGTAATCTGCAAAGGCAGATAATGCCAAGGCAGGTAATGAATGGCGAGTGCTGGGCCATAGCATTTCCCCTCTTCAAGATAGTCATCATTTATGATGACGCGAATCCATTTTTAGCGAAGTAATTTCCGATCTCTGACGAGCCCTCATCTTATGACATGAAAGTAGTAACAAAGGAATGAAGCATAGCTGAAAAAAGTCCGGATAAAAATCCAATGTCCAAATCACTGTGCCAAAGAGGCGGTTCTAACGAGTACCCACAATCTATGTTTTGAGCAGAAATAAGAAAAATAATGTATATCCCTGTAAACCCCAGTTTTACTGTATAAAAGTGGGGTTTGAGGGGGTCAAAATTATATAGGCATGTTTTCGTGATGCACCGGAGGCAGCAATGCCGGAGGTGGACGAAAATAACAAACCAACTGGTTAACCGCTTAGAGGACTAAGCTTGCCCAGTAAAAAAAAAAAAGAAAAAAAAAAAGGATATTGCAAAGAAATCGACGCCATTATTTACGATACGTTTAAAATCAAATATTTAGCATTTATATTTGGACCATTTTCAGAGCCTGTCCTCACGTGCCTGAACGGAAATGATCTGCCTTTACCACGTGACTGTCACCATGTAAAACGGTGTGGCGCCCATGAGGTACAAGTATTACAAATATTATCATAAATATTCAGGCCGGCAGGGCTGAATACTGAGACTTGTTGATGTACACGTCATCGTCAAAAACTGTCATTTCGACCAACTATTTAAGCACATCACAAGAACCATCTGTGTAGATTGATGGTAGTAATAACTCCCATGTTAGGAGGCGGGATTCAAGGGAAGCGGTAAGGTGGACTTTAATGGCGCCAAAACGGCACCTTTCTCTCTCTCTCTCTTCTCTTTGTTTTACCGGAGCATTATCTGCAGTGGAACCGCTACTTACAGGCACCTTCCCATAACAGCCACTATTCTTGTTCCCAGCGTGCTCTTTTATTATGTATTTGACAAGTCTACAACAGCAACCTCCATACAACAGCCAGTTCTATCATCCCACAAGAGGCTATTGTAGAGAAGATGCACTGTACAGTCGAACCTCAATGGCTCGAACACTGATGGCTCGTTTATCATGGCTGATTCACACTCTACGAAATTCTTCCAATTACTCAAGAAAACAAATATTCAGGGAAATTTTCTTATTTTATCATGAAGTTGTATGTTGTGTGTACTCATTAGAATCGCCTCATCGAGGCGATTCTAATTAGTACACTCATCATACCATTATTGTGTAGAAGCTCGAAAAGATTTCGCTAAATTATCGCCATTTGTTTCCTGACCTGGCATTATGATTAACCCCTAGTGGCTCGAACTATCTATATCTCGAACAAATTTCTATGGTCATTGAGGCTCGACTGAACAGTTAGTGTTTGTTTCCTATGTGGTGTTATGTGAAATATTATACGAGAAGTGGCCGTATGTTAGATAAACGATAAAGGCACCGATCAGTCAGAGTCGTCGAATTCCGATCACTGCCTTGGCAGGCCGCATACAGAATTATCGAAAACCGTACAGTATATTGGATCATACATACATACATACATACATACATACATACATACATACATACATACATACATACATACATACATACATACATACATACACGCATACATACATACGTACATACATACATACATACATACATACATACATACATACATACATACATACATACATACATACATACATACATACATACATACATACATACATACATACATACATACATACAAAGTAATTATTAAACATGGTACGTTGACGAACAGATCCTAAAACATACTTCGCTTAACGCAACCCATTTGAATACAGGGCTCTCACTGGGAACCGTACAAAGTGTAAAAGAGAACGCCTGTTCAGAGCAGACTGTTCGTCTGTCCGTGCAGTCTTATCAAGACTTCCACTGTTCGAATAGGTACTACTGTGTAATTCTTCTATATGGACACGTCAGGCGAAAAGTGCCCTGAAACATGCGTAAATTACTCAGATTCAGATTATCACGCGAATATGCAAAATATCATCCGGGCATTTGCTCTCCATTCATACATTCTGTAGTACTCAATCATTCTGTTAGCGGACAGTGAGGGCCCTGATCAGACTGCGCGAATGCGCAGGCTGATCTGGGCCTTCGCTGTCCGCATATGTCGGAAGACATGTTTCCGCATAGCGCGGCCCAAATAACTACACAGGAGTAGTCTACATGTAGCTTAGACTTTTTCTCCTGGGACTACTCTCTTCCATACACACGGTGGATATTCCACCATTTGTTTAACAACGGCGACAACTTTTGTAACTTCCTGTTTGGTTCCTGCGCATAAAACCCTTTTCAAAAAGGATCTACTGTAAAAGAAAACTAGAATTTGCTCCCTTTGAGGGGTCTTCTTTAAAATGAAAGAATTTGCTCCCAATGGGAGCAAATTCTTTCTTTAAGAGTGGACCCTTTTTCAAAAAGGGAACAGAGAGAGAAAGAGCAGACCCTTTTTCAAAACAGAGACAGAGAGAGTAATCGTCCTGAACGAGTATTCATTTGCCTTTCTGTTTGGTTTTCTTTAAATTCGGTTTCTTCCGAAGGGAAATCGGAATAACACACTTTTGAAACTTTTTATTTTAAAGAGTGAACTTTTTTAAAGTGCGTTTGGTTTTCGTATTCTTGTACTGTGCTCTTTAAGAGAGGGGAAAAAGACTCGTTCCTCATAGAGTAGACAACTTTTCAGAAGGGAGGCAAAACAAATTGCCAAAGTTGTCTCCCCTGAACGCGTATCTATTCCCTTTAATGCTTGATCTTCTGTTTCTAGTACTGTTCCCTGGAACAATACATAACACCGAATGGATTTATCCAGCACAAGGCTTCCTGCAAGGACAAGGCTGTAAGTACACGTGCACTCAACTTGAGGTTATATCTATGAAAGTTTTACATAATTCATGCTTATATATTTATTTTAAAACACTCATCGCTAACCCGTTAATTCACAGCGTCCCAAAACGTAAAGACAAACATTTATTAAAGCAAATTTAAAATCAGTTCATCACTGGCAAAGTAATGCGTATTTATGGTCATGAGGAGTCATTAGGCAAAATTAACAAGTGTATAAGTGTAAAAAAAGATAATTCGAAACCATGCTAATACTGACAATAGTTTTGGTCGATCGTGTACAAATTATCCATAGTAAACATACACCAAAACAGCCTTAAGGTTGTTGATCACGTGATTATCATTGACCAATGAAATCAAACTGCATATATATATATATATATTACTGTTATTTATAGCCGTGCTATTCTTGTCACTGTGACGTCAGAAAGTTATATAAAGCCTCGACTGGAACGCGGCGTCTGATCAGGGTCTGCACAATTTGATTAAATTACAGGAAGTTAAGGGTTAAATGTAACAATCTTAACTCCTCATTCAGGAGCATATTCCCAGCTTATATTCAGAGACATTCGATCTACAGTGCAGTCAGTACTTTGATTCTTATCGTTTTCTCAGAAAATGGGTTTTAACACTTCGAGAAATTTGTAAAACTATAAGATTGTAGATTTCTATCCCACATTTTGTTTCCCTGAATAGCTGTGTGGTGGAACCACTGTGTCCAGTACTTACATGGTTGTATGCTCAGAGTGTTGTGATACAGACCTTTGTTCAGCCAGTGGATGTCATCAAACAGGTACGTTTACAACCCTATGTGGGCCACGCCATGCGTAAACATGCCTTCGGGCATCCGCGCAGTCTGATCAGGGCCTTCGCTGCCTGCTAACATAATCATTGAATAATATAGAATGTTTCAATGGAGAACAAATGCCCGGATGACAATTTGCGCATGCGCGGGATTAGCCTAAATCTGCACTTTTTGCATTTGTTCTAGGACACCTTTTCGCTTGGCGCGGTCCATGTAGTCTGTATTCCCATATTCTCCATATTATAAAGTGAAAACTGAGGCACGTAGGGTCTACGTTATTCATTATGTGAGGGGATTTTCAAACCAGCTTTTTCAACCACCGTGGTAAACCGTCTCCCGTACTTAGCTATTATGTAGTTGATATTGTCTTGTCCTTTGTAATGAAGAAGCCCATTACGAAAACATGCCTATATAATTTTGATCCCCTCAAACCCCACTTTTATATAGTAAAACTGGGGTTTACAGGGGTATATATTATTTTTCTTATTTCTGCTCAAAAACATAGATTGTGGGTACTCGTTAGAACCGCCTCGTCGAGGCGGTTCTAACGAGTTCCCACAATCTATGTTTTGAGCAGAAATAAGAAAAATATCAGAGTTTTTTTTTTTTCTGAAAATTTTCAGTTTTTGGAGATGAAATTTTCTATATATTTGTATAGGCGTGTTTTCGTAATGCCATGAGGGAAAAAGATTCAATAAAGAACTTTAATTATTCAGCTAAGCCAACGAAGGGACACAATCCAATAAGGGCCAGTGCTACATGTTTTCATTTATATTCTTCGTGTGAATATAATATCCAATGATTCTTTAAGCGGATACCGAATGCACGTACAGGGAACCCTCGTTACAACGATATCCTTTGTCCCCAAAGACGTTGCCATTATAATGAATTTGCTGTCGTATATAAAACTTAATGTGCTGATTGATATGTAAGACAAAAGCAAATTCATTTAATGGCAAACATTTTTGGAACAAATGTTGTCGTTGTGGCGAGGGTTCACTGTATTGAAGTCTAGAGTAAATACATTTACATCTTATAGGCCAATGCGGGAATCACGCCGGTCTCTTTGACCGCTAAAATAAGCTTCTAGATAAGTGCTGGCATTTTTTTTTTGTTTTATTTTTATAATAATGTACAAACTAAATCTCGTGGAGATCCCAATATGACTAGGATTCGCATATTGCTTGATCAAGAAAATTCATAAAGCTTAATAAAAGCATACATTAAAGAATTACATTGTTGTTCTTTTTTACCTATTACACTGAAAATTTATTAAACTTTAGTATACCCGTGTCCAATATTCCTAAGTAAACATGAACAAAATTTGCGCTGCTACGTCTAAATATTTTGTCTTGTTTAGGTTATAATACGAATCGAGGTCAGATTTGCTACCACTGCGATTATCCAGTCGATAATCCGTTACAGTGCGACAAAATAAAGCCTTGTTCAGTGGACGAGGTAAGTGAAATCCGGCCCCGAGGTTGTGAAACTTTTTTCATGCTCTACTCAACTGAGCATGAAATTTCACTTGGTCATAAAAATAAAAATACCAACAATTAAAACCTTTTTCATGCTCAACTCAGCTGAGCATGCTCAGCTGACTTGAGAATGAAAAGGTTAAAAAAAATTGTCAGTATTTTAAGATTCATAAGCAAAATTAATTTCATACTCAGCTGAGTTGAGCATGAAAAAAGTTTTATAACCTCGGGACCCGATCATAAAGATCCACTTACACTGTTTAAAAAACTTAATCAAGTTCTTGATTCAGTTTGTGCGAATATATTTCCTTATTGTCTAACTGTTATCTGATTCCACTTGTACAATTTATCTATGCTTTTTTGTATGTGTTGAGGTTTTACTGCCCAGTCAACCTGTTGGGGTCATGTCGAGCGCCGTCAATTTACCTAACCACACTTTTTACTGGACAGGCTTAGCCCTCTAAGCGGGTAACCAGTATTGTGCACACTCTTTCGCCAGAAACTAACAACTGCGCTTCTTGAATCAGCCGAAGGACTGTAGAAAATATTCCATGATCAATCTCTACGAGAGAATATTGCCAGCCCGATGGGGGTCAAACCTGCAACCTCCTGATCACCAGTCGGACGCGCATCCAACTGAGCCACCGAGGCCGGCTTATCTATGCTCACTCTGCTACTGGATTCTGATTGGCTAATTTACTTTTAAGTCCACTCAAGCTGAATGAAGAATAGGCTATATATCTTTTCAGTTCTATTGAATTCAACTTAAAACATCACGAAAACGTGCCTATATAATGTTTACCCCTTTAATTCCCACTTTTATAGTGAAACTGTGGTCTACAGGGGTAAATTTCTTATTTCTGCTTAAAAACATAGAATGTGAGTACTCGTTAGAACCGCCTCACCGAGGCGGTCCTAACGAGTACCCACAACCTATGTTTTGAGCAGAAATATGAAACTGAATTTTTATCGCGAAATTTTTATTTTCAGTATGGTGGTAAAATTTTCAGTATATTTGAATAGGCATGTTTTCGTAATGTCTAGGTCATTTCAAACGGGATTTTCACAGTCAAAAACATTATCCATGCCAACTTGATCACTGTAACATGAGAAAAATATTTTAAAATGTCATCTGCTGATTAAAGATTATTGTTGAAATTGTCTCTTGGAGGCGTGAGCACTGTTGGTCATGGACATAGTCAATAGAACCCGAGCCTACGATCCTCGAATTCTTAAACACATTCTTTGCTTTCAAAGGATCACCTCTTCTCTGAATGGGGTCCTCGTTTCAGGCATATTGTCTCTTTGCATGGAATGTCAAATGTCAATTTCTGAAAATAAATGAAATAAAACAAAAAGCAATATCATCAACTGTCACCGGTTGAATTTGCTCAGGTATTGCTGAAAGTGAATGCGAATGCAAACCGTATTAGGAAAGAAGATTGACAGACGCCATTTATATATTTCTTAACATCACGAAAACATGCCTATATAATATTGACCCCCACCCCCCTTAAACCCCACTTTTATATAGCAAAACTGGGATTTAGAGGGTATACATTATCTTTTTTTTTATTTCTGCTCAAATTATAGATTGTGCGTACTCGTTAGAACCGCCTCGGCGAGGCGGTTCTAACGAGTACCCACATTCTATGTTTTGAGCAGAAAATAAATATTTTCTGAAAGAAACAAGAACACATATGATCATTATGTCGTCTGCTAAATTCGCTAAGAATCCAAAATTTGTATATGTCTCCACAACAGACCGCGATTTTCTTTTCAGGTTTGTGGAATGCATCGGACTCCTTATGGTCAGTACAAGATGGGATGCGAAAGCAAGCTGGTACTAATTTCCTTTTTTCCTTTTATATCCCGACACACGATAATCAGTGTGTCTGTCCGTCTGTTCGGGCACACGAATGGGCATGTATTGGGTATTTTTTTTACACTATTCCCTTTATTCCGTAGATTACTAGTGGGTACTTTAAACGTACTGTTGGGCGTTTTTTTAACAAAGAAAATACCCAATAAATGCCTGAATGTGGGAACGTCCGTCCGCCCGTCTGTCTGTCGTCCGCCCGTATTCTCGTTTCCGGATGATAATTAAGTAAATATCAATGGATTTTCACCAAACTTGGTATATGCATTGATATTGCCGAAATCTGATTTGGGATGGCTAAAGGGCAAATTTCGTCAATTTTCGACAGAGTTGTCTGCCCGCGACACATCCATATTTTCGTTTCCGGACGGTAACTTCAGTATAGATTTTCAATGGATTTTCACGAAACTTGACAGATGCATTGATATTAAATGGATCTGATTTAGGATTGCTAATCGGCAGATTTCGTCAATTTTGACAATTATCTGCCCGCGACACATCCATTTGTTTCGTTTCAAGACCATAACATGAGTACATCTCATTTGATTTTCACCATACTTGATGTGTGCATTGATATTGTGAAGATCTGGTTTGGGATTGCTAATGGGCAAATATCGTCGATTTGTGACAGAGTTATCTGCCCACGACATTCATAATGGCGAGGTATTAAGTGTTTTATCTTTTTTTTCTTTTATCTTTTGATATATCATATCCTAAGCACCGTTTATTGGACGAGAGTTTCTTGTTTTATTAAACAGCTATAAATATTGAATGATTAAAAATGTACGATAAAATCCGAAGAGCACGCGTGCTCCTCGGATTTTATCGCACATTTTAATCATTCAATATCTGCACGCTTTCTTAACACTGCATGTTTATTCGGATCTTTCGAATGTTATCGTTACATAACATTACTTATGATGACGCCTTAGGCAATGGCGTCGCGTTATAATTTATCACGCATTTGTGTAGGCTTTGCATTTCAGATAACAAATATCTATCTTGAGGCAACAATCAATTACAAATGACAAAAATATTCATAGCAATATGCAGAAAAGGTGAAAACTGCCCCGCCTCGGATGTGAAAGGACACGGGCAGGCTAGTGTTCTTTGAAATCCTTAATCGGGGCAATATTCAACAATTTCATTGCAATACCCTGATATTACAGGCATGTGCCACAGCACAGAACCTGGGGATCTGTTCGACCTGCTGTTCTTCAGATTTGTGCAACACTAACTGCACTGTGAAGTCAGGAATAACACTGACCACGCCACCTACGTGTAAGTCCGATTTTATTAAAAGTCAAAAAGGATTGCCTTTGGAAACAAAGAACACACAAAATTACGAAAATCGGAGACTCGGTTTGATTGGGTCTCTTCATGTGCAACACTGTAGTTTGTGAGGCAGCATACGCTCCCCCTAGCGCCGGCTTAAGCGGTATTCGATTTTTAAAATAACAAGGATGGGCTCAATGATCCCAAAGGAAATAAAATATAACCGCCACACGGCACAACACCATCTACAGTAGGGTAAAATATCATCAATTTGTCAAATTTTACCTCTTGTGGCTGGATTCGTCAAGTATTCAGTCTTTGTTTACGACAATAGATTTATATGTTTCATACTGTAAGTTTGAACCACCCGGTTCAAGTGAGTCTTTCATACTCGAACACAAGTATTTTCCTAGGGTAGCGACTCATCCAATCACTTCCGGATAGCGCTTGTTCTCGGGACAGTGGTGAGGCTCAGTAGAATCGGATGAGCCCTTAATGAGGTCACAAATAGTAAAGCTCTGTCTCCAAACTTACACTAGCTAGTACAAGGCATCAGATGGCTGTTGTATGAGAAGCTGCCTGATGACCAGACTAAGTTGGTAGGTATCCTGCGAGAAGACAAGTACTAGATAAAGGAGAGCTAACGTGGACCACATGTGTCAAAGTAGAAGCGCACTTCTTGCACACCAGATAAGGAAATCCTTTATTTAACCCTGGGATAGAAGTTCTTTTCCTACCAAGGTTATCCAACCCAGCGTAAGGTGAAAATCGAGAAGTTGCACTTGCACAAGTTGTAATGAATGTCACGTACGCCATCGTTAAGGTTTACGTCACTGAACGCAATGACGCCATTAAACGCCACAGCAATGTCATCACAATATGAGGACGTCAGCAATCGCATTGCATTATTAAAAAAAATCTACATTCAGCAATCAAAGGTGTGCAAGAAAAAGAATTTATCATGGGTGTGAGGGGTAGATAGAAAAATCCGTCCCTTGCGATTAGTCTGGCATCACGAGCCAAGCTTCGTTATGCCAGACAGTAATGCTTGGGACGGATTTTTCAGTCTACCCCTCAAAACCATGATAGATTCTTATAATCCACATGATCTTCTATTCCACCGTTTGGAAGTGTATACAACCAAGCTTTCCGTCAAGGGCACCGTTCCTGGCGAAATAAAACAAAAAAAAAAAAACAAAACAAAAAACAAAAAAAAAAACAACAACTTTTCTTTATGAGTAACCACAGTGAAAACTGAGGCAAACATTTCTATGTCTTAGTTATTTCCTGTTGAAGAGTACCCTTTATCTTTATTTTTTACAATGTACATGTAGCAGTTTATATTTACAGCCACCTGTATGGACAATAAAGACTGCCGCATATTGTCTTCTACTCTGAGTTCTGTTGGCCAGGATATATGCCAAGACCTTAGTCTAAAACACTACTGTAACTATACCTGCGGTCTTTGTCCTGGACAAACAACACGAGGTATGTACTCTAGAATAAAATACAACTGCAATTGTTCCTGCGGTCTTTGTACTGGGCAAACAACACGCGATATGTACTTAGACTAAAACACTACTGCAATTGTTCCTGCGGTCTTTGTACTGGGCAAACAACACGCGATATGTACTCAGACTAAAACACTACTGCAATTGTTCCTGTGGTCTTTGTCCTGGGCAAACAACACGCGATATATACTTAGACTAAAACACTACTGCAATTGTTCCTGCAGTCTTTGTACTGGGCAAACAACACGGGATATGTACTTAGACTAAAACACTACTGCAATTGTTCCTGCGGTCTTTGTCCTGGGCAAACAACACGCGATATGTACTTAGACTAAAACACTACTGCAATTGTTCCTGCGGTCTTTGTACTGGGCAAACAACACGCGATATGTACTTAGACTAAAACACTCCTGCAGTTGTTCCTGCGGTCTTTGTCCTGGGCAAACAACACGCGATATGTACTTAGACACTACTGCAGTTGTTCCTCCGGTCTTTGTTCTGGACAAACAGCACAAGGTATGTTCTTATTATATTTGCCAGAACCCAAGACTAAAACACTACAGTAACTATACCTGCAGTCTTTATCCTATGGACATACAGTCGATTCTAGTTATCTCGACTTCGCTTATCTCGAATAACGGCTTATGTTGAAATGAAAACCTGGTCCCTGTTTTAACACGGATATCTAACAACAGGTAAGAAAATATTGTGGAAAAGAGGAGAATTGCTCCTATGGAGCAATTTCTCCTATTTTCCACAATATTTTCAATAACTCTATAACTTTAGGAGTCACATTACACATTCAATTGAGAAATGTGGTTGTTCACTTTAATTTTTCCTCAATTCTGAAAACCTGATATATCGAGATACGGACATTTCGAAGTATTTCAGAGAGTCTCTTGGACTTCGAGATAGCGAGGGTGGACTGTTTTTTACGCATTTCTAAGAAAACATATGTTGTTAGAACTCGTTAGAAGCATCTCGTGTTTGGTGGAGAAATAAGAAAATATGTCAATACATTGTAGTTGATGCAAGCTTTCTCTAAAGCAGCATGCTCGTGAGAAGCCCCAGCTGCTACTATGTAGGGCTGAGGAAACCCTTGTGCTAATGCATTTGTCAAATGAAAATACATACTGGTGAGAAAACACATGTATTTATATGTCAAATGCTAATTCATACTGGTGAGAAAAGCATTGTGTTACTGCATTATGCCAAATCAAAATACATACTGGTGTTTATGTATATGTCAAATGCCAATACATACTGTTGAGAAAACCCTTGTGTTAATATATATATAAAATGCTTATATATTCAGCTTAGAAAACCCTTGTGTAAATACATATGTCAATGATAATACATACTGGTGAGAAAACATATGTGATTATGTATAAGTGAAATGCTAATATATACGCCAGAGAAAAAAAAAAACCTTGTGCTAGTGCATATTTTAAATGATGATATATACTGGTGAGAAAATCCATGTGCTAATGTGAAATGCGAATACAAACTGGTGAGAAAACACTTGTGCTATTTCATATGTCAATCGATAATACATACTTGTGAGAATACCTATTGCATATGTCAATTGATAATACATACTTGTGAGAAAACCAATGTGCTTATTTACATGTCAAATACATACTGGTAGAAAAACCATGTCAAACGCTTATACATACGGCTGAGAAAACCAACGTGCTAATGCAAATGATAATACATACCGGTGAATAAAACAGTGCTCTTATATATATGTCAAATGCTCACACGGCCCGGCTGAGAAAACCCTACATGTTAAACGATGAAACATACTGTTAAGAAAACCCATGCGCTTATGTATATGTCAATTGCTAATACATACTGGCAGGAGAATTATGTACGTGTGGAATGCTAATAAATACGGCTTTGCAGAGAAAAACTGTTGTGCTGAGGCTTATGTTAAATGATAATACATACTGGTGAGAAAACCAAAGTGCTTATGTATATGTCAAGTGATAATGCATGCTGGTGAGAAAAAACACGAGCTTATGAATATGTCCAATGATAATAAATTCGGCTCGGCTGAGAAAAACTGTTGTGCTGAGGCTTATGTTAAATGATAATACATACTGGTGAGAAAACCAAAGTGCTTATGTATATGTCAAGTGATAATGCATGCTGGTGGGAAAAAACACGAGGTTATGAATATGTCCAGTGATAATAAATACGGCTTTGCTGAGAAAAACTGTTGTGCTGAGGCTTATGTTAAATGATAATACATACTGGTGAGAAAACCAAAGTGCTTATGTATATGTCAAGTCATCACGAAAACATATCTATATAATTTTGACCCCCTTAAACCCCACTTTTATATAGTAAAACTGGGGTTTATAGGGGTATTCATTATTTTTGTTATTTCTACTCAAAAACATAGATTGTGGGTACTCGTTAGAACCGCCTCGACGAGGCGGCTCTAACGAGTACCCACAATCTATGTTTTGAGCAGAAATATGAAAAATATCAGAATTTTTTATCCGAAAAATTGCCATTTTTTTGTGGTAAAATTTTCAGTGTATTTGAATAGGCGTGTTTTCGTAATGGATAATGCATGCTAGTGAGAAAATACACGATCGTAGGTATATGTTCAATGATAATAAATACGGCTCGGCTGAGAAAACCCTTGTGCTAATAGATATGCCAAATGAAAATACACACTGGTGAGAAACTCTTATAGTAATGCAAATGCCAATTAATTATACATACTGGTCAGAAAATCCATTCGCTAATGCATATGCCAAATTTTAATACATCCTGGTGAGAAAACTCATGGGCTAATGCATAATCATTATTTCAAGTAATAATATCGAGGTCCCTCATTACAACGGTAGCATTTGCTCCCAAAGATGTTGCCAGTAAAATGAATTTGCTGTTATAAAGAAACCTTAATGAGCAGAATAATATGTATAAAAGACATTGTTTCATTCTTATTTATAGAACAAATGTCTTAGACATTTGTTAGAATCGCATCAATGATGCGATTCTAACAAATACCCAAAACATATGCACCTTGAAGTAGTAAATGCAACATTCTTGCATAATTTATGATTAACTTAACCTCTTGAGTGAAGGTTTCGTGCCAGACAAATTGACATTATAACGAATTTTGTCGTTGTATCGTGTGACGGTATAAAGAGGGCTGACTGCAGATACTGTCTGAAGAGAAAGCCCATATACCAACACACATATCAAATACTGGTGAGAAAACATGCAAAAATGCGACTTAGTGAGAGAACCCATATACTATGGGGCAAATGATAATATATAGTGAAGGAAAAGTATGCCACATAGTAATAGACATTTTAACTGTAACGAAGACAAACAAAGATTTCGACGGTATAGTTTACCTAAGAAATTAAAGGTTGGGTGGGGTACAGCTACTAATGCATACGCCAACTGCTTATACATACTGGTGAGAAACCCCATGCTTTGTCGAAAGGCAATACATATTGGTGAGAAAACACACGTGCTAACCCATATTATGGCTTAAAAGTGTACATTCCATATAGGTATGTTAACATAATGATTATGATATTTTCTTCAGCTACAACAGTAACACCAAACACTGCTCTTTCGACAACAACCGCTAGTTCTACCGTGACCGTTTCAACAGGTATTGTATCAATACTCTTATTTAGTAGGACGTTTTGGCAAAACGTTCTACTTTGATAATGTATTTCATTATCAAAATATTTAAGGATAGGTTTACCGCCATTTTTACATGGGAAACAACTCTGTGACTTTCTGTCTTCTTTCCTGCACAATAATCCCTTTCTGAAAAGGGGAATAGTCTTAAAGAAAAGAATTTGCTCCCTGTGGGAGCAAATTCTTTTCTTTTAGTATAAAACCCCTTTTCAGAGACGCTTTGTGAGCAAGAAGGCAACAAGGAAGTCACAAAAATCATCTCCTTTGTCTAAAAATGTCAAAAAAGCACAGGTGTATCCTGAGCCCCTAAAATTTAAGGAATATGTAGTTAAAAAGATAAAATTTACGAGACATTATGAAAATTAATAACGAAAACCTCTCTATATGTTAGCCCATTTATGCCTAGATTCCCTAAAAGGGACAGCGGCGTCTGATCAGGGGTCACAGTGTTTGCATTAAGCGCAGAAATTTCTATAATACATGGTAATAATAATAACTAACCAGATACCATTTATATCGGATTTGGACCTGCCCAAAGAAATGATGACGAAGAGTCCACTCGGGCTGAATGGATTAAACAAAGTTTTTTTTTGCATTTAAATATCTTGTTTAGTAAAGTAAAAAAATAAATTCTAATGTACTTAAGAATGTAATGCGACGTCCTATTGGATAACATCCGAACTTTGCGACAGTATATTAGATATACCGTCGAAAACCCGACGCCATCAAGTAACGCCGCTTTTCATTGGCTGACATTTGGTTTTAAGCAGTTCACACCGCTTGTCGCTTTGTGTAAACAGTACATTTTTAAACACAACAAATGAATAAATACATTAGTTAAGAGGTTCATCAGGCGTTTTAAAGCTGACGTAGTGTATTAGAATGGGATAACAATATTTTCATTTTGGGAAGTATATCGTCAGTTTTACGGTCGGAAATTTCGTTTTACGGCTCCGCTGACGCGTCGACGTTAAAGTTTTCCACCGTAAAACCGCCGATTTACCTCCCCACATGATAACTTTGAATGTAGTAATCCCCTAGGTAACATATTACTTGCAGAGCGTATAAATATGGCGATACTAAGAGAAGTCATGTGATCACGGAACGGATTCTCTGGTCCTGCTGAACCTATATATACCCTGCCTTTGCAAACAGTGAAGATCTAAATCAGTTGGCTTCTGAAGAAGCCAACTGATCTGGATCTACACTGATTGTCATTCAGTAAGTGAATTTATATAAAAGATATGGATTAAGTATTCTGATTGGCTGACAATTAGAAGTGGGCGTGGCATCTTAATTTATTCAACATGACAAGGGTTAAAACGATTGGAAATGACATCCCAGAACATACTCTGACAGATTGAATGAACAAAACAAAGAGGAACATTTATTCAGGGTTATGTATGACGAAAAACCAATTCTGAAAGAGTTACCTTCTCCTGAAATTAAATCATTTCCCCTTTATACGGAGCTAAACAGCTGGCAAATAATTCTCCATCAAACCCATGTCAACGTTGCATGAATACCAATTCAAAGTCATCTGCCATTAGAGTAACTCGGCTTTACAATAGTTTCATAACTTGTTTTATTTTCTTTCTGTAGCCCCACATCCTTGTTCCCCAGACCCGTGTCAGCACGGGGCATGTGTTCCTTCTGGAACTGTCTTCGTCTGTGTCTGTAGCCCTGGATACATGGGACGCACGTGCGCCTCAGGTAAGAACACGATGGAGAGAGAGAGAGAGAGAGAGAGAGAGAGAGAGAGGAGGGAGCGACAAACAGACAGACAGACAAACACTAGGAGAATGAGAGAGAGACATGTAGTTCCGTTTTATTGAGGGAGGGTGCACTAAGAGAGAGAGAGAGAGAGAGAGAGAGAGAGAGAGAGAGATAGAGGCTCATAATAAGGATCAAACTAGTTGACAACCGCCGTCGTCACCTCTATATTAACCTGACAAAGGATATCAGAAGTATTAAATCAGAATGCAACTTGATATTGTTCGTAAGCCTTTTCTACATTTCTATTATTATCATTTCCAATACGGTGTAGCGTAAGATCCGTCAGACCATGAGATCTTTCAGACCGGAAGTCTAAAACCGGAAGTACTGACGAAACTCACGCTGCGTGTATGAGATCTTTCAGATCATGAGAAATGTCAGAACGTCTTACGATATTAAAATATCAAGGTATACAAATTAAAGAATGATAAAAGTTAATCGTTTCCAGTGAAAAAAATGTGTTACTAAAATAAAATCCTATTAACCCCAACAGTCTAACGTATAAATAAAGTAAATACAAACAGACCTCGTCTTCGGCATATCTGTTATAAAATTGAATTTATTTAAATTCATAATTCTACACCGCGAAAACTAAATCAAATAAATAAAAAAAAGTGTCCTCTCTGTTCGTAAATAGTATTCAGGTCTTACTGTGCTAAAATACAAATCATGAGTACATCAATATCATTGACAAAATATTGTTGATGGACTGATCAATTTTATCGATGCAGCAGTAGTTCTGTACATGTGAAAATAAAGCTGATGATGATCCAAACCAGATGTAAGTGTGACAATGCAAAGTAACATACCTGTGAACTGATGTGTGCACTGATAATTTTTATCAGCTTATGATGTACCGATACATATAGCAGTAGACAAGTAACATACCAATGCATCAATAATTCCTTACACCGACAAAACCATTCGTATTTTGATAAAGATGTATTGGTGCAGTAAAATAACTGTAGGTGGACATTATAATTTGAAAGTCCTGGCAAATGTTCATCATTTAATAGACTTGTCACCAGTAATAATACTGAATCCAAAGTATATATTTTATCAGTACACTGATTTTGTAAATCAAAATGACAATTTTAATTGATTGCATGAATCGTAGATTAATCAATATGTAATTTGTTATTATTTTACTTTTTCATTTTATAGTTTCGACTTAAGCAAGTTGTCGGTCCATCTGTAAAATATTGCTAAAATTTACCCATGCGGTATAAATTAATGTTATCCAATATATAAATTATATCGCTTTCATATATTCAGTAACTCAAAATGACAATTTTAATGAATCGATTTATCTATTGTAATTATTTTACTCTTCACTTTTGGCTATTTCCACTTAAGCAAGGTGTCGGTCCACCAGTATAAAAATATTGGAACATTGCTTAAATTTATTCATGCAGTTTAAATGTTTCCAGTTCATTGATTCGACAACTCAAAATGACAAATTTGTTATCATTTAATGCGATGCAATTTATTTGTAATTATTTTACTTTTCACTTTTGGATATTTGACTGAAGCAAGTTGTCGGTCCACCTGTAAAAAATATTTAAATTGCTAAATATATTCATGCAGTATTAATTTTATCGGTGTACTCAAAATGATAATTTGGATTAATCGATGCATTGCCTAATCAATTTGTAATTGTTTTACTTTTCACTTTTGGATGTTTGACTTAAGCAAGTTGTCGGTCCACTGGTAAAAAATATTTGAATTCTCAATATATTCATGCACTATAAATTTTATCGGTGTACTCAAAAGGACAATTTGGATGAATCGATGCATTACCTAATCGATTTGTAATTATTTTACTTTTCACTTTTGGATGTTTGACTTAAGCAAGTTTTCGGTCCACCGGTAAAAAATATTTGAATTGCTAAATATATTCATGCAGTACAATACCAATAATATTTATCAGTGTGTGTGTGTGTGTGTGTGTGTGTGTGTGTGTAATAACTTTCTTGTGTAACCCCTTTTCCTGTAAAGTATGTATCTGGCTACACATGTATAGCCCTGTAAAATTTATTCTATTCTATTCACACTAAATCTGTGCAGTCGAAGGATACAGAATTTGCGTATTTTATTATTATTGTTATTTTAGATTTTATGTGTTCTTTCTCTTTCCTATACAAGTCATTTATTGGACTTGTTGTCTTTTTCTGTTACATATTTGGCTCATGCAGCAATCAGTAAGTAGATCTAGACAATGTCTACCGAAAGTGACACAAGTACTAGCTTTTAAATAATTAGCAAGCGCAATATTCTGAGGCCCTCTCAGGGGTTTGTGGGAACTGGGGAATAAGGACATTTATTTCTGGGGAACAAGATAACAAAAGTCTAAAACTGAAAGGAACAGGGCAATAAGGGCAATTGGGGGGGGGGGGGGGGGGGGGGGACAAGGAACATAAAAAATCAAAATTTTGATTTTGGGGAACAGGGAAAATGCCGATTTTTTTTCAGGGGAACAAGGGAACAGGTTTTGTTTGTTTGTGTTGAGGTTTTACGGCCCATTCAACACAATGGGGTCATGTCGAGCGCGGTCAGTTTACCTAACCACACGTTCACTGGGCAGGCTTAGTCCTCTAAGCGGTTAACCAGTATTGTGAACATTTTTTTTTCGCCAGAAACTGACAAATGCCCTTCTTGAATCAGCGGAGGGGAAAGAATATCCGTAGAAAATATTTCGTGATCAATCTCCACGAAAGAATGTAAGAGGGGGTTGAACCCGCGACCTCCTGTCTCCAGTCGAACGGCGCATCCAACTGAGCCACCGAGGCCGGCAGGAAACAGGTACCCCCCTGATAAAGCCTCTATTCTCCTTCCGGAAAAAGATCAGGAATCTTATTGACATTGTAAAGTTGACCTGTTAGGAGGATGGAACCGATGTAATCTTCCAGTAAAACCAGTTAAATAGTAAAAGTCCTCTATGAACAGTAAAAAACAGGAAGAATGGCTGTTTATGGAGCGATGAAGACAGCTGCCAAAGTGGCTTGGACGACAAAGATGTGACCTCCTTGAGGCCGTCAATGTTCTGTGTTGAATTTATTTGTAGAAGCCACCTACAAATATTGCCCACAGTATTTTATATTCTGCACTATCAGCATTAACTTAGTTGCAGACCCTATACCATTCTGCCAAGACCAATGCCCCTAAGCAATATATCTATCATCAAGCCCTCAATATATATCAATGCCTAAGCCCTCTTGGGTATTTCTTTTGCCAGACATTCCTTGGTGGAAATAAGTACTAAAATTGCAATGTGGATAAAGTGCCTTGCTCAAAGAAACAACACTTGGTGCCAGGTGGGGCCGAACTGCTAACTCCCAATCTTGAATTAGAGGCTTTACCATTGCGACCATCGCCCTACAAAGTGCTGTTAGAAGCAAAAATGATAAGCAGTGTCTCAGTTTCAGTAAATGTACATCCAAACAACAATGAAGCAACACATGAAAGAATTTGGAGAAACC
Organism: Anodontia alba; assembly: GCA_964016985.1. Classification (NCBI taxonomy): domain Eukaryota; kingdom Metazoa; phylum Mollusca; class Bivalvia; order Lucinida; family Lucinidae; genus Anodontia; species Anodontia alba. Next base: position 43,750,660 of record OZ024838.1, on the reverse strand, counting down.
GTATAACCTGGTCTGTCGCCATATGTACGGGGAGCCGTTTTACTATTTACAACCAAATATCTTATATATACCTTTTTATACTATACTTATACTTATAAAATAAGATATATTATTTGCTATATAAGCCAGTTGTCGGCCCACCTATAAAAAGTATTGGAATTGATTAATATATATTCATGCAGTATAAATTTTATCCTTGCATTCAAAATGACAATGAAATATTAGATATCTTCATTTCCTGAGTATATAAGATAGCTATAATTTTGGCATACAAGTTATATACTCTCTAAGATACACACATTTATCCTTTGTACTGAATAATATAAGCCAAGACCTTAAATAAGATATCATATATTTTTAAAAGATATATAGTAAATAAGATATTTCATATAGCATTTGGATATCTGATGAAGTATTTGAAATACCTGAATTATTGTACTATCAATGATATCTATGCCAACATATTTTACTGTTTAGTATGCCATATTATATATATCTTATATATGTGATATCGTATAACGGATATAAGATATCTAATAGAGGATAGATGATATCTGACATACTACTTCAGTTATCTTATATATTAGATATCTCATTTCCTTTATAAGATATATGATATTATTTGTGAGATATCTTATTTAACTCAATATATGATAGCTTATTCACCATGATATTTTATTTCTTAACTAAGATATCTTATATATGAATATAGATATCTGATATAGAAAATAAAGTATCTGATATACTTAATAAGATATCTTATTTAATTGAATAAATGAGATATCTTCTTTAGTAATTAAGATCTTATGTCCTATATTAGATAACTTATATAGCATATCCGATATCTTTATAGCATTTTAAATATTTTATATGTCAATAAAGGTGTCTTATACGCATACAATATATCTTAAAACACACAAGATATTATTAAAGATTACTCATATATCAGATATCCTTTATTTTTATAAGATGTCTGATATGATAAATCAGGTATCTTGATTTATAAAATAAATAGAAAAACGGCTTGCTAGCAAAACGTTTAACCATGTATTACGCAAAATAGATATGTTGTATCAGATACCTAATATAGTGTATAAGATATCTAATATAGGATATAAGATATCTTAATTGTTTATCAGATATCTTATATCCTATCCTATATTAAATATCATATATCCAACAAAAGGCTGTAGTTCTTTAAAGTTGAGCAAAATAACTGGCTCGAAATAATTGTCCGAAATTATCCTTGATCAAAAATATACGTTCGTGTGTTTTATTTACAACAGTCTGCATTTGGAGTGGTCGCGCGGCCGTGACATTTGTCATCAGGCCTCCGTTTATCAAAATGATCCGCTGTATCAATTTTTTCATAGATATGCAATTGGTAGCGCTGAAAGCCGTGAGATTTGTCAGAATGTTACTTGTTTATGATTATAAAATCTAGTGCTTTATTCATACAACGGTCTGCATTTAGACTGTTTCTTAGCCGTGAAATTTGTCACCAGGCCTCCGTTAACCAAACTAATCGCCAAATAATACTTTATCAATGATATGAATCGGGTAGGGCTACGTTTACAAAAATGTCTTGCGCATCATTTACACAAAAATCTGCATTTAGGTTGATTGGAGCAGTGAAATTTGGTAGCAGTGTTTTATTCATACAACGGTCTGCATTTTGGTTTGATTAAAAACCATGAAATTTGTCAGCAGGCATGTGTTGATCAAAATAATCGGCGGTGGTTCTTTACGTTAATGATGATATGCATTTGGTAGGACTGGCAGCACTTAGATTTGCCGCAATTAACAATAATTATGTCTTGCCCTTCATTTATATTATGATCTGCATTAACGTTTATTAGGAGCCGTGAGATTTGTCAGCATGCCTCCTTGACCAAAATAATTTACTGTAGTTCTTTACGTTATCGATGATACGCATTTGGTGGGACTGAGAGCCGTGAGATTTGTCAGAAGGGCTTCCTTTGTTATAAAAATAATGTTTGGCGCTTCATTTATACTTTGATCTGCATTCACGTTAATTGGTAGCCGTGCTATTTGTCAGCAGGGCTCCGATGACCAAAATGATCGGCTGTAGTCATTTATCTTGTTGATTATGTGCATTTGGTATGACTGAGAGCCGTGAGATGTGTCAGAATGCCCTCCTATGTTACAATAATAATATCTTGCGTTTCATTCATACTACGATATGCATTTAGGTTGAATATTGGAAGCCGTGAGATTTGTCAGCAGGCCTCCGTTGACCAAACTAATCGGCGGTAGTTCTTTACAATACCATTAATATTATGCATTTGGTAGGCCTGTGAGCCGTGAGATTTGTCAGATCGCCGTCCTTTGTAACAATAACAGTCTTTCACTTCATTCAGAGTACGATCTGCATTTAGGTTGATTGGAAGCCGTGAGATTTGTCAGCAGGCATCTGACAGGCATCCGTTGACAAAAAAAAAAAACAAAAAAAAACGGCTGCAGTTCTTTAATTTATCCATAATATGCATTTGGTAGGACTGAGAGCCGTGAGATTGGTCAGAACGTCTTCCTTGTTTACAATAATGTGTTGCGCGCCATTGATACAACATTTCCGTTGTTTTGAAAACGTGAGATTTATCTGAATATCAAAATCAGCAGCTGTCTTTAGTTTATCGCTGATATGCATCTGACAGGACTCAGAGCCGTGAGATTTGTCAGAACGCCCTCGTTTGTTTGTTACAATAATATCGTGCGCTATATGTATACTATGATCTTCATTAGGTTGATTGGAAGCCGTGCTATTTGTCATCAGCTAGGCCTCCGTTGACCAAAATAACCGGTTGTAGTTCTTCACTTTGTCGACGATATCCAGTTCGTAGGACTGCGAGACGTGAGATTTGTCAGAACGCCTTCCTTGGTTACAATAATAATGTCTTGCGCTTCATTCATACTACAATCTGCATTTAGGTTGATTGGAAGCCGTGGGATTTGTCAGCAGGCTTCCGTTGACCAAAATAATCGGCTGTTGTCATCGATGATATGTATTTGATAGGACTAAAAGCCGTGAGATTGGTCAGAACGCCTTCCTTTGTTAGAATAATAATGTCTTGCGCGCCATGTATACAACCTTTTGCATTTCGGTCGACTGGAAACCGTGAGATTTTTCAACAGGCCTCCTTGACCAAAATAATCGGCTGTGGTTCTTTAATTTATCGACGATATGCATTTGGTAGGACTGAGAGCCGTGAGATTGGTCAGAACGCCTTCCTTTGTTTATATAATAATGGCTTGCGCTTCATTCATACTACGATCTGCATTTATGTTGATTGGAAGCCATGAGATTTGTCAGCAGGCCTCCGTTGAGCAAAATAATTGTCTGTAGTTCTTTACTTTACCGACGATATGCAGTTCGTTGGACTAAGAGACGTAAGAATTGTCAGAATGCCTTCCTTTCTTACAATAATAATGTCTTGCGCTTCATTCATACTACGATCTGCATTTAGCTTGATTTGAAGGCGTAAGATTTGTCAGCAGGCCTCCGTTGACCAAAATAATCGGCTGTAGTTCTTTACATTATCGATGATGTGCTTTTGGTAGGTCTGTGAGCCGTGAGATTTGTCAGAACACCTTCCTTTGTTACAATAATTATATCTTGCGTTTCATTCATACTAGGATCTGCATTTAGGTTGATTGGAAGCCGTGAGATTTGTCAAGAGGCACCCGTTTACCAAAATAATCGGCTGTAGGTCTTTAATTTATCGTTGATATTCATTTGGTCGGACTGGCAGCCGTGATATTGGTCAGAACGCCTTCCTTAAATACAATAATAGTGTATTGCGCTTCATTCATACTACAATATACATTTAGGTTGATTGGAAACCGTGAGATTTGTCAGCAGGCCTCTGTTGACCGTATAACCGGCTGTAGTTCTTTAATTTATCGATGATATGCATTTGAGAGGACTAAGTGCCGTGAGTTTGGTTAGAACGCCTTCCTTGTTTACACTAATAATGTCTTGCGCACCATGTATGCAACGTTCTGCATTTCGATCGATTGGAACCCGTGAGATTTGTAAGCAAGCCTCCGTTGACCAAGATAACCGGCTGTAGTTTTTTTTTTTTTTTTTTTTTTTGTTTTTTTTTTAATTTATCGATGGTATGCATTTGGTAAGACTGAGAGCCGTGAGATTGGTCAGAACGCCTTGCTTTGTTTATATAATAATGTCTTGCGCTTCATTCATATTTCGATCTGCATTTAGGTTGATTGGAAGCCGTGAGATTTGTCAGCAGGCCTCCGATGACCAAAGTCGGCTGTATGTCTTTAGTTTATCATTGATATGCAATTGGTAGGATTGGGAGCCGTGAGATTTATCAGAACGCCTTCCTTGTTTACACTAAAAATGTCTTGCGCGCCATTTATACAACGTTCTGCATTTCGGTCTATTGGAAACTGTGGGATTTGTCAGCAAACATCCGTTGACCAAAATAATTGGCTGTAAGTCTTTAGTTTTATCATTGATATGTAATTGGTAGGACTGAGAGCCATGAGATTTGTCAGAACGCACCCGTTTTTTACAATAACAACGTCGTCGTGCGCTATATATATATACTATGACCTTCATTTAAGTTGATTGGAAGCCGTGAGATTAGTCAGCAGGCCTACTGGGCAGTCAAACTAAAAACTAATGAGAAGCCATTACGAAAACCAGCCTATTCAAATACATTGAAAATTTTACCACCAAAAACCGAAAGTTTTCAGATAAAAATTCTGATATTTTTCCAATTTCTGCTCAAAATATAGATTGTGGGTACTAGTTAGAACTGCCTCAGTGAGGTGGAGCTAATGAGTACCCACATCTGTTTTTAAGTAGAAATAAGAAAAAATAATGTATACCCCTGTAACTTGGGGGGAGGTAACTTGGGGATAAATGTGATACAGGTGTGCTAGCAGTATTTCGAAACCTACCCCATTCATATACCTGGCATTTGAAAAAAATGGAGCCATTCATATTCTTGATCATCCGAAATATTGACCTATTCATATACTGCCCTTTGATTTTTATACCCATTTATTGCTGGTAGCCTGGTAGTTAGACAAATATAGCAGTCAATTCATTGAATACCAAGAGAAATGGCAGCCTTGACAAATCTCTGAGTGAAAAAAATGTGTGCATTTACTGGGATGTCAGAATAGTGGAGCCTTTCACATATGAATCAAGAAAAATTGGATCAGTCATATACTTTTTGTTGAAAAAAGGGGGCTAATCATATACCTGGCAGCACTGAAAAAGGGAGCCATTTGGCACACACATCCATACTATGCCATATATAGGACCCCTTCCCCCCGTGCCCCTCACCCCCCACCCCCCCCACACACACACCCAAGAGCTGTAAATTGTCTTATAATATTTTTCATTCATTTAATCCTGTTTTACTGGTAAAGAATGATTTTGTGTCAATCTGAGAGTCTTAGCTGAAAATGACTTTGAGAAAGGATAAAATGAAAGATTTCTTTTTTTTTTTTAAATGACTGTTTTTTTTGGGTTTTTTTTTAGGTAAGTTTTCTTTGGTAGATGTTTTTTCATAAATCGCAATGAAAAGGTATCCATCATCCATTACAGCATGCAAATGACATTTGACTCATGGTAGCAGACATATTTTAATCACATTGTTAGTAAATGGAAGAAATAACTGAACTGGTCATAAGTTATCACAGGAAAAAGAAAAAAAACAAAAGATACTAAATTCTATAAAGTAATTTAACAGAATTTTCTTATGGGGGATTTTTAAGATTTTTTATAATGAAAGAGGTATTATCATTTGGACTTCACCAATTAACATACACAAAATCAGAAAAGAACCAAATAAGTATTTACTGCACATATTTAAAAGTACAGGATGTAATCGTTAGCTCTCCTATATGTTGCCCAATATCACGCGGTCTATTCAGGGCTTTCGTGCTACCTTACATCTAATAAATGGATATGTTGAATACCATATATGCTCTAAGTATTGGACAGACAGTCCTGAGCTAACAATACAGATCTAGATCAGACACCACCTTACAGCTAATAAATGGATAGTATAGAATACTGTTTTACACAAGCGTATTGGACAGTCCTGATCTAACAGTGTAGACCCAGATCAGATGTCACCTTACATCTAATAAATGGACACTGAACAATAGTCTTTATACTCAAAGTATTGGACAGGCAATCCTGAGCATACCGTGTAGATCCAGATCAAATGACATCTTACATAGATAAATGGTTACTGTACAGAATACCGTTTTTACTAGGAGCACTGGACAGACAGTCCTGAGCTAACAGAGTAGACCCAGATCAGATGTCACCTTACATTTAATAAATGGGTACTGCAGAATACCGTTTATACTCTGTTTTAGACAGACAGTCCTAAGCTAACAGTACCCAGATCAGCTGTCACCTTACACTTAATACATGTAAATGGATACTGTAGAATACTGCATATACCAGATTGCCCGAGCTAACAGTGTAGACCCAGATCAGACACCACCTTAATCTAATAAGTGGATACTGTAGAATATTATTTATACTCTAAGTATTGGACAGACAGTCCTAAGTTTAACAGTGTAGATCCAGATCAGATATCACATTACACCCATTTATGCCATAAGCTGTGGACTAAAATCTGTGAGATAAGGCAAAATACTAAGGGAGATTTGACAAAATTCTGTGAGATTTTCTTAAACATCACTTTGGTGTTCCCACAATATAGTCTTAAGTGTTCTTTTTCATGTGAGAAGCTTGTGAAAACCACAACAGTGTGTGATTTATGTTTACTTCTTCATAAAATCTGTTGAAAATGGTCTGAAAATAGTGTGAGATTAGAATTTTTATGGGAATTGCCTTCCAGAAGGGCCAAATTCTGTGAGATTTTATCTCACAGTGTGAGATATGGCATGTAAGTACACCTAATAAATGGATACTGTAGAATACTGTATACACCGGACAGACCTGAGCTAACAGTGTAGACCCCGATCAGAGCCCATCTTACAGCTAAAAAATGGATACTGTAGAAAACTGTTTTTATTCAATGTACATTTTTATATTGTGAATTTAATGTAGTGGCTGGAATGCAATGCCTGAACAAGACTGCCTGCTTGGTTCAGTAGGAAGAGCACCTGACTAGTGTTATGGGGTTGTTGCCAACATGTTGGCGAGTCCCAGCTCCGGTAGTCAAAGTTTCCTTTCCTGTTCACTTTACTGATATCAGATTTAGTAAACACAGGTGTGTGCCAAATGCAAGCATCTGGGGGTTGCAGACCAGATACCTTCAGGACATCAGGGTGGTACCTGAATCCTAAATGTTATGAGGAGTGTAGCGGCTCGAGTCCATGGACAGAACAGGACCGCCCGTGTAACTCAGTAGGTTTAGCACCTGTCTAGTAGTATTGCAATTGATGATCGACTATAATCATTCATCAATCACTTTTGGCTCTTGTGACTGAAGATCAGAAAGATCTTTTTTAGTCAACTAATCAGAATTGTTTTTTTTTTTTGTTTTGAAACAAATATATTTTTTTCACCTTTTATTTTCATAGGCAAGTCATCAATAAATGAAGTTCAGAGCTGTCTGTTTGGGTCATTCTAGATTTATGGTCAATAAAAGTGAAAAGATTTGATAAAATAGCCTTTAAAAAAAGTCAACCCAAAAGAAATGATGTTGTAGGTACTCATTAGAAGCACCTTGCAGAGGCACTTCTAATGAGTACCAACAGCATTATATGTATTTATGGCAAAATAAGAAAAATATTACCTGGATACCCCTCTTATTGATCTGGAGCATGAATACGTACCTGGAAGATGGCTGAATTAAGAGTGAATATATTTTCTACAAGTCAATTATTACTCAAAGATCAGTCAGTTTTACAAAACCGATGATCGACAATGAAATTCTGGCTGATTCCCAACACTACTGTCTAGTGATATGGGGACCATGGGTTCAAGTCCCACCTTAGGCAAGCAGTTTTCCTTTGATTTTACTTTTAATATTATAAGAATATTGCAATTCACTTGTAATTTTTTATCTGCAGACCTGTACTATTTTTAGCTGGAATTTTCAATTTTGTTTTTCATGTAGACCCTTGAACATGTTCAATAATCAACAGTAAAATAAACTTAGGAGGAGAACTCGAACCCGCGACCCCATGGCTGCAAATCAGGTGCTTTACCAACTGAGCTAACCAGGCTGACAGTCCAGATCCATACGCGGACTTTTGAAATGGGGAGGGGGGTGGGAGGTGGAATTTTAGCTATTCTGAAAACAGGGGTGCAAATGCTTCTTGAAAATGCCAATTTGGGGGCCAAAATTAGGGATATAAAGTAAATCTGGGTTTAAAAACTGCATGATTTTGAAGTAATTTTCCAGAAAAGATAGTGTGTTTGTACCCCCTGAACCCCCTTGCATACTGGCCTGCAGTCTCACCAATTACAACACTCTTCTACCGTTAACAGTGTTTAACTTTTATGTGCCAGACATCAACTGAACACACTAACAGTGCTTAGCTTTTCTCCACACTCACAAGTACCTCACTGCCATTGAAGCAACTTAAGGAGGGAAAGGTATGCCTAATGCAGAATTTAAACCCGCAATCCCTTGTTTGTAAGTCAGGTGCTCGGGGGGTTACTTAGGGGTAATTTTGGTATGGGTGACGGGTGTGCGAGCCAGTATTTCAAAATCTGCCCCATTCATATACTTGGCCTTCAAAAAAAACCGGACCCATTCATATACTTGATCATCCAAAATGTTGACCTATTCATATACTGCCCTTTGACATTTTGTACCCATTTTTTGCTGGTTATTACACAAATATCACAGTCAGTTCATGTAATACCAAGAGGATAAGCAGCCTCGAAAAATCTCTGAGCGAAAAATATGTGCATATATCAGGATGTCAGAAAAATGGGGCCTTTCACACAGGAATTCAGAAAAATTGGGCAATTCGTATACTTTTTGTTGAAAAAAAGGGGCCAATCATATACCTGGCAGTGCTAAAAAAGGGGGCTATTCGGCACGCACATCTGTACTATGCCATATATAGGAAGTTACCCCCCGCCCCCCTCCCGCGAGGTCAGGTGCTCTACCAACTGTCTGATGTACCAGGCTGACCTACAGTCTTGGCAATCACAATAGCTTACCTTCTGCTGTCAGAAATCACAAGTGTTCCAGATCAGTATTTCCAACGATGTTTCATCCATCATGCTAAACATTTCTGACTGTACAAGTTATACAGGTCAAACCCCATAGTTGTGCGTTCAGTAAAGTCACGTGTACGAATCCTAATACTGTACGAACATCGCTGGTGACGCAGCCATTTTCAACGCATCCACGATTTTCCAAATTCTGTTCATTTTTATGCAGCCGTCTGATCATAAAGTACATAAGAAAAAAACTACGTTTCTGTGGGTATCAAACCGTAAGCTGGTAAGTAAACTGTCGCACACGGCGAATATGAATGCACGTTTTCGTTCTTCACGTCGTTTGTCAACAGGTATTAAAAATAATACAGGTGTCGAAGCAAGACAAACACCTCCATAATTCATCTGGGTATTCTAAATTCAAACACAGCACGGAGAAAAGGAAAAAACACTTTATATAGACAACAGCAAAATAGGACGTCAATATTGGGGCAGATAAATTCTGACAATTCTCACGGCTTTTCCCCCACCGGACATCCGCTTCCATTGCGCATGCGTTCTGAAACATCTCATGGTCTTAAACATCTCACGCGACAACGGTTTTCCCCGGTGGTTTGCTCTACCGACCGTTCTAAGGCGGTGGTCCCGGTGTTAGTCTTACTCTTTGTTGCTTTGTGGTTTATTGTACGAGGCGATTTGTTGTATGTCTTTCCGTGTGTCATTTTGTTTTTGTGTTTTTCAGTCCTTTTAGTATTGCGATTACCTCGCTTGGGGAAGAGAGAGCTAATATTAGTGCTTTTCGTACGTTTGTTCGGTTTGTGCTTGTTTAGATTTGTCGGTTTCCTCTCCCTCTTGGGATCTGGGAAGGGCTGCGGTTTGTGATTGTGGCACTCCCTGGACTTTTCTCTTATATTTTTTTCACTATAGTTGTATTTGTGCCGTGTGGAGGACATATAACGTCTCCTCGTATTTCAGTATTTTCAATACGGTTTACACACAGCTGTTTTTGTGCCGTGTGTAGGCCGTAAAATGTCTCCTTGTGTGTCAGTATATTGTAGTTTGGACCAAAAAACAATTTCATTGGTACGTTCATTGCTAACAAGGGATATTATTTCGAAATATATTTTATTTCTCTTTACAGTTGATCCTTGTCACCCAAACCCCTGTGTCCACGGAACATGCGGCGTCATTTCAAACGCCTACCATTGCACGTGCCAGGCTTCCTTTACAGGCAGGCTATGTGACACAGCAATAGGTCTGTATTGAACTCGCAATATACACTCATGATCCTTTCAAAACTAAGTTTCTGAAGTAGTATCTTCCATCTTTATATTTGGACACATCCGTTGCTCTCAAAAAGGAGAAAGTTGTAAAACAAGAACAGAGCAGCTCGTCAGGAGCCATCTCATCTGGATCAAAACTGTTTTCAAGGCTAAAAGGGTAAATGGGAACTGATGTGCTTTCAAGGGACGCAACTGTCAACATAATCTATGTCTCCCTTCTAGAAAGGGTCTACAATCTATTTTAAAAGGGAGCAAATTCTTTCCATTTAAAATACATCTCTTATTAGAAGGGACATGGTGGACAGGTCAACAAAGAGGAAGTCACAAACGCTGTCTCCTTGGAAATAATAATGGAATACCTACTTTGTGTATTTATTCACTTTGATATTGTGATATCACAACTCCTTACCATTGTTAAATTGAAATTTGGACAAAATATTCCGAAATGGGAAGAAATCTGAGTGCCTAGAAAATGGTCAGAATACTACTGAATAAGTCATCACGAAAACATACCTATATAATACTGAACCCCTTAAACCCCACTTTTATATAGTAAAACTGAGGTTTACAGGGGTATACATTATTTTTCTTACTCTTGCTCAAAAAAATAGATTGTGGGTACTCGTTAGAACCGCCTCGCAAAGGCGGTTCTAACGAGTACCCACAATCTATGTTTTGAGCAGAAATATGAAAAATATCAGAGTTTTTCATCCAAAATTTTGTAGTTTTTGGAGGTGAACTTTTCTATATATTTGTATAGGCGTGTTTTCATAATGTGATAAACAGTGTATTCAGTAGTGTAGTCACCGATGCTCGTTTATAATCGATCATAAGTCTCGTTTGCTTTTCGTGACTGATGATCGAAAATACTTTTTTAAAGTCAACGGATCGGAAAATTTTATTTTTACAAGCATTTTTTTTTTTTTTTTCAGTTTTTATTTTAGTGGGCAAGTTGTAACAAAATGTCTTAGCTGTCTATTTGAATCATATCAGAAATGAAAAAAGAAGTAAAAAATAATTTAATTCACAAAAAAATAAGAAATTTTCAATTCAGTTATATGATGTGTCAGATATTAGAAGAATGAAAAAAAAAAAAAAAAAAAAAAAAAAAAAAAATCAACTTAATTCACGTATAAATGGTATTTCGAAAGACAATGAACTTTATTCACATATGATATTTTCAAATCACATAAATATGACATTTAAAAACTAAAATAGAGAAAAAAAAATGAACTTAATTCACATAAATAAGATATTTTCAAATATTGTTAAAATCACATTTTGAAAAAAAAAAAAAAAAAAAAAAAAAAAAGAAAGAAAAATTGAACTTAGGGTCCCAGTGGCCATTCAACATTAAGATAACGCCGAATCATCGTCGATGCAAATGCAATGTCATGCATTGCATCGACGTTGAAGCGACGTTGTACAAACGCCATGTGCCTGCTGGGACAAGACATGGACGTTGAAGGAGTAAGTCAGCAATCTGATACAAGTGTGATATTTATATCATTTGTCTATTCTTTACGTCTCAAATCCAGATCCTTGTTTACCGAACCCTTGTATACATGGGACATGCTCCCCAGCCGGAAGTTCCTACTCATGCGCGTGTTATGCAGGGTATACCGGATCAACGTGTGCTACAGGTAAGATCTTCACATTATGCTAACAATTAAGGGGTGGATTCAGAGGGTAGCTCATGGTGGTCAGTCGAACCCCTTCCCACTTCTTCCACCTCCTTTGACTCAAAGTTTCGATTTCATTAGAATGTTTTGTAAATTTGATGAAATAGATATTTACCCAAAATAATCACAGCCCTTACTCTTTATTTTTTATTGTATTGTTATTTTTTATTGTATTGTTAGCGGTGAAATCAGTGTATATCTGGTGAAAATAAAAGTGGTATCAATCAGTAGTGAAATAGTATCGTATCATATCACTAGTGACATCTATGATTTATATATAAATACTAGGTAGAGTAATTGATAGTCGTACTCGTACGCAAATTGGAGTATACTAATTTATAGTTATATACTCAAACTGGAGCAAACTAATTGATATCATATACACAAACTCGAATATTATTGATAGCAATGTATTGATAATCATGTACATAAGCTGGGCAATAGAAGTAATTGTTATATACGTACTACATAAATTAGAGTATACAGGGTATACTAAATTTGATTTTGCACTTCACAACCATTCTTGACGAATCCCTGTGTTCAAGGATCATGTACACAAATTGATAATTCGATTTGGCTGCTCACAACCAATCCTTGCCGAATCCTTGTTTTCACAGAACATGTATATAATTTAGAGAATATCATTCGATGGTTTGAATTTAGTGTTTACTATCAAAATTCTTGAATTCACGGATCATGCACACAAATTGGCGTATATTAATTGATTGTTTGATTTTGCCGTTCACAATCCATGCTTGCCAAATCTCTGAATTCACGGATCACGTGCTCAATTTGGAGTGTCCTGTTTTATAGTCATGTACACAAACTGGTATACAAGCGAAAGTTATATACGCAAACTGGCGTATACTAATTGATAGTTTGAGTTTAAGTTCACAAACCATGCTTACTGACTTCCTGTATTCACGGATCATGTACACAAATTTGAGTAAATTAATTGGTAATTTGTTTCTTCAGTTCGCAACTGATGCTTAATGAATCATTGTATTCACTGATCATGTACACAAACTTGGAGTATATTAATTGATAATTTTATTTTACAGTTCACAACCCATGCTTGCCGAATCCTTGTGTTCACGGTTCATGTACACAAATTGGAGTCTCGTTCATGTGCAACTGTAATGCGGGATACACTGGGCAAAAATGTGATACAGGTAGCAACTTGATATTCTTTTGGCATTCCTTGGAAATACGTTTTCCTTTAGGCGTCTTATATTCATATAAACACATATTATAATTTTTAAATTTATAATCATTTATACAAACTAGAGTAAACTTACTGATTGTTATACACAAATTGGGGTATACTTTTTTATAATCATATGCACAAACTTGGGTACACTAATTGATAGCTTTATGCACAAATTGGAGAATACTATTTCATAGTCATATATACAAATTGGAGTATAATATTTCATAGGCATATGCACAAATTGGAAAATAATAATAATAATAATCGACCTTATTTATAGAGGGTAACACATTTAGTAATCTAGTACTAATCTTCCATGTGGCCCTCTTTTTTCCTGGGTAGAAACCAGTACTAAGCAATGTGGATAAAGTCTCTTGCTCAAGGAAACAACACTTGCTGTTAGTGGGGATCGAACCCGGTACCTATCGATCTCGATTCCGACGCTTTATATAGTATTTGTATAGTATTTGATAGTCATAACCTCAATATGGAATACACTATGTGATAGTCATATCCACAAATAAGAACATACTTATTGTTGGTCATACACACTAACTTGGAATGCACTAATTTATAAATGTATACACAAGCTGGAGCATACTAATTGATAGTCATATGCAAATATTCAATTGTACTAATTAGTAGCCATTTAAAAACGGGAGTGTACTAATTGATAGTCAGATACAAAACCGGGAGTATATAAATTAAAACATATTACACAAATTAGAGTACTTGTGTTCACGGATCATGTACAAAAATTTGAAGTATATTAATTGATAATTTTATATTACAGTTTGCAATCCATGCTTGCTGAATCCATGTACTCACGGATCATGTACAAACATTGGAAAATATTAATTGATAATTTTATATTACAGTTCTTAACACGTGCTTGCCGAATCCTTGTATTCATGGATCATGTACACAAATTGGAGTCTCGTTCGTGTGCAACTGTAATACGGGGTACACAGGACAAACATGTGATACAGGTAACAAACTTGCTGTCCTTTTGATATCATTTGTTTTCTTTTGGAGGTGGGGGCGGTTTTTTTTGCGTTTTATTCGAATTAAAACAACAATAACAACAACAATAATAGAGTTATTAACACATGGAATGATCTCCCAGATAATATAGTAAATGCACCCTCCGTGAATGCCTTTAAAAACAGACTCAATAACTATTGGCACGGGCACCCCTACAAGTTTGATCTAGCATGTTACCAGTCATACCACCCTACCAGAGAATATAATCAGAATCGTCAAGATGCGCCCTTCAGAAGCTAACAGCTTGGTATGGCGTCTAGGATATTGAGTTCATAGTGAGTTCAACAACAACAACAACAACAACAACAAAAGCCCCTTGTTCTGATTTACAATATCTAATTAGGAATCGTTTATCTTTTCTGTTATTGTATTTTTGTTTTGTTTTTGTTTTCACGATATTATTAGCTAGTAGCCATGAAAGCTATTTCCCAGTCAGCATTCTACATAAATCTATATCGGGCCGTCATCGGCCAGTCAGGGTAGCTGACGGGCCGATGACGACCCGATGTAGATTTACGTAGAATGCTAGCTGGGTTCTCATTTGCTTCTTTTATTTATCTATGATTATGGATATATTTTAAAATTACAGTATAATCTGAAGCAATAATGAGGAACTTTTAATTGTATTTAATGCCACTGTCTAAATTATATTATCTTGTTTCATTTTAGGAGTGATTTTCATTTTTGTGGATTGTGAGACGATTGTAAAAAATGCCTGCGAATAACTCACACACTGAATAAAACCCAAAGGGATTCATGTAAGATATTGATATTGTGAGTGATTCGCTGGCGCGTTTACACATCAATAACTTCCATAAAAATCAAAATCATTTCTTATATTTTTCCAACTCGGTCATGTTTAATTTGAAAATGAGTTCATTACGAAAACATGCCTATTCAAATATACTGAAAATTTTATCACCAAAAAATGAAAATTTTCGAATAAAAAATCTGATATTTTCACATTTTTCATAACATATATTGTGGGTACTCGTTAGAACCGCCTTTGCGAAGTGGTTCTAACGAGTACCCACAATTTATGATTTTAAGCAGAAATAAGAAAAATAATGTATACCCCTGTAAACCACAGTTTTACAATATAAAAGTGGGGTTTAACATTATATAGGCATAGGATGGTACTCAAAAAGAAAATAATAATTAAAAAAATTCTTGAAAATTTCCAAAAATGTAATGCTAATTTGACTTTGCTCTCGAGCAATCATAAAGTGCTGAACAAGTCTAAACCTATTTAAAATTATACATGTATGATACCTCACAATATCTATATTAGAGTCAAAACGAGAGAAACGTACCATCTGACATGTACTAATGTGCAAACTCACAGGTCCGAATGTACTTTTTTGATATTGTGGCTCATTATATTTTGTTGACAGTCACTGATCCCTGTTTACCGAACCCATGTGTCCACGGCGCATGCTCAATAGCGGGCTCATCCTTCACGTGCAGATGTAATGCTGGCTATATTGGGAACACTTGTGCTAACCGTACGTATTATACCCACTCATGAATGTTATACCATATACACGCAAACGTCTGCCGCTCCTTGCCGTACGCATAACTGTTTAGGTCTCTATTTGTGCTCGACTAAATGGCAAACAGTGCAAAAAAGGTAAAACTAAAGTCTAGGGAGTGCCACAATCACAAGCCGCAGCCCTTCCAAGACGCCAAGAGGAAGAGGAAACAGACAAAATCAAACAAGCGCAAATCGAATAAACGCACGAAAAGCACCAAGATTAGCTCTCTCTTCCCCAAGCGAGGTAATCGCAATGCTCAAAGGACTGAAAAACACAAGAACAAAACAACACCAGGCAAAACAAATCGCCTCGTAGAATAAACCACAAAGCAACAAAAAGTAAGACTAACACCGGGACTACCGCCTTAGAACGATCAGTAGAATAAACCACCGGGGGAGGGGAGGGGGAGGGAGGGGGTGAAAGCACTTTTACAGCTAGCCAACTTCACCCTGGGTCCCTATGCTACTCTTAATACAGAAATACATAAACATTCGGTTCGCATAAAGGCTCCCAACTCAGTCAATGCATCAAAGTGAAAACATAAAAAATCAAATTTATCCCTATGATAAACAAAGATTATACGCATGGCTAATTCTACGGTGTGCCAGAGTAAATGAAAACCAATAGTTAAACCCTGGCGGGCCAAGCCAGACGCTTTATTTTTCTACCAAGGCACTGTGTCTGCGATAAAATTTCGAAAACGCCTTTCGAAGTTTAAAATAACGATATCCATGACTAAACAACTCTTTCATAAATAATATGATCTGCTGCTATAGCCATCGGTGTTCGAGATATTGAAGTTATAATGTACCTGGATTTTTATTTATTTATTTATTTATTTTTTTTTTTTTTTTTTTTATTTTTTTTTTTCTCCATTTTTTTGCATTATAGTCTTATACAGAGCTACAAACGATTGTTTTCTTTTCATACAAGTATGAAAAGAAAACAATCGTTTGTAGCTCTGTATACGACGATAATGCAAAAAAAAAAAAAAAAAAAAAAAAAAAAAAAAAATAAAATAAAATAAAATAAAAATAAAAATCCAGGGTTTCGAAATGACTGTTAGGGTGAATGAATACACATTTACGGGAGGCAACTCATTTGTTTTTGCATGTTAGGGTGAATGAATACACATTTACGGGAGGCAACTCATTTGTTTTTGCATGAAAGGGGGTCTACTCTAAAAGGTGAGAATTTGCTCCCGCTTAGATTAGTCACCAATCCAGGAAGGCTTGGTGTGCATGAAAGCAAACAAGAAGTCGCAAAAATGTTTTGTTTATAACAAGTAGCAGGAAGTCACAAAAGTTGTTTCGTTTATAACAAGAAACAGGAAGTCGCAAAAGTTGTTTCGTTTATAACAAGAAACAGGAAGTCAAAAAATTGTTCCGTTTATAACAAGTAACAGGAAGTCATAAAAGTTTTTCATGTATAACAAGAAGCAGAAAGTCACAAAAGTTGTTTCGTTTATAACAAGAAACAGGAAGTCACAAAAGTTGTTTCGTCTATAACAAGAAACTGGAAGTCACAGAAATTGTTTCGTTTATAACAAGAAACTGGAAGTGACGAAATTTGTTTCGTTTTAACAAGAAACTGGAAGTCACATAAATTGTTTTGTTTATAACAAGAAACAGGAAGTCATAAAAGTTGTTTCATTTATAACAAGTAACAAAAAGTCACAAAAGTTGTTTCGTTTATAACAAGAAACAGGAAGTCACCCAAAAGTTGTTTCGTTTATAACAAGAAACAGGAAGTCACAAAAGTTGTTTCGTTTATAACAAGAAACAGGAAGTTACAAATACTGTTTCGTTTAAAACAAGAGACAGGAAGTCGCAAATGTTGTTTCGTTTATAACAAGAAACGGCGGAACATGGTGAATGCTCAGTGTAACTCGGACTTACGAGTGTATCTAGTCCCGTTAAGTTACACAGAGCATTCGCCATTTACCTTTTTAATATGTTAGCAATCATAGAATGAAATGTGTGATCAATTTAGTAACTGTTTTATTTTGAAGGAGACCCATGCTCCGTTGCTCCCTGTATACATGGAAATTGTACGACTCACTCATCTGGTGGATATCGCTGCTCGTGTCAGCCGGGATACACTGGTATGGCGTGTGATACAGGTATGAACGCTGTGTACTGCCCGTTGCGTGACATGGTTAATGCAGTCAACTCTCGTTATCTCGAAGTCCAAGGAACTTTCTGAAATACTTCGAGATATCCATACCTCGACATATCAGATTTGCAGAACTGAGGAAAAAATAAATCGAACAAGCACATTTCACAAATGACTATTTAATTTTTCTCCTGAAATTAGATATATTGAAAATAATGTGGAAAAGAGGAGAAATTGCTCCTTAGGAGCAATGTTTCCTCTTTTTCATAATATTTTGTTACCTGTTGTAAGATTTCATGTTTAAACGGGGACCAGATTTTCACTTCGAGATAAACGGTTATTAGAGATGAGCGAGGTCGAGATAACAAGAGTCGACTGTAGTTTACATGAAACATAGAAATCCCATGTTTTGTCATACTCAGTAAATATTAACTGTATTATGTCCATTCGTGTACAGAGTTGACATTAATTTTTATAAACTGAGTAAAAAATAATATTATCATTAACACTCTTATTTTATTTCTAACTATAAAGGTACCTTGAAAACAAAACGCTTCAAAAGGAATAAACAGAACTCGAATTTTATAGTGACGAACTTTACAAACTCAGAATAATGATGTTTTTAAGCCCAATTAAAAAACGACCAATTTGTGAATATGAAATGATAAGATATAATGTAGATGCTATGCGACAAATCCCAATCAAGGGCAGCAACTCTGCTATTCTCTTTATTTGCATGCCGGTTGGTCGGACTGCAGATTCAATAATAGCTCAGTTCCAACTCTTTTTATAGCTGTATCCCCCAAAACGTATACAGATTAAAGGCGCTACAGATTTAAATAGGGGATACAGGTGAAAATAAATCGGTAGACTTTCTTAAAACATCGCATTTGTATAACTGTGCCTACACTTACTGTACATTTGTAATTGTTATGTACTATATATTGTTCAATAAAATATTGTTTAAACCAAATATTTTCTAGACAAATTGTACCTGAACTTAATCATCTGTGGTATGACTCATTGCTTCCTTTTCTTGCCCTGCTGGTTTCCAATTGAGCTCTCATCTTTGTTTGTATTAGTACAGTCGAATTTAAATGGCTCGAACGTCTTTGAGACCATGGAAATTTGTTCGAGATATGGGTAGTTCGCGCCACTAAGGGTAAATCATGGCGCTAGGTCAGGAAGCAAATAATGATCATTAAGGGAATTTTCTACACAATAATTGTATGTTAAGAGTACTAATTAGGATCGCCTGGCTAATGAGTACACACAACATACAGTTTCATGATTAAATAATAAAATTTCCCTAAATATTTGGGGTTTTGTTTGAGCTGTCTGAAGAATTTCGTAGGAACTCAAAAACGAGTTCGAATTAGCCATGGTAATATCGAGCCATAGATCTTCAAGCTATAGAGGTTCGACTGTATTGAGAAGTTCAAGTATATGTTTTTTGTGTTAATCCACTGATGCATTAACAATCCTCTACGCGGACGAACCATTACATGCTGTTGAAACGGGTTTAGCCAAGCTGGCATTTTACTTAAATCCATATCGGACCGTCATCGGACCGACAGAAATTCTGTTGGACAGATAACGCTTTGATATAGATTTAAAGACATAAAACTAAGATGTGTCTCGCTTTATTGATAAGAGACTGAAAGAAAAAAAAAACTAGTATACTGTCAATAAACAAAGCTTATACTTGTACTTCAGACATAGACGAATGCCAATCAAGTCCTTGTGTACATGGTACCTGTCGAGATAATGTAAATGGTTACACTTGTTCTTGTTTCCCTGGATACACAGATAAACAATGTTCCACAGGTAAGTAATTGTTACACTTGTTCTTGTTCCCTTGGTTACACAGATGAACACTGTTCTACCGGTACGTAATTGTTACACGTGTTCTTGTTCCCTTGGTTACACAGATAAACACTGTTCCACCGGTAAGTAATTGTCACACTTGTTCTTGTCCCCCGCCCCCCCCCCCCCCCCCCCCCCCACACACACACACTCACGGTTACACAGATAAACAATTTCCACCGGTAAGCTTAGCCATCAGTCTTCATTTTTGCATTGTCAATTTCTAAAGAACTGTAGAAACCTAAATTTTGACGGGAGGTAACTTTTTCAAAATTGTTTGCAACCCTCTTGAAAATGGTTCTACTAGAATGAAAGAATTTATTCCTCTTGGGAGATTTTCTTTCCTTTTAGAATGGACACCTTTTCAGAAAGGATGTGATGTACAGAAAGCATAACAGGAAGTCATAAAGGTTATCTCTCCTGTGAAAATTGGCAGAAAATCTACCCAATGTATCTAGTTCCCTGTAATCAACAGGCATGTTGCCAATTAAACAACAATACTACAGTACTTCTCACCTTTCAACTTTGTGTAATACAACAAACTGAAAATCTAGAGCACCTTTCCAAAAGCAAAACACATGACTTTTGTGAGTTTTCTTAGTTATCGCTGAAAACAACGTTTACTGTTCCATGTAAATTGTTCTTATACACGACAACACCCCTTGCGACTCTTAGCAACTTTGAGCGGGACTCTTCTTTTACCAGTAATTATGAGCCTAAGAGTCCCAAAGGACAAGAAAATTAAGTAATTTCTACACTTTATCGAATAGATGCTAAAAAAAGACCCTAGAGAACAATAAACACACAGAGAGATGAAAACAGATATTTAAGATGTTACATATTTTTTTTTTTTTCAAATCGAATTGCAATGAAAGACAGAACGCCAGCTTTATTGTCCATATGAACATTAAAGCTGTTGTTTTGTATTCTAGAATCTCATATTGCAAACTTTCCTGGTTCTGACAAATATCAGTCGTCTATTCAAGAGAAACCAACACAGTGTATGGTATGCAAGTGGCTTGATGAGTTAACAAGTCTAAATAATGCATACCTCATATGTTCCCCCATAATGTAAATTAAAACCATAGGTATGCAGGGATTTACAGATTTTGTCTTGTTGCAAGCATACATATTTTATTATTCTTGTCTTTTTTTTTAGATATCAACGATTGTGCTCCCGTAAATCCTTGCCGACACGGAGTTTGTCATGATCAGTTGAACGGTTTTCGATGTGTATGTGCAAACGGATACAATGGAACACTGTGTGATAAACGTATGTATTATTTTGTTTGATGGTAGGAGGGGCCGATAGAGACGGTTATCTATCTATCTATCTATCTGTCTATCTGTCTATCTATCTATCTATCTAGCATACTTTTGTAAAAACCCGAACTTCTTTATATACTTTACCTTGCCAAACTATAGACATATTCATGCATCAATTATAGATAATGTACATACATATACCAATTATGCATACATAAACATATCAAATATACAAACATAAGTGTATCAGTTATACATATATAAATGTACCAATTATACTTACATAAGCGTACCATTTATACGTACACAAATGTACCAATTACATATACATAAATGTACCAATTATAAATAGACATATGTACCAATTATACATACATAAATTTACCAATACAGTTATATATGCATAAAAATACCAATTATATAAACATAAGTATACTAATTATACCTATGCAAATACATCAACTATACGCAGCATAATTATGACATCTACATATAGTTTATTTGTCTAAATACCATTACGAAAACACACCTATTCAAATATACTGAAAATTTTACCACCAAAAATCGTAAAATTTTTAGATAAAAAATTCTGATATTTTTCATATTTCTGCTCAAAACATAGATTGTGGGTACTCGTTAGAACCGCCTCGACGAGGCGGTTCTTACGAGTACCACCTCGACGAGGCGGTTCTAACGAGTACCCAGAATCTATGTTTTTGAGCAGAAATAAGAAAAATAATGTATACCCCTATAAACCCCAGTTTTACTATATAAAAGTGGGGTTTAAGAGGGTCAACATTATATAGGCATGTTTTCGTGATGCTATGAGTTCCTACACACAGTCATACTTACATGCAAGTCTGAATATTAGATAGTATAGATACAGTCTTCAAGCCATATAATTCTTCTCTTACAGTGGTTAAATGGAGAGATTGCAAAGATATCCAGATGTCTGGTAAGTCTTATGGATCTGCACTCTATCGTCTAGATCTTTCAAGTCCAAATACTTTGGTAAGATGTGAAATGACCACGGATGGCGGAGGATGGACGGTAAACACATATTTATTATCACTTGAATGTCTTCATACTTTTCATGCCTGAAATTCTTCCATTTTCGACAAAAAAGTTTGATTTTTAGAATATAATGAAGTAACGTTCCCCATCATTGAATTTAATAAAGGGTTAACTTCAACATACTCTCGTTTACATCGGTATTTACAGAATCTTGAAAAGCTCAGGTAGTCTTCCCGACAATAGTGTTGCTAGGATGTCTATATCCCGGGCTTAAGAGATAAATGAGCGATTTTGGGACTCGGGAATGATTTTTAAGGTACATGTACATGTGATAACACAATCAGCTACAGCATAATAGAATTATAAACCTTTAAAAATTCAGTCTGAACAGTCGTATCTGAAATTATTTTATTTTAAAATGTATTTTGTGCTCCGAATTGGTTTATTATATTTGTAGCAAATAATGGGCGATTAAGTTTGTTTGTTTGTGTTGAGGTTTTACGGCCCAGTCAACACAATGGGGTCATGTCGAGCGCGGTCAGTTTACCTAACCACACGTTTACTGGGCAGGCTTAGTCCTCTAAGCGGTTAACCAGTATTGTGCACATTCTTTCGCCAGAAACTGACAACTGCCCTTCTGGAATCAGCGGAAGGGAGAGAATGACCGTAGAAAATATTTCATGATCAATCTCCACGAAAGAATGATGCCGACCGCGGCGGGGGTTGAACCCGCGACCTCCTGTTCTCCAGTCGGACGGCGCATCCAACTGAGCCACCGAGGCCGGGTGGGCGATTAAGTACTAGAAGAGTTTCCTACATATCGTTCCAAGGCGGTTCTTGTGTTGCAGTTCTTCTTTGTATGTGCTTCTGCGGTTTCATCCGTGGCGTTTGTATTGTCCTTATTTGTTCATCATCTTTCCTGCTTTTGGTGCCTATGGAGGTCTGTGCTTCGTAATTGTGGAATTTTTTGGTATCCATTACGAAAATATGCCTATTCAAATATACTAAACACATTATGACCAAAAAATGAAAATTTCAGAAAAAAAAAAAAATCTGATATTTTTCACATTTCTGCTCAAAATATAGATTGTGGGTACTCGTTAGAACCGCCTCGACGAGGCGGTTCTAATGAGTACCCACAATCTATGTTTCAATGAGGCAATTATCACAATCAATCTTTTTTTTAACAGAAATTAGAAAAATAATGCATACCACTGTAAACCCCAGTTTTAATGTATAAAAGTGGGGTTTAAGGGGATCAAAATTATATAGTAATGTTTTCGTGATGGGAGGGTTCTGCTTTGTGATTGTGGAAATTCCTGGGTAGAATCACTTATATTTTTTAGCAACATACAAACAACCACATTATAAAACAACACTCTAACAACAACAGAACGAAAATAAAAAAGAGGAACTTCAATAAGAAATACCCTCAAAGAAGGCTCAATCAAAACAACGCGAGGGCGGTTGCTTTATCCTGGATCTACGAGCGTTCAACCCCGAACGTTAATCCTGATACAGTGCCCGCTACAAACCATTGTATAAGTACTTCAGTAAAATGATAATTGTCACTAAGTTTCAGTATTGGTTACACACGCAAACGAGTTTCGAATATATAATTTTGTTTTTAGCATGATAATAAAACTACTTTATACAAATACTTTGCTTGTTTTCGCACAAGTCCATCTGACGTGTCTAAAAGTGCTGGATGGGTGTGAACATACAATATTGTTGGTAACATGTTATAATCTTTACTTCACTTCCTCCTCGTGTATCTGGCCCGAAGTAATAAAATGTTTTATGATCAACTCAGCTGATAAATTGTTGGCATTTTGATATATATCAGTCTTACGACATGATAGTCGCAACGAAGGAATAAAGCATAGCTGAAAACATCTCCCGCCCATCGTGGGAATCGAACCCGGTCCTCCCGGTTAAAAAGGCAATACTCTAACCACTGAGCCAAAGAGTCGACTCCCTGACGCATCTATCTATCTATTCAGATTTTTAACGCTACCAGGCAAATGAGTCACATAGAGGCAGCGCCTCCCTGACGCAGTTGTCAGAGATTGAATATATACTCAGAAGCTATGCGTATTACAACCTTATTACGACCATGGATTTTAACTTCTGTTTTTTTTTTTTTTTTTTTTTTTTTTTTTTTTTTTTTTTAAGTGGACTCTTCCATCTTTTAATGATTTCAAAAATGGAACAGTCCACTTGAGAAATGCGGAGGATAAATCTTCATTTATTTTTACTAGCTAATCTGGCCAAGAAATTTTAACATTTCATCTGTGTTCAGGTTGTGAGTGTGTTCAATGCTCTCACTACAGGTGGTGTTGTTGCCATATACCAACAGTAAAACCTCTCCCCGTACTTCACTATAGTGTAGTTTACATTTCCTTGTCCTTTGTAATCATCGCACCCATTATTGAATTGTTTGTATTCAAATTTATAAAAAGGTCAACTGATGAGGTCTAACCGGCCGAAACTAGCTAATCTGGCCCAGAAAAAAATGACACTGGTGTTATTGCCATATACCGACCGTAAAACCTCTCTCCGTACTTCACTATAATGTAATTTACATTTTCTTACCGTTTTAATCATCAAACCAATTCCAGAATTGGTCGCATTCAAATCTATATAAGGTTCACTGATGAGATCTAACCGGCCGAAACTAACTAATCTGGCCCAGGGAAAATGACACTTCAGCTGTATTCAGTTTTGTAAGTGCGCGTCCTGCTCTCCTTAGCTTTCCATGGTCATTTCTTTCAGTATGTATTTGTTTCAGATTCTGCTCAATCGGAACAGTGATTCAGTTGATTTCCAGAACAAAGACTCCACAGATTATGCGGTAGGATTTGGCGACAAAAATCATGACTTCTGGCAGGGTAAGACTTTATAATATGAGTCGCAACGACGGAAAACATACCGTTTGAAATGTGTGCCCGGTCAAAACTCAAATCAGCCTGCGCATCCGTGCAGTCTTATCAGAATATTCGATGTCCGCATGATGAAATTTTGCATCCTTGGCTTTCCAAAATGCACTCAGTGAAAATTCTGATCAAACTGCGCGCATGCGCAGATTGATCTGAATATTCGCTGGGCACACATATTCGAACGTGTCATAACGTCGCACATATACGCAGGATGCACATGTACGAACGTTTGAGTCCTGACATTGCAACATACAGTCGCATCTTAGTGGCTTGAAAATCTTTGGGACCATGGAAATTTATTCGAGATATGGGTAGTTCGAGTACTGAGGGTGATTCATGGCGCTAGGTCAGAAATCAATTGGCCATAATTTAGGAAATTCTTTTCGAGTATCTACACAATAATTGTATGTTTAATGTACTCATTTGAATCGTCTAGATGAGGCAATTCTAATGAGTACACACAAATACAATTTCATTATAAATAAGAAAATTTCCCTTAATATTTGTGTTTATGAGCTATTGGAAGAATTTCGTAGGGACTCAAAAACGAGTTCGAATCAGCCGTGTTAAACGAGCCATCGGCGTTCGAGCTATTTAGGTTCGGCTGTACATATTATTTATATCACTCTCTGAAACTCAACACAGCACTCGACATGACTGGGCCGTAAAACCTGAGCTTAAAAAAAATCAAATACTCAAGCCTCATTCAGCCTGGTTCAAACAGCCTGATCAGCTGTGAGTCTCGAAGTTTCCAGACTCGTATCACGCTCTCAAAACGAGGCTTCTTTTACGGTGACATCATTACCGCAAAGTGGCAGGCCCGCATGTTTACGACACGAAGCTGCCATTAAAAATAAACTAAGCAAACTAAACAGATTCGTGCTAGGCTACCTATGAAGTCAAAATAAAGGACAAACAAATCAAACCATAGAGCACACGCTTTCATACCAAAGAAAAAAAAAGCAACCAGTTACATCTTCCTCAGGTTATCACCATGCCAGACAGAAATCATCATACACAACACTAAGAAAATAAACAGGAAAACAAACATGAAAAAATCCCCACAATTCGCAGCCATTAAGTACCATAAACGGCGACTAAAACTAGATCCACCGCCTTAGAACGGTTTGTGGGAAAAGACTTCACTTAACTTTAGGTTCTAATGTCGTTGAAAAAACTGCAAAATAATCGTTAGGCACAGAAAGCACCCTTATTAGGATACTGAAACATCACAGTAAAGCATGTAAATAAAAGTCACATGGGCAGTCATTAGGAGCACCTCGCAGAGACGAATTTAATGAGTTTTCTCGACAGCTTTGTCAAGAGAATTCATTATTATTATTATTATTATTATTATTATTATCATTATTATTATTATTATTATTATTTTGTTTCAATATTTGTTTGTTTATGAATTCTTTATCAACAGCCATAACTGAGAGATGTACATTTTACATATGTATTTTATCGTAAATTTTAAGACTGGCTAATCAGAGGTAAAAAAGATAATCGATTATCAGTCCTGCCACTGTGATCGATAATCGATTAGTGATCCTGAAGATTAGGTCGTATTTATACCTGTCTGCCTGAGAATGGCGCTTTCTATATGTTATAATTTACTGTATGCATTTGATCAGACAGGGATGCGCAAACAGTGTAGATTCAGATGGGACGCCGCAAAACGCGGCGTCTCATCAGTATCTACACTGTTTTCCACGCGTCCAGCTATTTTTAAATACAACATTGGGTAGTAAATTCTACTTGTTCGTTCAAATTTAAGATAAAGAATGGTAAGAATCTGAGGTGTCTGAATACTAATGGTAAATACGGTAAAGAACGAACACAGAAATCAAATGATCAATTCTTAGCAAATCTGTAACGATAATCATTTCTTGTGAAATTTTATCGACCAATTAATCGATTATCCGATTCATTATACCACCCTTAAAGGTAATCGTTTGATGCTAAAAATATTAATATTTTGCGGTCACTTTATTTTGGCACGATTGGCGATCTAGACGAAAAACGCCAAAGTAAGACTCCGCTTATATTCAATTTTCAATGAAGTTGTATCTTACATTTGAAAGTATGAATGCGCCAACATGGAAATGCGCTAACAATCCATTCCTATCAAACTGCCAAATCTTAATGCCACTTCTTTTATATTGGAAGGGTCGAATTTCAATTTAAGGCATGTCAGGTTATGTGATTTGGACATTACTAGAGAAAAAAAATTGCTAAACAATTTGTAAACAGTGGAATCCCTGATCAAACGCAGCATCCCTTGGTATCTGACCTGCGTCTGCATTGTTTGCCATCTACCCTGTCAGGGGTCTCCAGATTAAAATGAGATAAGTTTTTTTACAGAAGTTAATTTCTTGACGTCATAGGTGAATTAACGTAATCGTTCAATAGTAAAATGTTTGATGTCATAGGTGGTAGTAACGTAATAGTTTGATAGTAAAGGAAGTCTTGGCGTCATATGTGTATAGTGGTTTGATAGTGAAATTCTTGACGTCAAAGATGCATAAACGTAGTGGTTCGATAGTTAACTAAACTCTTGATATCATAGGTTTTTTAACAGTTATGGTTTGGTAGTAAAATTCTTGACGTAAAAGGTGTATGAACGTTATGAATTGATATTAAAAATCTTATCGTCACAGGTGAATTTACGTAATTGTTAAATAGTAAAATTCTTGACTTGACGTCATGTGTTTATTAACTAATGGTTTAATAGATTTTTTTTTATATCATAGATGTATTAACCTAATTGTTTCATAGTAAAATTTTTGACGTCATTGGTTTATTAATTCAATAGTTTGAAAGTAAAATTATTGACTTCATAGGTGTATTAAGATAATACTTGGATAGAAAAATCATTGACGTCATAGGTGTATTAACGTAATGGTCTGATAGTAAAATTCTTGACGCCATAGTTGTATAAACGTAACGTTTTGAAAGTAAAATTCTTGACGTCATAGGTGTATTAACGTAATGGTCTGATAGTAAAATTCTTGACGCCATAGTTGTATAAACGTAACGTTTTGAAAGTAAAATTCTTGACGTCATAGGTGTATTAACATAATGGTTTGATGGTAAAATTTGCCCCCTACCCCCTCAAACACTTGAAAATAAAGTTTTAAATTTAGACAGTATTTCAGAAGAAATGTACCAAATGTCCACCCACATACCATTACAACAGAATTAAGAACTGATTAGATGCCTTAGACTTCAAACTGGTAGGAGGGCATGCGTTTTCCTTAAAATAGCACTCTTCTAGTTAACGTAATGGTTTGATAGTACAATTCTTGACGTCATTGGTGTATTAGCGTAAAGGTTTGATAGTAAAATTCTTGACGCATTAGGTGTATTAACGTAACGTCATGATAGTAAGATTCACCTCACCCCACCCCTCGCATACACACAATAAAGAATGCTATAAATTCAGACAGTATTTGAGAAGACATTTCTCAAATTTCTACCCACGTACCAATACAACAGAATCAAGATGCCTTGGACTTCAACAAACTGGTGAGTAGGGTTGGGTGGGGTGGGGGTGCATATGTGCTCCTTCGAAAACACTGTTCAGTTTAATGTAATGGGTTTGATAGTAGAATTCTTGACGTCATATGTGTATTAACATAATGATTTGATAGTAGAATTCTTAACGTCATAGATGTATTAACGAAATGTTTTGATGGCAAAATTCTTGACGTCATAGGTGTATTAACGAAATGGATTTATAGCAAAATTTTTGACATCAGAATTATATTAACGTAATGGTTTGATAGTAACATTCTTGAGATCATAGATGTATTAATGTTATGGTTTGATAGAAAAATTCTTGACGTTACAGGTTTAGAAGACATGCATGCCCTCACCTCGGATGGACGAAGATATCAACTACGTGTAGATATGATTGCTGCTAATGGAACCTACTATTATGAAGTTTATGACGACTTCCATGTAGGACCTGCCAGAGACTTCCCACTACATATAGGAAAATTTAGTGGAACCGCTGGTAAGAACACTGCTTAGAATACAGGTTACCCCAAATAATCAAACGCCTTTACTCCTTTAAATTCAAACTCAAATTATTTAATGTAATTTTATTGGTCGAGAGCCTTTATACTTTGATAAATCCACTGAGCAATAATCTATGAACTATTTTCTTTGCGTAATTTTCTTAAATAAGTTATTTGGAATTATAAGAAATTAATGTCAGTTTTATGGATTTGACAAAGTGTAAACGCCGTGGAATTACAATACAACCTTTCTTAACACAGTTTGTTGTAACATAAATATGCATTAGCTTTAACAGAATTCATATTCATTAGTTATAATAGAATTAATATTCATTAGCTATAATAGAATTAATATTCATTAGTTATGATAGAATTCTATGGAATAAAATGTGTTCTTGATCCCTATAGGATAAGACGCTACAAATGTAGCCATTTTTGATTTAGAATTTCTATTTACAAACTTATGTCCACCAGTACTAGAACTTATGAGTACATACAACATACGTTTCCTGATAAAATAAGAAAATGTCCGTAAAATATTGTTGCGTGAAATGAGGTAACTTGACGGATTTACTAAACAAAGTTTGTCAGGATGACACCACCAGATTGTCGTTTGCAAATATTCAGTGAGGCTACCCAATCTGGAAAGTAGACTTCACAAAAACAAAACTAAACTCAACAGGAATTCCTTTAAAACAAAGACTGTTTTAAATTTTAACTTTTTATCTAAAACTATGCTTTACAAATGGTTACAATAAGCATGCAAAGATAATGAAAAGAAAACAAAACAAAATGACACATAAGAGAAATACAAG
The DNA here is from genome assembly GCA_964016985.1 of Anodontia alba. Classification (NCBI taxonomy): domain Eukaryota; kingdom Metazoa; phylum Mollusca; class Bivalvia; order Lucinida; family Lucinidae; genus Anodontia; species Anodontia alba. The sequence continues at coordinate 43,720,706 of OZ024838.1, read as the reverse complement.
TGGCTAACTTAACCAATGCCAGTCTTTGCCAGTAAACTAAACAGAAAGTCTGGGCAAAATTAAAATTTGGTACTAAGGGGTCTACGCTAAAAGTCACTAAAATTCAAACAACATGCAGGATTCAGAGCCAAACTAATGGTAAAAGGAAGGGGTGAAAAGTTAGAAAGATAGTCTGGAACTGTTTTGCTTTATTTATCTTGAACGCACTCCAGAGCACTTCGAATATTCAAGAACTCCCTATTTGTTTGAAGATCAATAAAAATTTAAAGAGAGAAAAAAAAGGCAAATTTAGGAAACTGTCTGATCATTCAGTAGACTCAAGCCAGGGTGCAACTGACATGCACTTTGGAGTGAAACAAACATTCACGCCTCATAATCCCAGTGAGAGGACTGAATGATCTGTAAATATCAAAGAATTTTCTACTTTTTCCGAAAGTCACAGAAAATTAAACTTCTGGGGGAAATGCTAAAAAATAGGGAAACAAAAAACAAAATGTCTAATTATTCAGTAAACTCAAGCCAGGGTGCAACCGACATGCACTTTGGAGTGAAACCAACATTCACGCCTCATAATCCCAGTGAGAAAACTGAATAATTGTGTTTCGTTATTCTCTCTTTTTCTTATTAATCAAAAATGGGATGCAGATAAACTGTGACCTGGAATGCAGCTCTGTCAAGAGAAATAAGAAATTTTCTGTCCTTAAATGCTTGATCTCTGACAAAATAAGATTTTACCCATGCTGAGGAAAGAGAAAGGAAAAATAAGAATAAAATTCTCAGCTGTTAATAATTTATAGCAAACTGACAAAACTGAAATTTCAAACATTCGTCTCTTACATTTTTGGGAATTGTTCAGTAAATTCATTCATGGAGTGCAACCAACATGCACTATGGAGTGAAACCAACATTCACGCCTCAGTCTCTGGCTGAACAAACTGAACAATTTTATAACCCCTCTAAAAGATGTGATGCTGATAGTTTCCTCAAGTAAAGGCTACAAATTTTGTGCAGCATCAATACTATATAAAATCCCCAAGCAATTGTTTTAGTATACCCCTTTATATACTTAACTAGAAATAAACAACAATAATAATAAAATCTGAGCTGTTCATGAACAGATTCTACAATATCAGAATATTTCACAACTGAATACTTAACACTTTAGCCTACTGTTCAGTAAATTCAAATCCGGGTGCAACCAACATGCACTTTGGAGTGAAACCAACATTCACGCCTCATATTCCGGCTGAACAAACTGAACAATATTTTATGTCTGTTCAAAATATCAGTCAACCTATATATTAACTCGACACAGTATGCACACAAGGCTTTCCATGAAACCAACATTCACAGTGCTTCACAACATTCACATGTCAAGTGAAACAACAAGCAGTGTCCATACATGCATGTACTTTTCAAATACTACAAAATAATTAAGTAAATATTTTCCCAAAATAATTCTAAGATATTTTCTAATGTATTTATACAAGAATTCAGCTCAGTATTAATTTTATAAAATTATTTAAAATTAATTTAGCTTATTAAATTCCAGAATAAGTAAATATCTTACTTTGATTCCAATTTCCAAAGCCAAAAATAAAAATTAATTAAAAATTATATCAGAATGAAGAGGTGTAGTTTTAGTGGTAACAGTTAGGAAGCTGGGAGCAGAATGGCAAAAACTGGCAATGAATCTGTATATAAAGAGCAGAAATTCCTAAGTAATCACATGACATTGGTCATTCTACAAATAAGGGAATTGCATAAGACTTTAGACCAGTCCATTTTTCAGAGGTGTGTTATCCTCACTGTCACTGACAAGTCTTGAAGTTAAAAACATTTACTTATATTAAAAATACTGAGAATAGTTCCCAATGGCTGGACTACGCAATTACCCAATCAAGTAAAAAGACATTTATTTCCTTCTGCATTAAATATTTACTGCTCTGAAACTCTGTGCAACCCTTTGTTTTTAATTAATATTGATCAGCCCACTAAATTTAAAACATTACCAACAGTCTATTAATAACATAGAAAATGAAATATTTATTAACTGTCTAGTAGAAAGACATTGCAAACCAGCACCATATTTGCATTTTACTATTTAAAAATTAAGTTTTCTACCTAGCTAACAATGCAGTAGCAGCTCATAAAATCAAATTTTCCCGTGCACTATTTTTTCCTTAAATCTGAGAAACCTGGAGATTCCTACACTTAGCTCATTAATATTCATAAGCTGTCTGTTAATTTTGGGATGTTGCCATTTTTTGGAATTATTTTGCTAAATATTTTGGAATTAAGGTATTAGCCTTTATAATTTCAGTTTGTATATTAATTGTTTCACTACATCTGAATCTGTTATAAAAGTTTTGCAACAGCCAGTTTCTTGAAAAACTTTATTTGTTCTCAAAGTTCCCAGATAGAAAGGAATCTGGGTCAATTTATAGCCTATAAATAGATTCTGCTAATGTAAAAACAAATCTTATAATTTGTCAAAAAACAGTATACACTGCTTGAAATCACTTAAAATAGATCTTTAATTTCCAATTTTCAATCATTTCAGCACTCAAACACTTATAAAAAAAATTCAGAAAATCAATATATTGATTTTGCTATCCTAAAGTCAAGGTCAGGTCAGTGCACATAATTGGTTCTAAAAATAGATACACAATTACTATACACTGAACCTTTGGAATGATGCTGGTATTACAGTGCACACAACTCTTTATCATTCAGGTCAATTTATGTACATGTACCTATAAATCCAAGATCATGAGAAAAATTGCACTTTAATCTGGGATTCCTGGATAAGAAAACCAGCTTGCATTCACATAGATACTTTTGTCACAAACTACTAATTCACTAATACTAAACGAATAATAAAACAGTACAACAGTCCTGAGCCTGCTAAAGTTTGATGTCCCCTGACAGTGACATTTTAGACACTTTTTTCAAACCTACAACAGGAAAACTAACTGCTAGGTCTTTATTGAATTATCTTTCTTTATAATCATCAATGTGGAAAAAAAAGAGTAAAATAATAATAATCATAAACAACAAAACAACCTAACAGGTTCGTGGCATAACGAATAATCGGTGACAGATAGACCACAAAATGATCACATTAAAATTCAGGTCCACAACAATATCTATAAATTGTTGCTTTCTAAGGTTGTTAAGATAATTTCCTTGAGACTCCAAAACGAGTTCGAATTATATATGGTAAACGAGCCATCGGTGTTTGAGTTATTGAGGTTTGACTGTATTTTGTGAGTTGCTGATGTATGAGGCGTGGCGAGAGAAAGCTTACTTTTTGATATGAGCGCCCATCGAAGCCTGAAATCAGCATGACATCACGAAAACATGCCTATATAATTTTGACCCCCTCAAACCCCACTTTTATATAGTAAAATCTGGGGTTTACAGGGGTATACATTTTTTTTCTTATTTCTGCTCAAAAACATAGATTGTGTGTACTCGTTAGAACCGCCTCGACGAGGCGGTTCTAACGAGTACCCACAATTTATGTTTTGAGCAGAACGATGAAAAATATCAAAGCTTTTTATCTGAAAATTCTCAATTTTTGGGGGTGAAATTTTCTATATATTTGAATAGGCATGTTTTCGTAATGAATGAACGTTGCCTCTTTGAGTATCCAAAATGCGCTCAGTGAAGATTCTGATCAGACTGAGCGAATGCGCAGGCTGATCCGAATCTTCGTTGGGCGCACATGTCCGGAAAAACGCTTTCTGTCTGACGTAACTGCTCTTATATTACATTTAAGTCTCGTTATCTCAAACACCGATAACACAAACTCATACTTAAATCAAACTAAATGAAACACAATAATGGTTTAACTTGCGTTGTTCTTTACAGTTTAACTCCATTTGTCGCAAACTACTGTCATCTCAAACCATACATCCTAGTCCCTTGGAGTTCGAGTTAATGAGAGTCGATTGTATTTCTAACATGCTTCAGACGTCGTGTAACCTGTGACCAGTATTTTATTTATTTCAGGAGACTCTCTCTCGGGTCATAACGGGTTCGGTTTCACAACACACGATCATGACGTGGACACCAATAAAATCGATTGTGCCGATTATCTTGGCGGTGGTTGGTGGTTCCATGATTGTTATGATTCCTGTTTGACATGTCCATACATTAGCGGAGCCACACCGGGAACCCAGGAATGCTCCTCAATGTCTTGGAATTCTGTGAGATATTGTGAGCCACTTAGTTTGGCTAGGATGATGGTACGACCGATGTGAAAAGACCGCTTCAAAAAAAGACCAATTTGAAATGCCTCTTACCTCAAATTCTGTACGCAACCGAAGCGGACCCACACCCTTCCCGGGAGGCACGTTACGTTCATACAACGTTGCATTAACATCGATCCAACGTCAGACTCATGGCGTTTATACAACATTTTATATACGTCGATAGGTCCATACAATGTCGCATTAAAGTTGATGAAACTTACGTTGTAAAAAACGGCATGTGTCTTTATTTGCATCGACGTTAATGCAACAACGTACAAACGTCATACATTGCATAGACGTATATGCGATGTTGTACTAACGTCATTTTGTTTGTGTTGAGGTTTTACGGCCCAGTCAACACAATGGGGTCATGTCGAGCGCGGTCAGTTTACCTAACCACACGTTTACTGGGCAGGCTTAGTCCTCTAAGCGGTTAACCAGTATTGTGCACATTCTTTCGCCAGAAACTGACAACTGCCCTTCTTGAATCAGCGGAAGGGAGAGAATGACCGTAGAAAATATTTCATGATCAATCTCCACGAAAGAATGTTGCCGACTTCGGCGGGGGTTGAACCCGCGACCTCCTGGTCTCCAGTCGGACGGCGCATCCAACTAACGTCATACATTGCAGCGATATATATGTGACGTTGTATAAACGGCATGTGTCTGACGTTGCATCAACATTAATTGGACGTACTGTCCTTTCGACATCACTCGGAAAGACGTTTTTTGCTTGGCGTTTTATTTTAAATGAAAATATTTTGTTCTGAATGACCATATCTTATCAGAAACTATTTGTCTTTTCTATTTCTGCGTTTTGTTCTCAAAAATGTACCATACAATTAAATTTACGAGCAAAAATAGGTCCGACCTAGGCAATTTTTATAGTAAAGCGATTTTTTGGATTTTTTGGTCTAAGAAAATATTTTTTATTTTTCTTTGCTGTATTTAATTAATTGATGTTTCACAACAATATTGTGAAAATTTCAGAAAAAATGGACAAGCGGAACTTGTTGAAAATCTGCCTCCAAGTTACCTACCCTACAGATTTCTGCATAATTTGCATCCATTTTTTTCTATGGGAAAAAGTGAAACCATTTGATTTTTCAAAAACCAATGACTAGAATAAACTTTTTTGTGCATAGGTAGATACGACAAATGGTTTTGCATTAAATCAGGACAAAAGTTTGCAAATTTACTTCTTCTGTGTAAAGCGCCAGGCAAAAACCGACTTTCCAAAAGATGCTGAAAGTACAGTAGTTTAAATATAACACGTCGTATCGACGTTAACGCGAAGTTGTATAAACGTCACGTGTAATCGACGTTAAAGCCACATTGTATATACATCACACGTTGCATCGACGTATACTATGCGTTGTATAAATGTCATTTGACTGACGTTGTATCGACGTATAAGTGACACTGGATTAACATCTTGTGTCTGGCATTACATCGACGTTAATACGACATTGTATAAACGCCACACGTTGAATCGACGTTTATGTAATTTGTATAAACGTCATGTGTTGCATCGCTGTATATGTAGTTTTGTAGAAACGCCATGTGTCTTACGTTGCATCGACGTGAATGTGACGTTTTATAAACGTCATGTGTCTTACGTTTTATGGATCTTAATGTGCCATTGTATAAATGTCACATGTAGAGTCGACATAAATGCGACGTTGTATAAATGTCACACGTTGCATCGATTTTAATACGACGTTTTATAAACGCCATACGCCTGCTTTGCTATCACGTTTAAAACCTCAGAAATTTCAAATAAATTTGGAATTTTAGCGTCAGTTTGAGAAACATGCTTATTGATATAATTTTATAACGCTTAGAATGCTAGGAAAACAAATTAAGAAGACATTTTTAAATATTTTCCTCATTTTTCCCATAAAATAGCTTGTGACCTTTCATGCAAATTGTCTCCTTAGGACATAATTTTCATAAGATATCAAACCTTTTTTTTTTTTTGGTAGGGGTGGCGGTAGGTATGGGTGGGGTGAAAATATGGAAAACATCGTCAGTTTATCGTCTGTTGGATAAGCCTAGAGAGTAGTAAAGGTTAAACCAGATTTTCATTCTCGAGATAATTTCAAATTAGAATTTTGGCATCACATTACGAAAACCCGCCTATTCAAATATATAGAAAATTTCACCTCCAAAAACTGAAAATTTTCAGATAAAAAACTCATATTTTTCATATTTCTGCTCAAAACATAGATTGTGGGTACTCGTTAGAACCGCCTCGGCGAGGCGGTTCTAACGAGTACCCACAATCTATGTTTTGAACAGATATAAGAAAAATATTGTATACCCCCGTAAACCCCAGTTTTTCTATATAAAAGAGGGGTTAAAGGCGGTCAAAATTATATAGGCGTGTTTTCATCATGGCATGAGAAAAATGCCATATAATGTGCAAACAGGGAAAGCATTCTACTAAGGCCCCACTTCCTATGTTGATATATAGAGAGAAAATGAATCACTGGGTAGATAAGAGTTTTCGCCATTTAAGGCAAGGGAGACAATTTTTGTGACTGTTTAGTTACTTTCCAGCATAACAATTCTCTTCTTATAATAATAATAATAATAATAATAATAATGTCTTTATTTTACGAGGATAACATATTTAGCAAACAGTGTACTAATCTAATATATGGTCCTCTTTAAAAACTTCTAACAATATATACATATTATACACATTTACATTGTAAAATCGGCCGACAAGTTCTTAAAAGGGGTCTGCTCTGAAAGAAAGAAATGTGCTCCCATGATGATCGAATTTTTTCTTATAAGATTAGACGTCATTTTAGAAGGGAAGAAGATCAAATTCTGACAGAGTTACCGCCCCTGAAAATATATGAATTCGCCTTAAACGGTATCTAACGATTCCGGACCACTGGCTGGTCAGAGTTTAGGCTATCAGCATATGATTCAGTGATCATATTTCTACAGATATGGCTCAAACACTTTATTTGGGCCATGCTGTGTCTTTGGGCATATGCAGAAAACGAAGACCCAGATCGCATCCGCGCAGTCTGATTAAGGTCTTCAATGTCTGCTAACAGAATCATTTAACATTATAGAATATATCAGTGGAGATGAATGCCCGGATGAGACTTTGCGCATGCGCGGGATGAATCTGAAACTTGACATTTTGCATTTTGTTCGAAAACACCTTGCACGCGTATCTTTTTAAGTGATGCTTCTTTCTGTTTGGGTGTTTCGTGTGGGTTATTATTATTTAAAGGATAAAAGAAATTGAAAATGTATTCTTAGAATTCTTGAATATGCATGTAATTCCTTTCTTTATTGTCAATTAAACATGTAAATTTTTGAATGAACCTAGTTCAGAAATGAATGCAGTCAAACCAATGCCGAGCAAGGTACTTAAGGGAAAGCCAAAGAGTGATTGCTTGAGACACGTAAATTTACACTTATTTGCCTTTTAAGGGATTCCAAAATATGGCCTCTAAATAGAGGTGATTTCTGAATACAGGTGACCTTTTAAAACAGGTTTGACTAAATTATTAATTCTTCGCTGGGCATACAGACATTCTTGTAGGAAATGCCGTTCCCCGACTCATGTAGATTTACAACTATTCGATCACGTGACCCTCAATACAAGATCAAACAACATCTGTATAATATATAGTCGACTCTCGTTATCTCGAATTCCAAGGAACTCTCTGAAATACTTCGAGATATCCGCACCTCGGCATATCAGATTTGCAGAATTAAGGAAAAATAAATCGAACAACCGCATTTAACAAATGTATATGTAATTTGACTCCCGAAGTTAGAGATATATTGAAAATATTGTGGAAAAGGGGAGAAATTGCTCCTTAGGAGCAATTTCTCCTCTTTTCCACAATATTTTGTTACCTGTTATTAGATTTTCATGTTTAAGAAAGGACCAGATTTTCACTTCGAGATAGGCGAGATCGAGATAACGAGAGTCAACTGTACACAGAAACAAACAATAATTCAATATAGCATCTAAAATAATAATTGTCCATAAATCAGATCAATCAAATCTCTGTTTGAGTAACAAAAGGACAGCGCATAGCCCGCATCGGACCGACAAGACAAGCACCATGCACCGAGTTCAGGGGTGCGTTCAAATGTGCGTTACTTGCGAGTGTTATGTCTTGGATCCCTGCTCCTGTTGGACATCGTCATAAGGTAAAGAAATCCAGGACAAACCATTCGCTTTGAATTGCTGAACGCAACCCAGGTATAGGCAAGTGGCGAAAACCCTCTACCCGGACCCGAAAGGATGAGGTAAAAACCCGTTAGCCGATGTGGTCTTTGAGCAGCATGTCGTTGAAGAAGTCCTTTCCTTTGGCAGCTACCAACTGAATAAAACGTAGAAAATATATTTAAAAAAAGATCAAAAAATAAAACTTGTTTTATGATTTAACTAATCGCTCGTATTCGACCATTACCAGCAAGGACAATGAAAAAGATGGAAAATGGAAGCTACATGTATACAGAAATGCATATAAATAAATAAAAAATAGACAATTAATGAATAAAATTTAATTAATTAATTAATCCTTACATTTAAAGAAACAATAATATCAATTAATTAGTTAATTAATACATGTCAACGAACGAATGAATGAATGAATGAATGAATGAATTAATTAATGAATTAATGTATCAATTAACTGAGTCAAGTAATTATTTGATTTATTATTATAGCTAACTAGACTTTATTTTTCTACAAAAAACATAGATGATTCCCACTCTTTTGGGTGTCGTATTGTCCATTCAGCGAACATTTATATCAACTAATGGGATTCCAAGGGAAATAACTCAAAAATATAAATGCAAGAGTTATTGTTCTTGCGCTCTGCACGTCGTCTAATGTTGGATGATATTCATAAAGTTTCATGAAGATATCTTGAACAGTTTTTGAGTTAAAGAGCGGACACGGTTTTGTGATGGACAAAAGTCCAAAGGAAATAATTCAAAAAGTGTAAATGCAAGAGTTATGGTTCTTGCACTCTGCACATTGTCTAATGCTGATTGATATTTATATGAAGTTTCGTAAGATAGCTTGAACAGTTTTCAATTTATAAAACAGACACGATTTTGTGACAGAGTCCAAGTAAATAACTCTAAAACTATACATGCAAGAGTTATTGTTCTTGCGCTTTGCAGGTCGTCTAATGTTGATTGATATTTATATGAAGTTTCGTAAATATAGCTTGAACGGTTTTCAAATTATAGAGCGGACACCATTATGTGACGGTTAAAGTTTCAAGAAAAACAACTCAAAATGTATAAATGCAAGAGTTATGGTTGATGTTGATTAATCTTTATATGAAGTTTCGTGAAGATAGCTTGAACAGTTTTCAAGTTTTAGAGTGGAGAGGACTTTAAGAGGACAAAATTCCAAGGAAAATAACTCAGTATAACTGCAAGATTTATAATTGTTGCGTTCTGCACGTCGCCTAATGTTGATTAATATTTATACGACGTTTCATGAAGATAACTTGAGCGGTTTTCCAGTTATAGAGGGGACATGATTTTGTGATGGACAAAGTTCCAAGGGAAAAAACTGAAAAAGTACAATGCAAGTTATGGTTCTTGTGCTCTGCACGCAGTCTAATGTTGGTTGATATTCATATGAAGTTTCGTGAAGATAGCTTGAACAGTTTTCAATTTATAGAGCGGACACGATTTTGTGACTGATAAAGTGCCAAGGGAAATAACTCAAAAAGTATAATTGCAAGAGTTATGATTGTTGCACTCTGCACGTTGTCTGATGTTGATTGACATCATAAATTGTCTTATTTGTATATAGGTCTTAACTTAGTTTGACTAAAGCATTAGTTTGAGTTATCAGTGTTTGAAATAGTGAGAGTTAACTTTATATTAGTCTTAACATCCACACCGTCTGGTAAGTTCCTTTTTTTTTGTCAACAGTTTGTTTGTGTTGAGGTTTTACGGCCCAGTCAATCCAACTGGGTCATGTCGAGCGTGGTCAGTTTACCTAATCACGCTTTTACTGGGAAGGCTTAGTAAATGGTATTCAAGTAATAGAGTGGACGCAAAATCAATTTCAAAAACAAAACAAAGGGAGATAACTCGAAATGTAAGAAAGTCAGAGTTGTCATTCTTGTACGCGACGCATCGTCTTGTCCTGGTCTACATGTCTACCAAGTATCATAAATATTTCGAAGGGTATTCAATTTGTAGAGCGGACACGATATCAATGCATAATCAATGTCAAATAAAACAAAGGGAGATAACTCCAAAAGTAAGAAAGCCAGAGTTGTCATTCTTGTACGCAACACGTTGTCTCGTCCTGTTCCACATTTCTACCAAGTACCATCAAAATATTCTAAAGGGTATTCGAGTTAAAGAGCGGACACGAAATCTATTTTCAAACAAAACAAGGGAAATAACTTCAAAAGTAAGAAAACCAGAGTTATCATTCTTGTACATGACACGTCGTCTTGTCCTGTCCTACATTTCTACCAAGTATCATCAAAGTATTCCCTAGGGTATTCAAGTTACGGAGGGGACAAGAAGTTTTACGCCAACGCTGACTCCTACGCCAACGCCGACGCCAACGGAATCAGTCCCAAAAACAATATGTTCCCCACCTTTCGGTAGTGGGAAGGGAGTTGGGTGGGGCGAGGGGCATAAAAAATCATTTGTTTGCCACCTGCTGAATTTGCCCAAACACTGAGCTTCGTTCAGAAGGCTAAGTGATCGCGAATGTTTTGCCCTGTATCCCTGTGCACAATGACGAGCACCAATAAGAGCAGGGATCCAGGGCAAAACATTTTTTTTTATGCGCAACTCAGCTAAGCATGAAATTTTCTCTGCTACTAAATGCCAACAACAGTTGGCATTTTCAGATTTTTTAGCAGAGAAATTTTCATCTCAGCTATGTCTAGCAAGAAAGAATTTGCAACTGATAATAATTTGAGATGTATTAGCAGGACAAATTTCTCTCTCAAATGGGTTGAGCATGAAAAAAAAAAATGATAACCTCGGGGCCAGACTTATGGACTGCAAGCTTACCTATATGACCGATGCAGTTAGATTTTGGCGGTTGGATAAATTTGGTAGATTTTCCGTCATTTTGCAAGGGAAACAACTTTGGTGACCTCGTACTCCACCCCCACCATAGAACCCCTTCTAAAATGGGTCTACTTTTAAAGACAAGAAAGAAAATAAAAATGCAATGCTTACCCCCTTTTCCACATACTCTAAAAGGAAAGAATTTGCCCCCTTTCTGAAAAAAGGTCTACTCTTGAAGCAAATAATTTGTTTCCAAAAAAAAGGTCTCCTCTAAAAGGAAAGAATTTGCTCCCATAGGGAGCAAATTAATTCCTTTTAAAGTAGACCCATTTTCAGGAGGAAAGTAAACTAATTTGACAGTTGCCTTCCCTGAAAAGAGCATCGGTTACCCATAAGAACATTTTGTTTCTAGACGATAGAAAGACGGTATTCGGAGCGTTCGTTTGCATCTTCTGAAATCGGAACTGCCGTTTGTCGATTCATGCTTGTTTTACATTCGGAAGGCCTTCTGTGTCTTCCTTACATCTAGAAGGAGGCTCAGAAGACATGAACATCACGTGATTCACCATGACGAGCGCGTTTCGAATGAAGAACTGATTTTATTCTGAGCAGTATTATTCTAGCGATCAATCACCACATTTGGTATTCATTGTTGGAAATCGATTAAGGCTAACAGGCAATGCCACAACTACGAATTGCGACCTTCCAAAGGCCCCAAAAGAAGACGAGACGTGGGACGAATAATGACAAAAACAACACCAGATATAAAACCACCGATGCATACAAAAAGAATTGCAACAGAGGACCCGCCTTGAAACGTCGTAAGAAACCTAAAGGAAGTGGTAGGGGTTTAATCCAGTTTAACTCACGCAAAATCTCGCCTTTGTTTGAAATTTGGAAGTTTTCATAATATTAATTTCTGATGCGTTAATTTTGGAATTCACCGTGCGCTAGATTTATACGTCAATTTACCACCTGCCAAGTCGTTTCAATCACATGACCGAGATCTTCTGTCACGTGACCGAGATCTTATGACAACAGGGCTTCCTCCTCTGGAGGGCATAAATTGCAGCGACCAATAAACTTATGTAGACAGCGCCATACGAAAACGTGTCTTCGGGCATATGCGGACAGCGAAGGCCACGATCAGACTGCGCATGTCTTCGGGCATATGCGGACAGCGAAGGCCACGATCAGACTGCGCATCTGCGCAGTCTGATCGTGGCCTTCGCTGTCCGCTTACAGAATCATAATACTACAGAAAGTATGAATGGAGAGTCAGGGTCCGATGATATCGGAGGCACCTTTTCGCTTGACACGGCCTATGTTATGTACTCATTTGGTAAAGTTCGATGGAGGACCAATCACGTCCCAGACCGCGCTAACATTATTGATCAGATCATCAACAAACGGTTGAAATCTTGTATCTTCTTTTTCACGTTTTCCACGCTGTAATCGCTGAAAAATCAGGCCTTCAAATGGTAGTCGGTAGTGAAACACGAGAGCGGTCTTCTCGCTAACAAGATGTTTTTTCATCACCAAGTCTGATATTCTGTTCTCAAGAACATAATGTAACCAAAGAATTCTCGAGCACCTTGGGTGCGCGATATATTTTGTTTTCCATTTTTCTCCGAACACATAATCCTTTCTCTTTCTGTACAGGACTGTCTTTAGGTGATATTTTGTCGCTATCTCTTTGTTAGGAAACTGTTCTCTGGTTTGGTTCTGATTCAATGGGATTAACGAGTTTCTAATAAGATATTGGCATGCTGCAGTCGGAAACTTGGACAATAATTGGTTGAAATTGGTCGAACCGTTCAAAGGGACTATGAATTCATCAAGGTCGACGTTAATTATGAATTTAGTGCTCCAAAACACTCTGTAGAGAAAGTCATTAAGCATTGCAAACTGGCCAACCGCATGAAGCTCATTGTATTTCACTAAGTTATAGTAATGTTTCTTTGGTATCACGTGTTCAGGCACGTGCCACTGGACAACGTCCATCAGTCCTGCATTCTCGTAATATCTCAAGACTTTGTCTGTCAAAGGGTCCGATGTGAAATTGTATATAACAAAATGGTCCACTCCCATTATTCTGTAATACTCGACCCACTCAACAATGTCGAAAGCTGCGGTCTTCTTGAAATGAATTGGTCTGAGACAGATCGTAAATGTCCTGTTTAGGCTGGGACTCACTTTTATCTTAAGTAAATTCGGTGTTTTATTTGCGCTGGTACCTTTAGAACGTATTGTCAGTGCCACGGCATTCTTTGCAGGAATAGGGCAAGTAAATATCGCATTTTTATACCTGAAATAATAAAATTAAACACACTGTAAAAAGATCCCATAGATTCTACGGTAAATACTGGCAAATGGCTGCCAGTACATGTACCGTAGATTTACAACAATAATTACGCATGATTGGGCAAGGTAGGTAACATAGCTAACGTACCGTATCTCAAGTTAAGCTTATACATGGAAAGTTTAATTGTTACTTTCATCCTGAAGTGAAAACGACAAACGATAGCCAGTGGTTGTATTTGCAGTTTAAGAGAGTCAAGTCCGGAAATGCCTTATCTGTAACAGTTAGCAGCGTCGTTTAGTAGTCAATTGGTCAGAACGGTCCTTCTTAAGTGGCGTCTATACTCGGATGACGTTGACGTCTGACTCACCATCGCGTGATGACTGATGTCATTTCTAAAATAAACGATAAGGTCGATTCTACAAAATAAACCGATGATGTCAAGCCGCCGCGCATGCGCAGTCTGGCGTTAAAGAGCCCCTCTACCATTAGCTGAAATGTCCAGTTTTTTTTTTTTGGGCCAGTTGGCTAGTTTCTGCCAATAAGGCCTCATGAGTGATCCTTTCATGAATTTTCAAAAATCCCGGAATAGGCTCAAAGATCACAATTGACCGGTAAATATAAACTACAGTGAAACCTCGTTACAACGACAGCATTTGTTCCCAAAGACGTTGCCATTAAAATGAATTTGCTGTTGTACAGAATACTTACTTAATGAGCAGAATGATATATAAGGAAGGTATTGTTTTCTTCTTATTTCTTCACATAAAATATGTTTGGATATTTGTTTGAATCGCCTCAATGATGCGATTCTAACAAATATCCAAAACATATGCTATTTGTCGTTTTAATGCAATATTCTTGCATTATTTCTCATTAACTGTCACCTTTTCAGCGAAGGTTTCGTTGCATTCAAAGTGTCATTATAACGAATTTTGCTGTTGTATCGAGTTTGAGTATAAAAGGGGTTGACTGTACACTATAGTGAAGTACAGGGAGACGAATTACGGCCTCTATACGTCACCAACACAAGCTGCATTACAGAGAAATAGATTCTTAAAGGAATGACCTTTCTGTGACTGCGCAGTGAGCGAGCCCCATTACGAAAACACGCCTATTCAAATATATTAAAAATTTTACAACCAAAAAAGGTAAATTTTCAGATAAGAAAATCTGATATTTTTCATATTTCTGCTCTTAAGCAGCCTCTGCGAGGCGGTTCTAACGAGTACCCACAATCTCTTTTTTAACAAAATAAGAAAAATAATGTTTACCACTGTAAACCCCAGTTTTATTATATCAAAGTGGGGTTTAAGGGGATCAAAATTATATTGGCGTGTTCTCGTGATGCACAAAATTGAAAACAACATTTGACTGAACGTACCTTTCTACTACATGTATCGGTAGTATCTTTATGCTAACTTTTGTTTCATTCGAAATGACACGCATATTGGAATCCCAAAATAAGCAAAACAACTCAATTTTTGGATTCCTGCTTATCGATAAACCAATAGCAAAGACCAAATCTTCCCGTGGTCCATCTATGTAGGCATTGTAAACAAGGTATTTTCCATCCTTGGTAATATTCTGGAAAACATCCTCCTTTAACTCAAGTTTCTGGTCGAACATAAGTTCCTGAATAGACTGCTGGTCAAATACGCTGTCCTGAACAGTTTGCTGTTTGCTGTGTGTAGTCCGTTTGTTCTGAGAAGTTGTAGTCAGTGATTCCACAACGTATTGAAACTGTTTCAAAGTTTGTACGCTTTGAATCGTCTTTTGTTTTCCTTGTTTCCTGGTATACATTAACTCCGAAGTGGTCTCGAATGCAACCCGTTTGTCCTCATTGCCCTGAAACTGCACGCGCAAGATTGGTTCGTCTTGATTGTTCTGTCGTGAGACGACGATAATTAGAAGCAGACCACATACAAAAATAACTGTACTATTTATTAACCAGTTCTTTCGTTTCGAACAAATTTTCTTGATTTTTCGCGAGCAGACGTTTCTTATAAACATTTTGGGCAAATTATTTGGCCCAGTAAACTGCGAAACTTACATGTACTATTTTCACATTTGTTTCAGTAGTCAACAAGGCTTCAGTAGTCAAATTACAAACTCGTTTCAGAAGTCAATCTTGCTTAAAACATTCTCGCTTACGCATTTCTTTCAGAAGTCAAAAGTGCCTATATATTTGCTAGAACGGTTCAATTTACACATTTGTTTCAAAAGTCAAAAGTGCCTGCATATTTGTTTTAACAGTCCAGCTTATACAGTTGTTTCCGAATACAAATCTAAGTAAATATCGATATATGAATATCTAAAATCAGAAGCCGGAACCCAGTAGTTATACGACGTTTTATAAACGCTGTTTTCCGGGTGGACAGCGCCTATGTTTCAGCAGTCTGGGTTCCGATGAGCACCATAACCTCAACTGTCCCTTTAAGTGTTTGCTAAACTTTGTGGCGTGATCAACATCGCGTTGGATTCATATTTGATGCAAATAGGGCCCTTACACCATACATAAACGCGAATGCCCAGATCAGCATGCCCACCCGTGCATTCTGATCAGGGCCTTCTGTGTCCGTCTAAATATTCTGTGTAGATCGATTGTGCGCGAGCAACAAAGCGCCTGATCAGACTGCGCATGCGCTGTCAGATCAAGTCCTTCGTTGGTCGATGATAAGCCTTTTACCCTGCGCATCATTTCAACCAGCTGATTTAAGATATCTATATCGAGGTATTTATTTCATAAAAAATGGTAACATTTGTTGTTGAAGCCTTTGTCTGACCATGGAAAATAGGCCTTCAATCACAAGCTAATGGTGAATCAAGTCACGGCAAGAAAAGTTACAAATATAGATATTACTAGGGGTGGGGTGAGGGAGGGGCTGGACATGGGAATTCATATCTGCTGGTTTCGCCTTCGCTTGATGCATGTTTTAGTAATCGTCTGACCGGGCTTCACAACACTGTCGATAATGTGTCTGATTGCAGAGCCAAGGATCGCAAGTTCGAATATCAACTTGGCCACATAAATTTCGTGGGGATTGATAATGAAAGCATTTCTGCCGTTTGAGTATATTAATCACTGGGAGTTGCTCAGAAGAGTCCGCGTGGTTGGCACAGGAGCCTATTTGATCGGATAAGAATATGACCGAAAAAAAAATAAAAAAATGGGAAAACAGAAAGTGATGAAATTTGACTGATTTTGAAGAATAATTTTACTATTAGACCTAAAATGCAGATTTGATTGTGTTGGGGTTTAACGACACGTCAACCCTTGTGGGTCATTTTGTGTCGTCTCCCAAAAAAGGGAGAAGAGAGATAGAAGAGACAGTAGAGGAGATAAAAGAGAGGGACAGAGAAGAAAAAGGAAAATGAAAGAAAGTGGTGATACAGAAAAAATAACATTCTCCCTTTATCCTTAACTGCAGCAAGGACAACAGGCCTTGCCCAACTGTAATCCAATATCAGCGGAGCGCCCCGGGTGACGTAAGATACACGACACCTTCGCCCAAGCGGCAAAGGAAGGTTTGTGACAATGTACATTCCCTCCCCTATAGGACAACCTAGATTTAAAGGATGGTTGTTGTTTCTGGAGGTCATTTGGCGCTCTCAAATATGTCTATCCAATGAAAACGTTAATATACCCGATCCGAAGATTAAAGGTTCATCACGAAAACATGTCTTTGTAATTTTGACCCCCTCAAACCCAACTTTTATATATTTAAACAAGAAAAACGCCTAACGGCATTATGGACGGGTTTTTAAATAACAAAGAAAGTGACAGTTGTTTTCCTTGTTTGTGAAATACCTACTGGTCCTCCTCTTCATCCCTACCAACTATGAAAGCAATCCACTGAAGAATAAAGGTAACATATAACTTTGAAAAAAAAAAAGATTAACATCGAACGACGCCCGCCCGCCTGGACGTCACCATTTTATAGAACGGACTTTTTAAAGACATTACGAAAACAAGCCTATTCAAATATACTGAAAATTTTACCACCAAAAAATGAAAATTTTTAGATAAAAATTCTAATATTTTTTCAAATTTCTGCTCAAAAACATTGATTGTGGGTACTCGTTAGAACCACCTCGCCGAGGCGGTTCTAACGAGTACCCACAATCAATGTTTTGAGCAGAAATAAGAAAATTAATGTATACCCCTGTAAACCCCAGTTTTGCTATATAAAAGTGGGGTTGAAGGGGGTCAACATAATATAGGCATGTTTTCGTGATGCCCGTCCAAAAATGGGATTTGCATGGGCATTCATTATTTTTCTTATTTCTGCTGACAAAGTAGTTTTTGGACCCGTTAGAGGCGGTTCTAACGAATACTCACAATCTCTGTTTCGAGGAAAAACCAACAAAAAGATCACATTTTTTTTCATCGAAACTTATCGTTTTTGCAGCTAAAAAAAAGTTATATTGAATGGGCGTGTTTTCGTAATGAAAATGCGAGAGTCGATACTACAGTTGACTCTCGTTATCTCGACCTCGCTTATCTCGAATAACCGCTTATCTCGAAGTGAAAATCTGGTCCCTGTCTAAACAAGAAAATCTAACAACAGGTAAAAAAAAGAGCAATTTCTCCTTTTTTCAACAATATTTTCGTAATATCTCTCACTTCAAGAGTCCAATTACACATATATCTTTTAAATGTTATTGTTCGAATTATTTTTTTCTAAATTCTGCAAATCTGATATGTCGAGGTAGCGATATCTCGAAGTATTTCAGAGAGTCCCATGGAATTCGAGATAACGAGAGTCGACTGTATGTTACTGACATGTTATTGACAGATAGGCTGCAGAGGGCCTTGGGATGAGACGCCCTAAATTTTCCAATGCACCTTGGTAGCTTTCAAGGCGGCATGCATAAGCCGTTTGCAGGGTTTTTGTTTTAAACTCGAAGCCTAGTCATGACAGTTCCGTAATGTTGTTGTTTTGTTTTGTTTGTTTGTTTGTTGTTGTTGTTGTTGTTGTCGTCGTCGTCTTCTTTGTTTTTTTGTTTGTTTTTTTTCTGTTTTTTTTTTTTTTTTTTTTTTTTGTTTGTGTGTGTGTTTGTGTGTGTGTGTGTGTGTGTGTGTGTGTGTGTGTGTGTGTGTGTGTGTGTGTGTGTGTGTGTGTGTGTGTGTGTGATTTATGTTTTTGTTTATTTGGTTTTGTAGTTTTTCTTCGTTTTCTTTTCTGGAGTAGGCAAGATCTCAAAAGGACGTGTTCAATGTGAAATCATGCGTGAAGCGACATATGTTGTTTCTGTTCATCTCTGGTTAGACGATACCATTCCATATGTCTGTGATCTGATGTGTCAATAAGTCAAGCATAAATAAAAGACACTGAGCTGGACGATGTACGAGTATTCATCAGCTGTGCAGCCTGAAAAAGCCCTTCCGCCGCCTGAGTACATTCAGCAGACGACAATGTTTTTTTTTTTTCTTTCGTTTCGGAAAATATTTCATCGTGTTCATGCAAATCCTTAGTAGACAATTTGCATGAAATGCCAAAGCATATTTTCTAGGAAAAACCTAAAAAAAAAACACCAAAAACATCTGAATGTCGTCTGCAGAAAGGTTTACACAGCATACTTGGTGTTTAAACAAGCAGATGATTCACATGAAATGTCAAGACTTGTTTTCTCCGAAAAATAAAAACAAAGCAAAACAAAAAATGAAAAATTGTCGTCTGCTGCAGTTGTGATTGACGCTTTAAGGATTAACATATTGACAATTTAAAAATAATAAAATACCATATTTATCCGAAAACATTCGCACGCTTAAAAACTCTATTTTGTTCAAAACAGAGATTTTATTATCCAAAAAAGTTTGATGAATAGAGGATATTTACTCTTTTGCTGTGAATACCATAAATATTGTCATCGAGTGTAATGAAAACATAAATATTTTCACGAGTGCAAAGTACGAGTGAAAATTTGAATTGTTTTCATTACACGAGATGATAATTCTTTATGGTATTCACTGAAAAAGAGTAAATTTTTTTTATCTTATTGTTTATACGCCAATGTGCGTTTCTGACGTCATAACTAACGTCACTAAACAAAACATGACGTCGACGTTCAGTGCTTAACATTAGGAACGCTGGAGAGAAAAACAAAAAGTTTCGGAAATCAGAATAATCTTAATACGAAAATGTTCCTTATAATCGAACTAAGTAACTGCATACCAACACTTGATAGTTTAGTTCAGAAACAAGGCAGTTAGAGGTGTTCCAAAATCTGAAGTGGAGGTTACATCCAGTTCTGAAACAATTATGAAAACCGAAGTCGTCCAAAGCGAGGAGTGAAAATATAAATCATATCAGTCACTAGTGAAATGATACGATATCATGTCACTAATGATTGATACCGCTTTTCTTCAGATATCAGATATACACTGAATTTAGCGCTAACGATAAAATAAATTCAATTTGATATATGACACTAATACGATCATCAATGTGGCACCTGACGACCTGTAAAAATTTCAGTTAGTCTCTCATTTTTTAACTGGATCAGAAATGAAATAATTTTTTTATCGTATCTCTGAATTAATGTTGGCAGCAGGTACGTTAAAAAAAATACCTCATTTCAAGAAAATGAACTAACTGAATTTTTACAGGGTGTCAGATGCCACATTTTATGATCAATCTTATATCGATTTATTAAACTTTTCTTGGATTAAAAAAATATTTTTTTTTTGTCTATTTTTAAGGAGTAACACAGTCGTTTTGACGTCGCTGCCCTGACGTTAAAAGTTGTTGCGATGCATTATTTGCTCTGCAAACAGAAAACGACCTTATGACATACGTCAACTTGAATCATCCTGCGCATGCGCGCTTCGCTTTTTGCTAGTAGAATCGCTAAACCCCATAAAATTTGTACAACAGACTGGCTTCTATTTTAGCAGCAACGTCAAAAACCGCACCTTCGGATATAAGCGCCCAGTGATGATCATGATCAGACTGCGCTCTCGCACAGTCTAATGAGAATCTTTACTGGGCGCGTTTTGGCTAGCCAAGGATGCAAAGTTTCTGCACAAGGACAATGAAGCCTCTGACCACACTGTGCGGTTGCTATAGACAGGTATATCAAGAGATTTATTTTTTCTTACATTAAGAAAACACGCCTATTCAAATATACTCAACAAAATAATTTAAGGGTCACTTAGTGCACTTTTCCATATATGCAAACTTTGACCGAGTCTGTGGGTAAAAGCACAGAAGATCTTGAAATATCGTTGATTGTTTCTTAAATTGGAACCCGAAAAGGAGTGTTTTCAACAACACAGTTTGAAAAGAAAATTTTCATTTTAAAATTCGTAAAAATGCTACTATTTACCTAATAATGGAAAACTGACATTTGAACATGATAAGTAATGTCTTGACTTCAAACTGCGAATAAATCACATAGAAAGCTTTAATTTCAATCAAGAAACTCTTATTTTCCTACAGGTACCGTCTATAGATTATTCACGAAGTATGGGGAATCATCGAGACAATTTAAGCCCCTTAAAGGGTTGACCTTTTTTTTCTGGCCATATCTGGTTGCCTTTATCCCTAAAAAGTGGAATTAGCAAGATTGTGTTTGGGGTAAACATTGTTTTGACTAAAAATAGAAAATTTAAGATATTTTGAAAAAAACATCATTTTAGGTTAAAAAGTCATTTTTCTGAAATTCCCATTTTTCTCAGAATCCATCACAGAACATACCTATATAATTTTGACCCCCTCAAACCCCACTTTTATATAGTAAAACTGGGGTTTCCAGGGGTATACATTATTTTTCTTATTTCTGCTCGAAAACATAGATTGTGGGTACGCGTTAGAACCGCCTCGACGAGAAGAATATCAGAATTTTTTCATCTGACAATTTTCAGTTTTGAGTGCTAAAATTTTCAGTATATTTGAATAGGCATATTTTCGTAGTGTTTTAGACTGACAGTGTTCGCGCAGCTGACACTTTGGTAGCTGAATATTTTGCTAACATGATGAGCTTATTGAAAATAAGCTTGCAAACAGTAGTATTGCCCACAGGATAATTTTAACAACTGACAGGTCGCATTTGAATGTTAATCAAAAGAAAACTGAAACTGTTGATCCTTTAATTATTTTGTTAAGTATATATAGAAAATTTCACTTACAAAACCTGAAAAAGTTTAGATAAAAAACTCTCATATTTTTCATATTTCTGCTAAAAACATAGATTGTAGGTACTCGTTAGATCTTCCTCGCCGAGGCGGTTCTAGCGAGTATCCACAATCTATGTTTCAATCAAAAACAAAACAAAAAAAAATAATGTATACCCCTGTAAACCCCAGTTTTACTATACAAAAGTGGGGTTTACGGAGTACAAAATTATATTGACATGTTTTCGTGATATTACCCAACAAAAACATGTACAAATGCCACTCATATGAAGCGTCTCTTCTAGACGCTTTTAATGAATACACATAACATGCTTTTGGAGAAACATCACGGAAACACGCCTATATAATGTTGACCAACTTAAACCCCACTTTTATATAGTAAAA
This sequence comes from Anodontia alba, assembly GCA_964016985.1. Lineage (NCBI taxonomy): Eukaryota > Metazoa > Mollusca > Bivalvia > Lucinida > Lucinidae > Anodontia > Anodontia alba. The sequence goes on along the minus strand of OZ024838.1, from coordinate 43,698,571 downwards.
CTGAGGTTTATAGTGGTATACATTATGTTTTTTCTTATTTCTAACGAGTGCCAACAATCTGTGTTTTGAGCAGAAATATGAAAAAATATCAATACTTTTAACTGAAAAATTTCCATTGTTTGGTGGTAAAATTTTCAGTATATTTGAATAGGCTTGTTTTCGTAATGTGAGAAAAAATTACCAATAATATTTACAGAGCACCCAATCAAAACACTGGAACTGGGGCACAGCATTTTTTTTATAATAATGCATGTACTTCCAACAAAGACTATCTCAGCCTGAGCACACTCTTGTAGGAAAGGCTGTGTTTCCTCAGCTTACATGTAACAGCGAAGACGTGTGACACGATACTTTTTTAGTTGACGCATGTTTTAACAAGCTCGTCGTTATTAACAAATAGCACGCTCTGGGCAAATTCTGAAGACGACAAATTGATGATTTTTTTCCTATTTATTTATTTATATATTTATATATTTATTATTATGATTATAATTATTATTATTATTATTATTATTATTATTATTATTGTTGTTGTTATTATTATTAAATGTTATTATTATTATTATTAGTAGTAGTATTATTAATGTTATTGTTATTATAGTTATCATTATTATTGTTGTTTTTTGTTATTGTTGTAATTATTGTTTTCCAGGAAACAGGATTTGATATTTCATGCAAATTGTCCTCATAGGAAGCAATTTGCATGTTCAAAATGTAACAACGTACTTTCTGCTGAAAAAAAAAAAAAAGTTATTTCAAAATATCGTCTGCTGAAATATTTTCCCAGCCTGCATTATAATTATTATTCATAATAAGGATACATAACTTGGAAAAATTGCCCTTACGCCCAATAGGAGCAGTAATTACCCCGGTCAGCTGCACATTGTCGGAGTCTTTTCAGGAAATTCTCTGTTCGTAGATATACGTAAAGAACTCGACGATTCCCTAAGCGAAATAAATCCCACTCGGGTCGAGACAATTTTCGGACCATTAGTACGCCTAGATCATGCTCGACGTGACCTGGGCTGAGTATGTAATGGACAGGGCGGCGCTTACAAATACATGTACATAACAATCACCCCTGCCTCTTTGTATCTCGGGTGCCTGGTAGCGTTAAAAATCCGCACAACTGCACAACCTAAGCGAACTGCGAAGGCTTTGATCAGACTTTGCAGATTGGGCTGCTATTTGAATATAATTTTGTACTATATTGACAACAACAATGTGTACTAACTTTATTCTATTTATTCCATCTCTTATGCTAAATATTTTTTATTATATTTATTTCATTTTATTTTATTTATTTATTTATTTTTTTTTTCGTTAGAATATTTCCTACATTTCTTTCTGTCTTTTTTTCTTTATTTCTTTATTTGTTTATTTGTAAATGTCATAAGGGGCACTTTTTCCATGCCATGACTGTATTACAGGATTTATATTCATAAAACGGTAAGTGTATTATATATATCAGCATGAGCTGTTTAAACGTTTAGCATATTGGATAAAAAATTCAGCACACGACATTTTAAAATAGTTTTCCTAATTTGTCCCAGAAAATAGCATTCGACGTTTCATGCAAATTGTCTCCATTGGAGACAATTTGCACGAACTGGCGAATACTATTTTCTGGTAAAGATATGAAAATAATCATCAGTTTGTCGTCTGCTGAATTTTTCCATTGACTGGTGAAAGTTAAGTTTAGCTTAATGTATTGGAAACTTGAGAAAATGATTTCATTTTTGATACCTGTTTATCACCCCACCTGTGTCTTGTCATGGTGAAATGTGTATTCGGTCAGGTGCGAACCAGGGATGCATTAAGAAGCGCATTGTGATCGCGAACGGTTTGATTTGGATCCCTGTACACAAAGATGAACGCCAACAGGATCAGGGATCCAGCGCAAATCGTTCGCAAGTAACTTGAACTTTTGAACGCAGCCCTGTTTTCATGTTCGAGCAGTCTGACGTAGGCTTTCAATGTCCTTTTATAGATCTAGAATCCTTAGATACTGCAGACAGCATTGAATAAAAGTAATTGCCCTGTTAGGACTGCGGAGTTCCAGGCTGGTCTGATGATACGCTAGTAATATACGCTAGTAAGAAACCTGTCCGCTCGGCGCAGACTTGTTTCGATATGTTTTTTTTTCTTATATATCATTTAAGCAGACTTCCATATTTTATCAAAATTCTTTACAATGCAGATAGCTTGAATAACATCTTACCCAGCAAACACACAACGTAGCAACAAAGTCGTTGCAACGTCGTGACGTTGCAGCGACATTGTAACGACGTTGTAACGGTGTTGTGTGTTTGGTGGGTTAATTCGAGTTTTCAAATAAATAGTATTGAAACAAATATTTGTAAAATATCATCTCTCTGTCTCTCTCTCTCTCTCTCTCTGTCCCTATCTCTCTATCTTTGTCTGTGTCTCTGTATCTCTGTCTCTTTGTCACTCTATCTCTCTATCTCTGTCACTTTCACTATCTTTATCTTTGTCTCCCTCTATCTCTGTCGCTCTCTATCTCTCTTTGTTTGTCTTTGTCTCTGTCTCTCTCTCTCCCTCCTTGTCACTATCTCTCTCTCTCTCTCTCTCTGTCACTATCTCTGTCTGTCTGTCTCTCTCTCTCTCTCTCTCTCTCTATCCTTGTCACTCTTTCTTTCTTTCTTTCTCTCTCTCTCTCTCTCTCTCTCTCTGTCTTTCTCTATATCTCTTTGTTTCTCTTTGTCTCTGTCTGTCTGTCTCTCTCCCTCCTTGTCACTATCTCTCTCTCTCTCTCTCTGTCACTATCTCTCTGTCTGTCTGTATCTCTCTCTCTCTCTGTCTCTGTCTCTGTCTATGTCTCTCTCTGGCTTCTGGCTCATTATAAAATGAACCCATTCAGAGAAAACAACCTTTCCGTTAAGTGCGCCCAACGAATACTTAATTCAGCTCCGTGCAGCCTGATCAAAGTCGTCGTTGTCAGCATGAAGATACTTTGCATCTTTTGTTATCCAAAATGATCCCAGTGAAGATTCTGATCAGACTGTGCGATACGCAGGCTGATATGAATACAGTCGACTCTCGTTATCTCAAAGCCGCTTATCTCGAATAACCGCTTGTCTCGACGTGATAATCTGGTCCCTGTTTTAAACATGAAAATCTAACAACAGGTAACAGAATATTGTGGAAAAGAGGAGAAATTGCTCCTAAGGAGCAATTTCTCCTCGTTTCCACAATATTTTCAATATATTTCCAACTTCAGGAGTAAAATTACATATTCATTTGTAAAATGTGGTTGTTCGATTTATTTTTTTTTTACTTGATTCTGCAAACCTGATATGTCGAAGTACGGATATTTCGAAGTAGTTAAGAGAGTCCCTTGGAATTTGAGATAACAATAGTCGACTGTATTTGCTAGGCGCACATGCATGAAGCCATCGCTGCGGCTGAACCCTTGTCCTGCTGAACCCAGATATACCCTGTCTTTGCAGACAGTGTAGACCCAGATCAGTTGGCTTCTGAAGAAGCCATCTGATCTGGCTCTGCACTGTTTGCTATTAAGTATGCAAATTTATATCAACAATCTGGATCAAGTAATTTGATTGGCTGAAAATTAGAAATGGGCGTGGAATCTTAATTCATTCAGCAGGACAATGGTTAAATTTGACGTTATCAGTGAAGGTCACTGGGGTCCCTGCAAGGATCTTTACTATAAAATATCTTTACAATATCCGGAATTATCTTTTTATACTTATCTAAATTGTTCATCCTTTCACATAAATCACACATCGCTCTCTGGTATACCGTTTTATAACCCGGCGAATAATATTTATTCTTTTCCTTTAAGATAGTAGAGTAATCCTCCACCGACCAACTCAGTTGTCTTAAGAAACCTGCCAAGTCTTCCACAGATTTAAAGTCATCAGTACTTATGTAAGTTCCTGTCGGAAAAATACTTTTGGTATCATTCAGTCCTCCTCCGCGAACTATCTGTATGATGTCATAATTGAAATTTTCAAAGATTTTTTCTGTGAAATATTGTCTACAAAATGAATTTTCAAAAGCCAGAAAATATCTGTAAGTTCTGTTTAGAATTCTAAAGCAGTCATCGTGGACAAAACGTTTCCCACAGTTCCAGGGGGTTCCACACTCTCCCAGAACCACAACATCAATATACCTCCTTAATATTTTCATATAATCCTCCCGGAAGCTTGCTGTTTTACATCTACTCATTATCATTATGGCTCCTTTCGATTTCTGCAACGTAATGGCTTTAAAATCTTTATTAGCTGGCTTATCCCTCTGAATTATTTCGCCATAAGGAAGAAAAATATCAGCGATCGACTTGTCATAGGTCATTGTCCAGTTGAAACTATGCCGCCATTTTTCTTTTGTCCACCATCCTCCCTGCTCCATGTAAGACAACGGCGGTTCATGCGCTGCAAATACCCAGATCTGATCACGTGCTCTATTAAAAGTTATATTTTCTGTCATCTTTCTGCCATCAAATAAAACGACATCACTTTTAAGCGCTGATTTGTTATCGAATGTCATTTTGCAGTTTTTGAATTTACAATTCTGGAATCCACAATTCAATGCATCTGGGCGATTAGTCAAATAGGGCGGCGGGTTATACCAATAAACAAGATACTGTTTGGGGATTGTAGGCGGTTTTTGCTCACCGGCCGGTTTCCCTTTAGAATCTTTATTTTTTCGGTTAGCTTCGGCTTTTCTCCGCTTCTCTCCTAAAGGTCCAAAGTCAAAATATTGATAATCATCTTCGGAATCCAGGTTGAATTCTTCGTGATTAAAGGAGATATTCTATAAGAATGAAAACAAGACGTTATTATCAGGACTAAATACATCTAGATGTTTCGCTATTTCCGCCAAGCGAGATAAGTTTTGAGACTTCCTGTTTGCTGTGCTGGACTCTAAATCTCTTCCGAAAAAAGGGTCTACTCTCCATCTGGGAGTATAGACCTTTTTAATGTTATTGTTTTCATCCGGGCTACTGACCACGTGATAACAATATCATGTCACGTGACCAATAATTGTGGACGGCAAAAACATTTCCGGTTCCATTGATACTAATTGATTCTAGCCAAACTTTACTTTAATAATACATTCGTTTTGGTCAATACTCACTTGTAAATTTTATCTGTCGTTTAAAAATACAGCTTTAGGAAGCGACTTGACTGCTTTTCCTAAGACAACTACAACTGTTTCAATGATATTTTCTGATATCAGTAGGCACGCGCGCAACCGTAATTTTGCTTTATGGTGACCATTTTAATACCTAGTTTTAGCTAGTATGTAGTAAAAATATATGCTAATATTTATGACATTTGAATGATCACTCGATGAGAATCTTTTCTGAAAAGAAATTTTTGACGAAAGAAAATGCTTTATTTTTCTGAAAAAATAATCAGCAATTTTACTGTCCGATAAACGTAAACAACAACCTTCTGCCATCCAATAGGTACGAGCCTAGAACGTACTCTGCGTTAAAGACCGAGAGGTTCCGGATGATTTTATCGTGTGACGTAGTGTTTAAAAAGGTATATATTCTTTCCTTAGAGAGCAGACCCTTTTTCAGAAGATATAAAAACAATTTTGACAGCGTTGTGCCCCAGGAAGTGAGTAAGTTCCTCTTATCAATTCACCAACCTTCACATCCGCTTCTGGGTGTGCATTTTGGGAAGTGGGGGTGGGGTGGGGAAGAGGTGGAAGTGTCACTATCGAAAGAGAAGTTAATACATTCAGCTTAGAGTTCTCTTACCTTAAGGTGTATATACAGCCGAGCCGTAATGGCTCGAACATCATTGGGACCATGGACATTTATTCTAGATATTCTATAAATAATGGTGTGTTGAGAGTATTCATTAGAATCGCCTTGATAAGGCGATTCTAATGTCTACATAAACTATATTTTCATGATTAAATAGAAAAAATCCTAAACATATCGCTTTGATTTGTTTTCTTGGGCTGTCCAGCAAACCTCAAAAACCAGTTCGAATTAGCCATGGTAAGCGAGCCATCGGTGTTCGAGTCATTGAGGTTTTACTGTTTTACCAGAAAACACTGACAACGGTTATACATATTTAATATGTGTATCATATTTGAAATGTTTGTCAAACACTATGACTATAAAATCGAAATAGTATTTGCTTCGGAATCAGATTCTTTCGATACCAACCTAAACTGGTGAAATCCAAAATTCAGTCGATTATTAGATATTTTAACTCGCTTTAGGGAGGCTATAAAATATATTTTCAACATAATATGAAAAGATGCAACGTGTCATGGGAAAAGTTCTTTTTTTTAACTCAGACATTGCTAACTAAGAGGGTTTATGGAGAATGATTGATACATTTCCAGGGAAGATAAATATGTCAAAAGGGTTTCCCTTCCATCAGAAAAGGGGTCTTCTCTGAAAGGAAAGAATTTGCTCTCTTGTGGTGGCAATTTCTTTCTTTTAACAGTAAATCCCTTCCGCGAAAGGGCCTGATTTGAAGGAAGGTAAGCAGTAAGTCAAAAAGTTTGTTTCCCTTGTGATGGCGTGATTTTGGAATTCTATAGCAACGGTATTCAGGCCCCTCAAATTCATAACGGACTTCTAAAATTTACAGAAGGAAGAATCAAGTACATGTAATCTGATTGGCTAACGGGTTCCGTGCGAGTATTTCTATATTTCCATAGTAAACAGTTCCAAGCATTTTGCCTGTTTCTAAAGCGTTTTTTTTTTTTTTTTTATTTTGCCTCCTTAGATGCCAGAATTTGGTCAAAATGTACAATTCAGGTAATTCTGCAGTATATGTCAGCAAACTTGTATGTTTTAATTGGTTGCTTTGAATATGAAAATAGAAAATCGTCGGGGTATAATTTATCCTTACACAAGTCAGTGTCTATTCATTAAACATTACAAAATACATCTATTCAAATATATTGCAATTTTTACAACCAAAAAAAGGAAAATTTATAATAAAAAAATCTGATATTTTTTCATATTTCTGCTCAAAACATAGATTGTGGTTACTCGTTACAACCGCCTCAGCGAGGCGGTTTTAATGAGTACCTGCAATTTATGTTTTTTTAGCAAAGTAGGAAAAATAATGCATACCCTGTAAACCCCAGTTTTTACTATATAAAAGTGAGGTTTAAGGTGGTCAAAATTATATAGGCGTCTTTTCGTGATGATGTAATATAGCCTACCATTCTGTTACTTGTTTTGAAGATTTTAGAGAGGCATTTGTCAGGTAAGTACCAAGTATTGACCATTTCAACTTAACTTAAATCAAGACATACACTGTAGTTTTTTTGGCTCCAGAACAGTTTCACAAATTTATAAAAAGATAAAGAAAATCTGAAACCTAAAATTTGTCATTGTCGAACATCTTTTCGAGAACGTCTTGACCTAGAGACCAAGGAGTAGGGGTGTTCAGAGCGAAAAGCAAAGGTGAAGGTCAATCTGCAAGGATCTGATCATGATCCTTAATGTTCGTGATTTTTTTTTTTTTTTTTTTTTTTTTTTTTTTTTTTTTTTTTTTTTGCGGCTAGTGACTATTAATGCGAGCAGCGAAAGCTCTAACCGGACTGCGCAGGTGCATAAATTTTGCACGTATGGAAGAGTCTTTATTTCTCCAACCTTTCCTATATGAGATAGGCTTTTTGTTCATATGAGAAAACTTCTACCTTACACGACCGTATTTAAGGCCCGCTGCTCTTAGGAACAATTCATTTAAAGAAAGGAGAAAAAGAATCCATCATGAGCCTGTCCATGCAGGATAGGGAAATCTCACCCGAGGGGTAGGAATTTCAACCAGGGACTCGGAAAGCCTCGTCCCTGGTTGAAATTCCTTCCCCGAGGGTGAGATTTCCCTATCCTGCATGGACACTCACGATGGATTCTTATATTCATCATCCTGGCACAACTTAAGCTTCTTAAAGCATTGGTCATGTGTTAGTTTGAAGATTACCCAGCAGCAGACACATGCTGTTGAAACAAAGTCGTTTTCAACGTTGATTCAACGTCTCAGATGTTCATTCAACGACGTTCTTTCAACGTTGTGTGTCAGCTCGGAAAACTCACAGGCATTGACGTAGACGTTTCCTGTTCCGTTGTCACCGTCTTCTCCGCCATTGCCTCCATTCTCCGTGCGTTGCGGTCCAGAGATAGACGTTGTTGCTCCAAGACAAGTGATACGTTTAGAACGATACTTCCGGTGAGCGTGAACAATACCAACATCCACATAACTGGAAAAAAATGTTATTATTATGATTATTATTATTATTATTATTATGGGGAAATACATTTTTTTGATGAGAGCTAGGGACTAATATCCAATATAACGGGTCCTGGTGAATGAATATCATTGGACGTATCATCAGTAAAAAATTTGATCATGAAATCATTATTCGATTTTCAATATGAGTACAGGGCCACAATGCCAATGAAGCAGAATGTTAAGTCTCAAGTATATAAAATGTAAACTTCCTCATACTTCGCACCTCCTGTTCCCAGCAAACACAACGTCGCAACAACGTCGTTACAACGTCGCTGCAACGTCGTGACGTTGCAGCGACGTTGTAACAACGTTTCTGAGACGTTGTGTGTTTGATGGGTACGCCGCAGGCGGCCAAGACTCACCAAGGGTGACTTCTAATTTAAGTTCCGGGTTGGGCGATACCTAACTGTACCATTACATAGAAGACTAACAAAGTTAGAATTTTTAACATTTTTTTTTTTTTTTTTTTTTTTTTACATATACTATTAACAACATATATAACAATACAGACAACAATACAATAGACAATTCCAAGCAAGTCTCTACTCGTTTGCACGGTTAGGAACTTATACTGGATGTATTACTTGATTAACCTGGCTTGGTTAATCAGGTTTTATAAACTCGGTATGACCCCGGAAATCTGACCAATGAGAAGAGATTGCCTGCCTTTCCTTCTTTCATCCTACTGCAGTATGTTCTTTTTTTTTTTTTTTTTTTTCTCTAGAGCACTGTATAATTGTTGCATTTATTTGGAGCTCTAATATTGAACGCGTTTTCCCGCGATATATTTTATTTTTAGTTTAGAATATAATATACATTTTAACACAGCATACGTGTTGTATATAACCAACTGGTCATTGGGACCTATGACTTCTGTTGATGCACCTAAACTTCAGAGGTACATTCTTCAGTGTATTCGTTTGTCGGCCTCTGCTCGACCTCCTGTTCTCTGTTTAGGTACTGAACATCAAAATGTTCTTGGAAATATAAAAATATTCTTGGACGGACACAACTACAATAAACAAAAACAGAGACTAAGGATATATCCTACAATAATACGAATGAAGTCCGTTAAGGGTGAGTGACATCACTGACGTCACGGCTGAATCCACGCCGCCATGATAGACGCATCGTTGACGTCGACCTTGACTCATCCGTGACTTATTTCCCTTTACATGACGTCGGCGTGGTCGACGGTGTGCGTCGCTTACCGTCAGCAACGTCGCCCACTTAACGTCATATGCAAACTCCATTTCCATATATACAGCTTTATACTGATTATAATGTCTGAATGACAAACATGGATATGAAAATACAACGGATTTAAATTTACGTTTATTATATAAAAAATAATAAATAAATAATAAAAAAAACCTTGCGTGTGTATGTGGGTGTGTGCATGCTTTTATGTTCGTGCGTATGTTCACTTGTTGTATATGCATATATAAAACCTAATTTCTCTGCTGACGCGATTCATAATGAACTGCACATAACAAATTGGCTATTCCGACCCTGCACTGTTTTTATACTAAACTACACCTTGCACTTGCTGCCACAAAAGGACTAATCAGTCTACACTGAGCCGCTTGCTCAGCGTTCACGACAGCAACTACAATTCACGCAACCCGAGAAACCCCTACCAGACTACACTACCCAGCACAGCCCGCTCGATATTCCTAAATAACTCGGGTAACATATGCAGAAACGGTTAGCGCGCGCTGCAATATATAGTTTATGGGTTTCCTGTTCAGACTCGGACACTTTTCTGCTTCTCGGAATTCGAACAGAAAAACCTACAAACAATTAAATAATATTAATATGAAAATACCTCTTACCGAACTTTCCTCAGATGGTTCTGTTTTGTTGCCCGATTGTCCGTCATTTGGAAAGTGTCGGTGGATGTATACATAGAAAGGCTATAACCTTGAAACGCATCACTTTCACGCTTTATGCGCTTTTCACGCTTTATGCGTACGCATCACTTTCACGCTTTATGCGTACGCATCACTTTCACGCTTTATGCGTTAAGCAACCAGTCTATTGAGACAGGTGTCTTTCCACAATGTTGGAAAGTAGCTCATGTATGTCCGATATACAAAAACGGAGATCGATCACTTCCGTCAAACTACCGTCCTGTTTCTCTCTTGTGTACTCCAGCAAAAGTTATGGAAAGAGTTGTCTTTAAACATTTATATAACCACTTTTATGATAATAATATTATAACGCCATTGCAATCCGGTTTTATACCGGGTGATTCAACAACAAATCAGTTAACTTTCTTATATGACACCTTTTGTCAAGCACTTGATGCAGGAAAAGAAGTTCGAGTTGTGTTCTGTGATATTAGCAAGGCGTTCGATCGAGTATGGCACGCAGGTCTATTGCATAAACTTCAGGCGGCTGGTGTTCTCGGTAATCTACTTAGATGGTTTAATTCATACCTTACCAATCGAAAACAATGTGTAGTACTACCGGGCGTCCAGTCAAAATGGAATTATGTTCGGGCTGGTGTCCCGCAAGGATCAATACTGGGGCCACTTTTGTTTTTATTATATATAAATGATATTGTGATGGATATCGGTTCGAATATTCGTCTTTTCGCAGATGATACTAGTGGGTATATAATAGTTGACGATCCTGTCGCAGCCGCTGAACTTCTGAAATTAGATCTTGACAAAATCACCAAGTGGGCAAAAGAATGGCTTGTTAAATTTAACCCTAACAAAACTGAAAGTCTCCTGATCTCACGTAAAAGTAACCGCCTCTTTCACCCTCCTCTTTCTATGCTCGATCAACAAATAACTGACGTTGAGTCACACAAACATCTTGGGATCTATCTATCAAATGATTGCACATGGCATAAACACATCGAATATATCAAGGAAAAGGCATGGAACAGGATCAATGTAATGCGAAAATTAAAGTATGAACTAGACCGGCAATCTCTAGAAACAATTTATTTAACCTTCATTCGACCGGTTTTGGAATATGCAAATGTGGTATGGGATAATTGTACGCATTATGAAAAAGAAGAACTAGAGAAAATACAGAATGAGGCAGCAAGAATTGTTACAGGCACTACCAAACTTGTTTCTATACACGCTCTTTATGAAGAAATTGGTTGGGATACTCTGGACTCGAGACGCAGAAAGCACAAACTCACACTATTTTATAAGATGTATACCAACCAAACACCTCCTTATCTATCAACACTAGTTCCCCCTTCTGTTAATACTTTCTCTGAATATAGTTTACGGAACTCGAATGATACTCAAACAGTTCATGCGCGTACGACTTTGTACTACAATTCCTTTTTACCCTCAACTGTCAGAGAATGGAATAATTTACCATTAGAATGCAGAAATAGCGAGTCTGTTAATTCTTTTAAACGCTCTATTAATGAAAGCTCAGTTATTGTGCCAAAATATTATAACTCCGGAAAAAGACGTTTCCAGGTCCTCCATACCCGTTTGAGAACAAATTGTAGTGCTTTGAACAATGATTTATTTCTGAAACGCATATGTGACTCTCCACACTGCCGGTGTGGTGCCATCGAAAATGCCTTTCATTTCTTCTTAAATTGTCCGCAGTACGCCCGTCAACGTGCAGATCTCATACACAATGTCTCTCAACATATCACCGCAAGCCTTCGCGTTCTCTTATTTGGGGACAGTACACTCTCCACCCAAACAAACACAACCATATTTGAGGCAGTACATAAATATACTCGGGACTCAAAGAGATTTTAAGTCATTACTATGATATTTAGCAACTTTTCCTTCTTGCATTTTCAAATTTGGAGAGAAATCATAGACATACACTCTTTATTTACACATAGTCTTTATCCAGAAACTAAACGATTGCTCCACCTCTCTCTTTCTCTCTCTCTCTCTCTCTCTCTCCTTATTTCGATTATGTATATTGCTTTCTTTCGACTACCATTTCAATTGGACAACCATAACATATATTATGTCATTTCAATACAGTTGTTTTTTCGCCTTACTGTACACTGAATGTTGTTATCAAGGAGAGGAACCAAACAAGCAGATTGTTTTCGTTCCAATCCTATAAAGTGTGTTATGTGTTTTATGTACTAATCAAAGTATTGAAATAAAATATGTTTAAACCAAGCAACCAGTCTAGCCGATTCACAGTATATATAAACTAGAATGCGGTTAGCTTAGGCCAGGGTCTGCTCTGAGTCGTAACCCCCTGCCCACGCCCATCCAAAGCCCAGCACGTTTTGCCCTCAACAAGGTGGGAGCTAATCATTACGAAAACACGCCTATTCAAATATACTGAAAATTTTACCGCCAAAAAAAACGAAAGTTTTCAGATAAAAAAAAAAATCTGATATTTTTCATATTTCTGCTCAGAACATAGATTGTGGGTACTCGTTAGAACCGCCTCGACGAGGCGGTTCTAACGGGTACCCACAACTATGTTTTTGAGCAGAAATAAAAAAAATAATGTTTACCCCTGTAAACCCCAGTTTTACTATATAAAATGGGGTTTAAGGGGGTCAAAATTATATAGGCATGTTTTCATGATGATAAATGGTTGTCTCTAAAACGTTCGGGAAGCTTTCATCTATTTATTAAACGCCCGATGTAGAAAGAATAGCCAAACTGCATACAATCACAAAAGGTAAGTTCCAAAACAATGTTTAACCCATTAAAGACTGAATAAACTCTCCCACACTATATATTGTAAGAGCATTTTCGATTTAGGTATGTTAGGCTATATGATGTAGATATGCCTAAAGAAAATGGTTGAACTATTGAAAATATTTTCTTCTGATTGACATTTCTTTTCCGTAACCATTTTTCTTTTTTCTTTTGTGTTTTATTCTCAAATTATACCTTAAAATTAAACTCACGGCCAAAAATGCTCTAACCTATGCAATTTCTGCAGTATTTTTTTTTAAATTTTATCTAACAAAATATTTATTACTATTTGAAAACAGTGGAGACCCTGATCAGACGCCGCGTTCAATGGGTTAAAAATGTGGCGTTTGTTTTGACATTAGCACGATATCTAGAGAAATCTTTGTAGCAGATTATTGGCATACAGGTAAGGATCAGTGTGCAGACGACCTGATTAACTTTTAAGCGGATTCCATAAAATATTTACCTGAGTTACGCCCCTTTCAGACTTTGTATAACAATAGAAAGCGGCATTATGGACGGGTTTTTCAAAAGGTTAACCAAAAGGTAAACTTCAGACGTCAGGGGAGATAGGTACATAACGAAGAAAGTGAGAGTTGTCTCTCTTGCATGTGACACACCTACTGGTTCTCCTTTTCATCTCTACCAAATATGAAAGCAATCCACTGAAGAATAAATGTAACATACAACTTTGAAATAGGTTAACCAAAAGATAAACCTCGGACGACGCTCTACGCCCGCCGGGACATCGTTATTTTAAAGGACGGATTTTTTTTTTGAAAAAAAAAAAAAAAAAAAAAAAAAAAAAAAAAAAAAAAAATACCCGTCCAACCTTGTCAACACGATATCTAAGAACCACTTGAGCTAGGATTCATATATGTGGTATCCAGTTTACGATCAGTGAGTGGACGACTGATTAACTTTTGAGCGAATTCCGTAAAATAGGGTTAGGGTTGATAGAGTCATGTCCTCTTCATTACATACCTTAATGTGTATCCATTTACTCTGTACGCACAGAAAAAAAAAACCCTGTTCATATTATGCGAATGCGCAGGCTCTTCTGGGCGCTTATTACTCGTATATGACATCATGCCTCCTGTACTCGTGTTGCACGCAGTCGAACCTCAATTGCTCGAACATCTTTGGGACCATGGAAACTTGTTCGAGATATGGGTAGTTCGAGAACCTGAGGGGTAATAATGGCGCCAGGTCAGGAAGCAATCAGCGATGATTATGGAAATAGTTTCGATTTTCTATACAAAAATTGTATGTTTTGTGTACTCAGTAGAATCGCCTCAATGAGGCGATTCTAATGAGTATAAACACTATACAATTTCGTGATAAAAAAAGACAATTTCCAAAAATATATTTCTTGAGCTATCGGAAGAATTTCGTAGGACTCAAAAACCAGTTCGAAATAGCCATGGTAAACGAGCCATCTGTGTTCGACTTATTGCGGTTCGACTACTTTATCTTGTTTTTACCCATTTACACCGAGTGGACAATATCACTAAAAGAACCGGGATACAGTATTTCCTACAAGATTACGTGAGCGCCCAGATTAGCCTGTGTGTCAGAGCAGGCTGATCAGAGTCTTCGCAGGGCACCCTATGGATTGAAAGGATCTCAAGTGCCTTTAGGCGGAGAGCGAAGACGCTGATAAGAATACGTAGGCTGATGTAAGTCCTTGCGGGGCATTCATGCAAATTTGCAGAAAATTTTGTGCCCCGGCTTATAACTCTTTGGACAGTTATATTTCTAATGGCAGGTGTCTGGTTATATTTTATTATAACTATGCTTTTATGCCTCCAACTTTTTCAGAGTTGTGGGGAGGGGGATATAGGTTTGGTCTTGTCCGTCTGCGCGTTACCGCTTTTAGGTGCTTTTGTAACTAGGAATTTGAATTTTTACACATGGCATGAGCACCAAAAATAAACAAATCCATATTTTTTCTTCTTCTTTTTCTTCCTCTTCTTTACGTCGGACCTGGTACGGCAAACTAATCCCCGTTTTCCGACTCTATTCTATTCTATTAGCAATGTAGCAATCGAAAACCTTGTCAACACGATAACTAGGGAAACCTTTGAGGTAGCAAATATTTGGCATACAGTTTAAGATCATTGTGTAGGCGACCTGATTAACTTTTGATTAACTTTTTGAATTCTGTAAAATATTGACCCGAGTTATGCCCATTTCCGACTTTGTATAACAATAGGAAACCATGTCAACATGATATCTAAAAAACCGCTTGAGCTGGGATTCGTATATTTGGTATACAGTTTAGGATCAGTGTGTAGACGACCTGATTAACTTTTGAGCGAATCCGTAAAATATTGATAGAGTTATGCCCCCTTTTGATCTTTGCTATTATAACAATAGGAAAACTTTGTCAACACGATATCTAGAGAACCGCTTGAACTAGGATCCTGATGGTTTGCAAACTCTTTAGGATAAATGCTAAGATGATCTGATTAACTTTTCAGCGAAATTCGTAAATATTTAGCAGAGTTATGCCCCTTTCGACTTTGCCTGTATAATAATTGGAAAAGGTTGTGAACAGGATATTTAGAAAACTGTACGAGCTTGGATTCTTCTATTTGATATACAGATTAGGATCAGTGTGTAGACGATCTGATTAACTTTTGAAAAAATTCCGTAATATATTGACGGAGTTATGCGGACTTTATCATCAACACTAAAAGAAAACCTTGTCAACACAATATCTAGAGAACCGCTTAAGCTAGGATTCTTATCTTTGGTATACGGTTTAGAATCGGTGTGTAGACGATCTGATTAATTTTTGAACCAAATCCATAAAATACTGACAGAAGTTAGGACTTTGCTATTATAACAATAGGAAAGCATAGTCAGCACGATATCTAGAGAACCTCTTGAGCGCTTATAACAATAGAAAAATCTTGTCAACATGATATCAGGAAAACTGCTTGAGCTAGGATCCTGATCGTTTGCAGACTGGTTAAGATCAATGTTAAGATAACCTGATTAACTTTTTGAGCGAAATCGTAAACATTTGGCAGAGTTATGCCCCTTTCGACTTTGCCTGTATTACAATGGGAAAACATTGTCAACACGATATCAAGAAAACTGCATGGGCTACGATTATGTTATTTAGCATAAAATTTAGTATCTGTGTGTAGATGACTTGATTAATTTTTGAGGGAATTTCGTAAAATATTATTATGCCGTTTTTTCCGACATATCTATTATAAAAATAAGTAAACCCTGCCACCAGGATATCTAGAGAACCCCTTGAGCTAGGATCCTGATATTTTGCATATTGTTAAGGATCAATGTTTAGATGACCTGATTAACTTTTGAGCAAAATTCATACAACATTCGCATTGCCTGTATTACAATGAGAAAACGTTAACACGATATCTAGAAAATCTCATGAACTTTTTTTGACTTTTGAACTTAGCCATTTCTGCCGTTACGCTTTGCATTCAGCAGGAGATGTTAGAGTTGGGATCCTAAAATTTTATATATAGCATCAGCATGAAAAATAAGCAGGCCCATAGATTTTTTTTTCCGGATTCTTCTTGCGGACTTATTCCCCTTTTTAGACTTAGGCATTTGAAGACGGATGGTGGATACCTTGTGTGACAACTCCTCACAGTTTTCTACCGAACAATTTGAAACTTTGCAGACATTTTTGTCATGGTCTGTAGATGTGCATGCGTTTTGGTATTATTGTCAATTTAATGTTTGTTACTTTTTTTCCACTTTTGAACTCAGCCATTTTGGGGGCTTAAATACAGTCGACTCTCGTTATCTTGACCTCGCTTATCTCGAATAACCGCTTATCTCGAAGTGAAATTCTGGTCCCTGTTTTAACATGGAAATCTAAGAATAGGTAACAAAATATTGTGGAAAAGAGGAGAAATTGCGCAATTTCTCCTCTTTTCCACAATATTTTCAATATGTCTCTAACTTCAGGAGTCAAATTATTTGTTCATTTGTTAAATGTGGTTGTTCGATTTTTTGTTTTCCTCACTTCTGCAACTCTGATATTTCGAGGTACGGATATCTCGAAGTGTTTCAGAGAGTCCCTTGGAATTCGAGATAACGAGAATCGACTGTATTATTAAAGTGCATTACCATGGGTACCTTGTGCATGCAACTCCTCCTACAGATTTATACCGATCAAGTTGAAAATTTGCAGGCCCTTTTTTTACGGTCTGTAGATGTGCAGGGTTTTGCTATTATCGTCAGTTTTATTTTTGTCACTTTTTTCGACTTTAGAACTTAGCCATTTTTGATGCTTACGTATTACGGTCAATGCATGTACACCAACCCCTGTATAACACGGTTCGTTATAACACGTTTTTGGATATAACACGGTTCAAAGATGGATCCCAAAAATCTATAGTTATATTGAAAAATGACCATAAATGGTCATTTTTCAATATAATCTATACATTTTTGTTTGGATATAAAACGGCTGTTTAACTAACACGGTTATTGCTATGGACCCCAACAAGAGTGTTATAAAGAGGTTGTGGTGTATAAGGGAAAGCATATAGTAGGGGCATTGTGTCTTACAAACACATTTTCTAGTTTTATAGGAATTCTTGATGTTAATAAGAACAGTATAGACCCATATCTTGCGCTTTGTACTGTGATGTCTGATCGGATAGTGCTGACCCTGATCAGACGCCGCGTTCTGTGGCGACTGATCTCGGTCTACACTGTTTGCCAGTGTCCTTTTCATGGGACTAGGCATAAATGGGTAAATAAGGGAAAACGCAAGGCTGGAAAAGACTGTAACAGAGCTGAAAGATATTGTTAATTGACGCATTTAGGTGCGAATATACGGAAACAATATATATCAAGGGCGCTGCCTTTTGAATATTTAATGAGGTTCTAAACAATTTGAAGTACACCACAACCTCTTTATAACACTATTGCTGGGGTCATAGCATTAACCGTGTTAGTTAAACAACCGTGTTATATCCAAACAAAAATGTATAGATTATATTGAAAAATGACCATTTATGGTCATTTTTCAAAATAAACTATACATTTTTGGGATCCATCTTTGAACCGTGTTATATCCAAAACCGTGTTATAACGAACCGTGTTATACAGAGTGAAGTGTGTATTTAAAAAAATCTTTCTGACAGAAAACAGCGTTATTATATCACCTAAAAATGTAATTATAATCATCGTCTTTCACTGGCTAAGAGCTGATTTCAGCCCAGTGAATATCTCTGATAATTGTATAATGGTCTTCGAGCAGAATCAATAAATGCCCACGAAAAAAAAAATTGTGCTTACAATGATATACTTTGAATATTAAAGCAAATATTATTTATCTAGATTACGGCTGATTAAAGAAGAAGAAGAAGAAGAAGAAAAAGAAGAAGGAGATGATGATGATGATGATGATGAAGATGATGATGAGTTTACCTGCTCTATACGGTCGGAATCTCTTATCCTGAATTTTTTTGATATTCACAAACTGATGACTTCCCCGTTCTGCCGCCATTGACAAAAACAAATTGGTTCACCTTTTACCAAACAAACCGGATCACAGAAAAACAACACACAGCCTGTATTCTTAACTTATTTTTTTCATATATAGTCATATTTATTTATTTATTTATTTATTATTAATTTATTTATTTGTGCAAATTCTTTCAGTTACAACACTATTTTCTTTTCGATAAACACGTTTTATTTTCATTAATTAAGCTGCCTATATAGCTTAATGAATTAAATCTCCAAATTTATTCATACTATCCACAGCGTGGCTTAGATTAAAATTATTTGTTTCATCTAAGTCTACTCCGTTTCCTTCGATCTACAACAAACCTTACAACATTCATGGCGTCTGAAATGACTATACATGTATTTGACGTTATTACATCCAAAACTGGGGAAAAAAACAACAACAAAAACTCACGGCCTGACTGAAGATTGATCAATATATATAAAAGTACTGAAATATAAGTTCAACAAGATTAAAATATTATTCAATTTTCACACACCCCAAAATCGGCTTCCCCCTGTGAAGCGAGACTTAAATCAAGCATGCGCATCAAACATTCATGCCTAGTGTTCCTTAAAAGCGACGTTCGCAAACAGGGTAGATTCTGTTCAGACACCGCGTATTGCACCGTCTGATCAGTGTCTACACTGTTTGCGTTACAGTCAGGATGTTTTGTTTTTTTTTAAACATAATGACAAATAAAATAAACCAGACACCCTTTAATTCGGAGATGGACCTGTCCAACAATGTAAGGTAGACGAGTCTATTCGGGATAAATGGGTATTTGCTAGGTTTCCTATCTGATTGCACTGTACAGATGCTGACACAGGTCTGTATATACGCATTCTCATATAGAATAAGGTTGATTTTTGTCTGATTCGTTTCAGATGACGAAACTGTGTAAAACGGCACGCTGCTGACAGTGACACGCATCGCGTCAAAAAGAACATGTCATTACGAAAACACGCCTATTCAAATATATAGAAAATTTCACCTCCAAAAACAACTGAAAATTTTTAGATAAAAAACTCTGATGTTTTGATATGTCTGCTGAAAACATAGATAGTGGGTACTCGTTAGAACCGCCTCGGTGGGGCGGTTCTAACGAGTACCCACAACCTATGCGTTCGAGCAAAACTAAGAAAAATAATGTATACCCCTGTAAACCCCAGTTGTACTATATAAAAGTGGGGTTTAAAAGGGTCAAAATTATATAGGCATGTTTTCGTGATGTAATATACAAACACATTTGAAAACAACAAATCGAAATGGGGTCATGTCGAGCGCGGTCAGTTCGCCTAACCACACTTTTACTGGGCAGGATTAGTCCTCTAAGCGAAGTTTTGTGCACATTCTTCGCCAGAAACTGACAACTGCCCTTCTTGAATCAGCGGAAGGAAGAGGATAACCATCGAAAATATTTCACGATCAATCTCCACGAAAGAATGTTTCCGATCCGACGGGGGACGAACCCGCAACCTACTGATCACCAGTCGGGAGCGCATCCAACTGAGCCATCTAGGCCGACACAAAATCATGTATACAGAAAGGAAAAAGAAACGCAGGGTAAATTTTATTCCTAAATTTCATTCAAGTTTGAAAAAGTTTGTTAAATATTTTACTATGATTACAAAACGGTACATGTATGGAACAAAATTCCAAATTTCATTGGTTTGTGATCAACAAGTCTCGAGTTATTGAAGTTCATTGGTAGCTACCCCGCAAATCTTGAAACCCCTCTTGCTGCCGTTGCTGCCCTAATTCTCCTTTGGATAGAGTTAACCAAAGCATTGACAGTTCGCATCGGGATGTTATTCCATTCATCGATCAACGCATTCCTTAGTTGTGCGAGAGTTGCGGGGGGATTTCGGCGCTTCCTAACCCTTCTGTCCAGCTCATCCTACATGTGCTCTATTGGAGTCAAATCTGGACTGTACGGTGGCCATGCTAGTGGTGCGATGTTATTGTTTGCCAGGAAATCCTGACAAACTCGGGCAACATGTGGTCGGGCATTGTCCTCTTGCAGAATCAGATTACGTTGTTGCACAAGCGGGACTGCAACAGGACGCAAGATCTCATCCCTATACCTTACTGCGGTCATATTGCCCGCAACAATAATCAACTGTGATTTTATCCCGTGAGCAATGCCTCCCCAGACCATAACGGAGCCACCCCCAAACCGATCCCGTTCGACAACACAGGCGTCGGCAAAGCGTTCTCCGCGACGTCGGTACACACGACGTCGACCATCTGCGCGATAGAGAGTGAACCTAGACTCGTCCGTAAAAAGAACTCGTCTCCACTGCCTCATCGGAAATAGCCTGGGAGCATGCGCCGTCAACCACGCCATACGACAACCCCTACGTGCCTGGGTCAGAGGCAGACCAACGTATGGACGACGAGCTCCAAGACCATTCTCACGCAATCGACTTCCAACAGTCTTCGGAGAAATTTGTCGATTATGCGTACCTACTGTATTAAGGGCAGTTTCGGTAGCAGTGAGATGACGATTCCGCAAATGTGCCAGACGGATTGTCCTGTCTTGACGTCGCGTCGTCACGCGTGGACGCCCAGACCGCGGTCGGTCTGCTAAATGCCCTGTCTCCCTTAAACGTCTAACAAGACGTTCAATTGTTGAGAGGTTAACCCCAAAATGATTGGCAGCTTGCTGTTGCCTCTGACCCTGCATCAGCAACGCAATTGCCCTACCCCTCTGAACATCAGTCAATCGTACCATGATTGAAAAAAAGTTCAAAGTAGCGTAAAAATGAAAAGAAAAATCGGTAAAAGAATCGAAGAGCGTTGTGTATCGTTGAAGTGTACCAAATGGTGTGAGGAAATCTTGTGCTGAAGGTTTAAACATGCTTGTTTTGCACGAAATTTTGGCTTTCCGTATTGTCCGTGCAATGCACTGTGTAGTGCACGGTTGAATGATTTCACACACTGGGTAGATAGCACATCGACCAAAGACTCGTATACCCGCGGTTCACATTCACAGGACAATCTGTAAAAGTGTATGGCTATAGTAAACACCGTAAAAAATGGTTAAAATAAGAAGGAAAAAACTCTACCCTGCGTTTCTTTTTCCTTTCAGTATACAAATGCATGACACGTTCAGTGTCAGAACACGTTCAGTGTACGAGATTTCTGATGTAGATTACAAAGTAGTTGCTCGAGCAGCCTGTGTAGAAAGGTGCTACTCCCCCAGAAGTCACATTAACAGCTGATAAAATGAACTTGTTCAAATCAGCACGAAAACATACCTATATAATTTTGACCCCCTTAAACCTCACTTTATATAGTAAAACTGGAGTTAATAGTGGTATACATTATGTTTTCTTATTCCTGCTAAAAAAAACATATATTGTGTGTACTCGTTAGAACCGCCTCGCCGAGGCGGTTCTAACGAGTACCCACAATCTTTGTTCTCTGAGCAGAAATTTGAAAAATATTAAGTTTTTTATCTAAAAATTTTCAGTTTTTGGAGGTAAAATTTTCTATATATTTGAAAAGGCGTGTTTTCATCGTGTGGGTTTAGGATAAGTGTGCTAAGGAGTTGAGGTACATGTACACACAACCGACTCTCGTTATCTCGAAGTACAAGGGACTGTCTGAAATACTTTCGAGATATGCGTACCTCGATGTATCAGATTTGTAGAATGGAGGAAAAATAAATAGAACTAGAAATGCGTCAAAAGGACATGGGTGCCCGCCTGAAAAACTTAAACGCAAATTGCTAACGCCGGACGCGGAGGGAGACGAACGGAGACGGACAGGGGTAATACGATATGCCCTTTCCACCATTCTTCGAATGGCGGGGGCGCAACAACCACATTTCACAAAGGAATAAGCAATGTGACTCCTGAAGTTGGAGATATATTGAAAATATTGTGGAAAAGAGGAGCAATTTCTCCTCTTTTCCGCAATATTTTGTTACCCGACTTTGGTGTGTTCTTGAGAGTTCTAATGTTCGACCAGCCTCTACATAAAAGATGTTTGGTAAAGTTTTATGTTAGTCGACCAATCTGTCTTTCTAAGATTTCTATTCAACAACTTTTTTGTTCAAGCCGGGCTTTTACAGCGCAAACTGTGGCGCGTCTGGGGTTGCAAATTTGAATCCCAGGAAAAGTGTGCGTAGGTTAAATGACCAGCTTGACATGACCTTAATAAATGCCCTTTCACATTACCATACTATTATTGTTTATAGAAAATTTAAAATTCCAACAGGTCCGTTTTTAGGTCGATTGTATTACGAAATCCAGGTTACGGTTATTTATAGCGGTTATTTTTGTCGCTGTGACGTCAGAGTGCAGGCTAAAGTGGGTTATCTGTAAAACCTGGACTGGGATATTGACAAACAGGGCAAACACCGATCAAACGCCACAGAATGCGACGTCTGATCAGTGTCTACACTGTTTGCTATAATTACAAGAAGTTAAGGGTTAAATGAAACAGTCTTAAGTCCCCGTTCAGGACAATATTACCAGACTACACTCAGAGGCTACCGACCCACCAGTGCTGTCAGTGCTTTGATAACTACCTGTTCATGTGCGTAAAATTGCTGAATTGCTGGTGAGTGGCAAAACGTTGAGACCCAGGTCAAACACTGCGTTCTGTTGCGTCTGATCTGGGTCTACGCAAGAATTTACACATGAGAACTTATACTACTTGCATACTTTCAAGTGAAGACATTATTTATTTATTTATTTATTTATTTATTTATTTATATATTTGTTTGTTGTTGTTGTTTTGCGTGCTTCTCCGACGGATGAGATGAAGTAACAGACAGAAAAATTAGATAATAGCGTAGTAATGATGATAATACATACAGTATCTATTTGTTAAACACATTTATTAGTTTTTATATATAGTCCCACCTCTACTTAATTAAAACGGTTTTATTCGTATTCAGTGAAATGGAATTATCAACCAGAATTGAAAACAATAAACGTAATTATTTTCCAGTACATACATATATACATACATAATTTATGTATTTGTTTGTCTGTCAGTCTGTCTGTCTGTTTGTCCGATGGATGGATGGATGGATGGATGGACTGACAATCTGATTCTTTTATGGGTTGATCGATCGACCGATCGATCGATTGCTTTGTGGATTGTTAGTCTGATTGATAGACGAGTTTTATATATTTGATATTTATTTTTCTGGCGAAAGAATGGGCACAACGATACTAATTAACTGCTTAGAGGACTAAGCCTGCCCAGTAAAAGTGTATTTAAGTGAACTGACCACGCTCGACATGACCCCATTGGGTTGACTGGGTCGTAAAACATTTACACACAAATTGAAAATGAACTCAGAATTGTAAGCTTTGACATCCAGACAAACAAAAGCACAGTTTATATTAACTCATTTAGTGTTAATTTCAGTATATTTTGGTAAAAAAATCGATTTGGGTTTTACGGCCCTTTCAAGAATATTTCACTTACATCTAGCCGATCGTTCATCAAAGGTGGGCGAAAACCGGAGAACCCGGGAAAAAACTACGTGACCATCCATAAGCAGAACTTAGCCTTCCCACATGTGACCCGAGAGGGGCTCGAACCACAGCCTAGATAAACACAATGGATTACGAGTCAGCTCGCTACGGGGCCCGCCATTTTGACGAGTTACTCGACAGCGTTACTTGTTTCACAGAAAGCAGTCAGAAGAAAGTGCTGTTCATTTCATGTATATTTCAGTGACATCATAGACACTTACATATGAACTTAAATGTTTATTTTTGGATATTGTCTTGCATATTTTCATCTCATCACAATGTTCTGACTTGACTCGCTATTAAACACAGAAAAAGTAAATAGAAAACATAATTTCTTGTATGTTATGCGAACGAATTTAACAATAATCATTTTGTCTGTCTGTCTGTCTGTTAGGCTGGACAACTCTGTCAATATTGTTCGTTCTGAGCTCGAGGTTCTGAGAAAGCGGTCTACTTTTAAAGGAAGAGTTTGCTCCGCGAATATTTTGGGGACAGCAGACGCTGCATCAGGCTCTACACTGTTTGTTCAGACCAATATTCACGGTGAAAACGGTACTTTATGTATCATCACACTTGATTTGTTACAACGCTTTATGTGGTGTTATGCATGAGAAACCTTCTAAGACGTAAGATTTCAAGTACGCCCTAATTTGCATATAGTTACTCAAAATTGAGATAAACATATATATTTTCACTGCAACACAAGAAAACGGACAGTATGACATACTGTGTTCCTTGGCTGGGTCACTATTAACTATGCGTCAGCACACGAAAAAGGGGCCTTAAGGTTTTCTGATTTTTAGTTCTTCAAATGTGCATATCCCTTGTTTGGGTTACAGACATGCATTTTTGCCTGAAACTTTCTTAAGGTCTCTACTACATGTCTGCGAACAGCATACATCCTGGCGAGACTGTGTTTATGCGCAAGCTCGCCTGAGCCTTTTGCTGATCGCCTATGTGATAAGTTTCACTTTTACATGTGCTGGCTTATATATGCTATATGTGTGCTGATCAACTAATTTAATTGGTTACTTCCAACATATTTTATTTGTATAAACATATAGACAATACGTAGCAACATGAACGCGTTTCGTGTTTTAAATTTGGTTGGTTGCCATGTCAACGGAAAGGGCCATAAACCTGACAAAATGGGTAATACTCATTCAAGACTATGCCTTTTGTGTCAGTCTGCTGTTTGTTTCGTTGTCATGGCAATAGTTAATAAAAATAGGAAATTCTGAAAAATCTTCTCTGAAACTATTGAAGCAATTTTTATGAATATTGATCTGTTCTGCGGCGTCTGATCGGATCTACCCTGTTTGTCATTCATCAAACAATTTTAGACACCTCAACACGTTATGAATAGATTTATTCAAATTTAGAACGTGCGGTAAGTAAACTGGTCCGAATCTAGTCGAATATTTCGGGATAATACGGTACCACGAAGCCGGATTAACCATAATGTGGCATGGCGTCTCCACAGCCCAAATATATCACACAAGCTGTGCATCTTTTCACAATTTATAAATTTCATTTTATGTAGCCTTTAGCACGCCGAATTTAAATATCTCCAGACAAATGACAGTAACATTTTGTTTTTTCATTTTAAATAGGGTGAGTAATCATTCAAATCGTTCTCAAATTTTAACAAAATGTTAAACTCAACTATAAGGGAAAACAAAAATAAAATAATACAATTTCAAGAGTTTTTAGTCCTTACAACGCCAAAAGGCAAATATAAAATGACGTAATAAACTAGTTTCATTTTTTTTTTTTTTTTGAGAGAGAAAATAGGAATTGTTAGATCATATGAATTGTCCCCTATGGAGAAGATTCACATGAACTGTCAAATCTTATTTTATCAGGAAAGTAAGAAAAAAAAAAAAAAAAAAAAAAAAAAAAAAACAAATTTGTCATCTGCTTATATATCGTTATAAGCGTTTTAAAGGTTTAAGTTACCAAAAACACAACAACAAAAAAAACAAACAAAAAAACAACAAAAAAAAAAAAAAAAAAAAAAAAAAAAAACAACAACAAAAAAAAACAACAATATATAACAAACGCAGTATCAAAGAAAGGGATACATGGTATTAGCTGTTTTAACTGGGTTACTTGACAACACTTTCAATTGACTTGTTGATGTTTATGAGATTTGGAAAGAAATGTAGTTTGGTGAGACATGCAAACGAAGTTTTGCAGATTAACTTGCTAGAGCATGACGTGCCAAAACGAGAAGCCTTAACCCTTAAACTGCCAATCACAACAATTGTCGTCTGTTTTGTCATCTGCTTGTGATTTTAAAAGCCATTTTTTGCAAACAGTGTAGACCCAGATCAGACTGCTCCTCTAGGAGCAGTCTGATCTTGGTCCTCACTGTTTGCCTGTATGCTAAAACAGATTTGAAAAGTTTGCAAGAATATCAGCAGACGACATAAACAGACGACATTTTTAGATGCAGTTTTTCTTGGCGTTTTAAAGGTTAACGCAAATGTTCATAAAAATTAGTTGGAAGTACGAGGACTCTAAAGGAGTGCTCAAAACGGATATTCTGTAAAAATAATGAAAATCTTAAGAATAATCTATAGATTTTCGTCTAAAATATACCGGAAGAGGGTGCTGTTAAGCTTGTTATGTTTTTATTCCTTTACTTTGATTGTTTTGTTAGAATTTCACCTAACATACACAAAAGATCATTTTTCAAAGAGCCTCGATTTGGCTTTTAGAATGTCAAGGTCAGTCAAAGCATTTCCGGAAAATGTTAAACCTGAAGAAGACAAAGTTCTGAAAAAAATCAAGAACATTGTATCAAAAGATGACAAGTCCAGAGATGCAGTGAAGAAACAAGATGTACAAATCATTGAAAATATACGGTTTCCTAACCAGAAGTTGGATGCAGAAGAAGAAATCTGGCAGGGTGTCACTTCAGACGGGAAACTGTATGTGTTTTCAGCATTTTATGAAATATTAGATGACCGACCAAGTGTCCGAGTACTGGGTATTAACGGAAATACGTATCTCCCGAAGCCGTACTGTCAGTTTCGGTTTGATTCTGGTGAAATCCTGACGGTGAAGGGTAGAATCTGGATGCTTCCCGATCACCACGAGAAACAGTAAGTACTTAACCCATTTATGCATAATTGACTCTTCTACCTTCACTCTTCGGACTGGTCTATTTCCAATATAAGGGATGGTTGGTTAGCTCTTATCATTAGCATGCTTTATAGGAATTTATGTTTTTAATGCGAACAGTGTAGACCTTGATCATATGCGGCGTCTGATCTGTGTCTATACCGTTTGTCAATGTCCCTTTTATGAGACGCTCGGCATATAAGATTCAGGGCTGGTTAGTAAAATCTATACCCAAACGAAAACAACCTTTATACTTTTACATGACTGAGTTCTAGGATATTAATATGGAGCAGAAAGGTAGGAATCAATCCGCATGAATCATCATTCAGATTACTTTGATTTGTGAAATCTGCCAGGCTGACCAAGAACCTGTATAGATGATTAGCTCTGAAGGCACTTTTTGGATCGATTATTTACAATCTATCCATAGTATACATACGCCAAAACTTCCTTGAGATTGTTGTCCATGTGATTTTAATTGACCAATTAAATCAAATAGCGCGTTTGTACGAAATTCAGGTAACAGTTATTTATAGCCGCGCTATTCTTGTTACTGTGTGTCAGAGTGCATGTAAAGCGGGTTACCTGTAAAACCTGGACTGGGACATTTGCAAAAAGTGCAGACCCAGCACAGAATGCGGCCTGATCAGGGTTGCACTGTCTTCTTAAATTACAGAAGATGAAGCTCCAATGAAACAGTCTTAAGTTCCCGTTCAGTATCATTTTACCAGCCTACACTCAGCGACAATCGACCCACCAGTGCTGTCAGTACTTAGATTTTTGTTGACAACCAGGTCAGGTGAAGCGAACCATCAAAAAACATGCCTATATAATATTGACCCCCTTAAACCCCACTTTTATATAGAAAAACTGGGGTTTACAGGGGTATAGAATATTTTTCTTATTTCTGCTAAAAACATAGATAGTGGGTACTCATTAGAACCGCCACAACGAGGCGGTTCCAACGAGTACCCACAATGTATGTTTTGAGCAGAAATAAAAAAAAAAATGAAACTTTTTTATCTGAAAATTTTCAGTTTTTGGAAGTAAAATTTTCAGTATATTTGAATAGGCATGTTTTCGTAATGACCTATAGATCAGACAAAAATAAGCCAGTACTAAAGTCCCATACTGGGCCTCTGCCCATCTATCGTTTAGTGACGATGTACTATGTTTTATTGTGCCCAGTCTCTTATCAGTGACAAGACTAATGTCCAAGACACATCTTATTTTCCATTATGAAAACACGCCTATTAAATATATTGAAAATTTTACAACCAAAAAAGGCAAAATTTTACATAACAAAATCTGATATTTTTCATATATCTGCTCAAAACATAGATTGTGGGTACTCGTTAGAACCGCCTCGCCGAGGCGGTTCTAACGATAACCACAATCTATGTGTTTGAGCAGAAATAAGAAAAATAATGTATACCCCTGTGAACCCCAGTTTTACTATATAAAAGTAGGGTTTAAGGAGGTTAAAATTATATAGTTATGTTTTCGTGATGGTCTTATAGCATAGTTGCGATAAATTAATCGCCTCTTCTGCTGGCATCCAAAGCAAACCCAGCGGGCACATGAAGTTTAAACATTTATGCAACGTTATTATGTTGCATCGACGTTGATGAAACGACGTCTCAACATTGCATGCCCGCTGAGAACATTTGTTGCATAATCTGCATTATTCTAGCCAAACGATAATGTATCCGTTATAAAGAAAGGTCATTTTTCTACATAAGAGTTGGATTTAGACCTTTAAAACCTGTTATATCCGAAAATGTGTTATAAATGTGCCGTGGTATAAAACTTGCCACATTCTCATTTGTAATGAGCCGTCTCATCAAGATCTATACTGTTTGTCATTCTGTTAATCTTTTTTTTTTTACTGCAAACCCTATTTGCAGTAATGAAGTCTTTTTAAGAAACTTAGGTGGTAAAATATAAATTCATTACGAAAACACGCCTATTCAGATATATAGAAAATTTCACCTCCAAAAACTGAAAAAATCCAGATAAAAAACTATGATATTTTTCATAATTCTGCTCAAAACATAGATTGTGGGTACTCGTTAGAACCGCCTCGGCGAGGCGGTTCTAACGAGTACCCACAATCTATGTTTTGAGCAGAAATAAGAAAATTAATGTATACCCCCGTAAACCCCCAGTTTTACTGTATAAAGGTGGGGTGTAAGGGGGTCAAAATTATATAGGCATGTTTTCGTGATGTACAAGGTTGCCTTTGGACACAAAGAACACAAGGAACGAAAATCGGCGACTTGGTTTTATTAAGTCGCTTCATATGCAGCAGTGTAATTTGCGAGGCTGCAGTTTAAGTAATTTGCGAGGCTGTGTCTGCACCACTAGCACTGGCTTAAGCGGGTATTCGAATTTCAAGTAACTAGAATGGGCTAAGTGATCCGAAAGGAAATAAAATAATCTGCACCATTATGAAGTACGGGGAGACGTTTTACGGCCCCCACTACGCACATAACACCAGCTGCAGTGAAGAAAAATAAAAATCTAAAAGGTTGCCTTTGGACCCAAAGAGTACATAAAAAAAGGCCGAAAATTGATAAACATTTTACAAAATATGGTTATTTATTGCCTTTGCAATATTTGTTACTTTTCTTAGCTACACTTGTAAAATTGGGTAATTGCCGAATGTGTATCATTATATGGGTCGTGCCATGCGAAAACGAGTCTCCGGACGTATGAGGACAGCGACGTCCCAAATCAGCATGCGCATCCGTGCAGTCTGATCAGGGCCTTCACTGTCCACTAACAGAATCATGAGATACTACAGAACGTATGAGTGGAGCAAAGGCCCGGGGAAGTTACGTTGCGCATGCGCATTTTTGCACATGATCGAAAGCACTTTTTGTTTCGTTTGACGCGGTCCATATTCACTGTCTTATGACATGTACCATTGCATTGGATAACTCTTTACCGTACCCATTCTTAATCAAAGGACTGATAGCACTGGTGGGTCGATTGCCTCTGAGTGTAGGTTGGGAAAATGGTCCTGAACGGGGACAATACTGTTTCATTTAACCCTTAATTTCCTGTTGTTAAATAGAGCAGACCCTGATCAGACGCCGCGTTCTGCGGCGTCTGATCAGGGTCTGCACTGTTTGTCAATGACCCAAATGACCCTGTCCAAGTTTTACAGATATCCCTCTATCTACAGCACTCCAACGCCAAAGCGACAAGAATAGCGCGGCTATAAATAACCGATACCTGAATTTCGTCCAGTAAGCGGTTTGAATACATTGGTCAATGATAATCATGTGGACAACGACCTTAAGGATTTTTTGGCGTTTGTATACTATGGCTCGATTGTAAACAATCGACCCAAAGATGAAAAGCTCGATTGACTAGCTGGTGATGTACCTAAAATGCTGGTTGAATGATAAACAGTGCTGACCCTGAGCAAACTGTTCTTCTAGTCTGATCTGGGCCTGCACTGCTTTCTCATGCCTTTCTGTCCGAATATTGCATAAATAGGGAATTTATTTTTTCTTGCAGATTTAGACCAGTTTTCTTCTTCTGTCCAGTTCCGAACCAGAGAAAACCATTATTCGTCTCCATTATTTCTCAAAAGCAACCAGAATTACTGAATTCGTTGAAAGTGCTTTATAATGTTGAAGAAACAAACCATTTTACTGTTTGTTTGTCTCCTCTATATTTCAATGTAAGCATACATTACGAACTGGTACAGTGGCTAGAACTGAACAAGATTCTCGGTGTCAATCATTTCTATGTTTATAACTACAGCACTGTCGGTAACACGGATGTCATCTTAAAACATTATGCCAACGAAGGGTGGTTAAAAGTTATACCGTGGCATATACCTAATACAGATCTTCACAACTACGGCCAAATGGCAATGATAAATGATTGCTTATTTAGAAATTATAAATCATCAAAATATATCATAAATACAGATATGGATGAATATATTGTACCTAGAAGAGGAATACGTAATTTAATGTCCCTGGTGAAGGAATTTCCGTCAAATTATTGTGAATATAATGTCAGAAGTTCCTTCCTTGTTTCCCAATTAAATACTGATTATGACGGAAAAGAGGAGGCAAAACAAATGCACCTTGACGTACTCCTCAAGTTATTAAGAAGAGAGTACATATTCCCGAAGAATGTTCGCTCCAAGTACATTGCTAACACATCTTGTATTGATACAGCTGGGATACACTACAATTGGAAATACAGAACAGGCGACGCTAAATTGCAACGATATCACGTGATGCCACATGACGCACTGTTATTCCACTTCCGGGATGAACCGGTAGCCAGGAATGGACGAGAGGTGGAGGAAAAAGCTATTTACAAGTATCACATTCAGCTTATAAATAACGTGAAACGGCGATGGAAGAAGATAAACAGGGAAGGGAAGATAACATTGTGAAAATAAAGTAAAACTTCAATGACTCAAATACCGATGACTCGTTTACAGTGGATGACTCGAACTTGTTTTAGAGTCCCTAGGAAATTCTTCCGATAGCGCAAGAAAACAAACAAAACAAAAAAATCATGAATAGTTTAGAGAATATTTCTTATTGTGTCATAAAAATGTATGTTATGTGTAGTCATTAGAATCGCCTCATCGAGGCGATTCTAATGAGTACAATTAACATTCCGAAATAAGAGAGGATCGACAAGGTATCTTGGCACAGTGATTAACTTTGAGCCTTGAACTACCCATGTCTTGAACAAATTTTCAGTTAACTCCCCACACTATATTAAAGAGCCATGCGCTTTCAAGATTAGGTATGTCAGGTTATGATATTTAGATATCCCTAGAAAAAAGGCTACACTATTTGCAAACAGTGCAAACTCTGATCAGATGCCGCATTTTCTAACCACACTGTGCATGTCCAGACCGCACTGCCTATGTTCATAGCACACCACGAATGTCAGATGACACAATGTAAGCTCGATATCTGTGAAACACATGCGCAGTCCTCTATGCCTGAGGACAGGATGCGTTTGTGACAACGCAGTGTTCCGTGTAAAATGATCCAAACATATGTTTGATCTAGAAATAAGGCGCTTGCTATCAGATATCATGGATAAAGTAATCGTTTTAACCTTGACCTTTCATTAGGATACAACGCAATATTTCAACAACATTTTTCATTGGGTCAATTGACATTCTACGATTGCGTCTGGATTCCTTTGCTTATGGTGTATATATACGAAATTTTTTTCTGCTTTTGGTGTGCACCAGGCCCATTCTGAAAAAAAAAAAAAAAAAAAAAAAAAAAAAAAGTTCCTCTCTAAAAGGAAATAATTTTCTCCGAAAGGGAGAAAAGTGTTTTCGAGAAAAGTATTTGCTATAAAAGTAGACTACTAGAGTCTTCGTTATCCATACGAAGAAACTTTGCATCATTGGCTATCGCGAATGCGCAGGCTGATCTGAATCTTCGCTTGGCGCACATGCCCAAAGGTACGTACTCTCATGTTGCGATTCATCTGATTGGCTTTGCAAAATGCGAAGGTGCACATGAGACGGATCACAATGATCCTAAACTGTTTAAATATTCCAATAGTGTACAACCTCATATGATAGCATCCCATGGGAATGAATGTATGAATGGATCTGGCTGTAGCTGTATGGGGTGGCAATTGTAGAGAGGTTAAATGAATTGTGAAACTGCACCTAATGGTAGGATAAAAGTGGCTGATATCGAGAGGCAGCTGTATGTGAAGAATTGACAATTATTGTAGATTCTAGGGGTTAACTTATTTACAACAAATGTTTTGTCGCAGGGTCAGAAACTATACAGCTGTACCGGGGCTCGAACCCTGGACCTTCGGACTACCTGTCCGATGCTTAACCGACCGAACTATCCTGCCGCTATTGTCACATTGTCCCCTGCTTAACTGAGTTTCGTGCCGAATCTCTAAGCCCTCTCCAGGCCGGCTGAGGGACTTATATTCATACCTTTCATGCTACTAGACACGGTCCTGGAGCCACATTGGCCACCAAACGTCACATGGTGAGAAAAATGTACAGCCGTTACGGGGCTCGATCTCTCGGATTACCATTCCGATGCTCTACCGACCGAGCGATCCGGTCGCCACTGTCACATTTTGTTTAAACTTTGTGAACGAAAACATTGTCATCTGAATTTGACAAACTGCAAATCGGATTTTAAGGGAAGTAACCCTGTTGCCATTTAGTTCATTTCTAGTGCTTTTTACTTCCCTCGTTACCAGAACGGAATTGATTGCATATGAACAATCTATAAGGGCTACAACTCTTAAAGGAAAGAATATGCTTCCAGAAGAACTATTTTACTTCATTATTATTTTTTATCTGCTAAACGACACATCATTGATGTGAGAAAATGGAATTCAAA